>CM066498.1:7695000-8295000 GCA_033882615.1 Malus asiatica
GGTATAAACTGTAAATAAGTTGAAAGTACAGGGTTTATCCAAGTTCTAGCTGGGTACTCGTAGTATTATTAAAGAGTCTCCCATAATATATTATGGCTCTTCGTGGGTGTGTGTGTGTGTGTGTAAGTATAAAAGTAGTCTTTAGTCACATATGAGTAGCTGTAGCTGTCTACGGCGTTCATACATGGCAGCAACGAGGAGGCAAGGAATGTAGGCTCTTCGTGTGTGTGTGTGTGTGTGTGTGTGTGTGTGTGTGTAAAAGTAGTCTTTAGTTACATATGAGTAGTTGTAGCTGTATATGGCGTTCATTCATGGCAGCAACGGAGGAGGCAAGGTAGATAAAATATTTTCTGAAATCTAACTAGCAGGAGGGTTTAAAGTGAGAATCATCTCGCGTAAGGAAAAAACGAAGATTTCTTATCAACTTAAGTAAAATATTTTTTACCGTACCTTCTAGCATAAGAGTAATCTTAATCAGTAACAGATTTCACTATTTGTTTTTTTTATTTTGTCGAAATTTCACTAGTTGTTTTAACTTAAGAATTTTATGTGAATTAAGGGTCAAACTTTTGCTACATTTGATAAATACTCATATACCATCTTATCAACTTGTATTTGCATAGGGCAGCTATTTAACTATCTCGGTTGATATAATAATGTGCTTTATCAAGCATAGTGATCAATGTCTGACAAATTATATTAAGAGTTGTCATTGCTACTCTAAAAACATCATTATGCACTTAATGTCAATTATATCTACAAAGTCGGATTAACCTTAAAGTTAGATTTTGATAAAACTAAACATGTTTATTTATTGGTTTGAACCTAAAGTCGAACTCGTTTAATTACAACAACATATGTAAGAATGACACTTTTTATCGTTAGTGTCTAAAGTCTAATATTGGGAGATCGAGTAGGTCGAACTCGGAGTGAGGGTGAATGTTTACAATATTTTTTCGGTGCGTAATCCTTTATATGTACTTAATGTCAATTATATGTACTTGATATCTAGGGTTAGTATTAGTTTATTACTCTGAAATTTCTTCTTTTCAATATTTTATACATCAAGTATTTTTTCGTCTCAATGTTACCTAAAGACATAATTCTATAATACTTTCATACATTTGTTAAATTTTTCGCAAAACATCTGTTACCTGATGACATGACGTCCACGTAAATAATAACTGAACGTCACGTGTCAATATGAACCTACTGAATATTAAAAAAGTAAAATTAAAAATTAAAAAAAAAATTTTATTTGTCCTCCCCCTCCCTCTTCCTCGTAGGGCCCGCACCCTGTTCCCCCTTGCTCTTCAATATCCTGACTCTTCACCCTGCCTCCTCTCAATATGGGCCTACTAGATATTAAAAAATATAAAAAAATCAAAAATCAAAAATCAAAAATTAAAAATTAAAAATTAAAAAAAAAATATTTATTTGTTTTTCCCGCTCTTCCCCGTGGGGCCCTCACCGTCTTTCCCCTACCTCTTCAATATCCTAACTCTTCACCCTGCCTCCTCCTCGATTACACCCTCTCATCACATCCGCCATAGCTAAAAAAATTCACCAAAAACCAGAAATTTCAACACCATAGCAAAAAGTATCAAAAACCCACCATCTTGAGTTCTTAACCCTTTAATTCGAACCAACAGAATCCTCTCCAGATTCTTTTGGTGAGGATCTGTGAATCGTGTCTGTTCATTGTAAATCGTACGACCAATTTTTTGTCAGGTACTGTTTGTGTTTAATTTTAAATAAAAATATTTAAAATGATTTCTAATCGCATGATGTACTATGAACGAACACGATTCATGGATTCTCGGAATCCTCACAAAGGGGATCCAACGAGGATCCGGATTCTAATTCGAAAACCCACACAGCAAAACCAGTTGGCCCGTAATGACATGTGGCACATAGTCACTGTCCACGTGAGTGTCACATCATTACTTAACTAAGATTCTGATAGGAAACTTAATGAATGTAGAAAAGTGTTTCAAAATTATGACTTTAGGTATTAGACTAAGACAAAAAAAATTTGATGTAAAAAATACTGAAAACCAAAAAATTCCAAGAGAGTAAACTGATATTAACCCTAATATCTAATTTATTAAATATATGTTTACTTTTCAAGAAAATTTTGGTCAAATGTTAAAAATAAATAAATTATCGCATAATGTTAATATTGTTATTTGTTAAATGTAATGTTTTCAATTGTACGCATGAAGGTCATTGGGTCACGGCTGGACAAGGATTGTCTGCCCTCCCATTTTTCATGCCCTTCCATGCCCTCCTATTTTGTATGGTCATAGTTAAGTCATGTTAACATTTTATATTATTTTTTTATAAAAATAATAAGACAAAAATGAATAGTAATATAAAATGTTGACGTGGCTTAACCGTGACCACACAAACAGGAGGGCATGGAAGGGCATGGAAAAAGGGATAGCAGACAATCCTTGTCCGTTACAGCTATCGCTTTTCAGTACAACTTTTTGTTTCATATCCATTATACTATTTTTCATCCAGTAGGGATTATCTCCTCTTCTAATCTCTTTCTTTTTTAATCTCTCTTTATTCAAAGGACTACGATTATGCTACGTTTACATCTTATTTTGAATTTTTTATGTAGAGAAAAAAAAATAAAAACAAAAAATGTGAGAGGAAAGGATGAAATGAGATAATATTAAAAGGGAAGATAATCATACTCCGTTTTTCATATATGGTGTCTCCACTAGTGGGGATGCTTGTTATCTAATAAATTTGCCCTTGCAAAACTAGATATACAAGTTGTAAAGGTATACCTAAAGTTGTGCTATCGTTCTCTTTTACTCCATGTGAGATATTTTGTGAGGGCACCATGCTTATCTTTATTCTTATAACGACAACTCTTGTGCTATAGTTTTATTCTTGTTTATACAAGTCAAGCTAACTTGACTTTACTTTTCACAAGAAAGAAAGCTTTGATATATGAGTTATATTCGGGAACGCACATTGTTTTTTTACACACATTTTGACACACTTTTGTATGGTTTTTATTTTGTAACTGTAAACATAAAAATCCAGGCGACAAATGAAACAAGAATACGCGTACAAAATAAATTTTGTATTAATGAAAGTTTAGAGTTATAATCTCCAATGCAAAGTCTAAATCCTCTTATTGGACATTCGAGCTTGTAGAATATGTGTAAAGATGTTGATCTGAGGGTCAAAGTGACTTGTTCTCGAACCAACGAACGCCACAAGGATTTGGCTTGTGGCGATAAAGGAACCGGCAGGGTATGGCAAAGAATACAAAGAGCTTTTTGAGTCTTCTAAACCAATGAACGCCACAAGAGTTTGGCTTGTAGCAGTGGAGGAACCAGCTTGTGTAATAGTGCTAGATAGCTCTTCCCGAGTGTCATGAAGAATGCAAAAAAATTAATGAGTCTTCTAAGTGTGTAGAGTCTTTGAGCTTCTAGGAGATGTGTGGATGTCTGTGTAGCCTCGACTTGCTTCCTTTTTTTCCCCTCCTCCCTCTTATGAATGAGTGCCTAGTATTTACAAGCAAAAAATTGGGCTTGGTTTGGAAGACCCAGTCTCAATTCCATAATTTTTCAAATCATATTTATGATTTTATTCGCTTTAGAATAATTGATTTAATTTTGTCATAAATTGAATCACAATCTTTGTTTTAGGAAACGAAACCCTAGTTGATATAATTTGATCAGATTAGGGTTATTTTGCCTCCTTTTGTACTTGATTTGATTTGTTTGACAAATGTCTCATATGTTGACATGTGTCACTATTTGATGACTTGTCCGGCTTTGTTAAGTCACATGTCATGTGTGCAATTTGGCAGGACCCATGATGTGTGCCACATAAGCCGTTTGTGAGTCAAAAATTTAATTTGTTGGCAAACATTTATTTCACTAAAATTTAATTTGTTGACAAACATTTTTTCAAACATCTGAACCTTCTATATTTCATTTCATCATTCAGATGTCATCCATATAAGAACTTAAACAAATCCAAATATTAATATATTCATTTCTAGTGAAAAAGAAGGATGAATATGTACAGAGAAATACTAAAATTACTATCATTTAGTTCAACGATTATATATTTTTGAATTTAGGTATACTTTTGTCAGAAATTATTTTTTTTTAAAAAAAAACTTTAAAAATAGACGCTTTGATTGTCAAAGTACAATATAGAGTGAACTCATAAATATGTGTCAAAATATATATTCCTCGATCCCACTACTATATATACTAAATAGAAAATTTTATTACATAAGAAGGCCTCATAAACAAAAAGAAAAATCATATGACCAACCAACCAAACAAAAAGAAATGAGATATATATCGTTAAACTACGACATGTTGAACACTTTCCAAGAGGCTTCCCAAATCTACCAATACAACATGTTGAACACTTTCCAAGAGGTTTCCCAAATCTACCAACCAAACAAAAAGAAAAATCACTCGGGTCAGATGGCTCCCCTTGTCACAGCCCGTCCCGAATTATTTCTATCGGTGATGTGAAAAGACTAAAGTACCCTTGAACATTTGTCGTGTTGTGTGGTTTAGGTTTTGGTTGTGGACCAATTAAAATGTTCCTAAGTGTTTGGACCCAATTAGAAAAGAGATTTTTGTTTGTTGCGATTGGATGCCCAAAATTGGACCACACACACACCCAAAGTAACCCGTTGACTCTCTCTCTTTCCTCCCTCTTGCAATTTCTGCCATTTCCGTACAAGCATACAGACAACCTTCAAACCTTCACTTCCAGTCATGGATCAAAGCTAGAGAAGTGGTCTTTGTGTTCCTTGCAAGTCCAGGAGTTCATCCATGCCATTTGTTAGACGTGAAACCTTCGAAAATTCGAGAACCAGAAACCCCGATTTGGTGCACTGTTCATGTGATCGTGATCGTGAAGTTTTCAGGGAGTTTTAAGGTTCTAGGAAGCTTTAGGACGTCCTCACGAATCTCGGGGAGTAATTTTGGAATGTTTTGGACGTCGAGAGACTCGGGTTCTAGGAGTTGCTAAAGTGGTCGGAGTATCGTGCTTTCTCCAATGAGTTTCCTTGAGTATTTGGCTCTAAGTTAGTAAGGTTTTGTTCCTTGCATCATGAGCTTCATTTTGAGACAAATTTCATGAGTTTTGGTTAAGAAATGAAAAAGATATTAAGGTTTGAATAATTTTCCAGTTTCCGGTGATAGCAGCGGTACCGGCGTCGGGCTCCGACGATCTAAGGAATGAGGAGGAGAATATTTCGTCAAAGTTGATGGAATATTCTGACGCTGTCAGGTAAATATAACGGCATATTCTAGTTTTTAATGGAATATTCCCTAACGGTGTTAACTATTTTGTCCCCCGTGCCAGGCACGTGCCTGCGCGTGGCCACACGTTTGGCCGTGCCTTGTCCGGCGCGTGAGTGCTCAGAATTTTTTTCTAAAAATATGGAGATGTTCATGGTGTTGAGTCGATCACGTTGGTATATTCAAACACCACATTTGAGCATTGTGTGAGAAGTTATAAGCTAGTCTTGATTATGTGCTTTAAATAACGTTTATTCAGTTATTTCGCATATATGTAAGACCAATCCTGAGGACGAGCGTCATCAATCGAGGTTCGGGAGCTACGACCCTTCGACATACCAATGAGTGGGCTTTTGGTTTTCTGTATATACCTATATACTTGAGATTTTTCCCAGAAAATGAATTTGAATAATTATATGTTTTGAAATGCCATGCAAAGTATCTGCCTATTTTATTTAGGCATTAGTAGTTGCATATATTTATGATTGGTGTTGCAGACGCACATGTAAGTGCCAAGTAAGTTCATAAATTAAAGATATGAGATTGCTTCAGTTATGCGAGATATGATGTGATGTATTGAGAGCTCATAAACCTGCACCCTGGTGTTAGTGCTCCGCCCAAAGTTAAGGCACAATCCCTCACGTGATGTTCACCTCCCGCACCATATGTTCACCTTAGATTCAAGTTAGGTGCACAAGCTTGTCGTATAGACCATTATAGGTGGTTCTGACTCATAGGTGACCTGTGATCATTCGCACAACCTTCACGTGATCGTAACACTAGAGCATATTTATTTTACACCTAGTCTTGTCGTACAAACCACTTTAGGTGGTTCCAACTCGTGTGCAGGATTTGATATGAGTGAGATTGGATATGAGCTATAGATTTAGCCATGCAGGTCACGTTAGGTGGATCTGGCTGATATGATGTCTGGTATTGATATATTTTAACTAGATTACTTATGGCATTTCATTGAGATACTTTAGCATGGTATATTTCTATGGATTTTTATCCTGAGCAGGAATTCTGATATAGCATATATTATATTTTTCTAGGAAATTATATAGGTTTTACAGCGGGGGTTAGAACTTTTGAGAAATACAATGATTTTGAAAAGCTTTGTTCTTGCCCACTCACACTTTCTGTTTTGTGCCCCTCCAAGTTTTAAGTAGAAGTGTTTTGGTGGCTCACGAGGATTTCGACGGTGGTTCTGACAGAACATCATAAATGTAGGATCACATTTGGGTGTTGTATAATTAGTACTTGTCTTGCCTGACTGCACTTAGGCTATTTATGCTCTGGTTGTGTATTTCACACTCAATCTCACACTAGCACTTTATCTTAGCTAGTACTGCTAATAGTTTGATTTTTATTCACTCGTATTTCTCCATATTAATTTTTTTCCGCATTATGCACTTGGTTATGTCACTTTCACGTGACGGCCAGCACGCCCTGATTTAGGTCGGGGTGTGTCACCCCTCCTTACCATTGGGACATCATACTCCAATCGGATGAGCTGTGGTGACTAAAAGCACTCAAGTCAGTTCTCTAATCTGCCTAATATCTTAAGGATGGGATACTGACTTTCTTCATCTTTTCCTCTCGATGGAGGAACGAAAGGCAATAAGGGAGACTCTAATTGGGAACTTGCGAAGGAAGGATAGATTGGTTTGGGAGCAAACAGAAATGGAAGCTACTCGGTTCGATCATGTTATCTCTGGCTACAATTGCGTTCCTTGTCCTTGAGAGATCATCGCCCATCTTCAACTCGAGCTATTCCAAAGAAGCTTTCGAAGGTCATTTGGAGGGTGAAGGTACCGCCAAAGATTCACCACCTCTTATGGAGTACTCTGCACAATGCCATAGCAACTATGGTGGAGCTGTTTAGGTGACGTTCTTCCCCCACCCCAACCTACCCAATATGCCATTGTTAGGATGAAATTACTGAGCATATGTTACTCCTCTGCCCTTAGGCCGAGACCATTTGGTTTGGTGGGCCACTTAATTACAAAGTCGATAGAGGATGCATTTCTAACTGGTTACAGTGCTTGCATTCTGTCTTCACTTCAAACCTAGGATCTATGGTGATCAAGGTTCGAAATGCCGATATTATCAGTGATATTTCGCCGATAATATCGGTTTTTTGAGTTACCAATATTTTAATGGTTATCTAATGAGTTTCATCAAAATATCACGATATTACCGATAATATCGTGAAATTTTGGATCTGTGTGAATCGGAGAAGAACGCCCAAGCTTCTACAGCTCCGGCCGATTGTAAAAGAGCACCCTAGACTCCGATCTAGGTATGAAAATGAAATAGAAGACGAGAGGAATGTTTGTATAACTTCCGTTTGCCATGGAAAGGTTAGAGGTGTTCGGAAAGTTCGTCGACACCCACGACCTCGCCGGAGATGGGTGTGCCTATTCCCGAGCCGATTTCGTCCCAAAAACCTTGCAAAAACACGAGATAGAACTTAAATTTGACATCTAAGTTTCAATCTAGAACAGAAAGAGGTAAACCTGAAGCTTACCTAACTGGAGAAATTCAAGAAACTCGTCGGAGGGTTCCTGCATTCGCCGAGTTGCAGAGACGAGAAGGAGAGGGAGAAAGACGAGGAAGGCCATGTGGGAAAAGGATCGAGAGACTGAGGTCTCTGTGCGTGTGTGTGGGAGAAGGGAAAAGATAGATCGAGAGATCTCTATGTGTGTGTGTGGGAGAATGGAGAAGTGAGAGAAGAGAGAAGGATCGAGATAGAGAGTCTTGAGATGATCGATAGAAATTAGGCAGCAGGGAAATCGGGAAAGTGGAAAAAAGGCCTGGTTTTATGTGAAAGTCTACCAGCCACATAATAAAAAATAAAAAAACAAAGAATAATTACCCACTATCAGAGTTGGACAAAGAGAGGCAGGAACAAGATCTTGTGAATCCTTCTTCCAATTGTTATTGCTTTGGTCCAATAAATATATTATATAAATGATTAAGATAACATTATATTATTTGTTCTGTTTTAAAACAATTTTTATTTTGGTTTTTTGGTACACAAATGAAGTAATTTTGACTGACATTTCTAGATCTGGCTTGTATCCTCTTCCTATTTGGATTACTCAACTAGATCACGATGTCTTTTCCAGCAAAAGATTAAACTGTCATTCTATTTTTACCCTTTAAACTATCTATCTTTTAAAACAATACTATATTATATTCTTATAATATAATATTTTCTTTTCTTTTTCTTTTTAAGACCAAACTATATTATACTCTTGCATTATATATGTATATCTTTTTCAAAAATAACGTATTACTCAATGTTTATGTATCTATTATATAGTAAATTTAACTAATTTATATGATATATATAATCCACCTAGGCTGCCTAGGCGTCCGCCTAGGCGCTAGGCTCTTGCCCACCGCCCGACTAGCGCCTAACGTTTTTTAGAACCTTGATTCATAGTCGATTTTCATGTAAAACACAAGAATTGAAAAATTAAAAGTTGAAATTTTAATTTAATTTTCATCAAAAAACAAGAAGCTTCTACCAATCAAAACAGCGAACGAAAGTGTTTCGAAGAACCAAAAATTTGATTTAAATGAACAAAAAATGCAAAAAGTGAGAAGAGAAACGCACCTAAGAAATGCGGATCAAAACGATTAGTTCTCAGTTTTTTGAAGAAGGTTTTAAAGCCGTTGGATTAGTGTGGTAAAAAAAGCGGGTGTCGACATTTTGGGAAGGGCTTTCTCATTAATTTCCCGTTGTTTGTGTAACTCATGTATCTTACCATGCAATGTATAAAATGTAAAATATTGTACTAAGTCATTATATATAAATGATTATAGTGTGTTTAAACTTCTTCATTAATTACTACATATTTTCTACACTCACAATGTTTGCCAGCTCTCTATATAATCAACTTAAATCAGTTAAATCCATCATGCAATGCATTTCCTTCCAATTTTTTGTGATAAACTAATAGATAATTGACTAAATAAGCATCCTACAAAGTTTCAATAAAAATTTCCAAGTTTTTCTTACAATTTCCGTGGTTTTCATATTATTTTTATCGATATCGATAATATCCCGATATTTCCATCGATATTTTCGTGTTTTTGGACTACAAATATTTCCGATATCATCGATATTTTATACCTTGACAGTGATTAGGGATTGGGTGCAAGCATATGTGGCCACCTCTTGTTGGTATATTTGGAAAGCCCGATGTGATTTTGTTTTCAACCAGGTGCCTATCAACCTGACAAAAATGTTAATGGCAATGGTGAGTTCGCTGATGTGTGGACAGCCAACAGGACGGTGGATTTAGGACAAGAAAGAAAGGTGATCAACGGACTCCTCCAACCTCTCTTTTTGCAAAAGTGAATGTTGATGCAAGCTGGTCCAGGTTGTCTAAATTGGGGGTACCCTATCACGGCGTCTAATGTCGTGATGGCGGAAGCATATGCGCTACTCCGTGGATGCGAGTTAGAGGCCTCTTTGGGTCTTGGCTCGATAATCTTTGAATCCAATTCACTTGAATCGATCTCGTGCCTTTCAAATTCGATTGAAATAGGCAGTTGGGAGGCTTTCCCTATCTTGGATAAGGTTAAAGAATTGGGGAAGGCTTTTCAGAACTGCCACTGGTCTTGGGTTCCAAGATCAGCCAATATGGCGGCGGATTCTCTTGCGTCTGTTATTAATCTGAAGATGTGCAATGAAGTGTGGGTCGACAGACCCCCATCTTCGTTGGTGTTTGTTCTGAACAATGATGGTTTACCTTGTCCTCATTGGTTTTGTTTTTGGCAATGTAGGGGGCGACTTTGCATGGTTGCAGTGTCCTCCTTGTTGTAACCCCCTTCATTGTGTTAGATACTGCTTATGTGCTTGCCTCTGTGTAGGATGTCATTGTATGTGCTGACATCTTTGCCCTGAAATTGAATTCCTAATTTACCAAAAAACCAAAAAACAAAAAAAAAATCCTAAAGCCTCAGAAACCCAAAAGTTGAACAAACTATTCCTTGCCATCACTGTCCAAAACAAAAATTGGCAATGAATAATTTTACTGTTACAAGCTGTACTATTGCAAAGTTCCATGCTTTATGTGCACGCAAAAATCTAGTCCACATATATACAGGAAAATTACAAATAATCCACTTAAAATTGAACTACAACATGCAGCGCCTACAAGTTAGCCAGAATGAAGAAAAAAATGACTCAACAAAAGAAGATTGAGAACTTATTAATTTCATCCATGAGAATCAATTATTGTTTGGAGGGAGAGTGATTGGCTGGAGTAATATACCGAACTATAGGAGGTACATTGCCAATAGACCACTTCTCTCACTACAAGAAAAGTTAACAATAATCACTAACGTTAGTTGGACAAAATGAGATGGATAAAGACAAAATGAGATGGATAAAGCCTTATCAATATTGATTTTTCCACCTCATTAGCCACTTTTAGGTCTTTACCAACCTGATCATTCTATACAACTAATGTTAGTAATTATTGTCAAATTTTTTGGTTGTCTTGGACATGTGGATAGATAGTCGAACTATAGTTAAATAACATTATTCTTTTTAATGTCCCAAATATATATCAACCAAGTGCTGACCAAAATACTACAGATTGGTAGTTATGTAAAAAATAAATATAAATGAGGACCCCTAGGTCCAAGAATTAGAATAATTCGTATGGTCCAGAGTGTGCCATGGCACACAGGGGACCAGGCAGAGCCCTATATATTAATTTGCCTATAATTTCAAATGTGGAAGCAAGTTACCTCAGCTTTATAATTTCTTGTAGTATTTTGCAAATTAAGGTCACGCTAGTTGATAAATTTGAAGAGTATAATGAAGGGGAGCAATTACCCGCTGTCCGTGGATCAGCCGGAAGTTCCCTACACAGAGGAGCAGATAAGGAAGGTTTTCAAAAGCTTCGACAAGAACACAGACGGCCAACTTTCCAAGGCTGAGCTCCAGGCAGCTTTCGCGAAACTTGGCGCGAAATGGACTAGCGTTAGAGCTTGGTTAAGTCTTTGGCATGCAGATGACAACGGCGACCACTTCATTTCTCTAGACAACGAGCTGGACAAGCTTGTCGACTATGCCCTAAAACTTGGGTATACCCTTTAGTTAAAGTGGGTGTAATCAGTTTTTACACTTTCGTGCCTGCCATATTACATCTAACTCGTCGTGTCTGGTATTTCTATATATATTTCTGTATGCGTGTGTATAGTATAACCAATGAAGGAAGCGGACCTTTCGTAGTCCCTCGTTGGACAGGGTAAATGTATTTGATCCCTACTTTTATGTATTAATTAATTAAGCCAGAGCAAAGTAAAGAAATAATTTCTTTGCTTTACTAGGTACAGACGTCTATATTTCTGCAATATATTCATGCATGTATTTATATGATATGTACACAAACTCACACATATATAGGTAGGCGGCATGATAAAATTTCATCATCTAGAGTTTGTTAGAATAAAATTCTCATCTCCGGATTCTCCTCCTTAAATAGAGTACTTCCTTGAATGTCAAGTAATTTACAGTTGTAATCATTTTAGATTTCAATTAATATAGGGTCGTAGGGTTTGATAGTTCACAAAAAATAATTCTAGATATTGTAAATATTGTACACAAATTAAATTAACAAGTCATATTTTTACAGATGTACAAAGGATGGGAACATGAGCGAAGCAACTTGACATGCATCCTGCACATCCAGAATATGAATTGCTCAATTGGCATAGGTAGATAGGAAAAATACACAGATCTAAAATTTAAAACCAAATGAAAGTTAAATTAAAAGAAAAAAGGAATTCCCACTAAAATCTGGGATAATACTTGTGTTCTTCATGGGATGCACATATTCCGCTACTTACAAAAAAAAAAAAAAAAAAAAAAAAGTCTATTTACTGTATGAATATCATAATTGGAGGAACCGTTCAATTTTTTAATATTGACTTGAAAATCATTCGAATCGGAGATTGTTTAGTCATCCAAATGTATAGAACAAATTGGCAGTATGATATTCATGACGAACTGTCCATTTATTTGATACATTTGAGTGACTAAACAATATCCAATTCGAATAAGATTTTTGTAGGTATGATCTTCAAATCAAGATTAAGAAGTTGAACGGTTACGATTATAAAGTTTATACAGTGAAATTACGTTATCCACAAAAGGTGGAATATATGCATTCCCATATGGGTAAACACAAGTATTATCATAAAGGGTAAATTACATAATAGCCCCTCAAGTTTGAGGTCTTTTACAATCTCATACAACATCTTTAAAACATTTCACTTTTATACCTCACGTACTATTTTATTTCAAAATAATACATTCGTTACATTTTTCATCCATTAACCTGTTAAGCACTGACATGGCTACAACATATGTGTCACGTGGCTGCCAAATGTGTGCCACGTGGTAAAAAAAAATTTAATTTTTTTAAAATGTGAATCTTCTTTAAATAAAAAATAAAAAATAAATAAAAAAACCTAATTCAATTTCCTCATCCGCCCCTTCTCAAAGTCTTCTTCCACCCTTCTCCAGCAACCTTCGAACCACCCTCTTCTCATCATCTTCAATAGATTTCAACTTTAGCCATCAATTCCTTTTCTGTAATCAACAGCTTGGCATCGAACGCGAACCCATCCAAAAACCCATCTTCCCCACCATCTCTCTTAGGCAGATCTGGGATTTCAAAATTTTTTAATTTTGGGTTCGCAATAAAATACCAGTTGGATTTTGGTTATAGGTTCGAACTCAAATACCCAGTTCGAATTCAAATACCCAACTAAATCAATTAGTGCGTGGGGGAGGGACGGATGAGCGGTGAAGGGATTTGGATCTGCTACGGCTCGACAAGAAGGCGTCGAGAAAGGGCGAGCAGCAGGTCCTGATTTTCGACCTTGGCGGCGGGACTTTTGATGTCGTGCTCTTCTGACAATTGAGGAGGTAATTTTCGAGCTGAAGGCCAAAGTTGGAGACACCCATCCTTGGAGTTGTCGCCGGTGAGGGGTGGTGGAAGGGTGCAAACAGGTGGGTGAAGGGGGGTGGGGTTTTCCTTTTTGGGTTTCTGGTTCGTTGGGGGGGGGGGTTCCCTTTTCTGGGCTTCTGGTTTGTTGGGGGGGGGGGGAAGGATTGCTTCCTAGGTTTTTGGTTGGGGGTGCACGGGGATGGGGTTTTGTTTGAGTTTTTTTTATTTTTTTTAGATTCATGTTTTTTTAAATAAAAATAAAAATTTATTATTTTTGCCACATGGCCTACATTTAGCAACCACGTGGCACAAATGTGGCAGCCACATCAGCACTTAACGGATCAATGGATGGAAAATGTAACAAAGGTATTATTTTGAAATAAAATAGTACATGAGGTAAGAAAGTGAAATGTTTTAAAGATGTTGTATGGGGTTGTAATATACCTTAAATTTGAGGGGCTACTATGTAATTTATCCTATCATAAATTAAGGATAATGTTTGCATTCCCCTCTTGGGGGATGAGCTCATCCCCAAGAACAAATAATGTATCTTCACTGTAACTTTTTTGTAATCGGAACCGTTCAATATCTTATTCTTCACTTGAAAGTCATCCCTATAAAAAAAATCATTCCAATCGGAGATTGTTTTGTCATCCAACTATAGCAAATAAATCAACCTTCGATTCAAATAGAGATGATCTTCAAACGAAGATTAAGAGATTAAACAGTTTTAATTATAAAAAAAAAAATATTATGGTAAAGAGATGTTATTTGAAAGTAGAAAAATAAACTCATTCCAATAGGAGAATTCAAAGCGGAATCTACAAAGGGTCAGCATACCCAGTGGCGAAGCCACATGAGGGTGAGGAGTGGCGGCCGCCGCTCCCCTCGCCGGACAAACAAGCCTAGAGCGCTGGTTCAGCCTCTCCACTCTTGACTCCTAAAACGTTGTGGTTGATTTTTGGAAGTAAGCTCTGAATCACCGGCATAGTCTCATTGGGTTCCGGCTTAAGGGCCAAAAAGGAGGTGCACATGCGAGTTGTGTCCATACAGTTCATGGGGCTTAGAGAGAAAGCTGTGGAAAGGGTAATCTGAAGGAGAAAAAGGTGTAAAAGTATTGGTATTGGATTCCATTGAAGCTTTATTGTAAAGAAAATTAGTTCAGAAAAAAAAAAAGGAAAAAGTTGAAGAATTGTGAAGTGGGTTGTGGAAAAAATGGTGGCTTGATCAATTGGTGGGGTGAGATCAAAGATTTGACAAATTGGGTTCTGTTCAGCATAATGATTGCAGTATATTGGTAGCAGAAAAAAAAAGAAAAAAAAAGGAAGAACTGGGAAGTGGGTTGCTCTAATTAGCTCAATTTATGGGTGTGGATTGTGGAAAAATGGTGTCTTGATCAATTGGTGGAGGGAGATCAAAGATTCGACGAACTGGGTTTTATTCAGCATAGCAGAATGACAACAAGAACTTCGATGGACAAGCACAAAGTTGAGTTTGATGGGTTTGGGAAGAAATAGTAAGACTTGCAGAAAAAGGGAGGTGAAAAATATATTGGAAAATTGGAGCTTATTCCTCATTAAAAATAGAAGAGAGGTGATCTCAAGAACTCATTATACTCAATTTTAGTTTCAAAATCCTATCTACTTTGACCAAGTTCAAATAAATTCAATAATAACTTAGAAAAATTAGGCTAAAACTCTAGTTGTGTACATCAATTTGGTTGAGCTTGAATAACAAGTTACGAGAAATTTTGCCTCTCTCCAATGTGAAAGCAACCGTTTCGATTGAACTTTGCACTTTTTTGAATTTGACCCCTCCCCTCGGTAAATTCTAGCTTCACCACTGAGCATACCACAGGGCAACATATGCCATATACCATATAAACGGAAAGTGGATTCATATATGTTTCTTTTTCCAGGAATATATGGATAACCAAGCAAATTCGTTACCCGTTTGAAAAAGTGATTCTCGTACTAGTTTGCAGAGAATAACAAAAACAACTCGTACTTAAATGTGGTTTTTTCATAGTTATTTATCAACTATATATAATATATTTATAATAAGAGGTGGATGAGTAAATTAGTATTGAACTTATCATTCACTATACTCGAATTTAAAACTTTTCATTTACAAATGAAAAGAATTTTAACTATGTATTTATGCATTTGATTTTTCTCTCTCTCTTACACTTCTCCCTTTTTTGTGAATTGAATAATTCAAACTAGAATCGAGTGTAAAAAGAGACAATGAGAACATAAAAGTCAATACTCGTAAAAATAAAAAAAATAAAGTTTACATAAAAATCAACATCAAATTTGCAATTTCTTTTCATTTAAATTTGGATCATCCACTATGGGAAGATTTGGATGATTACATATATTGAAAATATCAATTATGATGTTGTGACATATATATATCCATAGTTGCATTTGGTAGATTCTCGATACTTCGTCCTTATTTTCTTTGTTGATAGTAGGCCTAATTATCTTTTTCTTTAGGTTAAAGGTTTACCAACCTAGTTAATTATCTTTATCGATACTCGTTTCAGGCATTTGTCTCAATCTAAACATCTCTCAGACTCTCACCCTGCGTTTGGTACGTGGGACGGGACGGGACGGGATGGAACGAAACGAGGCGTTCCGTCCCGCGTTTGGTGCGCTAAAAATAGATGGAACGGGTAGTTCCACGGGACAGATTTTGGGTGTTTTTGCGTTCCACCTCTCCCCCCTGGAACGGGTTTGTTCCACGTCTGTGGAACACAATGTTTTACCATTTTAAGACAAATATACCCCATGTCTTTTTCAAAAATTACACCTTCGTTCCGTCCCGTCCCGTCCCGTCCCGTCCCGTCCCGTCCCTTTCCGTTCCGTCCCGTCCGCGTACCAAACGCACCCTAATGAACAAGTAACGTTTCTACAGAAATTGTGAATAAAAATTGATAGTAGCCTAGTTGGTCAAAAAAATGCATACATCAGAATCTCATTCGGTAAAATAAGCATGGTTTAGACCTAATTAATATTACACTTTAACAAATAGGTCAAAAAAGCATACTCCATCAGAATCTCATTCTGTAAAACGAAAAAAACAAAAAAACCATGGACTAGACCTAATTATTCACACTTTTAACAAAAAGTGAGAGTGAACCAACGCCAACAAAAAAAAAATATTAATCAATTTACAAATAGATTATAAATACAGGGCTTTGAAGCATTCACAAAACAAGTTTATTATAATATTATGGCGATTAAAAGTCGCTGCGTCACTAGCGATGGCAAACTTGTTATGACGACGGAGGAGTTGAAGAAATGGTTGAAGAAATTTGATGTCGACAAAGACGGTCGAATAAGCAAAAAAGAGCTCCGGGAGGCTATCCGCGCCACCGGGGGCCGGTTTGCCAGGTTCAAGAGCAGGCTCGGGGTGCGGTCTGCAGACGCCAATGGCAATGGCTTCGTTGATGAGGACGAACTCGACAACCTTGTAGAGTTTGCACAGAAGCATTTGGGTGTCACGATCGTAAACTTCTGACTCTAACTAGTATATGTATCAAGTCTCTAATCTCTATGGCTTGGGTTAATTAATTGGAGAGAGAAAAATAAAATGTATTATTCTGTATGGTCCTGGTGGCACATTTGAGCATGGTGGCTCTTGATGTCAGGTCCTATGTATATACTTACATAACTGAATGTGATTGAATTGGACATTAAAATGCACGAGTTGTGCGGCATCATTTGTTTTCTTCAGAGATTACTTGGCAATGCAGATGAGCCGATTCCGTCCCGTACTTGCTTTCTCACGACGTTTAAAAGAATTGCAAGCGGCTTGAAGCTTAGTTGGTTACAAGCATTTACTATCACTCGCATCCTTGCATACATATCTACCAATTTAAGATGGCATATGAAAACATAACAGTCTGCGTAATTACATATTATGTGATTAAGTACATGCATCTGGCAAAATGCTGAGTACGGATTAAGTGCAACAGAAAGAGCAAAACTAGATACTTGAATCCACTTGAGAAATTAATTTACATTTGGAAACAAGAACTTTACAGTTAAATTATATGTGAATGTGAATGCCTATTTACCCATTCGACTTCCAAATAATACTTACAACTTGAAGTGGTCATGGAATGTACAGAAACAGACATAGAATGGATTGCAATCAGAAGGGAACAATGATTTGATATCCTGAAACAGAGAAAAACGTAAGATATTTAAAAGGATACTACCCATATGTATCATTGTTCGGAAGTATCCTATGAAACAAATTAATTAACATCAAGAACGTGAAAGGCAAGTAAAACAAGTGATCAGGTAAAGATTTAATAAACTAACCTCCAAGCATGCGATTTTGAATTCATGAGGAGCCCTCCTGATAACTGAGGAAAACAGAGCGTCGGTCTATGCATTAGAAACTACATACGACTTAGTGACCACAAAATTGCATGTGATGTCTAGTGATTAAGTTAGGTAATTTTACATTCCACTCTGTTATCCATATAAATCGTTTTCTCTGCATTATTCAACAAGGAAAGGATGCACTTCCTTCTACGAAGCGTAGTT
The DNA here is from genome assembly GCA_033882615.1 of Malus asiatica. Taxonomy (NCBI): domain Eukaryota; kingdom Viridiplantae; phylum Streptophyta; class Magnoliopsida; order Rosales; family Rosaceae; genus Malus; species Malus asiatica. Next base: position 7,712,848 of record CM066498.1, read on the forward strand.
TATCATTTCAGTTTTCTATCAGGATTATTGCAAAAAAAGGGCAATGAACGGAACACATAAAATGCCTGAAAAAAACTAAATGGAACACTTTAGCAATTTAAATTAGACCTTTGTTGAAGTTCTAGAAAGAAAAAAAGTGCACCAACATCACTTACCTTCGCAAAAGAGAGAAGGAAAAAGTCTGTTTGTACCATACTTTACCAATCCCAAAACTATCGAGCACCGGTCAACGTTATACCGTCAAGGACTCAGAAGAGTTTCCCTCCAACCAGGAAACCAATCACAGTGCGACACGTGTCGACATCAAAAGCCAATAATAGCGCAATACGTGTCAGCATCAGAAACCAATCACAACACGATACGTGTCAATGTCAGAACAAAACTAGAAACTCTCTTCTATAAAAGGAGATCATTCTCCCACAATATTTCCTAATGTCATTTGTACTAAATCATTCACTAGTACTCACTAAAGGAAAGTTTGAACCTATGTACTTGTGTGAAACCTTCACAATTAATGAGAACTCCTCTACTCCGTGGACGTAGCCAATCTGGGTGAACCACGTACATCTTGTGTTTGCTTCCTTGTCTCTATCCATTTGCATACTTATCCACACTAGTGATTGGAGGAATCTAGCGAAGGTCACAAACTTGACACTTTTTGTTGTACCAAAGTCTTCACTGATTTTGTGTATCAACATTTGGCGCTGTCTGTGGGAACGACACTTATTCCCACTTTCTTCAACTTTGTCAAGTTGGTTTCTACCATTCGTACACTCTCTTTTGACCAAGCATCCCTTCCCAACATGGGGAGCGAAGGAAGCCACAGCACATAGAATGACACCCTTCTTGCACCTAGTGCGAAGCAATGAAAGAAGGAAGGAAAGAGGGTTGCTCTTCAAGCTAAAGTCGATGAGCTGGAGGCTCAGAACAACAAGATAGCAATAAAGAATGAGATCCTTCAGGAATAATATGATAAGCTTTTCGAGATGCTCCACAAAACTAGGCGTGCTCAAACACGCAAGCTTGTTGCCCCTGTGGACATCAACCATCATCTGGGTGCCTCTCAACACGGAGGGTCACCTTCCTTCGACATGGGTATCCCTGTTAAGGAGCGAGTTAATCATCAGAACATTGATCAACATAAGACTTTTCTCAACCCGAAGCAAGAGAAGTAGAGGAAGACACCTCATTGCAGAAGGGTTAGAAAGATTCAAAGCCGTTTATCGTGACTGCTGAAACTTCCTAAAGCAATGTCGAGAGAATCCCCTTCACATAAGCTCGAAGATCAATGACCCAAAGTTTCTTAAAGACTCGGTCCCCTCTCACGACCCAGGCCAGCTGCCAATCTAGGGAAGGAACGACATGTCCTAGAGGAACATGAAGGTACAAGGGACTTGGAGGTATTCCGACAGACTCGCCGTAGAAGTCAGTACGGCAAGTCCAAGGAAAAATCACACGCTCTTGTTCAAACTTTCCTACTTCCAATAGGCGATGGAGACTTACGAAAGAAAATTCCAGTGGTACATGACTCCACTCAAGACCCCCTTATCCTACAGCTCATTGAGGAAGTAAACAAGTTGAAGGCCGAACGTCAGGCCGAGATACCTGACTGGAACCAAACCAGGCCTGGCCTTCTCACAAGGAGGATCCTCGACACCCCCTTCAAGCGAAGACAAAACAAAAGCTTGGTTTACAACTCTATATTGGAAGGGAGGACCCGATTGAACACCTTAACCTCTTTGAGTCCACCATGGCATATCAAATGCACACCGACGAAGAGCAATGTCTTCTCTTCCCTTCCACCCTCTCTGGCGGAGCTCTAAACTGATGACTTGTACACTATTAGCCAAAAGTCGGACAAGTCACTACGAGAGTATGCCGGTCACTTCAGCCATGAATATTCTCGATGCGTTAAGGCATATGACAAGACCGCCCTCAAGGCTTTCACGGCAAGCCTACGTGATTGTTTCTTCAAGTACATGATCAATGCCAACACTTAGAGGACTTACTCTGAGGTGATGGCAAAAGCTTACAACCACGCCTCCGCCGAAGCAAAGACATACCAAGGGAACCTCCATATGGTTAACCTCTATCAACAAGTGGGAAGTGGAAGTCAAGTTCTACCAAGTGAGGAGATCTTGACCATTCAGACACTCATTGCATCATCTCCTGCCTTATTTAGCTACTTGCTAAGTCACCAAACGTATTTGTCTTTTGGTAAGAGAAAGGATTTTTACTCTCAGCAAGCCTATTACAACAAGAAGGATAAAAGTTCGTATCAAGACAACCAGGGGTGAACGTACCGTCGACTATCATGACTATGGGGCCAAGCCTCACTCTTTCAAAGTGGAGGACTAGGTACTGAAGGAAATGCTATTATAAGAAGGCATACACATTACAAATGTTTTGACCCTCAACCGCTTAAGATCTTTTGTCACACAAGCCATTTGGAAAATATTTAAAGAAGATGGAATTCAGACAACTTCTCTTGAGTCTTTTGCATTCCTAGCACTGGAACGCTTGGTCTACGTTGACTTACCCCTATACTCCAACTCAGAGCTTCAACATGCGTACTTTGACACAAAGTATGTGATACTAAGTGTTACAACCAACATGGTTCACATATCGAAAGCATGGATCCCTTCATGCATAGCAAAACGTTCATAAGCATCACTCATGTCAATCAACATAAACATCATACATTCCAACACATTCATACATAAACATCATACATTCTAACACATTCATACATAAACATCATACATTCCAATACATTTATACATCGACATACTTTGTGTCATTTGACACTTGCTACAATATGCCTCGACACTTTGCCCTTATTCTCACCAACCAGGTGATGAAATGTACAACCCGTACTCTAATATCATTTGGCAACTTGCCACTCATGCCACTAACCAGGTGAAAAAGGAACTCATCTTCATACCACTGACCATGTGATAAAATGTACAACCCGTACTCTTCTTCATGCCACCAATCAGGTGATGAAATGTACAACCCATACTCTAATATCATTTGGCAACTTGCCACTCATGCCACCAACCAGGTGAAGAAGGAACTCAACTTCGTGCCACCAACCAGGTGATTAAATGTACAACCCGTGTTCTCCTTCATGCCACCAAGCAGGTGATTAAATGTACAACCCGTACTCTAATATCATTTGGCAACTTGTCACTCATGCCACCAACCAGGTGAAGAAGGAACTCATCTTCATACCACCAACCAGGTGATGAAATGTGATGAAAAGTGATGAAGGAACTCACCTTCGTACCACCAACCAAGTAATGAAAGCAACTCACCATTCATTCCACCAACCAGAAGACGAGTGGTACAACTTGTACATGTGAACTCCTAGCATTCACAAATAATCAAAAACCTTCAAGCATTACAACTCAACTAAGGGAGCACTTATGCCTAACAAGAGTTATAGTCACCAACAAAGTTTTATTGCAAACCAACAATGGCTTCAATGCATGGTATACGAAGATCAAGCTCTTCAGCCATCTTGCATCTGCTTCAGACATTTCTATTCTGTAACAATGCAAACACTACAACTCGTAGAAAGCTTCACAAACTCTTGATGAAGACTGTTCGAAGCAAATTTAATTTATATGGTTCATCCAAACATTCGACTACTATAAGGTGTGGCTTGCATCACAATCTCTTGCTCAATAGTGTTGAAGCAAAATTTGTATATGTTGTCTCTCCCACATTTTCAAATTTCTAGTTTCCTAAAAAAAAGAAAAAAAAAGAAATTGAGAAATTCAACAAAACTTCATCAATGGAGGACAACTACAAATTCTCAAAAGCTTCACACTATCTTGATATCTTGATCAAGATAATGTGAAGAAAAATCAATTCATGGTACCCAACAAAGCTTCAACCTCAAAATTTCACCTACAAAGCTTCGCCACAAAAGCTTTAACAAATGGAGGCCAATTACAAATTCTCAAAAGCTTCACACTATCTTGATCAAGATAGTGTGAAGCAAAATCAATTCATGGTACTCAACAAAGCTTTACCTACAAAAGCTTCAACACCAAAGCTACACCTACAAAGCTTCAACACCAAAGCTTCACCTACAAAGCTTCAACTACAAAAACTTCAACACCAAAGCTTCACTTACAAAAGCTACATCTACAAAGCTTCAACACCAAAGTTTTACCTACAAAGCTTCAACATCAAAGCTTCCCCTACAAAGCTTCAACTTCAAAGCTTCACCTACAAAAGCTTCAACACCAAAGCTTCACCTACAAAAGCTTCACCTACAAAGCTTCAACACCAAAGCTTCACCTACAAAGTTTCAACATCAAAGCTTCACCTACAAAGCTTCAACTCCAAAGCTTCACCTACAAATGCTTCAACACCAAAGCAAAGCTTCAACTCCAAAGCTTCACCTACAAATGCTTCAACACCAAAGCTTCACCTACAAAAGTTTCATCTACAAAGCTTCATCTACAAAAGTTTCACTACAAAGCTTCAACACCAAAGCTTCACCTACAAAGCTTCAACATCAAAACTTCACCTACAAAGCTTCAACTCCAAAGCTTCACCTACAAAAGCTTCAACTCCAAAAGCTTCACCTACAAAGCTTCAACTCCAAAAGCTTCACCTACAAAGCTTCAACACTAAAGCTTCACCTATAAAACTTCAAAAAAAAAAAAGAATATATATATATATATATATATATTTCTAAAATTAGAGAAAAAAAATCAAAAATTCCAAATTTCAAAAAACAAAAAAATTCGAAAAAAAAAAAAAAAAGGAGAGCCTAGACTTTCTTTTCTTTGAGCCTAACAACTTTCATAACAAATGTACATGAAAGAGGAGTTTTGGGCTACCACTTAGAAAGGAAAATGATGAAGTTTTGTTACTTTGGAAACTTGAATACTAGCAAGACACCTTCTTCGTCAACTCCCTCGACCGCAGACTTGGGGGACTCCTACCATATGCTACTGCACCTTGATACTTGGAAGTCTCACAACCACTCAGTGACTAGGATTTTTCAAGTCTCCAACCGAGAAGTTTTCCTTACTTGGGAAATTAAGGGAGCACTATCTCAACCTACATGCCTCACTCACAAAGCTTCAACAAAAAAAAAATCAAGGAACTTAGTGAACAAGGCTTGGGTGTATTTAACACAATACGTTGAAATGAAGTAAAGCTTATTTATTGATATTCCCAATAAGTAACAAATATGTACATATACATGAATCAAAATAAACAAACAAGATGGAGCCTTCATAAAGGTTGCTCAGGAAAAGTCTCAGCAGTCGGCAGAGCCCCAGAAAGAGAAGGCACCGAAGGGTGATCATTCGGAGCCTCAGTACTGAGCAGAACCCCAGAAGGATGAGGCATTGGAGATTGATCATTTGGAGCTTCATTATGTAGTACAGCCCCAGAAGACGAAGGCAATAAATGTCTTTGGAACAAACCCACAAACCTTTGATGATCAAGTAAAATCTGACCATCAGATTCCAGCAGCTGATCAAGCTTCCTCTTCATGTTTGTAGCATAGTTATGTGCGAGCCTGTGCAACTGTTTATTCTCATGCTTGAACCCTCTAATCTCTTGTTTAAGACTTATCACTTCAGCCGCCAATGATTCAACTTGGCGGGTTCGAGTAAATAGGCGTTGAGCCATATTAGACACAGAACCTGCACACTAAACACTGAGAGCCAGAGAATCCTTAACAGCCAACTCATCAGACCGTTTGGAAAGTAGTCTGTTATTTTTGGGAGTGAGAAAGTTCCTGGCCACCACCGTAGCGATCATAACATTCTTCATCACAAAGTCTCCAACAGTAAGAGGACCAGTAGGGAATAAGAAGGATGAGCACTAAATGTTGTCTTATCAAAATTCAAATCAAAACGACGGTCGGATGGGCCAGACATTTTCAGAATGATGAAGGAAAAATGAGGTCCAATAAATCTCTGAAGTACGAAAATTCCTACATGCAATAACTCTCTGAACGTACTTCTTGCACACAATTGGTGCCCCTATAAAATAAACGGCAGCAGGGCCGTTTGTTCAAAAATCGAAGAGGCACCACTCTCCAGATTTCGAGAAGAAAATTTTCCTAAGTAGAATATGTCGACAATCCCCACACGCAACATCAGCTCATCGAGTACCACGGATAACTTTCCCAAAGATCTCTGACAAAGTTTAGACACATAAATTTTGAACGTCCAACTACCCTACCATTACCCACAAGGGTAAAGGAACAGCACCACTTCTTGATAACTGGAAAGTCCCTATGTGTGTCAACCTCCGTGCTCCGTGGCAAGGTAGACTGGTAAAAATGCGCAACATTTACTCACAATTGAGAAAACAATCCCAACAAAATTGCTTGCTCAAAAATCGAAGAGGCACCGCTCTCCGAATCTCGAAAGCCAAACTCCCAACATGATTGCTTTCTAAAAAATCGAAAAGGCACCGCTTTCCGAATCTCGAAGCCAGACTCCCAACAGGATTGCTTTCTAAAAATCGAAGAGGCACCGTTCTTCGAATCTCGAGAGCTAGATCCCCAACAAGATTGTTTGCTCAAAAATCGAAGAGGCACCTTTCTCCGAATCTCGAGAGCCAGACTCCCAACAGGATTACTTTCTCAAAAATCGAAGAGGTACTGTTCTCCGAATCTTGAGAGCCAGATCCCCGATAGGATTGCTTGTTTGAAAACCGAAGAGGCACCGCTCTCCGAACTTCGAGAGCTAGATTTCCTTGGATAAAGCTTGTCTGCAATATTCACACGCAACATCAGCTTTCCAGATACCATAGACCATTTTTTCAAAGTGCTCTGACAAAGTTGAAACATGTGAATCTTGCAGCTCCCACTACATTGCTATGACCGAGAAGGGTAAATGAACAGCGTTACTAGCTGTTGGGACAATTCCTATATATGTTGACATTCATCCTCCATAGCCAGGCAGACCTGCAAATAAATAAAAAATGCTCAACTTTTCTTCACATCCAAGATGGCACTCTCAGCAGAGTCTCTCGAAATACTCAGCTTATTTTCCCCTCAATAATACCTCTGCAAACAAGCCACACTAGAGCAAGAGTATCTCATATCATCAGGGTTAAAAGCAAAAGTATCTCATATCATGTTTTTTCCTTGTCTTTTCCTTTGCCCTTGTTCTTACCTGCAAGATAAGCAGAAAGAGAGCAATCGATCAGCACTTGGAATCAAGCTTCCAGTCAGGAACTGACTGCCTGGAACTCCTTGCCTGATTACTTACCTGGCATTGCTCTCGAGTACTCATCTTCAACATCTTATGCTTCTAGAAAAATATCACATCTGCCTAGGGAACATATAGGGTAAGTGAGAAAGATACAAGGAAGCATGTGGAGACAAGCGCAACAGAACACGTGCCGATTCCTCTATTACTTTGTCAACAGCAAAAGTATCTCATATCATCAAGGTCAAACGCACTCTTGATTTGATGGACTTGTTTTGACCCTCAAATCCTTGAGTCGGCCTTGTACTCTGGAGGAAACCAGAAAACCCTCCAGCCCAGTTTAAGAATAAGCATGTGGAAAGTTACTTCTTCAAAAGCAAAAGTATCTCATATCATCTCTTCTCCTTTTTTTTCTCTTTATCCTTCCTGCTGCCTGCAAGATAGGGAGAATGAGAACAATCAGCCGAAACTCAAAATCAATCTTCTGATCTAGGACTGATTGATGGGAGCTCCGATTGCTTACCTTGTTTGTCATCTCTTTCGGCATATCCCCTAGCTCGGTGACTTGGGGGACTCCTACTACATGGTTTGTATCGCGCTTGACCAAGCCTGAAACTACAAGTAAGCTTCAAGTGAAATTGATACATTACCTTGTGCATCTCCACCGGTTAAAGATACCACCCTTGGATGGAGGAAAAGTACTTCCAGAGAAGATGCCACATCTACCTATGAGACAGATAAGGCAAGCGAAAATGATACCACACTTTGGTACTTAAAAGTTTCATGATTGCTCAGCGCCTTGGATTTTGCAAGTCCCCAACCTAGGAGTTTCCCTCACTGGGGAACTTAGGGGAACACTGTTTGTACCATACTTGACCATTCCCGAAACTACTGAGCACCGGTCAATGTTATACCGTCAAGGACCTAGAAGAGTTTCCCTCCAACCAGAAGTCCAATCATAGCGCGACACGTGTCGACATCAGAAGCCAATCATAGCATGACATGTGTGAACATCAGAAGCCAATCACAACACGACAGGTGTCAATGTCAGAACAAAGCTAGAAACTCTCTGCTATAAAAAGAGATCATTCTCCCACAATATTTCCTAATGTCATTTGTACTAAATCATTCACTAATACTCACTAAAGAAGAGATTGAACCTATGTACTTGTGTAAACCTTTCACAATTAATGAGAACTCATCTACTTAGTGGACGTAGCCAATCTGGGTGAACCACGTACATCTTGTGTTTGCTTCCCTGTCTCTATCCATTTGCATACTTATTCACACTAATGACCGAAGCAATCTAGCGAAAGTCACAAACTTGACACTTTCTGTTGTACCAAAATCCTCACGGATTTTGTACATCAATAAAGTCCATCTGGGGAAATAACAACGGGACCATCTGGTAAAGCCTTCCTATCCTACATATTTGCAAGCAAAGAAATAAATACACATTGCATTTTGATTTCTTAACTTTAGTTTGAAAATAAAAATCAAGGATTTAGCATGGGTTGAGAAATTGTCTGGTGATAGAGGCTTGAGAAATGGCACGTGCACTCAAAAAAAGCAATTGATATCCATTTTCCTGCAACATAGAAATAACAATCAATTCCTTTAAAGATGCAATGTCAGTGTAGTTATGAGTAATTCATACAATAAATGTAACATGTTTTGATAGAAATTGGGTAGTTCACAGAATCGGAAATGGATGTTGTTAGACTATCGATCACAATATAGTATGAATGATATGAACAGAGAGTGAGTATGGAATTGAATTGAATGAATCTGACAGAAATGGATTTGACAAATATATAGAGATGGAAGTAACATTTCTAGAGGAGTTGTGTTCTTCAGAAGAAGTTATAACTTCTCAGGTTGAAATACAATTGTTCATATCCTTTAATTAATTATATTATTTCCCTTATTAATTAATTAACTTATTTCACTACAATCATATGTATATTAGTACACCAATGTTATAGTGTACCTTCACACATGATTACACATATTGTGAAAAACATGTTATCATAATCATATTCCAACATCTCCCACTTAATTATGATGACATAAATGGTTTCCTATTTTGATTTGTTTCTCAAGAGTATTACTCATAAAGAAATTCAATGTAACATCAGATATGTGGCTTCTTTACCTGGTGCGCACCATTCCACTTGATCTGATAACGTTTTACTCTTTAGTAAAATGGCATCATATCCAAGTAACTAGGAAAAACAATCCATACCCTGTTACAAATGATGACTTAGCCCCGCACTATACGCCACAGTGTTATATAAATTATTTCTTGAAGCTTATTATGGATTTTACTTTCAAAACGATTTATTATAACCTGGTTACCTCGCTAGTGCCCTCTATTTTTAACCGACCAAGTACCAAAGAACCAGATAGAGTCGCATCTACTTGTCCATGTTTTAGGCATCCCTAAAACCATACAATGATGCCCGCCGCACGTTTCACACTACAACACATCTAGATGTTTTGCAAACCCATTGTAGTCACATGCTCTCTGAATTTTTCTAAAGACAATCCCTTGGTCATCGGATCGGTCACCATCTCTTCGGTTGGTATGTAGTAGATCTTTACCTCTTCTTTCTCCACTATATCTTGTATATAGTGATATTTAATATCCATGTGTTTTGCTTTGGAACTATTTACTCCACTCTTTATCAAAAAGATGGTGGACTTATTATCACAAAACACATTGACGTGCTCCTTAGGTATACCTATATTTAAACTATCGATAAATCATTTAGCCCATACTGCAGTACTTACCGCTGTGCTACAAGATATATATTATGCTTCCATGGTAGACTCTGCAACATAGCCTTGTTTCTTATTTAACCAAGAAACAGCCATTCCACCAAACAAGACAATGTTACCACTTGTTGACTTTCTATCATCCAAGTCGCCTGCAAAATCTGCATCGTAATAACAAACTAAATCCAGATCATTTAATCTCAAACAAAGTTTCATACCTTGGGTGCCTTTTAGACATCTAATAATTCTCTTTATTGCCATCCGATGTTGCTTTCCAGGGTTGGATTGATATCTACTTACCAATCCAACTACACGACATATGTCAGGTCTTGTGCTGGTTATAGCATACATCAAACTTCCAACTGCTTGGGCATACGGAACATTTTGCATATCAATGATGTCTTGCTTCTGTACCAGACACATATTTATGGAAAGCATCATTTCTTTTCAAACAGGTGTACTAACTGGCTTGCAATCTTGCATATTAAATCTTGGAGAAATTAGGTTCTCATCCTTATTTTTTCTACTCCATTGATTAAAACCTTATTCCTTTTCAAATTTTGATCAAGGTCCTTCAGTTTTAATAAATGCCATTAATTATTCAAAAAAAATTATTTACATGTCAAGATAATTTAGTTTTATTTTTAAATATATTCATTTAGTGTTAGAAACGTTACATTTGATATATTATATTTATGGCTAAACTTTTTATCATATATTTCTATTCCTAGTTTGTATCCTTTTTTAATTTGCAATCATTTTTTAAATTGTAACAATTTTCTCTTAAATTTTAATTTGTACCCATATATTAATTTCTTTTTGTCCCTTATTTTCTAAACTTTTATTTGTACCCATAATTTATTTATAATGTACCCATCTTTTTTTTTTTTTTACAAATGTACCACTTTGTTATATGTAAAATGTATCCCTATTTTTTTTGTAAGTACCATTTTTAATGTAAAATCTATTTATTTTTTAATCTAAAATGTACCATTATTTTTTTTAATATAAAATGTACCTATTGTTTTCTATATAAAATGTACCCATGTTTTTTATGTAAATGTACCAATTTTATATATATAAAATGTAGCCAAATTTTATTATATAAATGAACTCATTTTATAAAAAAAAATAAAAAATAAAACCCATTTTTTTAATAATCTAGAATACACCCATAAGAAATTATTATTTTTTTTTATCAAAACCCATAAGCAATTTTGAATACTTAAATTGGTAGTATAAATGAAAGCAACAAAAAAAAAAGGTTGAATCTTTATTGGTATTATTGCATCTATTTTATTAATATGTCATTTATGTAGCAAGAGAGGGACTTCAATCAAAAATCTAAAATTCATAAGGTTTGAGTCTATAACAGTTAGAGACCAGGGACCGTAACTAAACTATCCCTTAAATCTTTTAAATATTTTATCCAGATAATTTTGTTGATCCAAATAGAGTTTTTTGGCATCTTTATCCCTAGTAAATTTAATTCCTAGAACATAAGATGCTTCTCTCATATCTTTTATTTCAAATTTGGATCCCAGATATGACTCAGTCTTTTCAATCATATCTATAGAGTTACCTGCAAGTAAGATGTCATCTACATAAAGTGACAACATACATAAATTATCTTGGTACTTCCAAGAGTAAACACAATGATCCAATGGATTCTCTAGCCCATTTCCATAATGGCTTGGTGGAACTTTAAATACCATTGTCTTGATGATTGTTTAAGGTCATACAACGACTTTCTTAATTTATAGACTTTGTTTTCATGTCCTTTGACATGATATCCTTAGGGTAGAATCATATAGATGTCTTCCTTCAAATCTCCATTCAAGAATGTTGTTTTGACATCTAACTGATGGAGTTCTAAATCCATTCTAGCAATAATTGCCATAAGAATGCAAATGGATGTAAACTTCGCAACTGGAGAGTAAGTGTCCACAAAATCTATACTGGGTTTCTGAGTATAATCCTTAGCTACAAGTCAAGCCTTAAACTTATATAGGGTACCATCTGATTTGTACTTCTTACAAAGTACCCACTTACAACTAATGGCCTTTCTTCCATTAAGTAGATCAACCAATTCCTAAACTTCATTTTTCTTTATGGAATCTAGTTCTTCATTCATTGCTTGTTACCCTTGTTCAGACTCAAAACTATCCATTGCTTCTTTATAATTCCCTGGGTTTGGATCTCTCACTGAATGATCTACCTCCTCAAGATTGAAAACAAAATGATCTTTCAATCTTCTAGATGGTTCCCTTTTTCTTTTACTCCCACTGATTTGATCATTTCTCCCACTATTTATATCTTCCATGATAATATCATGATTATCTTCCATATGTGTGTCATGATCGACATTGTTATGATCACCCATATTTACGTCTCCTACTTGATCATTGTCAATGTCATGGTCATGAGACAAGTAGCATTTTCTTCTCCCAAAGATTCCAATTCTTGTATTGGATTAATCAAATCAGTAGTTTCAATAAAAGTAGCATCTCTACTTTCGATCAATCATTTCTCAGGATGATAAAACCTATATCCGTTACTATTATCAGGATATCCGATGAATTTACATTCCAAAGTTTTTTCTTGTAATTTATTTCTTAATGCCTTTGGAATGAGGGCATGCGCTTTACAACCCCAAACTTTTCAGTTTGATAAATCGGGTTTTCGCCCATGCCATAATTCATTTGAAGTAAGTGGCTTTGCCTTTGTATGAACTTTATTCAATATATATGCTGCAGTAGCCAAAGCTTCACCCCAAAAATGTAGAGGTAAGTCAGCATAAGACATCAATGATCGCATCATATCCATTAGAGTTCGATTTCTTATTTCTGTGATATCATTTTGTTGCGGTGTATAAGGCATAGTATAATTATGCCTTATACCATTCTCTTTGCAGAAATCATCAAAGGCTTCAAATTCTCCACCTCTATCACTATTAAGGGTCTTTATGGATCTTCCTAAGTTCTCTGCTTCTACCTTAAACTCTTTAAATTCGTCTAAGGCTTCATTTTTATGCTGTAAGAAGTAAACATGTCCATAATAGGAATAATCATCGATGAAAGTCACAAAATATTTCATTCCTCTATGGGTTTTAGTTCTCATTGGTCCACATAAATCTGTATGCACTATCTCAAGTAAATTTGTAGAAGTCCAATGCTAAGAAAATGATTTTCTAGTCATTTTTCCCTTAATACATGATTCACATGTATCAAAATCATGTGCAGTTACTTGAGGCAACATTCCTTTTTTACTCATGCGTATCATTTTATTTTTATTTATGTGACCTAAACGTAAATGCCATAAATAGGACAAATTTTGAACAGTAAAGACAAAGGCATACTCGGAAGAAATACTTTTATTAATACAAATTGAGTACATATCATCGACTCTTATTCCCTTTACATAAATATAACCTTTTTCCCCAATAGTTACAGCATCATTCATGAACCTTGTCTCAAAACCTCTCTTTTCTAGGACAGAGACAAGATTCCTCCTTATATTTGGTGCAAACAGAACATTTTTAAGTACAATGGTAGATTTACTGTTGTTGATCTTGCAATCTCCTTCACCCAAAACATCGACATAAGTATTGTTTCCCATATATAGACGATGTTCTCCTAATGTTTTCTCCTTGAAATTGATGAAGAAAATTTTGTCCTTACATACATAACGAGTTGCTCCTGAGTCTATCCACCATTGTCCTTGATCTTCAACAATGAGTGCTTTGGAGACAGTCAAAATCAGTTCTTTAGGATTTTTGTTGTTCTTGCGGCGTTTTGGGCACTTATACCCATAATGATCAGTCTCTCCACAATTGTAACATGCACTCTCATTTCCTTTAAACTTGTTCTACTTGCGGTGTCCAAACTTTTTGAAGTTCGGGCGCTTGTTACTACTATGTGGCTTGTGCATGTGTTGCTTGTTTTTCTGAGAATCTTCTACTATGAGGAGGTTGGCTCTACCTTGTCCAGTTTCCTCTTTTCTACAATTTTTACGAACTTCTTCAATAGCCAACATTGCAGGTAATGTATCCGTCGTTAATTCAACTTGACCATAAGTCATGGAAGTAACTACATTTTCCCAAGAATTTGGGAGGCTACCAAGAAGAACACTAACTTGCATTTTATCAGAAACTGGATGGTCAGCATTGGCTAAGTCTTTTGCCATTACTTCCATTTAGTAATATGATCGACCATAGAATCAGTTTCCTCCATTTTTGTCACATTGTATTTCTCAAGCAATAATTGAATGTACGTTTGAGATTTAAGGCCATACTTCTTTTCAAGTACATCTATGATTTCTTTGGCTGAATCATATTCTTCATAGAGAGGTATTAATTTATCTTCCATGTAATTGAGAATTGTAGCCTTAGCCAACTCATTATCTTCCACCCATTTATTATAAACTCGAGAGGGCCCAAGGGGTTTCTCGTCTTTGATAGTGTACAAAGTCTTGTCATGAGTTAAAAGATAAGTGATCCTTCTCTTCCATATTCGATAATTAATGTTGTTCAACCTCTCTATTTTAAAAACTTCGGATTTGAAAGATTTAGTTGCCATAGCTCAGAAAATTATAAAACAAACACAATACTTAATATAAATACTACTAGTGTACTTTTAATTATTACAAGCCACAAATACTAAATATTCTTAATAAAATAAAAACTAAAAACTAAATAAAATAAAAATAGAGACTTATTTATTCTTAGCAGCAGATACCACACACACTCACAAGGGCTTTGTCCAATCAATGAAAGACGAGTACTTGTTCAGGCGATCACGTCGATAAAAGGCTCGTGGATTTCTTCCTTGTCTACTTGGCCAGGTGTGATCAATTATTCCTCTATTTTCATGTACAAAAGCAGTCTCTTCTCGACTACGAGATTCTCTTTCAATTCTCAGTGGTCTTGGCCCCCTTAAATTTCTTGCAGTCGAAATTTCTCTTTGTGCCAAATCAGGATATATAAAACCGTAACGAGTATTATGTTGATCCAAATAATTTAGCACTTTGACTCTAGAATTCCGAAAATTAAACCCTTGTTTCCACTTTTGATCTTTGTGACTATTATTCAAAGTATTCCAGAAATCAACTTTATGAGTGAAATTATTAGGGTAAACGGAATTAATAAAACCTAAATTTGGTTTGATCGTAACACCCAAACGAGTAGGAAATGGCTCTAATTGCAGCTATCCCGAATTTTGCCTAGAGGAGGAGCCCACTTCAAAAAATTTGTCGAATTGAATTTATGATGGACAACTATCACTATTACTGCACTTTTCACAACCCAAAAATTTGCTAGCTTTAGTTTGTTCCCCACGTGAAACCTCACCAAAAGCAAGATCTCCTTTTTTATTTTCAAAGCAATGAAATGATGGACACCAACAATTTTCCTTTTCACATGCACTATCAGAGTGCAAAGAACCAAAAGAATTGTTGCCTTTTATTTCGTCCCCACGTGATGCCTCGGAAATATCACCAAAGCTTTTGACTTTATATTCTCCACGTGAAGCCTCCCCCAAAATAAATTCACCTTTTTTATTTTCAAAACAATCTTCTTCTTCTTCTTTATTTTCAAAACAATTCCTCAGAGAGAAAACTGGTTCCACTGTTTGCTTTCTCCGGAAAAATTTTGTTCCGCAACCTGGCGGATAATCTCAAACGGCAGAGACAATTCTCCTTGGCGGATAATGGTGTCATCGGTATTGTGTATTACCGCGAGAGGACGAGATCATGGTTGAACGACGAGACCACTGGGGAAGAACACCACCATGCTTCTGCTTGCTATGGTTCAGTGGGTTGCTGTGGCGAGTCCACGGTGGAGGAAAGCGCGAAAATCTCAAGTTCAATCTCAGATTTGCAGTAGTCAGCAAAGGACTACGAATCAATCGCGATATTGCAAGTAAGCCGTTTGGGTTTTGTGACCAAATTGCAGAAAAATGTTCTGAAACTAGGGATCTAAAAGGACGTTGCAAGTCTTCAATTTTTTGTGCAGGTTTGATCTTTGCAGCCAGAAACCCAGATTGAAATGGGTTGTCTGAGGGCCTAATGGGACTGTAAAAACTTTCTGAATTCTGATAATTGTTGGATGAATTTGTATGATAAAATGGTTTATTTTCAGAAAAAATTTTGTTCTCTATCAAATGAAACGGTGTAAGGGAATAAAGTTCAAATTGTTGGGTTAATTCAGGCCTAGGTTCAAATGGGTTGTAGGATGAGATTTCGAATGATTGGGTATTTTTGTGAGTTTTGGATTCTACAAGAAAATTCTCAGATGACGATTTCGAACTTTCGATCAAAATCGGTTCAATATTCTCCTTGGTCACCAACGCCCTCTTCCCTGATTTCTTCTCTGGTTGAAATTAGAAAGAACGTTGTAGGATTCGTTACTTGACGAAGAGGAAATCTCGGATGTAGTTCGAGACGTCCTTGGATGAAAACTGGGCAAATTGTTTTGATTCATGAAAACCTGGCTCTGATACCAATGATAGAAATTGGGTAGTTCACATGATCGAAAACGAATGTCGTTAGACTTTCGATCACAATATGTTGCGAAGGATATGAACAGAGAGTGAGTATAGAATTGAATTGAATGAATCTGACAGAAAGAGATTTGACAAATATGTAGAGATGGATGTAACCTTTCTGCAGGAGTTGTGTTCTTCAGGAAAAAGCTATAACTTCTCAGGTTGAAATACAACTGTTCATATCCTTTAATTAATTAATTAATTAATTAATTGTATTATTTCCTTTATTAATTAATTAACTTATTTCACTGCAATCATATGTATATTAGTACACCAATGTTATAGTGTACCTTCGCACATGATTACACATATTGTGAAAAACATGTTATCATAATCATATTCTAACATGTTTGTGTAAGAGACAATGGCAATAAGAGATGAGACTGTAATTTGTAGGCTGATGACACTGTATGACTAAATAAGCGTGAACAAAAACCCTCTATGTGTTTTCGAACCACAGATGGGCCAACAGATTAGGTTAATGAGAAAGTCCCTCTATGTGTTTTCGACTACCCATGTTGGCTAAAGGCCAACCCACCAGAGTACTCAAAATGCATTGTAAGGAGTGATGCAATGCAATGTGAAAATTGTAGTCAATAAATAAGCATGAACAAAAAATAATCATAATCACGAGCACAAGAAATAAAAAGGACGAGATAAACAAACCTTAATGGCAGAAAACAAAGTTGTAACACCTATATGTGACCAATCTACCCCAACCAAGGGCATAAATTGACCTAGAACATCTGACCTGTAAAACAAAGCAAATCAAGCGGGATCCGACAAATCAAAGAGAACCGCCCCCTTCCCCTAAGTAATCAACAAGTAAATGCATAAAAAACAACTGAATCGTTTAAGAAAAACTGTTGCTCATATTTGATAAAAAAAAATCTAAAAATCACTGTACTTCATTACTTATGCAAAACAGAAAAAATTTCTCAAAATACAATTTACCAAAGAATTGTTTGGAAAAACAGCCTTACTTTGTGATTGTACCATCCACGTGTGAGATCACTATGCGAGTGTTCCATTTCCACAGATAAATTTTGGCATCAACCTGTTGTGCAACAAGAATTGTTAGAAAGGCAACTACATCTGAAAAACAAACGATGAGAAAGAAATCAAACTAAAAATGAACAGCCAGGATGAAAACCCAAATAAAAATCAGAACAATAAACAACCTGCTGCTTCCCCAGCATTGCAGTAAAGAAATACATGTACAAAATAAATTTTGTATTAATGAAAGTTTAGAGTTATAATCTCCAATGCAAAGTCTGAATCCTCTAATTGGACATTCGGGCTTGTAGCATGTATGTGTAGAGATGTTGATCTAAGGGTGAAAGTGACTTGTTCTCGAATTCTCGAACCAACGAATGCCACAAGGATTTGGCCTGTGGCGATAGAGGAATCGGCAGGGTATGGCAAAGAATACAAAGAGCTTTTTGAGTCTTCTAAGCCAATGAACGCTAGTT
This sequence comes from Malus asiatica, assembly GCA_033882615.1. Lineage (NCBI taxonomy): Eukaryota > Viridiplantae > Streptophyta > Magnoliopsida > Rosales > Rosaceae > Malus > Malus asiatica. The sequence goes on from CM066498.1 coordinate 7,730,836, forward strand.
TTTTTAGTCTTCTAAACCAATGAACGCCACAAGAGTTTGGCTTGTGGTGGTGGAGGAACCGGGGTGTGTAACGGTGCTAGATAGCTCTTCCCGAGTGTCATGAAGAATGCAAAGAACTTGTGTGTAGAGTGTTTGAGCTTCTAGGAGATGTGTGGATGTCTATGTAGCCTCGACTTGCTTCCTTTTTTTTCCCTCCTCCCTCTTATGAATGAGTGCCTAGTATTTACAAGCAAAAAATTGGGCTTGGTTTGGAAGACCCAGTCTCAATCCCGTAATTTGTCAAATCATATTTATGATTTAATTCACTTTAGAATAATTGATTTAATTTTGTCATAAATTGGATCACGATCTTTGTTTGAGGAAACGAAACCCTAGTTGATATAATTTGATCAAATTAGGGTTATTTTGCCTCCTTTTGTACTTGATTTGATTTGTTTGACAAATGTCTCATATGTTGACATGTGTCACTATTTGATGATTTATCCAGTTTTGTTAAGTCACATGTCATGTGTGCAATTTGGCAGGACCCATGATGTGTGTCATGTAAGCCGCTTGTGAGTCAAAATTTAAATTTGTTGGCAAACATTTATTTCACTGAAATTTAATTTTTTGGCAAACATTTATTTCACTAAAATTTAATTTGTTGACAAACATTTTTTTCAAAGATCTGAACCTTCTATATTTCATTTCATTATTCAGATGTCATCCTTATAAGAACTTAACAAATCCAAATTTTAATATATTCATTTCTAGTGAAAAAAAATGGAAGAATATGTACAGAGAAATACTAAAATTACTATCATTTAGTTCAACAATCATATATTTTTGAATTTAGGTATAAAAAAAACTTTAAAAATAGACACTTTGATCGTCAAAGTACAAATATAGAGTGAACTCCTAAAAATGTGTCAAAATATATATTCCTCGATCTCACTTTTATATATACTGAATAGAAAATTTATTACATAAGACGGCCTCATAAACAAAAAGAGAAATCAGATAACCAACCAACCAAACAAAAAGAAATGATCAACATATATACCGTTAAAATACAACATGTTGAACACTTTCCAAGAGGCTTCCCAAATCTACCAATACAACATGTTGAACACTTTCCAAGAGGTTTCCCAAATCTACCAACCAAACAAAAAGAAAAATCACTCGGGTCAGATGGCTCCCCTCCTTACCATTGGGACATCCTACTCCAACCGGAGGAGCTGTGGTGACTAAAAGCACTCGGGTCAGTTCTCTAATCTTCCTAATATCTTGAGGATGGGATATTGACTTTCTTCATCTTTTCCTCTCGATTGGGGAATGAAAGGCAATAAGGGAGACTCCAATTGCGAACCTGCGAAGGAAGGATAGATTGGTTTGGGAGCAAACAGAAATGGAAGCTACTCGGTTCGATCATGTTATCTCTAGTTGCAATTGCGTTCCCTGTCCTTGAGAGTTCACCGCCCCGCCCCCCCCCCAACTCGAGCTATTTTGGAGAAGCTTTGGAAGGTCATTTGGAGGGTGAAGGTACCGCCAAAGATTCGCCACGTTTTATAGAGTACTCTGCACAATGCCATAGCAACTATGGTTGAGTTGTTTAGGAGACGTTCTTCCCCCTCCCCAACCTGCCTAATATGCCATTGTCAGGATGAAACTACTGAGCATCTGTTACTCCTATACCCTTGGGTCGAGACCATTTGGTTTGGCGGGCTGCTTAATTACAAAGTCAATAGAGGAGGCATTTCTAATTGGGTACAGTGGTTGCATTCTGTCTTCATTTCAAACCCGGGATCTACAGTGAATGGGGACTGGGTGCAGGCATATGTGGCCACCTCTTGTTGGTATATTTGGAAAGCCTGGTGTGTTTTTGTTTTCAACTGGGTGCCTATCAACCCGACAAAAAATGCTAACGACAATAGTGAGTTCGTTGATGCGTGGACAATCCCTAAAGCCAACAGGATGGCGGATTCAGGACGAGAAAGAAAGGTGATCAACTGGACTCCTCCAACCTCCTTTTTTGCAAAAGTGAATGTTAATGCAAGCTGGTCCAAGTTGTCTAAATCGGGTTTTATGGGAGTGGTGATGAGGGCAGCGCAGGGGGGGAATTCATTACAGCGACAAGGTACCCCATCACGGCGTCTAGTGTCATGATGGCGGAAGCATATGCGCTACTCCGTGGATGCGAGTTAGAGGCTTCTTTGGGTCTTAGCTCGGTAATCTTTGAATCTTATTCACTTGAATCGATCTCGTGCCTTTAAAATTCGATTGAAATGGGCAGTTGAGAGACTTTCCTTATCTTGGCTAAGGTTAAGGAATTGGGGGAGGCTTTCCAGAACTGCCGCTAGTCTTGGGTTCCAAGATCAGCCAATATGGCGGCGGATTCTCTTGTGTAGGTTATTAATCTGAAGATGTGCAATGTTGTGTGGGTCGACAGACCCCCATCTTCGTTGGTGTTTGTTATGAACAATGATGGTTTACCTTATCCTCATTAGTTTTGTTTTTGGCAATGTAGGGGCGACTTTGCATGTTTGCAGCGTCCTCCTTCTTGTAACCCCCTTCATTGTGTTAGATACTGCTTATGTGCTTGCCTCTGTGTAGGATGTCGTTGTATGTTTCTGGCATCTTTGCCCTAGAATTGAATTCCTAGTTTACCAAAAATAAAAAAAATAAAAAATCCTAAAGCCTCACAAATCCAAAAGTTGAACAAACTATTCCTTGCCATCACTGTCCAAAACAAAAATTGGCAGATGAATAATTTTACTGTTACAAGCTGTACTATTGCAAAGTTCCATGCTTTATGTGCACGCAAAAATCTAGTCCACATATATACACGAAAATTACAAATAATCCACTTAAAATTGAACTACAACATGCAGCGCCTACAAGTTAGCCAGAACAAGAAAAAAAATGACTCAACAAAAGAAGATTGAGAACTTATTAATTTCATCCATGAGAATCAATTATTGTTTAGAGGGAGAGTGATTGGCTGGAGTAATATACCAAACTATAGGACTTGGTACATTGCCAATAGACCACTTCTCTCACTAAAAGAAAAGTTAACAATAATCACTAACGTTAGTTGGACAAAATGAGATGGATAAAGACAAAATGAGATGGATAAAGCCTTATCAATATTGATTTTTCCACCTCATTAGCCACTTTTAGGTCTTTACCAACCTGATCATTCTATACAACTAATGTTAGTAATTATTGTCAAATTTTTTGGTTGTCTTGGACATGTGGATAGATAGTCGAACTATAGTTAAATAACATTATTCTTTTTAATGTCCCAAATATATATCAACCAAGTGCTGACCAAAATACTACAGATTGGTAGTTATGTAAAAAATAAATATAAATGAGGACCCCTAGGTCCAAGAATTAGAATAATTCGTATGGTCCAGAGTGTGCCATGGCACACAGGGGACCAGGCAGAGCCCTATATATTAATTTGCCTATAATTTCAAATGTGGAAGCAAGTTACCTCAGCTTTATAATTTCTTGTAGTATTTTGCAAATTAAGGTCACGCTAGTTGATAAATTTGAAGAGTATAATGAAGGGGAGCAATTACCCGCTGTCCGAGGATCAGCCGGAAGTTCCCTACACAGAGGAGCAGATAAGGAAGGTTTTCAAAAGCTTCGACAAGAACACAGACGGCCAACTTTCCAAGGCTGAGCTCCAGGCAGCTTTCGCGAAACTTGGCGCGAAATGGACTAGCGTTAGAGCTTGGTTAAGTCTTTGGCATGCAGATGACAACGGCGACCACTTCATTTCTCTAGACAACGAGCTGGACAAGCTTGTCGACTATGCCCTAAAACTTGGGTATACCCTTTAGTTAAAGTGGGTGTAATCAGTTTTTACACTTTCGTGCCTGCCATATTACATCTAACTCGTCGTGTCTGGTATTTCTATATATATTTCTGTATGCGTGTGTATAGTATAACCAATGAAGGAAGCGGACCTTTCGTAGTCCCTCGTTGGACAGGGTAAATGTATTTGATCCCTACTTTTATGTATTAATTAATTAAGCCAGAGCAAAGTAAAGAAATAATTTCTTTGCTTTACTAGGTACAGACGTCTATATTTCTGCAATATATTCATGCATGTATTTATATGATATGTACACAAACTCACACATATATAGGTAGGCCGCATGATAAAATTTCATCATCTAGAGTTTGTTAGAATAAAATTCTCATCTCCGGATTCTCCTCCTTAAATAGAGTACTTCCTTGAATGTCAAGTAATTTACAGTTGTAATCATTTTAGATTTCAATTAATATAGGGTCGTAGGGTTTGATAGTTCACAAAAAATAATTCTAGAGATTGTAAATATTGTACACAAATTAAATCAACAGGTCGTATTTTTACAGATGTACAAAGGATGGTAACATGAGCGAAGCAACTTGACATGCATCCTGCACATCCAGAATATGAATTGCTCAATTGGCATAGGTAGATAGGAAAAATACACAGATCTAAAATTTAAAACCAAATGAAATGAAAGTTAAATTAAAAGAAAAAAGGAATTCCCACTAAAATCTGGGATAATACTTGTGTTCTTCATGGGATGCACGTATTCCGCTCCTTACAAAAAAAAAAAAAAAAAAAAAAAAAAAGTCTATTTACTGTATGAATATCATAATTGGAGGAACCGTTCAATTTTTTAATATTGACTTGAAAATCATTCGAATCAGAGATTGTTTAGTCATTCAAATGTATAGAACAAATTGATAGTATGATATTCATGATGAACCGTCCATTTATTTGATACATTTGAGTGACTAAACAATATATTATTCGAATAAGTTTTATTGCAGGGATGATCTTCAAATCAAGATTAAGAAGTTGAACGGTTACAATTATAAAGTTTATACAGCGAAATTACGTTATCCACAAAAGGTGGAATATATGCATTCCCATATGGGTAAACACAAGTATTATCATAAATGAAGGATAATGTTTGCATTCCCCTCTTGGGGGATGAGCTCATCCCCAAGAACAAATAATGTATCTTCACTGTAACTTTTTTGTAATTGGAATTGTTCAATATCTTATTCTTCACTTGAAAGTCATCCCTATAAAAAAATCATTCCAATCGGAGATTGTTTTGCCATCCAACTATAGCAAATAAATCAACCTTCGATTCAAATAGAGATGATCTTCAAACGAAGATTAAGAGATTAAACAGTTTTGATTATAAAAAAAATTATGGTAAAGAGATGTTATTTGAAAGTAGAAAAATAAACTCATTCCAATAGGAGAATTCAAAGCGGAATCTACAAAGGGTCAGCATACCCATTGGCGAAGCCACATGAGGGTGAGGAGTGGCGGTTGCCGCTCCCCTCGCCGGACAAACAAGCCTGGAGCGCTGGTTCAGCCTCTTCGCTCTTGACTCCTAAAACGTTGTGGTTGATTTTTGGAAGTAAGCTCTGAATCACCGGCATAGTCTCATTGGGTTCCGGCTTAAGGGTCAAAAAGGAGGTGCACATGCGAGTTGTGTCCGTACAGTTCATGGGGCTTGGAGAGAAAGTTTTGGAAAGGGTAATCTGAAGGAGAAAAAAGGTGTAAAAGTATTGGTATTGGATTCCATTGAAGTTTCATTGTCAAGAAAATTAGTTCAGAAAAAAAAAAAAAAAGGAAAAAGTTGAAGAATTGTGAAGTGGGTTGTGGAAAAAATGGTGGCTTGATCAATTGGTGGGGTGAGATCAAAGATTTGACAGATTGGGTTCTGTTCAGCAGAATGATTGCAGTATATTGGTTGTAGAAAAAAAAAGAAAAAAAAAAGGAAGAACTGGGAAGTGGGTTGCTCTAATTAGCTCAATTTATGGGTGTGGATTGTGGAAAAATGGTGTCTTGATCAATTGGTGGAGGGAGATCAAGGATTTGACGAATTGGGTTTTGTTCAGCATAGCAGAGTGACAGCAAGAACTTCGATGGAGAAGCACAAAGTTGAGTTTGATGGGTTTGGGAAGAAATAGTAAGACTTGCAGAGAAAGGGAGGTGAAAAATATATTGAAAAATTGGAGCCTTTATTCCTCATTAAAAATAGAAGAGAGGTGATCTCAAGAACTCATTATACTCAATTTTAGTTTCGAAATCCTATCTACTTTGACCAAGTTCAAATACATTCAATAATAACTTAGAAAAATTAGGCTAAAACTCTAGTTGTGTACATCAATTTGGTTGAGCTTGAATAACAAGTTACGAGAAATTTTGCCCCTTTCCAATGTGAAAGCAACCGTTTCGATTGAACTTTGCACTTTTTTGAATTTGACCCCTCCCCTCGGTAAATTCTAGTTTCACCACTGAGCATACCACAGGGCAACATATGCCATATACCATATAAACGGAAAGTGGATTCATATATGTTTCTTTTTCCAGGAATATATGGATAACCAAGCAAATTCGTTACCCGTTTGAAAAAGTGATTCTCGTACTAGTTTGCAGAGAAGAACAAAAACAACTCGTACTTAAATGTGGTTTTTTCATATTTATTTATGAACTATATATAATATATTTATAATAAGAGGTGGATGAGTAAATTAGTATTGAACTTATCTTTCACTATACTCGAATTTAAAATTTTTCATTTACAAATGAAAAGAATTTTAACTATGTATTTATGCATTTGATTATTCTCTCTCTCTTACACTTCTCCCTTTTTTTGTGAATTGAATAATTCAAACTAGAATCGAATGTAAAAAGAGACAATGAGAACATAAAAATCAATACTCGTAAAAATAAAAAAAATAAAGTTTACATAAAAATCAACATCAAATTTGCAATTTCTTTTCATTTAAATTTGGATCATCCACTATGGGAAGATTTGGATGATTACATATATTGAAAATATCAATTATGATGTTGTGACATATATATATCCATAGTTGCATTTGGTAGATTCTCGATACTTCGTCCTTATTTTCTTTGTTGATAGTAGGCCTAATTATCTTTTTCTTTAGGTTAAAGGTTTACCAACCTAGTTAATTATCTTTATCGATACTCGTTTCAGGCATTTGTCTCAATCTAAACATCGCTCAGACTCTCACCCTTAATGAACAAGTAACGTTTCTACAGAAATTGTGAATAAAAATTGATAGTAGCCTAGTTGGTCAAAAAAATGCATACATCAGAATCTCATTCGGTAAAATAAGCATGGTTTAGACCTAATTAATATTACACTTTAACAAATAGGTCAAAAAAGCATACTCCATCAGAATCTCATTCTGTAAAACGAAAAAAAACAAAAAAACCATGGACTAGACCTAATTAATCACACTTTTAACAAAAAGTGAGAGTGAACCAACGCCAACAAAAAAAAAATATTAATCAATTTACAAATAGATTATAAATACAGGGCTTTGAAGCATTCACAAAACAAGTTTATTATAATATTATGGCGATTAAAAGTCGCTGCGTCACTAGCGATGGCAAACTTGTTATGACGACGGAGGAGTTGAAGAAATGGTTGAAGAAATTTGATGTCGACAAAGACGGTCGAATAAGCAAAAAAGAGCTCCGGGAGGCTATCCGCGCCACGGGGGGCCGGTTTGCCAGGTTCAAGAGCAGGCTCGGGGTGCGGTCTGCAGACGCCAATGGCAATGGCTTCGTTGATGAGGACGAGCTCGACAACCTCTTAGAGTTTGCACAGAAGCATTTGGGTGTCAAGATCGTAAACTTCTGACTCTAACTAGTATATGTATCAAGTCTCTAATCTCTATGGCTTGGGTTAATTAATTGGAGAGAGAAAAATAAAATGTATTATTCTGTATGGTCCTGGTGGCACATTTGAGCATGGTGGCTCTTGATGTCAGGTCCTATGTATATACTTACATAACTGAATGTGATTGAATTGGACATTAAAATGCACGAGTTGTGCGGCATCATTTGTATTCTTCAGAGATTACTTGGCAATGCAGATGAGCCAGTTCCGTCCCGTACTTGCTTTCTCACGACGTTTAAAAGAATTGCAAGCGGCTTGTAGCTTAGTTGGTTACAAGCATTTACTATCACTCGCATCCTTGAATACGTATCTACCAATTTAAGATAGCATATGAAAACATAACAGTCTGCGTAATTACATACTATGTGATTAAGTACGTGCATCTGGCAAAATGCTGAGTACGGATTAAGTGCAACAGAAAGAGCAAAACTAGATACTTGAATCCACTTGAGAAATTAATTTACATTTGGAAACAAGAACTTTACAGTTAAATTATATGTGAATGTGAATGCCTATTTACCCATTCGACTTCCAAATAATACTTACAACTTGAAGTGGTCATGGAATGTACAGAAACAGACCACACAAAATTGGATTGAACAGAAGAAAAAAAGAAGAGAAAATGAAGCAGCAGCATGGAGGTGGAACTGATCCAACTCTTCCATATATTGTTTCAGGTCGCGGATAAATCACCCCGCCCGGCAAAGCAGTCATTTAGTCAATAATTCCTAGCTACATACAACCGCACGACCTGTGAGATCTGTCACCAACATGTCTTGATGAATTAGCATTGTCATGCTACAACAAAAAATTCCACGCACGGACAGATAAAGCAAAAGAGAAATGAGGATTTTACCTCGACACTTCTAAACACGTGCATGGCAAAACTCATCCGTCTCCATATCTAGCGCAGGCGAGAAGATAAAGCAGTAAACTCTCTTCAACACCTCAAACATCAATATCGCGCGGTGGGAGTTTCCAGAAATTCCACGTATTAAAGTCCTCCTGTAATCAACAGGGAAAATAAATAAAAAAGCATGCTCAAATGATTAGTGGCCACATAGGAAGGGGCGAACAGGGCAGAATGATTTTGAAAGAAGACCTCGACCGTAACATATTTAAAACAAAAAAGCAATGCAGAATCAAAACCTGCTCAGATGAGTTTGTGGGTGGAAACATGCCGTTCACAAGAGCATGAAGGGAGGTATATGACTTTGTGTCAACACGGCGGTTCACAACAACCTCACCCTGCATACCCAAACCATAACAAAGAAAGGTTGGCATTAGACATTACTAAATTAGAAATATTTAAATTGCTGCTATATCGTGAAGGTCATAATTACCTTGGGATTAATAATGAATATTTTTCCTTTTGGGATTCCAACCTTAAGGTAGCTGAACTCATCAGTATCTCTGTTTCCAAAACCGGCATAGAATGGATTGCAATGAGAAGGGAACAATGATTTGATATCCTGAAACAGAGAAAAACGTAAGATATTTAAAAGGATACTACCCATATGTATCATTGTTCGGAAGTATCCTATGAAACAAATTAATTAACATCAAGAACGTGAAAGGCAAGTAAAACAAGTGATCAGGTAAAGATTTAATAAACTAACCTCCAAGCATGCGATTTTGAATTCATGAGGAGCCCTCCTGATAACTGAGGAAAACAGAGCGTCGGTCTATGCATTAGAAACTACATACGACTTAGTGACCACAAAATTGCATGTGATGTCTAGTGATTAAGTAAGGTAATTTTACATTCCACTCTGTTATCCATATAAATCGTTTTCTCTGCATTATTCAACAAGGAAAGGATGCACTTCCTTCTACGAAGCGTAGTTTATCATTTCAGTTTTCTATCAGGATTATTGCAAAAAAAGGGCAATGAACGGAACACATAAAATGCCTGAAAAAAACTAAATGGAACACTTTAGCAATTTAAATTAGACCTCTGTTGAAGTTCTAGAAAGAAAAAAAGTGCACCAACATCATTTACCTTCGCAAAAGAGAGAAGGAAAAAGTCTGTTTGTACCATACTTTACCAATCCTAAAACTACCGAACACCGGTCAACGTTATACCGTCAAGGACTCAGAAGAGTTTCCCTCCAACCAGGAAACCAATCACAGTGCGACACGTGTCGACATCAAAAGCCAATCATAGCGCAATAAATGTCAGCATCAGAAACCAATCACAACATGATATGTGTCAATGTCAGAACAAAGCTAGAAACTCTCTTCTATAAAAGGAGATCATTCTCCCACAATATTTCCTAATGTCATTTGTACTAAATCATTCACTAGTACTCACTAAAGGAGAGTTTGAACCTATGTACTTGTGTGAACCCTTCACAATTAATGAGAACTCCTCTACTCCGTGGACGTAGCCAATCTGGGTGAACCACGTACATCTTGTGTTTGCTTCCTTGTCTCTATCCATTTGCATACTTATCCACACTAGTGATCGGAGCAATCTAGCGAAGGTCACAAACTTGACACTTTTTGTTGTACCAAAGTCCTCACTGATTTTGTGTATCAACATTTGGCGCTGTCTGTGGGAACGACATTTATTCCCACTTTCTTCAACTTTGTCAAGTTGGTTTCTACCATTCGTACATTCTCTTTTGACCAAGCATCCCTTCCCAACATGGGGAGCGAAGGAAACCACAGCACATAGAATGACACCCTTCTTGCACCTAGTGCAAAGCAATGAAAGAAGGAAGGAAAGAGGGTTGCTCTTCAAGCTAAAGTCGATGAGCTGGAGGCTCAGAACAACAAGATAGCAATAAAGAATGAGATCCTTCAGGAATAATATGATAAGCTTTTCGAGATGCTCCACAAAACTAGGCGTGCTCAAACACACAAGCTTGTTGCCCCTCTGGACATCAACCATCATCTGGGTGCCTCCCAACACGGAGGGTCACCTTCCTTCGACATGCGTATCCCTGTTAAGGAGCGAGTTAATCATCAGAACATTGATCAACATAAGACTTTTCTCAACCCAGCTGCTTCAACCCGAAGCAAGAGAAGTAAAGGAAGACACCTCATTGCAGAAGGGTTAGAAAGATTCAAAGCCGTTTATCGTGACTGCCGAAACTTCCTAAAGCAATGTCGAGAGAATCCCCTTCACATAAGCTCGAAGATCAATGACCCAAAGTTTCTTAAAGACTCGGTCCCCTCTCACGACCCAGGCCAGCTGCCAATCTAGGGAAGGAACGACATGTCCTAGAGGAACATGAAGGTACAAGGGACTTGGAGGTATTCCGACAGACTCGCCGTAGAATTCAGTACGGCAAGTCCAAGGAAAAATCACACGCTCTTGCTCAAACTTTCCTACTTCCAAGAGGCGATGGAGACTTACGAAAGAAAATTCCAGGGGTACATGACTCCACTCAAGACCCCCTTATCTTACAGCTCATTGAGGAAGTAAACAAGTTGAAGGCCGAACGTCAGGCCGAGATACCTGACTGGAACCAAACCAGGCCTGGCCTTCTCACAAGGAGGATCCTCGACACCCCCTTCAAGCGAAGACAAAACAAAAGCTTGGTTTACAACTCTATACTGGAAGGGAGGACCCGATTGAACACCTTAACCTCTTTGAGTCCACAATGGCATATCAAATGCACACCGACGAAGAGCAATGCCTTCTCTTCCCTTCCACCCTCTCTGGCGGAGCTCTAAACTGATGACTTGTACACTATTAGCCAAAATTCGGACGAGTCACTACGAGAGTATGCCGGTCACTTCAGCCATGAATATTCTCGATGCGTTAAGGCAGATGACAAGACCGCCCTCAAGGCCTTCACGGCAAGCCTACGTGATTGTTTCTTCAAGTACATGATCAATGCCAACACTTAGATGACTTACTCTGAGGTGATGGCACAAGCTTACAACCACGCATCCGCCGAAGCAAGGACATACCAAGGGAACCTCTATATGGTTAACCTCTATCAACAAGTGGGAAGTGGAAGTCAAGTTCTACCAAGTGAGGAGATCTTGACCATTCAGACACTCATTGCATCATCTCCTGCCTTATTTAGCTACTCGCTAAGTCACCAAACGTATTTGTCTTTTGGTAAGAGAAAGGATTTTTACTCTCAGCAAGCCTATTACAACAAGAAGGATAAAAGTTCGTATCAAGACAACCAGGGGTGAACGTACCGTCGACTTCATGACTATGGGGCCAAGCCTCACTCTTTCAAAGTGGAGGACTAGGTACTGAAGGAAATGCTATTATAAGAAGGCATACACATTACAAATGTTTTGACCCTCAACCGCTTAAGATCTTTTGTCACACAAGCCATTTGGAAAATATTTAAAGAAGAGGGAATTCAGACAACTTCTCTTGAGTCTTTTGCATTCCTAGCACTGGAACGCTTGGTCTACGCTGACTTACCCCTATACTCCAACTCAGAGCTTCAACATGCGTACTTTGACACAAAGTATGTGATACTAAGTGTTACAACCAACATGGTTCACATATCGAAAGCATGGATCCCTTCATGCATAGCAAAACGTTCATAAGCATCACTCATGTCAATCAACATAAACATCATACATTCCAACACATTCATACATAAACATCATACATTCTAACACATTCATACATAAACATCATACATTCCAACACATTTATACATCGACATACTTTGTGTCATTTGACACTTGCTACAATATGCCTCGACACTTTGCCCTTATTCTCACCAACCAGGTGATGAAATGTACAACCCGTACTCTAATATCATTTGGCAACTTGCCACTCATGCCACTAACCAGGTGAAAAAGGAACTCATCTTCATACCACTGACCAGGTGATAAAATGTACAACCCGTACTCTCTTTCATGCCACCAACCAGGTGATGAAATGTACAACCCATACTCTAATATCATTTGGCAACTTGTCACTCATGCCACCAACCAGGTGAAAAAGGAACTCATCTTCGTGCCACCAACCAGGTGATGAAATGTACAACCCGTACTCTAATATCATTTGGCAACTTGTCACTCATGCCACCAACCAGGTGAAGAAGGAACTCATATTCGTGCCACCAACCAGGTGATGAAATGTACAACCCGTGTTCTCCTTCATGCCACCAACCAGGTGATTAAATGTACAACCCGTACTCTAATATCATTTGGCAACTTGCCACTCATGCCACCAACCAGGTGAAGAAGGAACTCATCTTCATACCACCAACCAGGTGATGAAATGTGATGAAAAGTGATGAAGGAACTCACCTTCGTACCACCAACCAAGTAATGAAAGCAACTCACCATTCATTCCACCAACCAGAAGACGAGTGGTACAACTTGTACATGTGAACTCCTAGCATTCACAAATAATCAAAAACCTTCAAGCATTACAACTCAACTAAGGGAGCACTTATGCCTAACAAGAGTTATAGTCACCAACAAAGTTTTATTGCAAACCAACAATGGCTTCAATGCATGGTATACGAAGATCAAGCTCTTCAGCCCTCTTGCATCTGCTTCAGACATTTCTATTCTGTAACAATGCAAACACTACAACTCGTAAAAAGCTTCACAAACTCTTGATCAAGACTGTTCGAAGCAAATTTAATTTATATGGTTCATCCAAACATTCGACTACTACAAGGTGTGGCTTGCATCACAATCTCTTGCTCAATAGTGTTGAAGCAAAATTTGTATATGTTGTCTCTCCCACATTTTCAAATTTCTAGTTTCCTAAAAAAAAGAAAAAAAAGAAATTGAGAAATTCAACAAAACTTCATCAATGGAGGACAACTACAAATTCTCAAAAGCTTCACACTATCTTGATATCTTGATCAAGATGGTGTGAAGAAAAATCAATTCATGGTACCCAACAAAGCTTCAACCTCAAAATTTCACCTACAAAGCTTCGCCACAAAAGCTTCACCAACAAAAGCTTCAACAAATGGAGGCCAATTACAAATTCTCAAAAGCTTCACACTATCTTGATCAAGATAGTGTGAAGCAAAATCAATTCATGGTACTCAACAAAGCTTTACCTACAAAAGCTTCAACACCAAAGCTACACCTACAAAGCTTCAACACCAAAGCTTCAATTCATGGTACCCAACAAAGCTTCAACCTCAAAATTTCACCTACAAAGCTTCGCCACAAAAGCTTCACCAACAAAAGCTTCAACAAATGGAGGCCAATTACAAATTCTCAAAAGCTTCACACTATCTTGATCAAGATAGTGTGAAGCAAAATCAATTCATGGTACTCAACAAAGCTTTACCTACAAAAGCTTCAACACCAAAGCTACACCTACAAAGCTTCAACACCAAAGCTTCACCTACAAAGCTTCAACTACAAAAACTTAAACACCAAAGCTTCACCTACAAAAGCTACACCTACAAAGCTTCAACACCAAAGCTTTACCTATAAAACTTCAACATCAAAGCTTCCCCTACAAAGCTTCAACTTCAAAGCTTCACCTACAAAAGCTTCAACACCAAAGCTTCACCTACAAAAGCTTCACCTACAAAGCTTCAACACCAAAGCTTCACCTACAAAGTTTCAACATCAAAGCTTCACCTACAAAGCTTCAACTCCAAAGCTTCACCTACAAATGCTTCAACACCAAAGCTTCACCTACAAAGCTTCAACTCCAAAGCTTCACCTACAAATGCTTCAACACCAAAGCTTCACCTACAAAAGTTTCATCTACAAAGCTTCATCTACAAAAGTTTCACTACAAAGCTTCAACACCAAAGCTTCACCTACAAAGCTTCAACATCAAAACTTCACCTACAAAGCTTCAACTCCAAAGCTTCACCTACAAAAGCTTCAACTCCAAAAGCTTCACCTACAAAGCTTCAACACTAAAGCTTCACCTATAAAACTTCAAAAAAAAAAAATTATATATATATATTTCTAAAATTCGAGAAAAAAAAATCAAAAATTCCAAATTTCAAAAAAAAAATATTTGAAAATTCGAAAAAAAAAAAGGAGAGCCTAGACTTTCTTTTCTTTGAGCCTAACAAATTTCATAACAAATGTAAATGAAAGAGGAGTTTTGGGCTACCACTTAGAAAGGAAAATGATGAAGTTTTGTTACTTTGGAAACTTGGCTACTAGCAAGACACCTTCTTCGTCAACTCCCTCGACCGCAGACTTGGGGGACTCCTACCATATGCTACTACACCTTGATACTTGGAAGTCTCACAACCATTCAGTGACTTGGATTTTTCAAGTCTCCAACCGAGAAGTTCCTCACTTGGGAAATTAAGGGAGCACTACCTCAACCTACATGCCTCACTCACAAAGCTTCAACAAAAAAAAAATCAAGGAACTTAGTGAACAAGGCTTGGGTGTATTTAACACAATACGTTGAAATGAAGTAAAGCTTATTTATTGATATCCCCAATAAGTAACAAATATGTACATATACATGAATCAAAATAAACAAACAAGAGGGAGCCTTCATAAAGGTTGCTCAGGAAAAGTCTCAGCAGTCGACAGAGCCCCAGAAAGAGAAGGCATCGAAGGGTGATCATTCGGAGCCTCAGTACTGAGCAGAACCCCAGAAGGAGGAGGCATTGGAGGTTGATCATTTGGAGCTTCATTATGTGGTACAGCCCCAGAAGACGAAGGCAATAAATGTCTTTGGAACAAACCCACAAACCTTTGATGATCAAGTAAAATCTGACCATCAGATTCCTGCAGCTGATCAAGCTTCCTCTTCATATTTGTAGCATAGTCATGTGCGAGCCTGTGCAACTGTTTATTCTCATGCTTGAGCCCTCTAATCTCTTGTTTAAGACTTATCACTTCAGCCGCCAATGATTCAACTTGGCGGGTTCGAGCAAATAGGCGTTGAGCCATATTAGACACAGAACCTGCACACTGAACACTGAGAGCCAGAGAATCCTTAACAGCCAACTCATCAGACCGTTTGGAAAGTAGTCTGTTATTTTTGGGAGTGAGAAAGTTCCTGGCCACCACCGTAGCGATCATAACATTCTTCATCACAGAGTCTCCAACAGTAAGAGGACCAGTAGGGAATAAGAAGGATGAGCACTATATGTTGTCTTGAGGAGGCATGGCTGCCTCTTCATCAAAATTCAAGTCAAAACGACGGTCGGATGGGCCAGACATTTTCAGAATGATGAAGGAAAAATGAGGTCCAACAAATCTCTGAAGTACGAAAATTCCTACAGGCAATAACTCTCTGAACGTACTTCTTGCACACAATTGGTGCCCCTATAAAATAAAGGGCAGCAGGGCCGTTTGTTCAAAAATTAAAGAGGCACCACTCTCTAGATTTCGAGAAGAAAATTTTCCTGAGTAAAATATGTCGACAATCCCCACACGCAACATCAGCTCCTCGGGTACCACGGATAACTTTCCCAAAGATCTCTGACAAAGTTTAGACACATAAATTTTGAACGTCCAGCTACCCTACCATTACCCACAAGGGTAAAGGAACAGCACCACTTCTTGATAACTGGAAAGTCTCTATGTGTGTCAACCTTCGTGCTCCGTGGCAAGGTAGACTGGTAAAAATGCGCAACATTTACTCACAATCGAGAAAACAATCCCAACAGAATTGCTTGCTCAAAAATCGAAGAGGCACCGCTCTCCGAATCTCGAAAGCCAAACTCCCAACATGATTGCTTTCTAAAAAATCGAAAAGGCACCGCTTTCCGAATCTCGAAGCCAGACTCCCAACAGGATTGCTTTCTAAAAAATCGAAGAGGCACCGTTCTCCGAATCTCGAGAGCTAGATCCCCAACAAGATTGTTTGCTCAAAAATCAAAGAGGCACCGTTCTCCGAATCTCGAGAGCCAGACTCCTAACAGGATTACTTTCTCAAAAATCGAAGAGGTACTGTTCTCCGAATCTTGAGAGCCAGATCCCCGATAGGATTGCTTGTTTGAAAACCGAAGAGGCACCGCTCTCCGAACTTCGAGAGCTAGATTTCCTTGGATAAAGCTTGTCTGCAATCTTCACACGCAACATCAGCTTTCCAGATTTCATAGACCATTTTTTCAAAGTGCTCTGACAAAGTTGAAACACGTGAATCTTGCAGCTCCCACTACATTGCTATGACCGAGAAGGGTAAATGAACAGCGTTACTACTCGCTGTTGGGACTATTCCTATATATGTTGACATTTATCCTCCACAGCCAGGCAGACCTGCAAATAAATAAAAAATGCTCAACTTTTCTTCACATCCAAGAGGGCACTCTCAGCAGAGTCTCTCGAAATACTCAGCTTATTTTCCCCTCAATAATACCTCTGCAAACAAGCCACACCAGAGCAAGAGTATCTCATATCATCAGGGTTAAAAGCAAAAGTATTTCATATCATGTTTTTTCCCTGTCTTTTCCTTTGCCCTTGTTCTTACCTGCAAGATAAGCAGAAAGAGAGCAATCAATCAGCACTTGGAATCAAGCTTCCAGTCAGGAACTGACTGCTTGGAACTCCTTGCCTGATTACTTACCTGGCATTGCTCTCGGGTACTCATCTTCAACATCTTATGCTTCTAGAAAAATATCACATCTGCCTAGGGAACAGATAGGGTAAGTGAGAAGGATACAAGGAAGCATGTGGAGACAAGCGCAACAGAACACGTGCCGATTCCTCTATTACTTTGTCAACAGCAAAAGTATCTCGTATCATCAAGGTCAAACGCACTCTTGATTTGATGGACTTGTTTTGACCCTCAAATTCTTGAGTCGGCCTTGTACTCTGGAGGAAACCAGAAAACCCTCCAACCCAGTTCAAGAATAAGCATGTGGAAAGTTACTTCTTCAAAAGCAAAAGTATCTCATATCATCTCTTCTCCTTTTTTTTCTCTTTATCCTTCCTGCTGCCTGCAAGATAGGGAGAATGAGAACAATCAGCCGAAACTCGAAATCAATCTTCTGATCTAGGACTGATTGATGGGAGCTCCGATTGCTTACCTTGTTTGTCACCTCTTTCGGCAGATCCCCTAGCTCGGTGACTTGGGGGACTCCTACTACATGGTTTGTATCGCGCTTGACCAAGCCTGAAACTACAAGTAAGCTTCAAGTGAAATTGATACATTACCTTGTGCATCTCCACCAGTTAAAGATACCACCCTTGGATGGAGGAAAAGTACTTCCAGAGAAGATGCCACATCTACCTATGAGACAGATAAGGCAAGCGAAAATGATACCACACTTTGGTACTTAGAAGTTTTGTGATTGCTCAGCGCCTTGGATTTTGCAAGTCCCCAACCTAGGAGTTTCCCTCACTGGGGAACTTAGGGGAACACTGTTTGTACCATACTTGACCATTCCCGAAACTACTGAGCACCGGTCAATGTTATACCGTCAAGGACCTAGAAGAGTTTCCCTCCAACCAGAAGTCCAATCACAGCGCGACACGTGTCGACATCAGAAGCCAATCATAGCATGACACATGTCAACATCAGAAGCCAATCACAACACGACAGGTGTCAATGTCAGAACAAAGCTAGAAACTCTCTGCTATAAAAAGAGATCATTCTCCCACAATATTTCCTAATGTCATTTGTACTAAATCATTCACTAATACTCACTAAAGAAGAGCTTGAACCTATGTACTTGTGTAAACCTTTCACAATTAATGAGAACTCCTCTACTTAGTAGACGTAGCCAATCTGGGTGAACCACGTACATCTTGTGTTTGCTTCCCTGTCTCTATGCATTTGCATACTTATCCACACTAATGACCGAAGCAATCTAGCGAAAGTCACAAACTTGACACTTTCTGTTGTACCAAAATCCTCACGGATTTTGTACATCAACAAAGTCCATCTGGGGAAATAACAACGGGACCATCTGGTAAAGCCTTCCTATCCTACATATTTGTAAGGAAAGAAATAAATACACATTGCATTTTGATTTCTTAACTCTAGTTTGAAAATAAAAATCAAGGATTTAGCATGGGTTGAGAAATTGTCTGGTGACAGAGGCTTGAGAAATGGCACGTGCACTCAAAAAAAGCAATTGATATCCATTTTCCTGCAGCATAGAAATAACAATCAATTCCTTTAAAGATGCAATGTCAGTGTAGTTATGAGTAATTCATACAATAAATGTAACATGTTTTGATAGAAATTGGGTAGTTCACAGAATCGGAAATGGATGTTGTTAGACTATCGATCACAATATAGTATGAATGATATGAACAGAGAGTGAGTATGGAATTGAATTGAATGAATCTGACAAATGGATTTGACAAATATATAGAGATGGAAGTAACATTTCTAGAGGAGTTGTGTTCTTCAGAAGAAGTTATAACTTCTCGGGTTGAAATACAATTGTTCATATCCTTTAATTAATTAATTAAATAAATAATTATATTATTTCCCTTATTAATTAATTAACTTATTTCACTACAATCATATGTATATTAGTACACCAATGTTATAGTGTACCTTCACACATGATTACACATATTGTGAAAAACATGTTATCATAATCATATTCCAACATCTCCCACTTAATTATGATGACATAAATGGTTTCCTATTCTAATTTGTTTCTCAAGAGTATTACTCATAAAGAAATTCAATGTAACATCAGATATATGGCTTTTTTACCTGGTGCGCACCATTCCACTTGATCAGATAATGTTTTACTCTTTAGTAAAATGGCATCATATCCAAGTAACTAGGAAAAACAATCCATACCCTGTTACAAATGATGACTTAGCCCCGCACTATACGCCACAGTGTTATATAAATTATTTCTTGAAGCTTATTATGGATTTTACTTTCAAAACGATTTATTATAACATGGTTACCTCGCTAGTGCCCTCTATTTTTAACCGACCAAGTACCAAAGAACCAGATAGAGTCGCATCTACTTGTCCATGTTTTAGGCATCCCTAAAACCATACAATGATGCCCGCCGCACGTTTCACACTACAACACATCTAGATGTTTTGCAAACCCATTGTAGTCACATGCTCTCTGAATTTTTCTAAAGACAATCCCTTGGTCATCGGATCGGCCACCATCTCTTCGGAGGGTATGTAGTAGATCTTTACCTCTTCTTTCTCCACTATATCTTGTATATAGTGATATTTAATATCCATGTGTTTTGCTTTGGAACTATTTGCTCCACTCTTTATCAGAAAGATGGTGGACTTATTATCACAAAACACATTGACGTGCTCCTTAGGTATACCTATATTTAAACTATCGATAAATCGTTTAGCCCATACTGCAGTACTTACCGCTGTGCTACAAGATATATATTATGCTTCCATGGTAGACTCTGCAACATAGCCTTGTTTCTTATTTAACCAAGAAACAGCCATTCCACCAAACAAGACAATGTTACCACTTGTTGACTTTCTATCATCCAAGTCACCTGCAAAATCTGCATCGTAATAACAAACTAAATCCAGATCATTTAATCTCAAACAAAGTTTCATACCTTGGGTGCCTTTTAGATATCTAATAATTCTCTTTATTGCCATCTGATGTTGCTTTCCAGGGTTGGATTGATATCTACTTACCAATCCAACTACACGACATATGTCAGGTCTTGTGCTGGTTATAGCATACATCAAACTTCCAACTGCTTGGGCATACGGAACATTTTGCATATCAATGATGTCTTGCTTCTGTACCGGACACATATTTATGGAAAGCATCATTCCTTTACAAACAGGTGTACTAACTGGCTTGCAATCTTGCATATTAAATCTTGGAGAAATTAGGTTCTCATCCTTATTTTTTCTACTCCATTGATTAAAACCTTATTCCTTTTCAAATTTTGATCAAGGTCCTTCAGTTTTAATAAATGCCATTAATTATTCAAAAAAAAAATATTTACATGTCAAGATAATTTAGTTTTATTTTTAAATATATTCATTTAGTGTTAGAAACGTTACATTTGATATATTATATTTATGGCTAAACTTTTTATCATATATTTCTATTCCTAGTTTGTATCCTTTTTTAATTTGCAATCATTTTTTAAATTGTAACAATTTTCTCTTAAATTTTAATTTGTACCCATATATTAATTTCTTTTTGTCCCTTATTTTTTAAACTTTTATTTGTACCCATAATTTATTTATAATGTACCCATCTTTTTTTTTTTTTACAAATGTACCACTTTGTTATATGTAAAATGCATCCCTATTTTTTTTTGTAAGTACCATTTTTAATGTAAAATCTATTTATTTTTTAATCGAAAATGTACCATTATTTTTTTAATATAAAATGTACCTATTGTTTTCTATATAAAATGTACCCATGTTTTTTATGTAAATGTACCAATTTTTTATATATAAAATGTAGCCAAATTTTATTATATAAATGAACTCATTTTATAAAAAAATAAAAAATAAAACCCATTTTTTTTATAATCTAGAATACACCCATAAGAAATTATTATTTTTTTATTTTTTTATCAAAACCCATAAGCAATTTTGAATAATTAAATTGGTAGTATAAATGAAAGCAACAAAAAAAAAAGGTTGAATCTTTATTGGTATTATTGCATCTATTTTATTAATATGTCATTTATGTAGCAAGAGAGGGACTTCAATCAAAAATCTAAAATGCATAAGGTTTGAGTCTATAACAGTTAGAGACCAGGGACCGTAACTAAACTATCCCTTAAATCTTTTAAATATTTTATCCAGATAATTTTGTTGATCCAAATAGAGTTTTTTGGCATCTTTATCCCTAGTAAATTTAATTCCTAGAACATAAGATGCTTCTCTCATATCTTTCATTTCAAATTTGGATCCCAAATGTGACTTGGTCTTTTCAATCATATCTATAGAGTTACCTGCAAGTAAGATGTCATCTACATAAAGTGACAACATACATAAATTATCTTGGTACTTCCAAGAGTAAACACAATGATCCAATGGATTCTGTAGCCCATTTCCATAATGGCTTGGTGGAACTTTAAATACCATTGTCTTGATGATTGTTTAAGGTCATACAACGACTTTCTTAATTTATAGACTTTGTTTTCATGTCCTTTGACATGATATCCTTAGGGTAGAATCATATAGATGTCTTCCTTCAAATCTCCATTCAAGAATGCTGTTTTGACTAGGGGTGGGCACGGGCCGAGCCGGGCCCATTTTTGAAGGGGCCGGACCGGACCCGGAATAAAGGGAGACGGGCCGAGCCGAGCCAGGCATTACAAATCTTAAAATAGGAACCGGACCTTACCCGGCCCGGTTGAAACAGGCCGGTTCGGTCCGGGTCCACGGGTCCTTTTTTTTTTCCTGTTTAAAGCACATATTGAAATTAAAAAAAAAAACCACAGATTGCTGCAGTACTGCACAGATTTGCAATCTGTGCAAATTTACAATTGCACATATTCAATACATCCAAAATAACATTATAGCATCCAACATCTAAAGATCGAATCAAATAATGAAAGTGTATTTATTAATCAAATAATGATATTTTGAAATATGCACACCAATTTCATGAAACTGCACATATAGATTCTAAAACTGCATTTTTACACAAATTCTAAAACTGCACAGAATCAAAACTGCACAGTTTCAAAACTGCATTTTACACAGATTCTAAAACTGCACAGTTTCAAAACTGCATTTTACACAGATTCTAAAACTGCACAGTTTCAAAACTGCATTTTTACACAGTTTCAAAACTGCATATATAGATTCTAAAACTGCACAGAATCAAAACACATAGCTAAGCTCATCACACAACACATAAATACACAGCAGGGAGTTAAACACAGCTCATCAAAGAACTAACTTCTCAAAACTTGTTATCACCACTTACCGATACGAATGCTAGAACCCTACACCAAAGGAGAATTGTGTAAATCTTTTTGTCCTTGAAAATGAAAGGATGGAAGGTCCACTGCAACAAAACATACACCACATGAGGAAAAATATAAATAAAACTGAACTTTTCTGTAAAGCACACAAGCTTGCTTGACTGGTATTTGTTAGAGAATAAACCATAATAATAGAACCCTACACAAATTCTAAAACTGCACAGTTTCAAAACTGCATTTTTACACAAAAAATCAAAACTGCACAGATTAAAAAAGAAGAGTTGATCAGAACAGCAACTCATATCTTCCATTCCAAACTACCCAATAAGCATACAACACACACACATAGTCATACACATCAAGCTTCATAAAAATAATCAAAGAATCAAACAGCTACAACTCTACAATACTCAACCAAACAGCTACAACTCTACAAAATTCAGAGCATAAAATGGGGTTGCAGCATGTCGCTGCACTGCAGTGCACAACAGCACATATTACACTTACAGAAGTATTGAAGCACATATTGTTGAAGCACAAATGTGCACATTAACACATATTAATATAATCCCAAATCATTGAAATTAGAGTTCTCAAGGAGCACATATTGTTAAATTCCCAAATGTGCACATCAGCATTGATTTTAACAATGGTTAAATTCCCAAACCGATACCAGCTGATGCTTAATCCCAGATTTCGACCACCTTCACCCAAATCATTTGAACAAAAGATTTGAAATTGGAACATAACAGAGGTCAAGATTTCAAAACCCAACAAAATCTCTAAATCTAGAAAACCTTAATTTAATTTTAAATCCTAAATCCCTAAAACATAATACCTTAAAACTGAAGAGAACTGTCAGCAGAGCTCGACTGTGCTGCAAGTATGAGTCTGAGTCAGATGGAGGAGATGATTTATTCGTCGTTTCGAGTTGTTCGACTTCGTCGTTCGTCCCTTCGAGTTTGACATAGAGAGAGACTGATTTCGATAGTGTGAGTGAGAGAGAGACACAACAACAGCGGTTTAAGGTTACATTAGAAATCAAGGAGCTTCTGATCATCGACCATGATTGCATTCCCCATCCTAATTCATTGCATGCATTCAAAAATTAAAGCCACATAAAACAAAGAAATTCACTATAAATTGAATGAAAAAAAAGGAGAGAGGATTTCAATTTCCCTGGATCGTGGTTTGATGATGGAGGCGACAGACGGAGCTGATGCTGACGGCGGCGGACGAAGAGATCGAGTCGGGATAAGAGATGGAGTTGGGAAAAAGGAAAACTGAATGACTGAGGGAGGGAGGGAGGGAGGGGCTGAAATAAGGATAATAAAACCAATTATTCCTTCCTAGAAACGGGCCGGGCCGGGGGCCCGTTCTCTCTTATTTCTAGAACCGCCCCGCCCCGCCCCGCCCCGTTTTGTGTTTTGAAATTTTGGACCCGCCCCTTACCCGCCCCAAATCACGGGTACCCGCCCCGACCCGCGGGTCCAGGACCTGTTTGCCCACCCCTAGTTTTGACATCTAACTGATGGAGTTCTAAATCCATTCTAGCAATAATTGCCATAAGAATGCAAATGGATGTAAACTTCGCAACTGGAGAGTAAGTGTCCACAAAATCTATACCGGGTTTCTGAGTATAATCCTTAGCTACAAGTCAAGCCTTAAACTTATATAGGGTACCATCTGATTTGTACTTCTTACAAAATACCCACTTACAACTAATGGCCTTTCTTCCATTAAGTAGATCAACCAATTCCTAAACTTCATTTTTCTTTATGGAATCTAGTTCTTCATTCATTGCTTGTTGCCCTTGTTCAGACTCAAAACTATCCATTGCTTCTTTATAATTCCCTGGGTCTGGATCTCCCACTGAATGATCTACCTCCTCAAGATTGAAAACAAAATGATCTTTCAATCTTCTAGATGGTTCCCTTTTTCTTTTACTCCCACTGATTTGATCATTTCTCCCACTATTTATATCTTCCATGATAATATCATGATTATCTTCCATATGTGTGTCATGATCGACATTGTTATGATCACCCATATTTACGTCTCCTACTTGATCATTGTCAATGTCATGGTCATGAGACAAGTAGCATTTTCTTCTCCCAAAGATTCCAATTCTTGTATTGGATTAATCAAATCAGTAGTTTCAATAAAAGTAGCATCTCTACTTTCGATCAATCCTTTCTCAGGATGATAAAACCTATATCCGTTACTATTATCAGGATATTCGATGAATTTACATTCCAAAGTTTTTTCTTGTAATTTATTTCTTAATGCCTTTGGAATGAGGACATGCGCTTTACAACCCCAAACTTTTCAGTTTGATAAATCGGGTTTTCGCCCATGCCATAATTCATATGAAGTAAGTGGCTTTGCCTTTGTATGAACTTTATTCAATATATATGCTGCAGTAGCCAAAGCTTCACCCCAAAAATGTAGAGGTAAGTCAGCATAAGACATCAATGATCGCATCATATCCATTAGAGTTCGATTTCTTATTTCTGTGATATCATTTTGTTGCGGTGTATAAGGCATAGTATAATTATGCCTTATACCATTCTCTTTGCAGAAATCATCAAAGGCTTCAAATTCTCCACCTCTATCACTATTAAGGGTCTTTATGGATCTTCCTAAGTTCTCTGCTTCTACCTTAAACTCTTTAAATTCGTCTAAGGCTTCATTTTTATGCTGTAAGAAGTAAACATGTCCATAACAGGAATAATCATCGATGAAAGTCACAAAATATTTCATTCCTCTATGGGTTTTAGTTCTCATTGGTCCACATAAATCTGTATGCACTATCTCAAGTAAATTTGTAGAAGTCCAATGCTGAGAAAATGATTTTCTAGTCATTTTTCCCTTAATACATGATTCACATGTATCAAAATCATGTGCAGTTACTTGAGGCAACATTCCTTTTTTACTCATGCGTATCATTTTATTTTTATTTATGTGACCTAAACGTAAATGCCATAAATAGGACAAATTTTGAACAGTAGAGACAAAGGCATACTCGGAAGAAATACTTTTATTAATACAAATTGAGTACATATCATCGACTCTTATTCCCTTTACATAAATATAACCCTTTTCCCCAATAGTTACAGCATCATTCATGAACCTTGTCTCAAAACCTCTCTTTTCTAGGACAGAGACAGAGACAAGATTCCTCCTTATATTTGGTGCAAACAGAACATTTTTAAGTACAATGGTAGATTTACTATTGTTGATCTTGCAATCTCTTTCACCCAAAACATCGACATAAGTATTGTTGCCCATATATAGACGATGTTCTCCTAATGCTTTCTCCTTGAAATTGATGAAGAAACTTTTGTCCTTACATACATAACGAGTTGCTCCTGAGTCTATCCACCATTGTCCTTGATCTTCAGCAATGAGTGCTTTGGAGACAGTCAAAATCAGTTCTTTAGGATTTTTGTTGTTCTTGCGGCGTTTTGGGCACTTATACCCATAATGATCAGTCTCTCCACAATTGTAACATGCACTCTCATTTCCTTTAAACTTGTTCTACTTGCAGTGTCCAAACTTTTTGAAGTTCGGGCGCTTGTTACTACTATGTGGCTTGTGCATGTGTTGCTTGTTTTTCTGAGAATCTTCTGCTATGAGGAGGTTGGCTCTACCTTGTCCAGTTTCCTTTTTCCTACAATTTTTACGAACTTCTTCAATAGTCAACATTGCAGGTAATGTATCCGTCGTTAATTCAACTTGACCATAAGTCATGGAAGTAACTACATTTTCCCAAGAATTTGGGAGGCTACCAAGAAGAACACTAACTTGCATTTTATCAGAAACTGGATGGTCAGCATTGGCTAAGTCTTTTGCCATTACTTCCATTTAGTAATATGATCGACCATAGAATCAGTTTCCTCCATTTTTGTCCCATTGTATTTCTCAAGCAATAATTGAATGTACGTTTGAGATTTAGGGCCATACTTCTTTTCAAGTACATCTATGATTACTTTGGCTGAATCATATTCTTCATAGAGAGGTATTAATTTATCTTCCATGTAATTGAGAATTGTAGCCTTAGCCAACTCATTATCTTCCACCCATTTATTATAAACTCGAGATGGCCCAAGGGGTCTCTCGTCTTTGATAGTGTACAAAGTTTTGTCATGAGTTAAAAGATAAGTGATCCTTCTCTTCCATATTCGATAATTAATGTTGTTCAACCTCTCTATTTTAAAAACTTCGGATTTGAAAGATTTAGTTGCCATAGCTCAGAAAATTATAAAACAAACACAATACTTAATACAAATACTACTAGTGTACTTTTAATTATTACAAGCCACAAATACTAAATATTCTTAATAAAATAAAAACTAAAAACAAAATAAAATAAAAATAGAGACTTATTTATTCTTAGCAGCAGATACCACACACACTCACAAGGGCTTTGTCCAATCAATGAAAGACGAGTACTTGTTCAGGCGATCACGTCGATAAAAGGCTCGTGGATTTCTTCCTTGTCTACTTGGCCAGGTGTGATCAATTATTCCTCTATTTTCATGTACAAAAGCAATCTCTTCTCGACTACGAGATTCTCTTTCAATTCTCAGTGGTCTTGGCCCCCTTAAATTTCTTGCAGTCGAAATTTCTCTTTGTGCCAAATCAGGATATATAAAACCGTAACGAGTATTATGTTGATCCAAATAATTTAGCACTTTGACTCTAGAATTCCGAAAATTAAACCCTTGTTTCCACTTTTGATCTTTGTGACTATTATTCAAAGTATTCCAGAAATCAACTTTATGAGTGAAATTATTAGGGTAAACGGAATTAATAAAACCTAAATTTGGTTTGATCGTAACACCCAAACGAGTAGGAAATGGCTCTAATTGCAGCTATCCCGAATTTTGCCTAGAGGAGGAGCCCACTTCAAAAAATTTGTCGAATTGAATTTATGATGGACAACTATCACTATTACTGCACTTTTCAGAACCCAAAAATTTGCTAGCTTTAGTTTGTTCCCCACGTGAAACCTCACCAAAAGCAAGATCTCCTTTTTTATTTTCAAAGCAATGAAATGATGGACACCAACAATTTTCCTTTTCACATGCACTATCAGAGTGCAAAGAACCAAAAGAATTGTTGCCTTTTATTTCGTCCCCATGTGATGCCTCGGAAATATCACCAAAGCTTTTGACTTTATAGTCTCCACGTGAAGCCTCCCCCAAAATAAATTCACCTTTTTTATTTTCAAAACAATCTTCTTCTTCTTCTTTATTTTCAAAACAATTCCTCAGAGAGAAAACTAGTTCCACTGTCTGCTTTCTCCGGAAAAATTTTGTTCCGCAACCTGGCGGATAATCGCAAACGGCAGAGACAATTCTCCTTGGCGGATAATGGTGTCATCGGTATTGTGTATTACCGCGAGAGGACGAGATCATGGTTGAACGACGAGACCACGGGGGAAGAACACCACCATGCTTCTGCTTGCTATGGTTCAGTGGGTTGCTGTGGCAAGTCCACGGTGGAGGAAAGCGCGAAAATCGCAAGTTCAATCTCAGATTTGCAGTAGTCAGCAAAGGACTACGAATCAATCGCGATATTGCAAGTAAGCTGTTTGGGTTTTGTGACCAAATTGCAGAAAAATGTTCTGAAACTAGGGATCTAAAAGGACGTTGCAAGTCTTCAATTTTTTGTGCAGGTTTGATCTTTGCAGCCAGAAACCCAGATTGAAATGGGTTGTCTGAGGGCCTAATGGGACTGTAAAAACTTTCTGAATTCTGATAATTGTTGGATGAATTTGTATGATAAAATGGTTTATTTTCAGAAAAAAATTTGTTCTCTGTCGAATGAAACGGTGTAAAGGAATAAAGTTCAAATTGTTGGGTTAATTTAGGCCTAGGTTCAAATGGGTTGTAGGATGAGATTTAGAATGATTGGGTATTTTTGTGAGTTTTGGATTCTACAAGAAAATTCTCAGATGACGATTTCGAACTTTCGATCAAAATCGGTTCAATATTCTCCTTGGTCACCAACGCCCTCTTCCCTGATTTCTTCTCTAGTTGAAATTAGAAAGAACGTTGTTGGATTCGTTACTTGACGAAGAGGAAATCTCGGATGTAGTTCGAGACGTCCTTGGATGAAAACTGGGCAAATTGTTTTGATTCATGAAAACCTGGCTCTGATACCAATGATAGAAATTGGGTAGTTCACAGGATCGGAAACGAATGTCGTTAGACTATCGATCACAATATGTTGCGAAGGATATGAACAGAGAGTGAGTATGGAATTGAATTGAATGAATCTGACAGAAAGGGATTTGACAAATATGTAGAGATGGATGTAACCTTTCTGCAGGAGTTGTGTTCTTCAGGAAAAAGCTATAACTTCTCAGACCCTTTAATTAATTAATTAATTAATTAATTAATTAATTAATTAATTGTATTATTTCCTTTATTAATTAATTAACTTATTTCACTGCAATCATATGTATATTAGTACACCAATGTTATAGTGTACCTTCATACATGATTACACATATTGTGAAAAACATGTTATCATAATCATATTCCAACATGTCTGTGTAAGAGACAATGGCAATAAGAGATGAGACTGTAATTTGTAGGCTGATGACACTGTATGACTAAATAAGCGTGAACAAAAAATAATCCCTCTATGTGTTTTCGAACCACAGATGGGCCAACAGATTAGGTTAATGAGAAAGTCCCTCTATGTGTTTTCGACTACCCATGTTGGCTAAAGGCCAACCCACCAGAGTACTCAAAATGCATTGTAAGGAGCAAGGTATTAAGTATCGGTAATATCGGAAATATCGGTAGTCCGAAAATACGGAAATATGGATGGAAATATCGGTAAAATATCGATATCGATAAAAATTACATGGAAACCACGGAAATTGTAAGAAAAACTTGGAAATTTTTATTGAAACTTTGCAGGATGTTTATTTAGTCAATTATCTATTAGTTTATAAAAAAAAATTGGAAGGAAATGCATTGCATGATGGATTTAACTGATTTAAGTTGATTATACAGCGAGCTGGCAAACACTGTGACTGTAGAAAATATGTAGTAATTAATGAAAACAAGATTAAACACACCATAATCATTTATATATAATGAATTAGTACAATATTTTACACTTTATTCGTCCTATAAATTATTTTCATGTTTTTTTTTCACATTACACGCCACACCACCACACACACACACAGATAAATTTTTTCACATTACACTCTTACACACGCCACCACACATGCACACAGAGTTCGAGAGAACCCACACCACACACGCACACCGAGAGCTCTATCCCTCTATCTTCTCCTTTCAGTCTTCTTGAATCTCGATCCTTCTCTCTTCTTCTCCGAGAGCTCTCCTCTCAGTCAGTCCCTCTCTGCTTCTTCATGGAAATGGAAACATGCGAAAAACCAAGGTGACAAGCCCATCTACTTCTTCCTAAATCCCACTTTTTTCCAAATCAAACCCCCTTTTTAGATCCCCTTCTTCCTCCCCCGGGCCTTCGAATCCCCCATCTCCCCCCCCCCCACAATCTCTTCTCCGTTGCGCCCCCCCCCACACTTCGAATCTTCAGATCCCCCCCCCCACCTTTCGAATCTTCAGATCTCTCCCCCTAACCCTTCGAATCTTCAATCGTCGCGGATCTCCCCCCCCCAACCCTTCAACCCTTCAATCGCCGCAGCCCCTGTAAATGGAAAAACGAAGGGCCTCATCCTGCCATTGATTTTCATAACTGCTTCCCAGAGCCTCCCCAATTTCTTCCCCGCAGAAGCCTTCTTCTCCGAGCATCCCAGTTCCAATATTTTCGATAATTTCGATAATATCGCGATATTATCGATATTATCCCAAAAACCATTTGGATATTGAAAAAAAAAATCGACTCCCGTAAAAACCGATAATATCGGTGATATTTCGCCGATATTATCGGCATTTCGGACCATGGTAAGGAGTGATGCAATGCAATGTGAAAATTGTAGTCAATAAATAAGCATGAACAAAAAATAATCATCATCACGAGCACAAGAAATAAAAAGGACGAGATAAACAAACCTTAATGGCAGAAAACAAAGTTGTAACACCTATATGTGACCAATCTACCCCAACCAAGGGCATAAATTGACCTAGAACATCTGACCTGTAAAACAAAGCAAATCAAGCGGGATCCGACAAATCAAAGAGAACCGCCCCCTTCCCCTAAGTAATCAACAAGTGAATGCATAAAAAACACCTGAATCGTTTAAGAAAAACTGTTGCTCATATTTGATAAAAAAAATCTAAAAATCACTGTACTTCATTACTTATGCAAAACAGAAAAAATTTCTCAAAATACAATTTACCAAAGAATTGTTTGGAAAAACAGCCTTACTTTGTGATTGTACCATCCATGTGTGAGATCACTATGCGAGTGTTCCATTTCCACAGATAAATTTTGGCATCAACCTGTTGTGCAACAAGAATTGTTAGAAAGGCAACTACATCTGAAAAACAAACGATGAGAAAGAAATCAGACTAAAAATGAACAGCCAGGATGAAAAACCAAATAAAAATCAGAACAATAAACAACCTGCTGCTTCCCCAGCATTGCAGTAAAGAATGTGAAGGTTATTGTCTCCACTAGTGGGGTTGATTGTTATCTAATAAATTTGCCCTTGCAAAACTAGATATACATTTTGTAAAGGCATACCTAAAGTTGTGCCATCCTTCTCTTTTACTCCATGTGAGATATTCTATGACGGCACCATGCTTATCTTTATTCTTATAATGACAACTCTTGTGCTATAGTTTTATTCTTGTTTATACAAGTCAAGCTAATTTGACTTTACTTTTCACAAGAAAGAAAGCTTCGATATATATGAGTTATATTCGGGGACGCACATTTTTTTATATACATTTTGACACATTTTTGTATGGTTTTTATTTTGTAACTGTAAACATAAAAATTCAAGCGACAAATGAAACAAGAATGCATGTACAAAATAAATTTTGTATTAATGAAAGTTTAGAGTTATAATCTCCAATGCAAAGTCTGAATCCTCTAATTGGACATTCGGGCTTGTAGCATGTATGTGTAGAGATGTTGATCTAAGGGTGAAAGTGACTTGTTCTCGAACCAACGAATGCCACAAGGATTTGGCTTGTGGCGATAGAGGAATCGGCAGGGTATGGCAAAGAATACAAAGAGCTTTTTGAGTCTTCTAAGCCAATGAACGCTAGTTTTTTGAGTCTTCTAAACCAATGAACGCCACAAGAGTTTGGCTTGTGGTAGTGGAGGAACCGGCGTGTGTAACGGTGCTAGATAGCTCTTCCCGAGTGTCATGAAGAATGCAAAAGAACTTGTGTGTAGAGTGTTTGAGCTTCTAGGAGATGTGTGGATGTCTATGTAGCCTCGACTTGCTTCCTTTTTTTTTCCCTCCTCCCTCTTATGAATGAGTGCCTAGTATTTACAAGCAAAAAATTGGGCTTGGTTTGGAAGACCCAGTCTCAATCCCATAATTTGTCAAATCATATTTATGATTTAATTCACTTTAGAATAATTGATTTAATTTTGTCATAAATTGGATCACAATCTTTGTTTGAGGAAACGAAACCCTAGTTGATATAATTTGATCAGATTAGGGTTATTTTGCCTCCTTTTGTACTTGATTTGATTTGTTTGATAAATGTCTCATATGTTGACATGTGTCACTATTTGATGATTTATCCAGTTTTGTTAAGTCACATGTCATGTGTGCAATTTGGCAGGACCCATGATGTGTGTCATGTAAGCCGCTTGTGAGTCAAAATTTAAATTTGTTGGCAAACATTTATTTCACTGAAATTTAATTTTTTTGGCAAACATTTATTTCACTAAAATTTAATTTGTTGACAAACATTTTTTTCAAAGATCTGAACCTTCTATATTTCATTTCATTATTCAGATGTCATCCTTATAAGAACTTAACAAATCCAAATTTTAATATATTCATTTCTAGTGAAAAAAAATGGAAGAATATGTACAGAGAAATACTAAAATTACTATCATTTAGTTCAACAATCATATATTTTTGAATTTAGGTATAAAAAAAAAACTTTAAAAATAGACACTTTGATCGTCAAAGTACAAATATAGAGTGAACTCCTAAAAATGTGTCAAAATATATATTCCTCGATCCCACTTTTATATATACTGAATAGAAAATTTATTACATAAGAAGGCCTCATAAACAAAAAGAGAAATCAGATAACCAACCAACCAAACAAAAAGAAATGATCAACATATATACCGTTAAAATACGACATGTTGAACACTTTCCAAGAGGCTTCCCAAATCTACCAATACAACATGTTGAACACTTTCCAAGAGGTTTCCCAAATCTACCAACCAAATAAAAAGAAAAATCACTCGGGTCAGATGGCTCCCCTCCTTACCATTGGGACATCCTACTCCAACCGGAGGAGCTGTGGTGACTAAAAGCACTCGGGTCAGTTCTCTAATCTTCCTAATATCTTAAGGATGGGATATTGACTTTCTTCATCTTTTCCTCTCGATGGGGGAATGAAAGGCAATAAGGGAGACTCCAATTGCGAACCTGCGAAGGAAGGATAGATTGGTTTGGGAGCAAACAGAAATGGAAGCTACTCGGTTCAATCATGTTATCTCTAGTTGCAATTGCGTTCCCTGTCCTTGAGAGTTCACCACCCCCCCCCCCCCAACTCGAGCTATTTCGGAGAAGCTTTGGAAGGTCATTTGGAGGGTGAAGGTACCGCCAAAGATTCACCACGTTTTATAGAGTACTCTGTACAATGCCATAGCAACTATGGTTGAGTTGTTTAGGAGACGTTCTTCCCCCACCCCAACCTGCCTAATATGCCATTGTCAGGATGAAACTACTGAGCATCTATTATTCCTATACCCTTGGGTCGAGACCATTTGGTTTGGCGGGCTGATTAATTACAAAGTCAATAGAGGAGGCATTTCTAACTGGGTACAGTGGTTGCATTCTGTCTTCATTTCAAACCCGGGATCTACAGTGAATGGGGACTGGGTGCAGGCATATGTGGCCACCTCTTGTTGGTATATTTGGAAAGCCTAGTGTGTTTTTGTTTTCAACTAGGTGCCGATCAACCCGACAAAAAATGCTAACGACAATAGTGAGTTCGCTGATGCGTGTACAATCCCTAAAGCCAACAGGATGGCGGATTCAGGACGAGAAAGAAAGGTGATCAACTGGACTCCTCCAACCTCCTTTTTTGCAAAAGTGAATGTTGATGCAAGCTGGTCCAAGTTGTCTAAATCGGGTTTTATGGGAGTGGTGATGAGGGCAGCGCAGGGGGGGAATTCATTACAGCGACAAGGTACCCCATCACGGCGTCTAGTGTCATGATGGCGGAAGCATATGCGCTACTCCGTGGATGCGAGTTAAGGGCTTCTTTGGGTCTTAGCTCGGTAATCTTTGAATCTTATTCACTTGAATCGATCTCGTGCCTTTAAAATTCGATTGAAATGGGCAGTTGAGAGGCTTTCCTTATCTTGGCTAAGGTTAAGGAATTGGGGGAGGCTTTCCAGAACTGCCGCTAGTCTTGGGTTCCAAGATCAGCCAATATGGCGGCGGATTCTCTTGTGTAGGTTATTAATCTGAAGATGTGCAATGTTGTGTGGGTCGACAGACCCCCATCTTCGTTGGTGTTTGTTCTGAACAATGATGGTTTACCTTATCCTCATTAGTTTTGTTTTTGGCAATGTAGGGGCGACTTTGCATGGTTGCAGCGTCCTCCTTCTTGTAACCCCCTTCACTGTGTTAGATACTGCTTATGTGCTTGCCTCTGTGTAGGATGTCGTTGTATGTTTCTGGCATCTTTGCCCTAGAATTGAATTCCTAGTTTACCAAAAATAAAAAAAATAAAAAATCCTAAAGCCTCACAAATCCAAAAGTTGAACAAACTATTCCTTGCCATCACTGTCCAAAACAAAAATTGGCAGATGAATAATTTTACTGTTACAAGCTGTACTATTGCAAAGTTCCATGCTTTATGTGCACGCAAAAATCTAGTCCACATATATACACGAAAATTACAAATAATCCACTTAAAATTGAACTACAACATGCAGCGCCTACAAGTTAGCCAGAACAAGAAAAAAAATGACTCAACAAAAGAAGATTGAGAACTTATTAATTTCATCCATGAGAATCAATTATTGTTTAGAGGGAGAGTGATTGGCTGGAGTAATATACCAAACTATAGGACTTGGTACATTGCCAATAGACCACTTCTCTCACTACAAGAAAAGTTAACAATAATCACTAACGTTAGTTGGACAAAATGAGATGGATAAAGCCTTATCAATATTGATTTTTCCACCTCATTAGCCACTTTTAGGTCTTTACCGACCTGATCATTCTATACAACTAATGTTAGTAATTATTGTCAAATTTTTTGGTTGTCTTGGACAAGTGGATAGATGGTCGAACTATAGTTAAATAACATTATTCTTTTTAATGTCCCAAATATATATCAACCAAGTGCTGACCAAAATACTACAGATTGGTAGTTATGTAAAAAATAAATATAAATGAGGACCCCTAGGTCCAAGAATTAGAATAATTCGTATGGTCCAGAGTGTGCCATGGCACACAGGGGACCAGGCAGAGCCCTATATATTAATTTGCCTATAATTTCAAATGTGGAAGCAAGTTACCGCAGCTTTATAATTTCTTGTAGTATTTTGCAAATTAAGGTCACGCTAGTTGATAAATTTGAAGAGTATAATGAAGGGGAGCAATTACCCGCTGTCCGAGGATCAGCCGGAAGTTCCCTACACAGAGGAGCAGATAAGGAAGGTTTTCAAAAGCTTCGACAAGAACACAGACGGCCAACTTTCCAAGGCTGAGCTCCAGGCAGCTTTCGCGAAACTTGGCGCGAAATGGACTAGCGTTAGAGCTTGGTTAAGTCTTTGGCATGCAGATGACAACGGCGACCACTTCATTTCTCTAGACAACGAGCTGGACAAGCTTGTCGACTATGCCCTAAAACTTGGGTATACCCTTTAGTTAAAGTGGGTGTAATCAGTTTTTACACTTTCGTGCCTGCCATATTACATCTAACTCGTCGTGTCTGGTATTTCTATATATATTTCTGTATGCGTGTGTATAGTATAACCAATGAAGGAAGCGGACCTTTCGTAGTCCCTCGTTGGATCCCTCCTTTTATGTATTAATTAATTAAGCCAGAGCAAAGTAAAGAAATAATTTTTTTCCTTTACTAGGTACAGACGTCTATATTTCTGCAATATATTCATGCATGTATTTATATGATATGTACACAAACTCACACATATATAGGCAGGCGGCATGATAAAATTTCATCATCTAGAGTTTGTTAGAATAAAATTCTCATCTCCGGATTCTCCTCCTTAAATAGAGTACTTCCTTGAATGTCAAGTAATTTACAGTTGTAATCATTTTAGATTTCAATTAATATAGGGTCGTAGGGTTTGATAGTTCACAAAAAATAATTCTAGATATTGTAAATATTGTACACAAATTAAATCAACAAGTCGTATTTTTACAGATGTACAAAGGATGGTAACATGAGCGAAGCAACTTGACATGCACCCTGCACATCCAGAATATGAATTGCTCAATTGGCATAGGTAGATAGGAAAAATACACAGATCTAAAATTTAAAACCAAATGAAAGTTAAATTAAAAGAAAAAAGGAATTCCCACTAAAATCTGGGATAATACTTGTGTTCTTCATGGGATGCACATATTCCGCTCCTTACAAAAAAAAAAAAAAGTCGATTTACTGTATGAATATCATAATTGGAGGAACCGTTCAATTTTTTAATATTGACTTGAAAATCATTCGAATCGGAAATTGTTTAGTCATTCAAATATATAGAACAAATTGACAGTATGATATTCATGATGAACCGTCCATTTATTTGATACATTTGAGTGACTAAACAATATCCGATTCGAATAAGTTTTTTGTAGGGATGATCTTCAAATCAAGATTAAGAAGTTGGACGGTTACGATTATAAAGTTTATACAGTGAAATTACGTTATCCACAAAAGGTGGAATATATGCATTCCCATATGGGTAAACACAAGTATTATCATAAATGAAGGATAATATTTGCATTCCCCTCTTGGGGGATGAGCTCATCCCCAAGAACAAATAATGTATCTTCACTGTAACTTTTTTGTAATCGGAACCGTTCAATATCTTATTCTTTACTTGAAAGTCATCCCTATAAAAAAATCATTCCAATCGGAGATTGTTTTGTCATCCAACTATAGCAAATAAATCAACCTTCGATTCAAATAGAGATGATCTTCAAACGAAGATTAAGAGATTAAACAGTTTTGATTATAAAAAAAAAAATTATGGTAAAGAGATGTTATTTGAAAGTAGAAAAATAAACTCATTCCAATAGGAGAATTCAAAGCGGAATCTACAAAGGGTCAGCATACCCAGTGGCGAAGCCACGTGAGGGCGAAGAGTGGCGGTCGCCGCTCCCCTCGCCGGACAAACAAGCCTGGAGCGCTGGTTCAGCCCCTCCGCTCTTGACTCCTAAAACGTTGTGGTTGATTTTTGGAAGTAAGCTCTGAATCACCGGCATAGTCTCATTGGGTTCCGGCTTAAGGGCCAAAAAGGAGGTGCACATGCGAGTTGTGTCCGTACAATTCATGGGGCTTGGAGAGAAAGCTGTGGAAAGGGTAATCTGAAGGAGAAAAAGGTGTAAAAGTATTGGTATTGGATTCCATTGAAGCTTCATTGTCAAGAAAATTAGTTCAGAAAAAAAAAAGGAAAAAGTTGAAGAATTGTGAAGTGGGTTGTGGAAAAAATGGTGGCTTGATCAATTGGTGGGGTGAGATCAAAGATTTGACAAATTGGGTTCTGTTTAGCAAAATGATTGCAGTATATTGGTAGCAGGAAAAAAAAAAAGAGGAAGAACTGGGAAGTGGGTTGCTCTAATTAGCTCAATTTATGGGTGTGGATTGTGGAAAAATGGTGTCTTGATCAATTGGTGGAGGGAGATCAAAGATTCGACGAACTGGGTTTCGTTCAGCACAGTAGAGTGACAGCAAGAACTTCAATGGAGAAGCACAAAGTTGAGTTTGATGGGTTTGGGAAGAAATAGTAAGACTTGCAGAGAAAGGGAGGTGAAAAATATATTGGAAAATTGGAGCTCATTAAAAATAGAAGAGAGGTGATCTCAAGAACTCATTATACTCAATTTTAGTTTCGAAATCCTATCAACTTTGACCAAGTTCAAATAAATTCAATAATAACTTAGAAAAATTAGGCTAAAACTCTAGTTGTGTACATCAATTTGGTTGAGCTTGAATAACAAGTTACGAGAATTTTGCCCCTCTCCAATGTGAAAGCAACCGTTTCGATTGAACTTTGCACTTTTTTGAATTTGACCCCTCCCCTCGGTAAATTCTAGCTTCACCACTGAGCATACCACAGGGCAACATATGCCATATACCAAATAAACGGAAAGTGGATTCATATATGTTTCTTTTTCCAGGAATATATGGATAACCAAGCAAATTCGTTACCCGTTTGAAAAAGTGATTCTCGTACTAGTTTGCAGAGAATAACAAAAACAACTCGTACTTAAATGTGGTTTTTTCATATTTATTTATCAACTATATATAATATATTTATAATAAGAGGTGGATGAGTAAATTAGTATTGAACTTATCATTCACTATACTCGAATTTAAAACTTTTCATTTACAAATGAAAAGGATTTTAACTATGTATTTATGCATTTGATTATTCTCTCTCTCTTACACTTCTCCCTTTTTTTGTGAATTGAATAATTCAAACTAGAATCGAGTGTAAAAAGAGACAATGAGAACATAAAAATCAATACTCGTAAAAATAAAAAAAATAAAGTTTACATAAAAATCAACATCAAATTTGCAATTTCTTTTCATTTAAATTTGGATCATCCACTATGGGAAGATTTGGATGATTACATATATTGAAAATATCAATTATGATGTTGTGACATGTATATATCCATAGTTGCATTTGGTAGATTCTCGATACTTCGTCCTTATTTTCTTTGTTGATAGTAGGCCTAATTATCTTTTTCTTTAGGTTAAAGGTTTACCAACCTAGTTAATTATCTTTATCGATACTCGTTTCAGGCATTTGTCTCAATCTAAACATCTCTCAGACTCTCACCCTTAATGAACAAGTAACGTTTCTACAGAAATTGTGAATAAAAATTGATAGTAGCCTAGTTGGTCAAAAAAATGCATACATCAGAATCTCATTCGGTAAAATAAGCATGGTTTAGACCTAATTAATATCACACTTTAACAAATAGGTCAAAAAAGCATACTCCATCAGAATCTCATTCTGTAAAACGAAAAAAACAAAAAAAACATGGACTAGACCTAATTAATCACACTTTAACAAAAAGTGAGAGTGAACCAACGCCAACAAAAAAAAAATATTAATCAATTTACAAATAGATTATAAATACAGGGCTTTGAAGCATTCACAAAACAAGTTTATTATAATATTATGGCGATTAAAAGTCGCTGCGTCACTAGCGATGGCAAACGTGTTATGACGACGGAGGAGTTGAAGAAATGGTTGAAGAAATTTGATGTCGACAAAGACGGTCGAATAAGCAAAAAAGAGCTCCGGGAGGCTATCCGCGCCACCAGGGGCCGGTTTGCCAGGTTCAAGAGCAGGCTCGGGGTGCGGTCTGCAGACGCCAATGGCAATGGCTTCGTTGATGAGGACGAACTCGACAACCTTGTAGAGTTTGCACAGAAGCATTTGGGTGTCACGATCGTAAACTTCTGACTCTAACTAGTATATGTATCAAGTCTCTAATCTCTATGGCTTGGGTTAATTAATTGGAGAGAGAAAAATAAAATGTATTATTCTGTATGGTCCTGGTGGCACATTTGAGCATGGTGGCTCTTGATGTCAGGTCCTATGTATATACTTACATAACTGAATGTGATTGAATTGGACATTAAAATGCACGAGTTGTGCGGCATCATTTGTATTCTTCAGAGATTACTTGGCAATGCAGATGAGCCGATTCCGTCCCGTACTTGCTTTCTCACGACGTTTAAAAGAATTGCAAGCGGCTTGTAGCTTAGTTGGTTACAAGCATTTACTATCACTCGCATCCTTGCATACATATCTACCAATTTAAGATGGCATATGAAAACATAACAGTCTGCGTAATTACATATTATGTGATTAAGTACATGCATCTGGCAAAATGCTGAGTACGGATTAAGTGCAACAGAAAGAGCAAAACTAGATACTTGAATCCACTTGAGAAATTAATTTACATTTGGAAACAAGAACTTTACAGTTAAATTATATGTGAATGTGAATGCCTATTTACCCATTCGACTTCCAAATAATACTTACAACTTGAAGTGGTCATGGAATGTACAGAAACAGACCACACAAAATTGGATTGAACAGAAGAAAAAAAGAAGAGAAAATGAAGCAGCAGCATGGAGGTGGGACTGATCCAACTCTTCCATATATTGTTTCAGGTCGCGGATAAATCACCCCGCCCGGCAAAGCAGTCATTTAGTCAATAATTCCTAGCTACATACAACCGCACGACCTGTGAGATCTGTCACTAACATGTCTTGATGAATTAGCATTGTCATACTACAACAAAAAATTCCACGCACAGACAGATTAGGCAAAAGAGAAATGAGGATTTTACCTCGACACTTCTAAACACGTGCATGGCAAAATTCATCCGTCTCCATATCTAGCGCAGGCGAGAAGATAAAGCAGTAAACTCCCTTCAACACCTCAAACATCAATATCGCGCGGTGGGAGTTTCCAGAAATTCCACGTATTAAAGTCCTCCTGTAATCAACAGGGAAAATAAATAAAAAAGCATGTTCAAATGATTAGTGGCCACATAGGAAGGGGCGAACAGGGCAGAATGATTTTGAAAGAAGACCTCGACCGGAACATGTTTAAAACGAAAAAGCATTGCAGAATCAAA
The DNA here is from genome assembly GCA_033882615.1 of Malus asiatica. NCBI lineage: Eukaryota > Viridiplantae > Streptophyta > Magnoliopsida > Rosales > Rosaceae > Malus > Malus asiatica. Next base: position 7,771,341 of record CM066498.1, read on the forward strand.
ACCTGCTCAGATGAGTTTGTAGGTGGAAACATGCCGTTCACAAGAGCATGAAGGGAGGTATATGACTTTGTGTCAACACGGCGGTTCACAACAACCTCACCCTGCATACCCAAACCATAACAAAGAAAGGTTGGCATTAGACATTACTAAATTAGAAATATTTAAATTGCTGCTATATCGTGAAGGTCATAATTACCTTGGGATTAATAATGAATATTTTTCCTTTCGGGATTCCAACCTTAAGGTAGCTGAACTCATCGGTATCTCTGTTTCCAAAACCGGCATAGAATGGATTGCAATCAGAAGGGAACAATGATTTGATATCCTGAAACAGAGAAAAACGTAAGATATTTAAAAGGATACTACCCATATGTATCATTGTTCGGAAGTATCCTATGAAACAAATTAATTAACATCAAGAACGTGAAAGGCAAGTAAAACAAGTGATCAGGTAAAGATTTAATAAACTAACCTCCAAGCATGCGATTTTGAATTCATGAGGAGCCCTCCTGATAACTGAGGAAAACAGAGTGTCGGTCTATGCATTAGAAACTACATACAACTTAGTGACCAGAAAATTGCATGTGATGTCTAGTGATCAAATAAGGTAATTTTACATTCCACTCTGTTATCCATATAAATCGTTTTCTCTGCATTATTCAACAAGGAAAGGATGCACTTCCTCTCTATGAAGCGTAGTTTATCATTTCAGTTTTTTATCAGGATTATTGCAAAAAAAAGGGCAATGAACCGAACACATAAAATGCCTGAAAAACTAAATGGAACACATTAGCAATTTAAATTAGACCTCTGTTGAAGTTCTAGAAAAAGAAGTGCACCAACATCACTTACCTTCACGAAAGAGAGAAGGAAAAAGTCCATCTGGGGAAATAACAACGGGACCATCTGGTAAAGCCTTCCCATCCTGCATATTTGTAAGCAAAAAATAAATACACATCGCATTTCGATTTCTTAACTCTAGTTCGAAAATGAAAATCAAGGATTTAGCATGGGTTAAGCATAACCTGCTTAAGGTTGAATAAAAATTGTCTGGTGACAGAGGCTTGAGAAATGGCACGTGCACTCAAAAAAAGCAATTGATATCCATTTTCCTAAAGCATAGAAATAACAATCAATTCCTTTAAAGATGCAATGTCAGTGTAGTTATGAGTAATTCATACAATAAATTTAACATGTTTGTGTAAGAGACAATGGCAATAAGAGATGAGAGGCGGGCACATTATACAGGTAATCATGCCTATAATTTGTAGGCTGATGACACTGTATGACTGAATAAGCGAACCACAGATGGGCCAACAGATTAGGTTAATGAGAAAGTCCCTCTGTGTGTTTTCGACTACCTATGTTGGCTAAGGGCCAACCCACCAGAGTACTCAAAATGCATTGTAAGGAGTGATGAAATGCAATGTGAAAATTGCAGTCAATAAATAACCATGAACAAAAAATAATCATCACCACGAGCACAAGAAATAAAAAGGACGAGATAAGCAAACCTTAATGGCAGAAAACAAATTTGTAACACCTATATGTGACCAATCTACCCCAACCAAGGGCATGAATTGACCTAGAACATCTGACCTGCAAAACAAAGCAAATCAAGCGGGATCAGACAAATCAAAGAGAACCACCCCCCTCCCCCCCCAAGTAATCAACAAGTGAATGCATAAAGAACAACTGAATTATTAAAGAAAAACTGTTGCTCATATTTGATAAAAAAAATCTAAAAATCACTGTACTTCATTACTTGCAAAACAGAAAAAAATTCTCAAAATACAATTTACCAAAGAATTGTTTGGAAAGAACAGCCTTACTTTGTGATTGTCCCATCCACGTCTGAGATCACTATGCGAGTGTTCCATTTCCACAGATAAATTCTGGCATCAACCTGTTGAGCAACAAGAATTGTTAGAAAGGACAGTAACTACATCTGAAAAACAAACGATGAGAAAGAAATCAGACTAAAAATGAACAGCCAGGATGAGAACCCAAATAAAAATCAGAACAATAAACAACCTGCTGCTTCCCCAGCATTGCAGTAAAGAATGTGAAGGTTACTGTATTCTTCCCTTCTTTGAGTTTTAAGGACGCCAGCTGCTCAGACGTTGGAGCGAGTACCCTCTCCATTTTCTTCATCCCCTTCGGTGCAAGCATATTCTTATCCCCATCTGTAAGCATATTCTTATCTCCATCTGTAAGCATATTCTTATCTCCATCTGTAAGCATGTTCTTCTCTCCATCGGTGGCAAAGGTGCTCTCTGTAGCATTCTGAGCATCAGGACTTTTACCACCATTTACATCTGGCTGCATTGCTTTCCTGGAATTTGATCTCCTTGAACCGAAAGGCCAGAGTTTCCAACTTCCGCTGGCGGCAACATTTACTTTAGATGGATCTCCTGTAATAGTTTTATCCCAGTCAGTCGACAGCTAATATGCCTTTCAGTTCAGATATTTGCACTTTCCAAAATGGAATCATCCTAAAGCAATAAAGCAGCTACATCCCATGGAAAACAACTACAGATAACAAGTCTATCAATTAGTACATTTATCAAGATCGAATTTTTCCAAAACTGTTTGAAAAGCAGTACCAGCTTTCATCCCTTCATATAAGAACTGTTTCCAGCAAAAAAAAAATTAGGCCCTTCCAATTTTCATCAGAGAGAAAATTCTGGCAATAAGTCTAACAAAAAATAAAGTGAAAAAATCAGATTAATCATATTTCACTCTGACTTGGAATATATCAATTCTTAGTACTGTAATATAATCATGTAGACTGTAGTATGTACACACTACCAACAAGAAAGCAAATAGAATACTTTTCAGCATTTCAGTGCAGGAAATATCATATATGTAAATATCTAAGTTTCTCACCAACTGCAGGAATGGCAGGACCACCTTTGAGCTCCACTGAACCCTGAGTATTCTCGATATCTGGTGTTTCCTGTGCTAATTTTTTCTCTTCTTCTGTGTCCCACTTTCTACAGCTCAAATCATCTTTACCTTGCCATATTGACTTCAAGGGATTGACATTTGAGTCCAGTGAACAGCTCAAGGGATAATGAAGATCAAGTGCGCTCAACTTGTCAGTATGAGGCCACATATTGGGTAATGACGCGACCAGCTTCCTGACTTCTTTATCAGCAGCAGCCTTACGATTTCTAGGAATACCAATTGCAGCTGATGCTGCCCCCAATTTTCTATTTGATTTCTCAAAATCAGTTGAGGGGTCTTCTGGAACAAACTTTTCTGGAGATGAATATGATTCATAGTTTGTACTGTCTTTTGGACTACACGAGAGACTATTTTCTCTGTCTACACATGATGAAGAACACGATTCCGTGCACTGAACCTCGGTGATTCTGATTTCATCGTCACTGAAGAGAAATTGTTCTTCCTCTAATCCCACTGGCAACACACTTGCTGCTTCTGTCATGACATGGCCAATAACGGACTCAGACGGGGTTTGTAAATGGCATGATCCGATTTCTTCCTCTTTTGTATTTTTCTCTTCTTGAACTTGATCACCAGAGTTGTTTAAACTAAACATGCTCTGTGACTCAACTTTTTTAACTGAACCAGGTAATGAATTTCGCTGGACTGTCTGAATATTGTATTGTTGAACTATTGCTGGCCCTTCAAGGTCAATATTACGGTCTGTGCATGAATGTGCATCTGTCTCTTGTGAACAAGTTTCAGTAGCCTCCACTGAATGTACCTCCATGGAAGTATCATCAGCATGTTGCTCAGTAACTGAATCCTGATGAAGAACACTAAATATCTCAGTCTCGACGATCCAGGTGTACACTAAATTAAGAATAATATTAGCCAATTGATCATTTATAACCAAGTTGTGTTTCCTAAATTTCGAGCATATTTGTGTTGGTAAATAAGTCACAGTAAACATTGCATCTTAAAATTCCTAAACAGTTTAAAAGTTTTGGTTTCTATTGCAACAGATTTGATAGAAAGATTACCTTAGATAGCAGCTCAGTTCTGGCATGAACATGAACTTGCCCACTTCTTTCTCTGGCAATGTACAACGTTTCACAATAAATAAAGGGTTGGACTCCATCTATCCCACCCGCCGTATGAGAAATGTCACGGCCAGGTAATACAACATCTTTCTCATCAAAATGCTTGCCAGGGCAAGCTTCTAGCTCAAAAGAACTTTGAATTTCAAGATCAGACCCTGTGACATTGGATATGACAGCAATTGCATTCCCATCGTGTTCGGTTGCTGCAATAAAAGATTCACCAACATCACTAGATACTCTAGACACAGGCAGAGATGAGCTCAGCCGGCTTTCCTCGGCATCAATCTGCATATCTTCATTAACTAACACATTAGGAGACGAAAAACGGGAAGCATTATCCTTCCCGAATTTCTTAGTGGCAAGACTAGTGGACCACTTCACCTCCAAAAGGTTAGCCGCAAACTCGGCCCGCTCCAATGAATCCACCCTTCTCACCTCACTATTAACCCCCTCTTCCTCCTTACTCTTGCGCTCCTTCGTCGACCTGCTCCCAAATAGCCCAAAAATTTGTGACTTCCGGGAATTAGTCCTGGACAAAATCTTCCCGTTAAGCGTTTGAATCTGATCAACTGTTGTCAAATTCTCAGCATCATAATTGCAACTCATGGACTTCAATGGCTGCCTGTTTTCCCGACATTGCTCATCCGTCTCATCACTCGAAGACGAAGGATACAACACAGCCTCCCCTTCTTCTGCATCAACCTCCCTAAGAAAATAAGCTTCCCCTTTATGATCCAAATACATGTGGAAACTAGCATCCTCCCCATTGACATTAATGTTAACCACCTTCTCCTTTGTCTTCAAAACCCCTTGAAACTTCCCAAATTTCACATTCCACGCTGACGATTTGAAGCTCCCATCTTGTTGTTCAACTACAATTATGTCCACAGCTCCACCAAAAGGGTGGAACGGGCCGGAGACGGTGTATACCCCTCTGGATATATAACTCCCTAGCCTCCCAACCGCATACATCCTATTCCTACCCTATCTAATTTCTCAGGACACCCAATTAACCAAAACCTCAAAACTCAATCATAATTTACGCACACCCGGACCCGGTCGATTTCCTCACGAAAAACCTTCAAAGCAACAAACTTTGATCCAAAGATTGAATTCTGAGGCAACCCAGATGACCAATTTACCAAGAATTTAGCAACCCAATTGATCAAAACCCAAAATTTAACAATTTACCACCGTTTTAACTCCAAGCAGTTATTGCATGCATCAGAAAAGCGACGAGATCCCTCTCTGAGATCCCTTTTTTCAATCAGAAGCCCCCACAAACCATCGGATTTTAAAAAGCCAACAGCTCGAAATCAACAAACAACCAAGAAAGAAGGCATCAACGGAAGACCAAAAACTAAAGATATAATTCTGAGGAACCGCCAAAGGAAGAGGGAATAGCAGTTATTGTGACGAAAGAATATTCGGTGCTAATTATTCGAATGTGCCGAGCCTTCAATCACCATTAAAATTCCAACAAATATTTAAAGGCGCCGCATTTTTTCATTTTTTTTCATTTTTTTTCTTCCCCTTATTCTTCTGATGATTGATGAAGTAAATAAGAAAAACAAGAGGAATTAATCTAAACTAAAAATAAATAAAAGGGTCGAGAAATGAACTGACCTGAAAGAAAGAGGTCAGGAGAGAGAGAGAGAGAGAGTTGTTGCACGTAAGCATACGAGAGATGGTTGAAGTGGAGGGATTTTTTAAATGTCAACGCATCACGTATGAATTTTTTTGAAAAGTAAATTTATACGGATTTTGTCATATGAACAAACTTTTAAGCTATTTGTTGTATTAATTTTTTGAAATTATTAATGTATCTCATTTTAATTATGTTAAGTTTTTTATTCAAAATAAGCGATATCCATTTGTGTTCAAAATTATTTCGAATTTTTGACTTCATTTTCATGATTTTTTTTATTTTTTATTTTTACACAAAGATATATTTACATTAGAAGGTAGATGAATAAATTGATTTGGACATTAGACATGTGTTCGTTTCAAAACTTATAGTGAACTACTAAAAAGTACATTAGGCTCATTAACATGAAATTTAACCAATTGCAAACTTTGAGAATTCAACAGCGTCTATCATGTTTTTAAGAAAAAAAAAAGTTGAAATGTCCGAAATAAGCTTGAAAGGGTGTGATGAGTTAAAAAGTCTGGAAAAAAACATTGATATCATAACCTTGAAAATTTGATATAACAAATCCCTTCAAATTTTAATTTATACGACAAATTGAAAAAAAAAATGTATAAGTTCATATAACATTTCAAGAAAAAATTTATTAACGTAAAAGAAACAACAACATATTTTTGGATTTAGTATTATTTATAATATGCTATGCGATGTTCTGGCTAGTTCTAGATATCTAAAAAGTCTATTCTTTATGTAACATGATTTTTCTTATGAGGGGTGGCATTTTATTTGAGACAGGTGGACATTTGAATTACGTGGGCTCCAAGTAACCTTTTCCTTAATATGTTAAGTTTTGCCGCCATGTTGAAACATGTCGGACTTTCTTTCTTGTAGAATAGAAAATAGGTGTGTACATATTTTACAGCGAAAATTTTATCATGTATAATTTATTTTCAACGCTTCTTGAATATAAATTTTTTTTTATTTGATGTAAATTAATATAAAATATCGTTTGTATGATAAATAAATTAAGTAATTAATTAATAGATAAATATAAGAACCATTCATGATATGATCATCCTAAATATAAGAACCATTCATGATATGATCATCCTATCTTTTGATGATTTGTTTTGCATCTGTATGTTGATTGAGACTGTGTGAAAATAAGAAATAAAATTAAATGGTAACTCTAGTTATATTATCAACAACACAAAAACTGAGATTATGTTAAATTTATAATTTTTTGTGGTATTTGGACACTCTTTTTTATCTAATACTTATCAATTTTCAAACGTCAAATGAATAATGATAATCAAATGACAAGAGTTAAAGGATTGTGTTAAAGATAAAAATATGTGTGTGAACAACATCACCGTTTTTTTCAATCCTCAAGATTTATGATTGAATGAAATGAATGATAACAACTCAAACATCACATAAAAATGACCTTTAACCCGAATTCAACCGTAGGGTTGCTGGAAATCATAATCGAAAAAAAGATTACAAAATTTTGACAAAAAATCTATAAAACTTAAAAACCGAATTAAACATAATAAATGATAGAAATTTGGATTAAAAAGTTCATAGATCACATCATTGCAGTGAGTTTGACTGTAGTAGACTAGTACGGACCCAAATGTACAATGGTTAATTTTGTTGTCGTATCTGTGCCTTTTTTGTTTCTTTTAAAAATATGGACAATTTGTGGCAAGTCATGGTTATTCATATCGAAAAAACTCACAAAGACATTTCAACCTCTTCCTGGCCATAAATCTGACTTTCACACTAACAGCGGATTTCGAACTCGAAACCTTTAGTTTTCAATTTTTTGCGTTTTTCAACCATTCTTTGTCCCCTCCGCTATTTGTTATAGAATCATGATCCTTTTTGCTCTAATCATCAAATAAAGATATCAAAGCAATACAAGTAGCTTCGAGTGCGCGTCATCAACTGTCGAGCAAGACCAGAGCTCAGCAATTAACGGTGTTTGACACCAGTCAAAAAATTACAATTTGGATAAGATCGAAGCCACATGGACGGTAGATTTCAACTCATTTTAAAATACTAACTGATTAGCGTTTAAACGTTTATATGTATGTTTGTTGGATGCATATGATATGATCATGATCAGTTTTGTATCCCAATTACAAAACTATAAAAGAAGGTGGAATTCATTGATTGCTGGTGGTTGGGTGTTGACCATGCAAAACATGCAAACAAGTAGGGCATTTGAAATATCTGAATATGTTTCTAGGATATTTCTTCCACTTTTCAAGGTGCTTTGATTTTAAAAAGGGTTTTGAGCTTTTACAAGTGGTCATTTATCACAGTAGTGAAAATGTGTTAAGCTTTTTTATGACGGTGTATATTCGAATTTTATCGATGACTAATTTAACAAAATTTATTGTTTGAAAAAAAAAATCATTTTAGAAGCATTTGAAGTTGCAAAACAATCTTGAACCAATATTTTCCTCGTTAGGTATTTACCAAGAAGAGCTTGAGGCACTGGGAAAAACAAACTTATATCTAATTGGACAAACAATAGAACAAATATTTTGATATAATCTTAGACTAAAGGTACCAAACCGGGCATACTTTTTGTTGTTTTTCTTTTGGCTAAGAAGCTCGTAGGTTGTACGCCAGCCATATGTAGCTTGAACTGTGTGATGGACGAATATACTACTGTAGGATCTTCCGCAGCTTCTATTGTTATTGCTACCACTTGTCAATGGTTTTCTATTTTAAGGCATGATAGCATTTGAGTTAAGTCACATTATAAGTCATTAATAAGAGTTAGGTATTCAATTTACAATCCTCTTGTGTCATTTAGTACCACGGTCTAATAATATTCATCTTCACTTGTAAATGAGAGGTCTTAGGTTCAATTATCATCAAATGCGAGTTTAAACCACATTATCATTAGCTCATTATGAGGTTAAGCTCACCCCTCACTCTTAATGTAGATAATATTATTTGTTCAAAACTAAATTTACAATTCACTTGTAGGCTGCACATGGTGGGACTCGCAGAAAAAGTAAGCCAAGGGCTGGCAAGCTGATTCTTTGTGGCAGACTCTTATTATCCGTTGGGTGGAGACTGATTTTGCATGCATTCAGGCTAAAGTACCGCATGGCCCTTTAGCTGGAGATGACATTAGTACTACGTTATCATGTTACTTTTTTTTACTTGTAATTGGTGGTCTAAGTTTTAAATTCCGTGGATGATGATTCAATACTAATTTATTACTCTACCCTTAAATGTAAGTATGTTATTGTAAATTAAAGATTAAAAAGTGATTTGAATTTGAAACCTTTCACTCAAATAGTTAAATGTCACTGACATCAAATTTGGTTCATGTACTAGTCTCTCATCCTATTATAGACCATAGGCGACTAGGGCTTTGGGTTGGTAGATCAAAAGGCAATAACACAATTGGGCTGAGTCCCAACTTATACAAAATGTCCTCGTTGAGCCTTTTCCCCATTGCCATATGAGCCCGACTCAAATAATAAGCTTACACGAAGCAGGCTTCATATCCATTTCTAATGAAATTGAAAAAAAATTCTCTCCCTCCCTTTTCTGTTGGGTGATCTTCTTTGAATTATGCGAAATTTATAAACGGAGCTAAATTTGGGACATGTTTAATAAGTTCAGCCTAGTTGTTTAGACGTCCGGAATTTTAACCACTCTAAAGAGCTCGAGCTACAGAAGAGAAGTTCAAGCACTACCCAAGGGGCTCTAGAACTGTTTGAGAGGCCTCGAGTGGATATATTTCTAGACTTTACAAATGAAGCCTGAAAGTGTTTAATGTGTTAGTAAAAATGCTAGTTTTCCAATTTAGTTGTATTCTGATATTTGGTAAGGAGGGTAAAATGCATCTGAGATCTCATTATTCAGTCTCAACCCTTTTAGGCTTTGATCAGCTTCTATTGGCTTAAAAAAAAAAGTTCTTTACGAAAAGATGCAAACTTAATCATAATTAAGTTGCAAGATTTTCCTTGAGCCAAGCAGCAAACAACTTTTATTATCTTGTTTTCCTTGGTGGCTGAGAAAGAGAAACTTGTATTGGTCAAATCTAATGCTTTTGAAAACTGTCGCATATATGCAGCTAGCCGAGGAGAAAAGCAAGCTTACTAGCACATGTTGCATATACTGATATCTTTATCTCTCTCGTCAGATGGCGTGTGATGAGAGAGTTACAGAGTGAAGACATGCAACAGGTTTTATGGAAATTTCTTTCCGCAGCAAGGGCCAACGAGCTTTAGTCTTAGTGAGCACCGACACACAATGCACTCCATCTAGTGTGTTTTATTTGTGTAACTTCCAATTGGAAAAGGGTTTTTGTTGGTGAGTCCCCCTTCTCTTTTTTGTAGGATTAAATGATTAAAAGGAACAAAAGGCATGCACTTTCAAGGAATTGGGTGGTTTTTTTTGCTTTGGTGGGATTGTGAATACTATGTGACACTACAACAAACATAAAAGATGAACCCACAAAAAGATAATGAGTCATCCAATCACTTGAGCACCACATCTTTAATCCTAAAGTATGACTGATTCAATTAGAGCTACCTGATTTGCTCATGTGTTTTTTATATGTGATACCAGATTATCATTTGTACCTTGTGCATTATTGTTATCTTGAATGATAATTGTACTTGTGAACTTGCTTTCTTTTTCTAAATTCTGCGGCCATCAACGACCCACAATCACAGCAGCCCCTACATTTCTATTTCTGTTTCCAGCACACTTTTGATAGGAAAAGATTCCACTTCTTTCTCACTGCCTCTTTTTGTAGGGACTAGGAAGTCATCATGTCAAAGTTCAACTGTTTATTGTTATAACATTCTATCCTTGTGTATGGGAGATTATTGAGTGTAGTCGGTTGTATACAACTTTGTGTTTGTCTATTTCGTTTCGTGAGGAGAGAAATAGATATTTGATTGTACATAACCGATAACATAATAAATTTTCTTCTCATGCGTGTATTCATTTGCGTGAGGATTTTTACTTTTTCCAAAACCTTGGAAGATGGAGATCTTGATTGAAATTTTAGACCGAAGTTAACTGTGTTACATGAAAGAAAAAACAGTTGGTCCCCAGAGAATGCAAGAACATGCCTAGAGATAATTGAAAAGGGGAAAAGATTTTCAAACTCTCTTTTTCTCTCGCTATATTTATTCTTATTTTTTTTAATTTTTAGATTGAACAAATAAAAGGAGAATGGAGAGACAAAAATGGAGGCGCGAAAATCACTGCCATGAAAATCAAATCTACTCATGTAACCATAAAAAGAAAACGCATCTACATTCGTGAATTGCTCATGTTTGAATTTTAAACCAATTTGAATGCAGATGGAGTAATCTACTGAACATTTTTTTTTTTTGAACTCATTTAATACATACACCATCATCATATATATATGAAAATCCCTTTTATATGCAAATAATTAATCAAACAAATATAAAATTCCCCCTGAATTATACCTTCCTATCTAATTTTCTTCAACATTTGGGCTTCTCTTCTGTGGCAATGGAGTTCTTGCAATGAGCAATTGCAGCTTGAATTGCAGCCTGCAACTCTTCCATGGTGCTGTCACTTGAAGAACAAGGAACATTAGTAGCTGCAGTTGCAACAAGATGCCCACTATTCGTCGGAGATGTCCTCATTGACGCCGGCGCCGAAAACTGTCCCCTCCTTCCTCTCAACTCATGTTTGTTTAACACGCTCAAATTCCCCGAAAACGAATAGGGCTGCCGCCGGAACTGCCCCTTCTCTCTCCTCCCTCTAAACAACAACAGCGGCCTCACCATTCTCACGTACCTCTTCAGTATGTGACTCACGTCAAACCTCACCTTCCTCTTGTTCTTCATCTCCTTGTTGTTCTCCTCCTTTTCGCTATTTTCACAATCTTTTCGCCATCTTGGAAGCCCGAAAATCGAAAAGGACTTGGGCTTTGTTCTTCCCCTGGTCTCGTGTTTGCTTCCCTGACGTGGGATTCTCTTGTCGATGCTGCTGCAGCTGTTGTTCTTCTTGTTTAGGATGTTTCGGTTTCGAATGCAGTTTTCGGCATTGGTTGTGGCGGTTTCTCTGGTTGGTTTTTGATCTTCTACCAGCTCTTTGAGGGGGAGGGTGAAGCTGTCGAGGGAGTTGGTGGAGGAGCGAGGAGAGACGGGGAGATGGGAGAGAAACTGGAGGGGGAGGAGGTGGCCGTGGAAGAATATTTCATCTGCGGGGGACAAATCAATGGCGAAAGAAGGTGGGGTGGTGCTGGTTTTGGATTTGGATTGGTGATTAGGGTTTGACGTGGAAGAAGAAGAAGTGTGGAGAGAGATTGTGAAGGAGAATTCATGGGAGGGGGAGGAGGAAGATGAAGGTGGTGAGGCAGGGGCAGTTTTTGGTAACTGTTTTAACCTTTCTTCTTCATGCCTGCTGAGGGTGTCTAGAGCAATTTCTTTGGTTTTTTCCAGCTGATGGGTGGCCATAACTCAAATGATTTTGTTGAAAAACTGAAACAAGGATCAAAACCCAATTTCTGATTATTTTTCTCTAAAAGAGTTTGGTTCTTTGAATAGTACCAAACCTTTGGGGGAGAGATAAGAAGATCAGGAAGCAGTGGAGAGAGAGGAGAGGAGAGAGAAAAAGAGTCTTGTCAGTCTTGTGCAGTTGGGCTTCCAATGTCTTTTATGCAGAATAATCCATACTGCCATGCATTATTAATTCTTTTTTTATGAATAATGGCTTATCGATGGAGAATACTTCACTCCACCCTTTATAAGATAATTCTGTCATTGTCTAATATGTTTTGTATAAATTTTTAGATTAATATCATTAACTGTGATTTGCTGAAAAGAGTAACGATTTATTTTTAGAACGAACCAAGCAATTTTCATTATATAATATAAATAATAGAATGGGATGAGATGATAAATTGAGCTGTATTTCTATAGGTTGGTGGGTCCTTGTCGAAATCTAACAGCTACTGAGGAGGATTTGAGAAATGAGGTCAGAAAGATCCAAATTTGCTCTAAAAAGGGAGATGGGAATGGCGAGGCAACACTTTGTTTTTGGTACAATTCTTTGTATTTAACTGTTTTGCCAGTGAGGACTGGTCCTCCATCCTCCTCTCATGTTCTCTCTCACGTACATGGTACACACCACACGATGAAAAATGCAAAACCCTAGCTAGCCAGGGTTTGTTACTGCCCCATATATCAAGAGAATCTTTGAGTTTATAAACCAAAGGCACTTATTTGCTCCTGCCTTTCGCTTTTAATTACTATGTGTACCACTACAAGTTACAACAACGTTGGGGAAGGTGTTGGTGTTTGAGATATTTAGTATATCTATGTATGTTGGTGTGTGATGTCAGATGTCCCTCGTGGGAGTTGAAGGCCTTTTGATCGAGAAGATAAGATTTCAGACCAAGAAAAACACTAGATACATATTTTTGACGTAAATTTCCGCCGTTTCTTAGTTTTATGAAAATGTACTTGCAAAACAATCAATACATTTGATTAAAGAACTAAGTTGAGGTTAGAGGGTTTGGTCAATTGATATATGATGCTTAAGTTGGTTTCTCTCAAAAGTGTATGTGCTTAGAACTTTTAGGGGTAGCAAAAGCTTTTGGTAGAGATAGAGATATATATAGGGAAGAGGGTTGGTCATGGTGTTATGGTTTTATCTTACATATGGCGGTATCCTATTAGCCAAGATGTACGAAGAGAATATTCTTAAGATATTAAATAGGAAATAATATCTTAAGATAATAGTATAAATATTCCTAATTGATTTAAGTAGGGATTACTTGAATGGAGTCAATCTTCAATTGGGAAAATATTAAAGATAGGATTTGGATAATTAATCTTTATCTTTAATGCTTTGACTTTTCCTTGTCATAGGCAAGTGAGCTGTTAGCAGTCGTATTCAGTCACTTAGACCTTTAGGGTGTTGTGCTGCGCGTGAGAGCATCTGAGAAGCATGCCCATTTAATGAGGGCAATCTTGTCTTTCTTGAGCAAAAATTCACGTGTCGCCTCTAGAATTTTTGGGATTATTTTAGACTCCACACGTATGGGTTGATTATTTGTTTTAGAATGAGATTGGGAAGGCAGAATAAAAGAAAATTTGGATTGAGTAATGTTACACTTATCACCTAATTGTATCATCATTTGTATCATCTCTCTAATAGAGATGAAACCCACATGCGTTAGCGGACCCTATCATTACCTAGTTGTACCATCATGTGGATCCTATCTCTATTAGAAAACTAGTATAAATAATGGTACAAATAGATGATAAAAGTATATTTTTGCTTTGAATTACATGATGTAACGTGCAACTCAGCATTTGTCGACTCCATATGCATTGATGTTATTCGTAAGTAAGGAAGGTTAGGAATCATATAACTTTAATACAAACGTTAAAAACTAAATTATTGAAGAATAAAATTCTAGAAACTTCACATAATAAATTATTACTTATATGAAATGGTTTTACTTTTAATCAAAATGATGTTTTTTTGTGATAAAATTCATCAACTGTTAGGCTGTGTTGGTAGTTAAGACAATATCAGTGTGTTTAGTAATGGACAATTTTGAAATCTCGACATAAACATGCCAGCATCTCACTCACGAATGAGAAGACAGTGGTATGTTAAGCTCATTTTGTTCTTAGAACCAATATGTTGTAATCCTGAAGCACCACCCTTCCACAACGAAGGCTACCACTAGTCTTCGACTGAACGGGTAACTTTCCGTGTTTAGTTTAATATTAAGGTAATGTTATGGAGACTAAATTTATAAATAAAATTTTGAAAACTAAATGACATAGAAGTTGATGATTAGACTATTACTTAAGTGTCACATCCCGAACTGGCTCCGCCGTAGCACGATATTGTCCGATTTGGGCTTACCATTCCCTCACAGTTTTGTTTCTGAGAACTTAGACGAGAACTCGCTTGACTTTGGAGTTATGATGGAACCCGAAGCCAGTGAGTTCCCAAAAGGCATCGTGCTATAGGTAAGGGAACATGTACATATAAGGCACATCACCCCCTCTCCGTTGGTCGATGTGGGATGTTACAGTCCACCCCACTTAAAGGGAACCCGGCGTCCTTGTCGGCACATCTTCATCGAACAGCAGAGTGGCTCTGATACCATTCTGACACACCTCAACCCGGAAAGTCCACTTAGACTCCAAAATCAAGTTGTGTTAGCCAACATCTGGAGAGTAATGAAGCCATAAAGTGTAGTGTAGTGGAAAAAGAATATGAATAAATTTAAACCTAAAAGTGCCTAAACAAAAGAGTGCGGTGGTGAGCGGGATTGCACCCATCATTGGCCAGCACAACTCGATTTCGGAGTCCAAGTGGACTTTCCGGGTCGAGGTGTGTCATTAAGCGTTGATAAACGTGCTCATTTTTATTGGTGACACATCATTTAGTTTGTAAATTTTGTTTATAAATTTTGTCTCCCTAGCATTACCTTTAATATTAACACATTGGTATTAAAATTATGGGTAAATTACATAGTAGCCCCTCAGATTTGAGGTCTATTACAACCCCATACAACATCTTTAAAACATTTCACTTTCATACGTCACGTACTATTTTATTTCAAAATAATACCTCGGTTACATTTTTCATCCATTGATTCGTTAAGTGCTAACGTGGCTACCAAATGTGTGCCACGTGGCATAAAAATAATTTTTTAATTTTTTTTTAAAACCTTAATCTTCTAAATTAAAAAAAAAATCCATATCTCATCACCCTACCCCCTCCCCCATACCTGAACCTTGAACAAAAAAAAACAAAAAAACCCGAAAACCCAATTCCCACCGACACACCCTCCCCCCCCCCCTAAAAAAAATCATTTTCCATCCGTCGTCCGCACCCATCCTCCACCTCCTCCGCGCACCCATCTTCCCATCTTACCGCCCCCCCCCCCCCCAACTCGAGCCCAACTTGCAACCTAGAAAGAAGAGGAAAAAAAAATCAGCGCACCCACCCTCGCACGCATCCTCTTCCCTCCTCTACAAACCCCACTCCTTAAATCCACACGCATTGGGGAAGACGGGATCTGGGTTGTAGGGAAAGGGAGATAGTTTTTTTTTCTTTTCTTTTCTGGGTTGGAGGTAGTGGGTGCGGAGGAGGAGGTGGAGGATGGGGTGCACGGTGGGTTTGGGAAAGACGGGAGGGGGAAGAAAGGGGTGGGTTGCAAGGAAAGGGGGTCGGGGAAGATGAAGATGGGGTTTTTTTTTCCTCTCCTCTTCTTCTTCTTCTTCTGGGTTGCAAGTTGGGTGGGTGGGGGTTGCGGGTTCAGCTTTTGTTTATGGTTTTTTTTTTTTTAATTTAGAAGATTCAGGTTTTTTTTAAAAAAATTATTATTTTTGTCACGTGACACACATTTGGCAACCACGTGGCACACATATGGTAGCCACGTTAGCACTTAATGGATCAATAGATGGAAAATGTAACAGATGTATTATTTTGAAATAAATAGTACGTGAGGTATGAAAGTAAAATGTTTTAAAGATGTTGTATGGGGTTGTAATAGATCTCAAACTTGAGGGGTTACTATGTAATTTACCCCAAAATTATACTTAATTTTGACTTCTCATGCATTTACTAACACATTAAAAAATATGTGGGCATGATCAATAATCTAACACCTAAAAATTCAAGAATTAGATTAATGAGGATAAAAAAAGGTAATCTATCTCAATCCTTCTCATTTTCTCCGTATTCTTCACTTTCTCCGCTCATAACTTTTTCATTTCAAGTAAGTAAACGTGTTATAACTTCTCCTTGTTCAATTTATTCCTTTGTATTTTATATAACACCTCTCATTTTCTATTGAGCATGTGAAGCTTGGATTCAAGTTTCAAACCATCTTCTCGACGATTCTGATTCTTACATCTTTTATTCCTCACGGGGTCATAACTTCATCACCTAATATGTCAAAGTTGTCTACTTCCAGTTGATACTGAGATCTTGATATTCGAGTCTCCATATATAAAACTATCTCATTGTCTAAAACAAGGTGCGTAGAGAGACAGAACAGTGGTCTTTGTTCACACAAATACCATAAAAGAAAAAGCTAGACATATCATCTTTTAAATATTTTGTAAACCACATGATATAACTGTTGATTATTGGATTCGGCTATTACTCATTTAAAAAAGGAATCCAACCATCAATGACATCATATGGTCTACAAAATATAATCTAAAAAGATAATCTATGTAACACACTTGTATCATAAAAAATATAGGGGTGTGATATCCACACACCCCATTTTAATTCTCACACACCTTTTTAATTTTCGGTTGTCGGATCGGATGAATTGAAGAATATCAACTGACATAAATCATCAAAGAATGTGTGAGAAGTAAACTAGATTGTGTAGATAGCACACCCCAAAATATATATACATGGATGATGTCAAAGAGTTCAAATTTTTAAACTATCTTTTATAAACCACCTAATGCGAAAACTAATATATACACAAAACATCTGTTAAAATGTCAAAAATAATTAAATGCAAATGATTGATGATCCAATGTCGCAGAGAGAAGGGCCCATGATATTTCGTCATAATTACGACTATGTTCTGGAATAAGATTAATTAACCATGAACATGAAGACCAAGCTTGGATTCGTATGGTTCACCCATCAATCAGTTTTGAAAGAATTGAGGCCGGTAACCTTAACTTCTTCGGTCACAGAAACTTTTTCTTTTGTTTCAACGCAGCAACAACTAAAAGAAAAAAGCTTTTGACTATCTTACACCATGGAACTGTACCATGGCAAAGGGGAGAATAAATTTGCATCTTACTTAAAAAGCACTTCCAGCCCAAAAAAATCCAAGTTGTTCCCCCAAGGCAGGAATTGACAAGGGCAGCCATGTTATGCAAGGTTGACATCAATGTGACATCAGTAATAATTAAAAATTAGAAAAAAATTAATTAAAAATATAAAAAAAAAATTTCTATAAATACATAACCGTGTTTTTTCACTTTACATCACATTTCAATATTTTCAACCAATCTTTTATTATTATTCAAAATTATTAAAACTAAAGAAAAAAATAACAATATTGTAATACTAATAGTTTGAGCTATTCAGTTTAGGGGTGGAGATACACTTTGACAGTTACTGTTCACTAAAAGCAGTTACTATTGGCTTAGGGGATTGAATTGCCTATAAGAGCAGCTCCACCGTTGTTTATTGCCTTGGGGATAGGCAACCCAATCTACTCTCCCCCTCCCCAAAACACTCCAGCTCACTAGGGTAATAGGACCCAAAGTGAGCCCGATGGAAAAGTCAGGTAATAATCGATTAACCTAGTGCCCTACCTATGTGACATAAGGATGATGTCATCATGACATTAGCCACAATTTAAATTATAAAAAATTATAAAAATACTAATTAAAAATATAAAAAAAATTATATATTTTTTTTTCTATAAATACATAACCATGTTCTTCCACCTTATAATACATTTCAATATTTTTGAATACTTTCAACTGATCTTTTACTATTATCCGAAATTAAAAATAAAGTTATCTTTTATTATTTCGGACAATAGTAAAAGATTAGTTTAGAGGTAAACATGCACTTGGGATATAGATAAAGGAATACATGTCACATCCCAGCCTGGGGCAGATCACTTCCCGGCCCTGCTCCACCACCGTAGCACGATATTGTCCGTTTTGGGCTTACCATTCCTTCACGGTTTTGTTTTTGGGAACTCACGAGCAACTTCCCAGTAGGTCACCCATCCTGGGAGTGCTTTGACTTCCCTCTCGCTTAACTTCGAAGTTCCTATGGAACCCAAAGCCAGTGAGATCCCAAAATGCCTCGTGCTAGATAGGGATGTGAATATACATTTAAGGATCACTCCCCTGGGCGATGTTGGATGTCACAATCCACCCTCCTTAGGGGCCCGACGTCCTCGTCGGCACACTTCTGGCCAGAGATTGGCTCTGATACCATTTGTCACATCCCAGCCTGGGGCATATCACTTCCCGAGCCCGCTCCACCACCGTAGCACGATATTGTCCGCTTTAGGCTTACCGTTCCCTCACAATTTTGTTTTTTGGAACTCACGAGCAACTTCCCAGTAGGTCACCCATCCTAGGAGTGCTCTGGCCTCCCTATCGCTTAACTTCGGAGTTCCTAAGGAACCCGAAACCAGTGAGCTCCCAAAAGGCCTCGTGCTAGGTAGGGATGTGAATATACATTTAAGGATCACTCCCCTGAACGATGTGGGATGTCACAATACATGGGAAGTTTGATTTTTAACTTATTCAATTTTTTTTTTTTTCATTAAAGATTTAATTAAATGCATAGGCAACTACGGTTACTTAAATAAGTGTGACATGATTTTAGAGGGGGAAAGGTTACTTTGAGTTAGGGGGTGAGCAAAAACGAACTAAATTGTATATAGAATTGTTCTATATCTCTTGTCATGTGTTAATTGATCAAATATTTGTCGTAAAATTACATAATGAGAGAAATAAACAAATGGTTGTGTAAAATCTTACATTTTGTGTTATTTACAGGTTTTATACAACACACAGGTCATGTAATGAACAGATACATGCGGCTCATTGATATATTCGAGCACACCTTTATGAGCCATGCGGTTGTATATGATAGGTGTATACTAAGACTTATTTGCGAGACGATTTTTCAAAAGAGAAATAGTTTGCGCACTTCGCTTTTTGATTGAATTAATTTAACCGATACAAATAAACAAATTTGAGCAGCCAGTTAAAGCAGCCCTAATACACGATTAGATGTAATTTGAGCAGCCAGTTAAAGCAGCCCTAATACACGATTAGACGTGGCAAATCAATCTATTGAATTGTTAATGAGTATTCATAAGATCCATTAGTTTGATTTCACTTTACACAATCATCACTACTACCAATCTCACTTTCATATTATGGTGATATCAAATTAAACAGGTGTTAACGAATACTCATTAACAACTTAATAAGTTAATTTGTCACATCTGTAGGGATGATGAACATACAACTAAATAATGGGGTGGCAGAAATTGTGGGTAAATACAAAACTATAAAGTTAAATTGTGGGTAAATACAAAACTATAAAGTTAAGTGTGTGAGTGATGGTAGACCCAAACACACGTGCACGCAGTGGTCCATGAGGCATCATCCATAGTAGAGGGATTTTGTTCGTATAGTTAAGGTCAACATCTCAATCATGCACCAATTATTGTGGTCGACTTGCTCAATCCATCCTCACCACTTCCCACACCGTTCATATTACCATATTCTTTTTTTTCTCATTTCTCCAAAGGATAAGGTTATACTCTACTTAATGAGAAACTTCTATATATAGATACTGATAACACAAGTAAGGTCGTTTATCATTTTATGACTTATAGAGCTTGTTTGGAAGTGTTTTTAAATTGGTGTTTTCTTTTTTGTGAAACAACATTCATAACCGGGTGCTTCTTGTAGGAAGCACATAATCGATGCTTCTTATATGAACGTTCTTTTGAAACCCAATAATATTTTCTCTAAAAACGCTTTAAGTTATTTTAAAAGTACTTCCAAACGAGCTCATACTATGGTTGGACAATATATGTTGATATGTCCCAACTATAAGATATATATAATAAACAGATCTACGTGTCATAATTTGAGTGAAATAGTAACGATCACGTGATATTGTTGGTCCACTAGAGAGAGAATGAAGAAGAAAACATGGCATAAAACAAAGACTTCGCATTCACTCCTTATGGAGAGATCTTAAGAGAGTTTGTGAACATGCCCTTCTTCCTTTTTGCTTTAGCTAGTAGCCACTCATATTCTTCATAGAGGACTACCAGGTCATAGGAAACCCTAAAGGCATCGAGAAGCAAAAGGTGATAACTAACAGACAAACATCAGCATGTGAGGTTTTGTACATTAACCCGTGAGCTGGCAAACCCTACCAAATGATCCGGTTAGGTTCGGTTTTTCGAGCCAACCAAACCGGCAAAAGCAAGTTCAATCTCAAAAGCTCCAAGGTTGGTGAGCACAACAAAAGTCAAATGAAGTCAACACATTTCTATTGTGTCGACGAGCTTTCTTTTCTTACCTCAAGTTGGCTCCTTTGAACCAACCAGCCAAATGGTCCCTGCTACTGACTGCCGGCCTTCAACTCTAAACCATACGAAAGACTGGGATGGGGACCCTCGGTACGAAAAACTCGCATGGCGGATTAATGACGAGCACAGCCGTGCCGCATTACCAAATGACGACGACGACTCTAAACAACCAAACTTGATAGCAAATCAAAATGATAAACAAAATAATCCACAAGTAGATTCAAGTGCACATTACGAAGCCAGGAACAAAAAATCTATCAAATGATGCCTTTTTGGCATTTATAAATTACAAATACAGCAACCGTTTTGACCGTTTGAAGAACAATGGCAGGAAACAGGGAATTTACAAAGAGGGAAAGGAGACATCAGTAGAAAAGAATAAAAAGACAATCCTTCGTAAGGCAAAGAAAAATAAAAATTCATCATCAATTTTCTCCCCTACTGTGTAATGAATCAGTCTGAGGTCTCATCAAGTTCGCCTATATAATAATACGACATCAAAGTGTTTTGAATCAAGGTTAGCTCCGTAAAATAGAAGGGTATGGGTCCAGAGAGAGTTACCTCCGATGCATATTTATGCTTAGTTCATCCAGCCCTTCCACAGCCCCTTTAAGGGAGGCAGGCACTGTCTACGTGGCTCTGAAGTAAAAAATACGGATCTTAAAGAAGCATGCAGCTATATCTGGGATCTTCCGACTTGAAACATGAGAACGTGAGATAGATCCAGATAGGGTTTCTAAGTTGAGTGCCAAAACGGATCTGGTTCTATAAATCCCGGTGAGATATTGAAGGGAAATAGTATCAACAGATGCACCACCTTCCCACTCATCAACAACCTCAAAGTAATTTTGTTAGTGGTCTCGAAAGAAAATAGTGCTGAGAAAGTGTTGCCTAATCACTATCGCTATCGCGTCTTCCTGAAAGAAACAAACCGGAGACAAATTAGAGGATGTAACATAAATTTGAAAAACAACAAAATAAACGAATAAAATAAAATAAAAAATGAAAGAGGGGGGAAAAGTTTGTCATACTTCCTGATGGTCTTTGCCCCTCCATAGCCTCTTTTTTCTCTTGGCAACTCGAGCAAAGGAAGGGGCCATCCCAAGGTCGCACTTTTCCTGGGTTCGATGACCCAGTGTGTATTGAAATACCCGCTCCCGGTTTAATTTCTACTTGACAAACTGCACACATAAACAACTTGAACATGTTGCAGAGCGGGTATTTTGTATCTAACCTGCATTCCACACAACAATCCTGTCAGAATCCAGTAAACCGACATAAACCCCCACCATGCAAAGTTATACTGATAATGAAACAACTCCATGATAGAAAGTTCAAGTGATAGCAAAACTTCCAAACAAAAATACAACACTTCATGTGACGCCTGACCCAGAGATCAAAGTAATGTTTAGGCTATGAAGATGTTTCTTAAGCACAAACCTTTCGGAAAGTGAAGCAGAACCTTCCTCAAATAATTCCTCCACCTCGTCTGGCTCAATATATTCTTTTTCAACATTAGAAGATGATTCAGAGGACTTTTTCTTAAACATGGATTTAAACAACACTCCTTTTCCGTGCCTCTTTGGTTGGGATAACGGAGCTTGTGGCTTCTCTTGTGGTAAAATATCAATCACAATGCAGGTTGTATCATCCCGAAGTCCCTTATGCCCTACAGCATCCTGGAAATAGAACAAAAAGTTTAAAACATAGTATTGAAGTAAGAAAGCAAGAGTCCTCCCAGCACAATAGCTCTGGCAAAGCATCTAAACCATGGGTCAAGGCGCCAAAGCTATGGAATATATAAAATATAAATATCTACCATTATTTACAGAAAACCGAAAACCATAACTGTTATTATACCTTAACAATTTGTGCAGCTGCCGCGTCCGGTGGCATCCCACGGCAACAATCAAGAGCTTCTTCTGCAGACAAAGCATCCCAGACTCCGTCACTTGATATGATAATTCTACCACCTGCGCTCGACAACTGTGGGAAAAAAATACAACATTTTCTTTAAAATAATCATTTCAAATGAAGCATAAAAGAATACTGTAGTTTTGACAATGAAAAGAAATAGATGATTATTTCAAGAAATCATAAGAATATAAGGGTAACTATTTCAAAGGTTCACTATAATACAATAGTTGCTTCTATGAATGTCTGCCGAATCTTTTGGTACCATCATCCAAGAGGGAATCAAGCACATGGAAATCAAAACAAGGGCACTGAACATTGTTAAATGTAACAAGACTAGAAACACACCTTGATTTGCTTCACATAAGGAACAGGAACAATGAACTCCCCCACATCCAGATCACCAATGGATCGTGACAGACACAAGCCTCCAGGCCAACACCTCAAAGGACCGATCTACAAGGAAAAGTCATCCAAATTAGTTTGTGCATTTCAAGATTAATCTTATCTACATCAGGGTCCTACATATATTCAACCTATCCTTACGCACACTTGTCTCATCCACCAGGATTTAATATGCCTTTCTTCATTTCTTAATTTGTGTTTGTACAGAAAACTTCATGAACAATACACTTAAGTACGGCATGAAGAAAAGTTACCTCTGCTCCACCACCAGTATTAAGCCGACCAACCTCGCCCCCACTTGAGGTGATACGCTGCCTCCTATTAAATTAGTTGGAGGGTTAATAAAGGTTACAGATTATTAAGTGAGTCACAAAACACATTATACAGATAACTTACTCCTCTTCATTGATTTCAAGCCTATGGTCTGCTGATAAATAATAAACTCCACCTTCAGCAGGTTCAACTATGCAACGAGAATCGCCAACAGATGCAACAGATATGACCCATCCTTCTATAATCACAAATGTGACAGTTGTTCCTGACGTTTTAGCTGAAAGATGGCAATAAAATGCATGAAATCATGCACACAACAAAACAAGAAATTAACTATTATACTGAAACTTACAAAAATTACAAAATCAAATATACAACCGGTAACCCTCAAATACAACAATTAACTTATTCGTTGATATCCTTAGGCATGCACGATCTCCAAAATGGACGAAAACATTTTTATAACAAACATATAAACAAGAAAAACACAAACCCACATTTTTTAAGGATCTCATATACATTGCATGTGCATGTGTTGGGAGTTTTATGTTAGGGTAAGTTAGGCTAAGGAAGTGAAAAATAGACATGGGGATTGAGTGGCTGTACAACTGGAGCTATAATTCCCCACATATAAGTAGCATGAGGCTATGATATGTTTGCAAGTCAACAGAAGACACAGCTCTCATACCAAAATGAACTTATACAGGTGCTAGTAAATGTAGTATAAACCATAAAGCTAGGACTCTAAATTCTCAGCTTAAATAATTTTGGGTGAACTCAGGCAAACTCTACAGTCCACTATACCATTTGACAGTTATAAGAAGGAAAAAAAAACAGCATATAGGCATACGGTTAACTTATAATTTTATATAAACCAAAATATGATTAGTATGCAGTATAGGTTGGATATATGAGCAATTTCACACAGAGCGTGGATTTGAGATGCTTTCTCAAACAAGGGATAATATTATGCATCTCCCCTTATGACCCAGGCACAGCCAAGCCATCTACTTAATAACTCTAGTTTCAATCGCATGCATATGTTACAAAGGTAATCCAGTTTCAAACTGTACAAAAAAAAAACCCACATACCAACATATATGATAGGAATTTTACCATAGGAAAAACCATTAAGAGTTGGTCAATAGACTCAATACTCAATATTAAGGTAAAGCAAGAGCTAAAGGTAAAAACAGATTAAAATTATCCATACCTCTCTCTTGGAATTCTTTGTCTGTCTTGACGAAGCCTGCTACAAAAGCCCTTGGCAATGCTGCTACCCATTCATCTCTGTTTAGATCTGAAGGGATAGCGGCCAAAACATTATTCAGAAGATTCTCCTTAGAGTAGATAGCGGCTGCTGACCCGTTATGCCCATCAAATAGCTGCAAGACATGGTTCAGTAAGAATGTAGCCATGCTAAACAATGGTCCCCATAGTCTTGATGGAATATGAAAAAAGGAATAAAAACACGTTCCTCAGATTAGGAAGAAGCAAAAGGGACAGCAAATGTTTACAATCTACTACCAATAACTGTTTTGGCAGACCTATCAGCGTAATCCTAATAAAGGCTCATTAGAACTTGGGGTTTTTTTATCAAACATGGGCACAAGTTTGAAATTCCCAGCACGACCACCACATCCTTGCACACATGGCTAGCTGAACCATCACAGCAGTCAACTACATACTCAAATACATCTAGTGTATGTAAATACTATGCATCTTAATTACCAAAAGATCTTATACCAAAACACAAAGAAGGAAATCATGAACAAACATACACCCAAAACTAGGTGACCGACATTTCTAAGCATAGCATTTAGTCAAAAAGTTTACCCCTTTGATGAACATCAAATTAAGTTCTTAGCTATTTCTACATTTTCTTCAATACAAATGGTCTACAATGCCAAAACAGAAAGAAACGAACAATGAAAGAAAAATACCCCGAAAACTGAATACGTAGAAACTCCATCTCCCACAATTCTTTGACATTCCGTCTTTACCAACGTGAAATCCTCTCCTTTCTTGCTCTGACTCGCCTGACCATGTATAAGCTCCGGTCTCTCAATCTTCTCATTGGCCAATTCACGCTTGAGCAGCACCGAAAGCGGAACCGTCTGATGATTTTCGCTCTTGGTGGACATTGTTCCCCAAACTCAAACACCTCAACACACACTATCTCTCTCTCTCTCTCTCTCTCTCTCTCTCTCTCTCTCTCCTCCTCCTTCTCCTCCTACCTCTAATCCTCCACCGCCGATTCTCAATCCAAATCCTGCAAACAAAGCAAAAACCAGCACATACGTGCGTCAATCAAACGCACCGTTTCACGCATTTTCCAATCTAACCATAAATCTATATCCTTTCCAAAAAACAAAAAAAAAATCGTTGATATCAGAAGCTAAAACGGCAACAAATCACCGAGATCTTCAAACGAATCGGACGACTTTCATCGTCTTAAAAGCCGTAAATTTTGTTAACAAATGCACAGAAATCGCAATGCGGAACACGAATCCGAGAAAAGGAGAAGAAAAAGTACCGGAAGAGTGGGACCGATCAGCAAAAACAGCAATGGCGATTACGCGGGAAGGAGACGAGGGCAAGGCGCGGCGTATGCGACGGCGGTGGCGGGTTGGTGTGATCGAGAAACGCGGATCCCGGCGCACTATGAAAATTCCATTCTCCTTCGAGAGAGCGAATAATGAGATGACAAAGCGCAAATGGAGCTGTTCTTCTCGCTTTCTTTCTTCTTTTAACAAAAACAAAATTAAAAGAAATAAAATTAAGAAAAATAAAATTAGATAGAATAATTTATCAATTAAGTAATTATTTCCTGGCGCTGACCTGGCAGGAAATCGCGTCATTTCTTACATTCGGCGCTTGGAGCCCCCTTTTTTACGCGCCGTTTGGCTTGTACGGCGCGCAAGAGCCAAGAGCGAAAAGGATGTGTCTCTCGCCCTCTAGTTCTGTGTGGGCCCACGAGGGATGGTGGGCTCCAGTGGGGCCCTTGATTGTGAGGAATCTGATGTGGTCGACTAATTAGGACAAATTATGTGATTTATTTACTTTTAATTTTATTTTTCTTCTTAGCAACCTCAGGAGGACCCAGTCAAGCAAAATAATCCCCCACAAAACACTAATCACAAAGATAAAAATCTTCCACAATGATCGTTTTAGCCGGTTAGTGTAATTAATGGTATTTTTAATTACTTATTAAAGCATCTTTATCCGTTAGTGGAAGGTAAAAACCAAGTCAACAATGTTGCTCTCAAGCAGTCCAATAAGGCAAGGGCAAGTAGTGGGCTAACCACTGCCCACCCAAAAGCCAGAGTTGGAGAAGGCCAACCTTGGTTTTAGGTGGCATTTGATTTCTAGAAGCAATGAAACCATGAATTACTATTTGAAAAATGCTTAGGAGAGTTGGAGATTCTCTCAAAAGTAAGATTTTTTATAGATCATCTGTCATATCATGTTTTTAACACAACTATTTATAATATTTGTACAAAAATTAGCGTTATATTATGAGGTGACAAAAACTCAATCGAAATTTCTACTCTGATAAAGTTTCCTTAGCAGTTCTCTTATCATTGTTTTCACTTTTTTCTTATCAAAGTATCCACAAAGTTGAGAAATAATGATTAACCATTTTTTCGTTTCAGCTCAATGATAAAGATCAATCATAACACAACGTTAATGTCACGACTCACGTAGTTAGACTCGGAAGATTATGATTAAAAAATTGTGGGACCCGTTGGTATGGGGGGACCCACAGGCAGATTTATTTGGGCCAATATTTTTCGCTTGAAAAAGACCTAACCCCTTTTGTCCAGTCCTCCACCTGGAGAGTCCGGAATTCTCGGCGCCAGTTAATTAATCAGTCACGCTAATAAATAAATTACTTTCTATTTTATTTTAATAAATGATCGGCTCAAAAGCTCGAACAGCTTGGGATTCCAGGTGGCTCATTCGGCTTCGTACAATAGATCCGGCTGTACAGGAGCGCAGACCTATCCTTCACACATGTCACGCAGACGCAGAAGCATGTTCTATTTATTTGCTTTTCTTACCTGCGGGATTTGTTTTTTAATAAATTAGCGAGTTAAATTGTTACATGTTAGGGCGATGATTGATGACGTTGAATTTGCATCAAGGCTTTTTGGCCTAGCAAATTAAATAAGAACAACAATTGATCTCCACTTGGCTTAGTTTATAGTCACAGCCAATAAACTAAGACTATGTTGAAGAAATATTGCAAAAAATAAAATAAAAAAGTAAATTGGTTTCTGTCGCCAAATAGTCTCGTTTTGAAGGAAAATCTCTAGACCCAGCTGTTATTGCACTCAATCACAATCACATTTAGATGAGCGATTTTCTATGTGGTTTTGATTGAGTAGTGATTCTTACTTATATTATCAGTCAAGGAGGCTATACTAAGAAAATTTATTTCCACATGCACATTTTTTTTCACTACACACTATTGTTTATTTCTCACATTTAAACTGATTAAATCAGAAAAAAAAATTCAAAAACATGCACAAACAAGATATAAGAGAATAAAAACAGCATGCATAAATCATTCTCGTAAAGTAAATTGGCAATGAAGTCAATGGCTTCAATTGATTGGCATTTGCCATGGCAAAAGTTTTCAGTCTCTGAAAACCACATGCCCATAACATAACATGCGCAATCTAGCTGTCTTTCTTTATCAAGTATTGTTATATATATATATATATATATATATATATATATATATATATATAGGGAATAAAAGATAAGAATAAGCTCCTGTCCATTCATAATTTGCTCATCAACGGAGTTCATATATATATATATATATCTGTTGCTGGACAACAGATATGATTGCAGATGATTGACTCATCCCCTAAAACATTCACCTTTCTAGCAGCAAATGGAACTTGTTGCAAAATATACATATAAAACTCTCTACATTCCAATCCCCCAACTCTTGTTCCTGCAAAAAAGTAAAGGTGTTGTAAGGGGGGGAAGTTTTTTATGTTTAACTAACGGGATTAGAAATGTACACAGAAATGGATATCTAAGATCGTGAGTATAAGGAAAGAATCTGTTTTGTAACCGGTTGTATATCTATTTTTTTCAATCTCTCGTTACTGAATAAGAGGCATAAACATATAAACCATAATAAATTGATTAACTTGCGTGAGGGCAACTTTGTTTTGTTGGAGTTGCATCACATTACGTCAGTCAAGCCAATAGTAGGCCACATGGTTTCTATATAAACAGGGATAGTTGCATCAGACTGTGGTCACAGTTGCATCACATTTGTGGTCCTTTCGCATATGCAACTTGTTTCATTTATATGATGTACAAACTGCCCTCTCCATCTGGTGTTCCTATAAAGACATGACAAATGACCAAAAGATTACTTGGATTTTATTGCACGTGTATCTATTTGTTAAACCCTACGCTGCATCAACTCACATCATTTAAATTAACGATTTTACTGGCCAAATAAGCCTCACTACTCTACCGTTAGGCAAATGAAATGTCAATTATGTTGTCTAATCATACTATAACTCGTAGATAGTATATTATAACGCGTGAATCAGTAAATTCGACCGTAACTGGAGTGGCTAGAAGCAATTACCTAGGTTGATTCGTCTGAGCTTGCCTGCCCAGGTCTCTCCACCCTTATAATGTACACCTGAAAAGATCATACAAATACATTATGCTTCAAATGATAACTAATCTAAAATTCAAGTGCAAAACACAAAAGGTTTTTTGTGCAGCTTTGGCAATCACCTTGAATGTTGTTGGCCGTATCAATTGAAAAACCAATGCATCTCCATCCACAAGATCATGAGCAACTGCAAATCCTTTCCATCCGCCGCTGAGTCCAGTTTTCCGGGCCAAGTATATAGTCGGGTACTCGGCTCCAACTTCATCGATCAATGTCATAATTTCTTCACCCTTTGGGAGGTGGTTCTTGCAGAAGCTGACTTGAAGACCCTGTTGCCAAAATTACGCAAGATATGATTGCAATTGCATACACAATATGAAACAGCACACTGGACAGATACTAATTAAGCATGTGAATTTGACAGCACATTGCTACATTGTCCAGCGACGGCTCTAATCTTTGAGATTTGAGAGAGACGGACTAGCGTTTCACTAGTCACACCAACTTAAATTCGAGGATGCAATATTAGTGAAACCGTTCGTTTTACGTCGTATTTTATTTTGTCAGGTTTTGTGATGTGAGACTTTACATTCTTCTAACTTATAAAACACAAATAAAGTGAAACATGTTGTCCAAAAGATGAGAATAATGTTTACCAGCCAGAATCCACCAGTGACATGTGATTGGAGCATTGTCTTCACAAATGTCGGGTGATCGGATCCCAAACTGAGCTCCAATTCGTCGGCTTTCACCGTCGCGGCGGCTCTGGCTTCGTCGGAAGCATACACCCGGTTCGCCATATCCCTATGCCGATTGGTGGCGTAGCACCTTCTTGGAATCATTACTCGCTCCGCCACAACCTGTCACAAATCATAACAACGCAAAAGATCGAAACTTTACATATTCAAAAAAATAAAGATGGAAACTTTGAGCAAGTTAGAGGAAAAATAAAATGACCCACTTCTTTGTAATCCGGCGCAGGTCGATTCGCAACCCGGGTGGACCTCCTCACCTCCACCATCTGCACCTCGTACGTGCGAGGTTTCCCCCCGCGCTTCATCTGAAAATACAAGAGAAATAGGCAGAATGTGAGGTGTGTTTATATGTGTGTCTGTGTATATATAGATAGATATAGAGAGAGGGATTTTAGGCTTACAGGGGAAGGTTTGGGAGAATTTGGGGTTTTTTTAAGAGCTTGAGCAAGCAGAGGGAGATTGAGAGCTTCCATTCTCTTCTTGTTTTCCTCCATTCTCTGCCGGCGAGACTCCTCGTAAGACAACTTAGACTTGGCCATCACCATTTTCCCGAGAACCAAACAGAAAATTCTCAGACTGTCTCTGTTTCGCTCTCTGTTTCTTTAGGGTTTTGGGTGGAAAGAAGGAAGTGAAATGGTGGCAAAAGTTTGAATATTTAAAAGAGTCGTTGCTAGTCGACCGTTGAGTTCCCACTGCATTGAGAAATGGTCTGCACCCTCCCAGCAGTAACTCTTTGTTTTCACTTCCATAAATATTGCTATTAAAATGGGACATTCATGCACGCAGCTTTTCAAATTCAAACTTCCAAATTTACCATCGGTCTAGTAGCTTGTCACAGTCCACACTATTATAAGGTCGCATGTGATTAAATTAAAATACTGACATCGTAATATCTAAACCTACGTAAATTTATCCAGTTGCCAGAGTCAAACGATTGAGGGTTTTAGTTTAATCGTCACTTTTTGCTTGTCCATGTTAAAGAAGTGAATGCGTGAAGCGAATTGATTGTATTGATTGCCATTTTTCACGGAGAAGTTTTAAGTTCTTAGTTTATGAAATATAGAGCAGAGAATCGGGAAAGATAAGAATAAATCGGATGTTCATTCATATTTGCTTGTGGGTTTTTCATATAGGTCTAAAGGGACACCAGAGAACATTAAAAAATATGATTGCAGATGATTGCTTCATCCGCTAACCCTACAAGGCTCCATTGGTAGTTTCTATTACACGAAACATGTAATCTTCTCGGAACAAATAAAGCTCATCGCTTAACGGATGGTCTGTCCAAAATCCTTTTTACCTGCAATAGTAAGTAAAAGAGCAGTGTGAGAGAGAAGACAAGAGAATTAAGAGAACAAAATCGCTTGAATTCTAATGAGGTAAAAATTTCTAACAACATTATTTAGAAAGCAACCAAGTCCAAGAGGCAACAAGGAAGAACGCCATTCTACGCAACTTATGGATTGTTGAAGGAGACCTATAGACCATAAATTCGTTCAGTTAAATGAAAACTGAAGGCAACTTCGGGTACATGCATCCCTAGTATGCCATTCACGCGACTCGAGGCATTAGAATTTAGAAGATACATGGTTTCTACATATAACAGAGACAGATGCATCAAGCATGCTCATATACCTTTAATGATATGATAAATTTTACGAGTCTTAAACTTTCGAGGAGTCTTTCTTCTAATTAACTAAATGCAAACAATTGCCTTGCTTAATGGTTGCATATGAAGAAGCAACTCTAAAACTAGCTTACAGTTCATTAAATCACAGCTGTGTAGGCTTTCTATGTATATGGTCAACTAACCTATCTCAATCTCGCAGCAGAACAAACGTTGGGCTTGATATGTTGAAGAACTTGGGAACCCATAAGCAAAAGAGTAAATGTATGACTTGGTCAAGAGGCTACGTATGAAATGTGCATTAACAAACCGTAGAAAATATCACTAGCGGTCTTAAAGGACGACGAAGCGGTAGAAATCAGATGATATACTGTTCTTCCATTTGTCAATGCATAGCTGAAAAGGCAAGAGAGAAACAATACTTGAACTTTACCTCGACAACAACGATCACAAAAAACCCACCAACATTGGCAATAGTTAAAGCTTGTAGCCCTATTCAGCTCTTTCCACCCTTAAAATGTACACCTGAAACAACAATCCGAGTACATGAAACAAAAAAAAACTGAAAGCGGAAAGCAGAATGATAGGATGATCTCGTACACCTGAAATGACAAGACGAGAGTACATGAAACAAAAAAACCTGAAAGCAGAAAGCAAAATGATAGGATGATCTCATACAGAAAATAGTATTATGTAGGGCAGTTATCTAGTTTAATTAAATGGTATCTATTGAAGGTAATATACTTATTTGGAGCTTAACAAATAATCAGCCTCATTTAACCAAACCAATTGTGAAAAAATACTAAAACTTTTAAGCAGAAACTTGTAAACAGTTGTAATTTTAGTTCAACTTTGTCAAGAAACTTGTAACCAAACCTTGAGCGTTTTAGGCCGAATTAGTTGAAAGACCAATGCATCCCCATCCACCAAATCATGATCAATTGCAAACCCTCTCCATCCACCACTGAGTCCTCTTTTCTCAGCCAAGTATATAACCTCGCACTCGTTCCCATCTTCATCTATCAAAATCACAATATCATCACGCTTCGGGAGGTTCTTACTGCAGAAATATTTCGGAAGACCCTGTTGCAGTTTGCATGCATTAAACAGAATGAGTGCAAGTATGCCTATACTGGTGTATGAAATTGACTGTTCCTTCATACACATTATGAAGCAGGATACTGGAGATAATTGATAATACACGTAGGCCTCGTTTGGTGGATAAGGCCGAAATGGATAACCCACTATATTCAAGGTACATTGAAAGAAGAATTGCAAAAATTGTGTCCAACTTGAAGGCAGAAGATGGATTACTCATTAAGGAAACTTATCCATACTAATCCCACCAAAATGGTAGGATTGATCAGAAGAAACAGTTCGCCTCTACCTTCAATATACCGAGAAAATAGTGGGTTATCCATTTCACTCAAATCCTAGAGCAAAAGAAAGAATAAATCGGTTCTTGAATTAGTTACGGAGCATATACAAGATAACGGAAATTACAGCCTTAATGACTAAAAAGTTCGTAAATTTTTCAACAACCAACAAGCATATAGAATTCGGAAGTAACGTAGGATGAAAATGTGACATTTTGAGCACAAAAAGCAGATTTATTTACCAGCCAGAATCCACCAGTGACATGGGATTGCAGCATCGGTTTCACCATGATCGGGTAATCGGATCCCAAATCGGACTCAAATGCCTCAGCTCTCGCAGTGGCGTCATCTCTGGCTTCATCGGAAGCATAAACCCGGTTTGACAAATCCCTATGTCTATTAGTAGAATACCTTCTGGGCCTCATCTCCCGATCCACCACAGCCTGCCACAAACCACAAAATCACTAAAGCTTTCAACTTTCCGATTCGAAAAACAAAATAAAAGAAGCACATGAGCATTCAGATGAAAAACAAAAGGACCTACCACTTCTTTGTAAACCGGGGTCGGAAGATTTGCGACCCGGGAGGACCTCCTCACCTCCACGAGCTGCTTCTCCACCGTCCGGGCCTTCGCGCGCTTCATCTGCGAAGAAAAGAGAAAATAAGAGTCAGAGCTGATTTTTTTGGTGAGAGAAGGAGGGGTTTAGGGGATTACAGGGGAGGGTTTTGGGGAATTTGGGGTTTTCTTAAGAGCTTGAGCAAGCATAGGCAGATTGAGAGCTTCCATTCTCTTCTTGTTTTCCTCCATTCGCTGCCGGCGAGACTCCTCGTACGATAACTTGGGCGCCACCATTTTTTTCCCGAGAAACAAACAGAAAATTTTCTTGTGCTTTCTCTCTCTGTAATTTTGGGTGAAAGAAGGAAGGAAAATGGTGGCAAAGTGTAAATTTGAAAACCCGGTGCTAGTGGACTGCTAAGTTCCCCTATGCGTTGAGTAATTGATGCGTCACAGGCATGCTGATTGGTCAGCAATCAACTGTGGGTTTAATGAGTCCCAATCTTCTGTTTCCCAAATCACTCTGCCCACCCTCCGCCGGCACCGTGGTTGCGACAAGTGTCCCATGATTAACTACAACACATGGTGGCTCAAGCCCTAGAGTTTCTTCCTAGTGCAAAATTTTATTAGCAAGACTAATGTACTGTTAGTAGTGATTAGCGAACCACACAACCCTAACAGTTCGAGTTCAATATTATTGGATTCTACTAATAATACTAGTGATTAGCGAACCACATAACCTTAACAATTCGGGTTCAATAATATTGGGTTTCTACTAATAATATAATTATCGAGGTTGAGTGGCTTGCTAATCACTCCTTGACATGTTTAACTAGTCCGGTCAATATATACATGGAAGACAATTCGATTTGGGTTCAGGCTGGCGCCACGCTCGGAGAATTGTACTATTGGATTTTGAAGACGAGGAAAGTCCACGGCTTTCCGACCCGTATTTGCCCCACGGTTGGTGTTGGCAGGCACATAAGCGGTGGTGGATATGGAAACATGTTGACGAAGTACATCCTGGCTGTCAACAATGTCATTGATGATCGGATTGTTGATGTCAAGGGAAGGTTGGAGTTGCTGTGGGCAGATGGTTGAAATAGGCAAAATAGGGTTGGTTTTCAATCCGTATGGCGGGAAAATGAGCCGGATTCCGACCTATGTGATGCCTTTTCCACACCGTGCCGGGAACTAGTTCAAAGTTCAGTACTCGGTGAGTTGGAGGGGAAGCAAGGTACGAAGCAGAGATGACTTGCACAAACGGAAATCAGGTTTCAGATTCATGACCCCATGAGTGTCCAAGAACCCTAGAAGTGCTTTCTTGAACTACAGGGACCTTGAATTTGGTGTGAATAGATTTGGAAACAATAGCTATGAACAAGTGAAGGTGAAGACCGCCGTCGATCCAGAAAGTTTCTTCCAGAGCAAGCACACCATCTCAAGTCTTCCAAACTCCCGCTCAGAATGGTATGAACTGAGCTCAAACAATCTAAAAACGAGTCGAACTCAAACTGCATTGATACTCTATCGCCACCGTCACAAAATAAGGTTCACCATTTCTGCTTGTGTATGGATTAGAAGAAAAGTTAACACACAAATCAAAAACACCAACCTGATATCAACACATTGTTGGATAGCACCACATTCTGTTCTACCGAAAAATCTCACTAGTTAACAACATAAAGTTTATAGGATTAGTATTTGATCAAACCCAAGCTCTTGAGCCATGGCAACACCTCCCCCAATCCTTCTTTCAATCCTCTAGGACTGTAACCCAGCTCGGCCTTCGCCTTCTCGCACGAATACGCCCACTGATGCCTCAGAACATAAACAGTCTGCACCCACATAAAAACCACACAACAAAATCAGCACCCAAAATTCAAGCATGTACAGAAATTCTCTGTGTAGGACGTCCAGATGCACATTAATACCATCGAAATATAAAAAATGTTCACAACATGGTATTATGTTTCGTTAGTGACAATAATATCGACACATTATTGATGCCATATAGACAAAAAAACAAAACAAACTCACCGGAGGACTAATCAGGGGAAGCTTCCCTGTAACCCGAGAGAAAAGAACAGACGCCCATCCGTACACCTCGATCAGCCACAATGGGATCCCAAATTTCGGCCTGCCGGTTTGTGTGATCACGGCCGCCACATCGAAAACGTGCTTAAACGATGCGTTTTCGCCTGTCAGCAGATACCTCTCACCTGTTCGACCTTTTGCCATTGCTCTGATATGGCCCTCTACGACGTCGTCCACATGACTAAACGAATACCTGTCGTTCCCGGAGCCGATGTACCCCGGCAACCGGCCGTTGAACCGCTCGACGATCAACCGGGCGACGACGTTGCCGGCTGTGAGTTTTCCGGGGCCGTAGATGACTCCGGGATAAAGCAGCACCAACGGCAGCTCCTCTTGCTGCGTGGCTCGCAGCGCGATTTTATCGGCGGCGGCTTTCGATCTCTCGTACTCCGTGCAGAAGAACTTCTCATGATGGACCTGCGTCTCGTCAGCGACGCCGCCGTCGGTTGATCCGAGCGCGAAAAACGACGACGTGTAGATGATTTTCTGTACGGTCTTCGTCTCCCGGACCGCTCGCAGCACATTCTTCAATCCCCCGACGTTGACCTAACGGAATCGGAAGTCAAAATTGACCTAATTTTAAGAGTCGAATTCGCAAAAAGATGAAATTTTTTAATTCAATTTAGGGTTTTGGGGATTTGTGAGCTTACGGAGAAGAATTTGGAGGGGTCGGGAAGCCAGGGCTCCACGACGGCGGCGGCGTGGAAAACGACGTCGCAGTTGGAGAAGGCGGAGAGGAGGGATTCGTAGTCAGTGACGTCGCCGTAGACAAGCTCGAGGGAAGCGTTACCGGTGGATGACGGTGGAGGAAGGGAGGAGAGGTCACTGGTGGGGCGGACGAGGGCGCGGACGGAGTGGCCTTGCTTCAGTAGCGCGTGGCATAATCTTCCGCCTAAGTAACCGGAGGCGCCGGTGACGAGTATCTTCATGTCTGATTAAAGTGATCGTCTGCCGTGTGTCCCAGGTGAAGAGATTACTGTTATTTTGACTTTTGAAGAAGGGTTGGTTGATTCCAGTTCAAGGAAGTTAAAATATTATTTTCCCACCCATTATTATTTTTAAAATAACCTTTAATATATACTTTAATATATACATACATATGAAATTATAAAATTGTCTCTTAAAAAATAGAACAAATAATATGTAAATGAAAACCACTAATG
Organism: Malus asiatica; assembly: GCA_033882615.1. Taxonomy (NCBI): domain Eukaryota; kingdom Viridiplantae; phylum Streptophyta; class Magnoliopsida; order Rosales; family Rosaceae; genus Malus; species Malus asiatica. The sequence goes on from CM066498.1 coordinate 7,807,984, forward strand.
CCTGCAAATTCAAATGGAAACGACAGAGGTATCCAAATTCAAAAGAATTCGACAACGACAAATTTTAAAATACGATGGACAAATTCAAATGGCCTACACACAAATTATTCTTCTACATTTTCAATGGAAATATAATCTTCTACTTCTTCCATAGAAAATTCATCTTCTACCTATTCAATGAAAAAATCGTCTTCTAAGTCCATTGCTATTTTTTGACTTTCACTTAATAAAAGGTGATGAAAATATGAGTTAGGGTTTAAGGTCAGACAAATTGTCTCCCAATTAAGCAAAACAAGATAATTAATGTCCTTACCCGTCTTTTTGTAAATGGACAAATTTGTAATTAAAAAATTCATTAAAAGATGAGTGGCAATATAAGACATTGAGGTGAGAATAACATCACTCTTTCTTTATATTATCTTTTTGTTTTACTAAAAATTGCATATGTGAAGCCAAAAATAATCATAAGGCGACATGTGGATCTTTGAGTTAAAATGACAAAATTACCCTCGAAACATACCAGGATGCCTACTCGCGAGCAACGGGCAATCAATCCTCAACCAAGTTAAAAGTGTTCAAAATATGTAATAATTCAAAACTTATTTCATTCATCCTCATCACATCCTATCCACAAGGTAACTCCCAAATCGTTCCCCTTTTATTATATTAATTAGCTAATCAATTAGGAAATTATTCTATTAATTAGCTAATTAATTAATATATTATTCAATTATTCCTAATTAAACACAAATCAAGAACCTAGCCCACAAAATGAATCAAGTGGCCGGTCTTTTCTCTCCCAAAGGGGCCGGCCACACCCCTATAAAAACCCCATCATTCTCTCCAAAACTTAATTCTAATTCTCTTGCTAAATTCTCAAAATTTTCCAAACATTTTTTCTCTCTAAATTATAACTTTGGCATCGGAGGTTCTTCAGCCAAAACCCATTCATTCATCGTAGGCGTGTGAGGCTCTTGGCCTTGAACTAATGTGTTATTTGTTTTATAGGTGCAATTTTGTTCAAGAACAAGGAGGAAGAAATTTGCATCCACAAATTGATGCTTCATTGAGAGTTGAGTCCCACACTCGTAGAAGACTCTCACATCCAAGAGATGAGACCGCGACGATCTACGAGGATAAATGTGACAATAAGTGGAGTGGCACCACCACCACAAGTTTCCACCACGGGAACCACCGCTATGGCTACCACGGTAGCCACCCGCAACGAGGTCCATGGTGTCATCACCACGGCTCGAGCCGTGCCATCCAAGGCCTACGGCACCAAGGTCACATCCCAAGCCAAGTCATTTCAAGCCCAACGTGAGCCCAATGCGTTGCCAAGCCGAGCCCAAGCCTCGTACCCGCGTGCGTCACATGCCGATCAGCCCACTATAGTGGCCCAACTTGATCTCGCCGAGCAACCCACTCCCGTGGCCTTCTAAGCAGCCTAAATCGGTCTAAGATTAGTTCAACCAATCCGACTCCAAATTTCCAGAGCGACGATCAAATCGGGAGCATTTTCACCATATTTTTCTACGGATTTGACATTTCCCAACTCAAATCTCGCATCCGGAGTCTACCACACTTTCACTGCTCATTGAGATACGTTCTTTCCAAGCTTTTCCAACCCAAATGAAGAATAACACTTGTCTCGACAAGTTATAAAGTTGACGAGTGCCCTCGCATAGCAAACGACCTTGGTGAATCAGCTTTTGTAGCGCACCGATATGCAATGTGCCCCTGACGAGGTGTCCCGAAGTAGGACAAAGGCAGACGAAGAATCTCTCCAGCAGTGTCCCAGCAAGTAGCCACTTGACCAGTCACGAACCGAGCGTTCTAGTAGAGTACACTCCCGACTAGGCCCTCGAGATAGTGTATAGTCATGTCTTAGCGCGTGGAGGATCGTGCATTCTCAGTTAGGTCAACGGATAAACATACACTCAAAGTTGGGCCCACACTCCAATAATCAACATAAACAACTTTCTAGGCGAAGTGTTCATTCGCAGTAAGGCTTGTAAGGAGCATCGTCCACCTCACATCAAAGTAGGCAACACAGCGGACAGAGAGAAACAGTCACTCAATCTGACTCAAGTTCAACCAGTAGCCTACGAGTTACCTGTTCGCCTGCTAGGAACATACCATATGCATCACAACCGCGCCGTAAACGAGCCAAACACATGGATGAGCAGCCTAGACTAGCAGGTCACAACCGGGGGCAGCCGAGAGCTCTGCCACCCCCAAAAAAGGCAAATTCAAGAAGAAATAGAACGGCTCATGATCGAGCGATTACGCGATTTCCCGTGCAACGAAGTTATTGACAAAGCGTTCCGATGAGACATGACCAACATAAGCGAGTCATCTTTCAATGACAAGATCGAGCAGATGGGACTACCCCATATAGATTGCCGATACGAATACTACTTCTATTCCGACAAACGCAGTAGCTCAGCCTAATGGCGCGCCAGGGGCAGATGAGTACCAGAATGACACATCAGCCTAACTACCAAGAACCGGGGGCAAGCCTTGTTCTCAACACTCCAGATGATTCAATACTGAAGCAGCACATCATTAATAGCTGAGTATCACGAACCTAGTGGCCTCATTCCTCTTGCTGCGCACAACCTGGCCTAAGCCCTGCTTTCACAGTCGTGCCTACTTGCTCCACGACTCTCGGCGGCCATTGACCTATCATTTTGACTCGTAACTGTGCCAATCTTACACCACGGCTCCCAACCATGCCGATTTTGCCATGTTGCTCACGTCAACCAAGCCTCAAAAGGGCACACGACAAAACACCTAATGATGGCGCAATAATTCTGGGAGCAGCTCACTGCGCTTACACCCTTACGTGGGTTCAACAAGCAGTTCGAAGTCTCAAGCATTTAGCCAAACAAGACCTCGCAGGCTGAGGATTATTTCAGTTGTCCAGCAGTCTAGTTTTCCTCAACTGATGTCCACAACAACTGCTCAAAACCATTTATGGGTCTGCTCTCTAGTGCGAGAGGATAAACTAATTGCTCTCCAATGCGAGAGGGTAAACCAATTCTCCGACACCCATATGGGTCTACTCTCCAGTGCGAGAAGATAAACTAATTGTTCTTCAGTGCGAAAGGGTAAACCAATTCCCCGACACCCATAAGGGTTTGCTCTCCAGTGCGAAAGGATAAACTAATTGCTCTCAATTGCAAGAGGGTAAACCAATTCCCTGACACCCATATGGGTTTACTATATAGTGCGAGAAGATAAACTAATTGCTCTCCAGTATGAAAGGGTAAACCAATTCCCCGACACCCACATGAGTTTACTCTCCAGTGTGAGAGGATAAATTAAACTAATTGCTCTCTAGTGCGAGAGGGTAAACCAATTCCCCGACACCCACATAGGTTTTCTCTCCAGTGCGAAAGGATAAACTAATTGTTCTCCAGTGCGAAAGGGTAAACTAATTGCTCTCAAGCGCAAGAGGGTAAACTCATTCCCCGACGCCTATCTGGATAAGCTCTCCAGTGCGAGAATGTCATATAGCTCAAAAGATCGAATGCTTGAAGATCAACCAGGTAGTAAATGGTCAAGGGGCAGTAGCCACTTTTGCACTTAACACTTCGCTCAGCCGACACTTCATCTTCAACAGCTCAAATCTTGGCAGCTACATCATTGACTGCTCCATTTACGGTAGTTGAGAAATCAAACTCAAGCAGTTTCCTCATTTTTGGCAAGCAGTGCAGACGTGGCAACCCAAATCGTTGCCCATGCCACACCACTTCCTCGGCCCATGCCGAGCCAATCCTTGGTTTCAATCAAGTCAAGCAGCACAAGCAATGACCCCTACCACATCACCTTCTTGGCCCCTAACAGTCGACGTGCCGCACCACCCCGATGGCTACCCCGTGGCAGCATCTTCCAAGAAGAAGACAAGGAGAATTAAGTTTTTCTTACATCGGTGCAGCGCGAAGAAGACAAAGAAATCAACGGAAGACGATTCTTTGCATGGGTAAGCAAAGAAGAGTGCTAGAGGAGGGGGAATAAATATCCTCTAGCTTTCTCTCTTTCTTTTAGGGATAAATAATTGCCTTCCGAAGTTGATTTAATCCCCTACTTAAGGTAGGCTTAAATAGGCTTTGAAGGCAATTTATTTCCGGTTCCTAGAAAAATCTAATTCCAAGTCCAAGAAAGAATTTGCATCAAAGTTGGAGATCTCTACACCTGCTGCCCTTTCTCGAGCAGCCCAACAGGTGTGGGGGTATTTGTGGAGTCAAAAATAATCACAAGGCGACACGTGGATCTTTGGGTTAAAATGACAAAATTACCCTTGAGGCATACCGGGATGCCTACGCGCGAGCAGCGGGCAATCAACCCTCAACCAAGTTAAAAGTGCCCAAAATAGGCAATAATTCAAAACATATTTCATCCATCCTCATCAAATCCTCTCCACAATGTAACTCCCAAATCATTCCCCTTTTATTATATTAATTAATCAATTAGGAAATTATTCTATTAATTAGTTAATTAATTGATTTATTATTCAATTATTACTAATTAAACACAAATCAAGAACCTAGCCCACAAAATGAACTAAGTGGCCAGTCCTTTCTCTCCCAAATGGGCCGACCACACCCTATAAAAACCCCATCATTCTCTTCAAAACATTCCAATTCTCTTGCTAAATTCTCAAAATTCTTCAAACACTTTTTCTCTCTAAATTCTAACTTTGGCATTGGAGGTTCTTCGGCCAAAGTCCCCCATTCATCGTGGGTGCGTGAGGCTCTTGGCCTTGACCTAAGGTGTTATTTGTTTTGTAGGTGCAATTTTATTAAAGAACAAGGAGAAAGAAATTTGCATCCACAACATTCATAATTGAGTTACAATACAAATTCTATGAATAGAAACCAAACTTAAAAAGAAGAATGTTATTTGATCATCTAATCATGATCTAATTTTTTATGATATATTTTTTTTCATGATCTAATCTTTTTATAAATTAACTGTCCGAATCTTGCAAATCAACTAGCAAGCAGCAGTCACACTATAAGAAGGGACTCGTTGAGACGGTCTAGCGAATCCCTTGCAGTTCCACTAAAAGCAGCTCCAGCGTGTGCTAGAGCCTGAGGGACAGACGAGTGAACAGGGCCAGAGAGCCCGAGCAATCAAGTCCAGCGTGTGCTGGCAAGGGAGCTCGAGCAGGCCCGAGCGAGAGGCCGATGGAAAGTTGCTAGCCTGAGAGCCCGGAGTGGGTTTGATGCAAGGCTGACATCGCCCTAACGTTAGCCATGTTTTTTCTTCTGTTTTGCCTCGGCGTCCGTTGGATCTTAACCCACAAACTTGCCGAAGTTTGCTCCGAGGATGTGACCAAAAACTGGGCAAGGTTTCAAAGAAATTGCAGGGGGTTAAACCTCTGGTTTCGAACTGGAAAAACATCGCAAATCTTGTCCCAAGCAACATTAAGACATAATGAAACAAGATTTGCATAGAGAACCTCACCTGGGTTCGAGTTTCAGATCTTGAAGCTCTTGGCTTCAATGGTGGTTTACATCGTGATGGTCTGATGACACATGCAACGGTATAGCAAGGATCCTTTAGTCCCAGAGATTAAGGTTTCATGGTTTTGGAGTTTGATTTGTTTAATTTTCGAAGAGGAAAGTGGGTGAGAGCTCTCGGAGCTCTAGAGAGAGTGAGAGTGTAGAGAGAGAGAGAGAGAGAGAGAGAGAAAATTGGAGAGAAGTGCAAAAGGATGAGTGGAAAGAGAGGGAGTGACGTGAGGGAGTGGAGAGGTGCACGGGAAATTCCAAGCAATTGCAAAAAATATTATTATTTTATTCACCTGTTGCCAGGGCTATTCAAATGTAGGGGTAGAGATGTAAAAGACAATTACTGTTCACTAGGTGGATTAAATAGTGGATAGCCCAGGAAAGGCCTTTCCCACGGTGGAACTGCTAAGGTAATCCCAATAAATAACAAGCACATATTGCACTAAATGGTTTGCGCCCATACCACGTCATGACGGAAAAAAAAAGTGAGATAAAAATTGAGTGCCGCTCACATTGAAACAAATTCAGTTTGAATTGACAACCAAACTCATTTTCTGAAGATTTATTTTGGTACAAGAAACATTATTTTATATTATTTCTTTCTTTTTTACATTTACAACTTCCTCTAAAGCCTAAGGGTTGGTTCAGTGTCATTGAACTGCGTCACTCTACATTTTTTATGGCGGAGAAGGAGATCATCATCAGCTTATCCTCCTTATTCCAGAAAGAAAGCCAGAAATGAAAAAATAAAGATAAAAACTTGATCTCTCTTATAATCTTGAGCGACGGATGCACTTGATTGGATTAAAGGGGGCATGTCGTCTTCTTGAACCGAGTGAGCTGCCATTCCCGTTCAAAGAACCCGATGACGGCTTTATATCCCAATCCTCAACAGTCTTAGGAACACAGACGTCAAAAAGGATCTGCCCAAGAACCCCGTGGGCGTTCATGCTTGGAGTTGGCGGGTTATGCACGTGAATTAGCCCTTCCTTGCGTTCTTCCTGCATTGACCCAACATCTCTACCTCCCTCGTACTCCATTGAGAAGGGCGTGGTGAAGAAGTGATCGCTTGAGGCCAGAGTGACTCCTCGAAACCCATTTGAGCCTCCCGCAGCTTTTCTAATGCTACTCATCGGTTCATTGTCGATGATCTCATCTTGTGTTGCCTGCATGCCCAATGTTTCTCCTTCCAGCCCTCTAATTCTTTGAGAATAAACTCCCGCTGCTTTACCAAGGAGCTCATTTACAGCAACTTTGTAATCAATTGGATAATGCCTGTAGTGACCTGTGAGTGAAGAATTGAATCAAGTTTACGATTTTAGAATCTTTAGGTGATGCTCTTGAAAACAGGAAAGAACGTGAATAAATAAGAATTTGGGGAACAGAATACTACATGAACTGTAAATTTAATAACACGGTACAGTTGAAAGCTCTACAAGGAATAGCATTTGTTATAAATAGCTTTCGAGTTTATGTTTAGAAGCAGACCTACGTGAGGAGAGTCATTCCATTTTACTAGTTTAACATCAGCCCCAAGTTCTCGTAAGCGCTGCGAAAAATTATAGATAACTTGATAGGGAGCAAGATCGTCATTCTCTGAGCATAAGATGAGATACGGGGCCTGCATGCCCTGCATAAGAATCATAAAGAATAAATGGAAGGGAAATAAAAATGGAATTTTTAGAGAGCAGACAACCTGGAGTATATTTTGTTACTCACAATGGTGGAGTAGAGAGTCTGCCAGTACTCAGCACGCTGTGACTCAAACCTGTTGAGAAAGAGCGCATCGAGCCCAGATGCAATGCTATGCACCATCCAGGATGCAAATCTTGGTGGCTTGGATATTTTCAGGACACTTGGGTGAAGAACAAATTTAGCACCCAGATCACAAGTAAAGTCCACTGGACTCGAATCATAGATGTGGCCGGCAATACAGTCTTTAACTAATCGGCAATCATTCTTCAGGCCAGAAAGTTGACAATCGAAAAGATTCAAATGATCGAAACTGATGTTCATAACTTTCAAAACTGTAAGAACTAGTCAAAGACTCAAAATGGAACACCCTATATTGCCTCTGACATATAGAATCATTAATTATTACCTAACATTCTTTTGTTAAGTTATCGTCAGTGAAATGTGAAAGTAAGAAAAAAAAAGTATACCAGATTCAATTTTGCTTCACAAGTTCCCTCAATTATCTGCACAAAACGAAAAACGCTGTCAATACTTATCCTCAATCAATTGAAGGCTACTTTATGTGACCAGTGAAATCCTTTTAACATTGAAAATACGAATAAAATATGAAGCACTAAGAAGTAAAAGAAGTTTACCTGAAGAACTTTTAGCATACAGGCTTTTGGACCACCAGAAAGAGAAGCGAAGACCACTGGGCAAGGCTTAATCTTCAACTCCTGTATTTCATATAAAAAGCAAAGTGGTAATTGGTTAACTTTACTCAGGAAAATCAATTAAACAAGATCTACAGTCTCTCTGAATCTATTGTTGGATAACTGTAATAAACTGACCTCAACAAGTTCACTTAGAATATCCATCGCTATAGCTGTAGCCTTCTCGGGGAAGAACCTGCAGAAATCATGTATATCAAACCTTAGTCCAAAATCAAAATTATGCAATTTCTAATTGAATGATTGCAGCAACAATAACAGACAGATCCAAATATAATAACTCAAGTTTTACAAATGCAAATTACATAATGTATTCTACGAGTTCTTTTGAGCTTTGGAACAATTGAAGATTGAAATTTGGAGCGAATTAAATCATCACAAGGAGACGATATAAAACAACTGTGTACTTCGTAATTCCTCCTGAAACATTCTTGTACAAATACAATAGAATTATTCTTTCAAATCAATTAAAGGCAGTACTTCCACTGTAACATGCCTGATGCCAAGAATGTTTCCCTAAATGCCGCCAACTAGTACAAAAGTTGCAAGCCGTCGAAATACTATATCAACTCCACAACTTCCACATACATAAAAAAACTCCACCGAGGGGTATGCAATTTAAGAAAGCACAACAATTGAAATGGGTAGTCCATATTAGTATCAGACCTATTCCCATGTTCTGATCCTTCCATTTTTTTTACCCATTCTTGGGTAAAGTCTCCCAACTATATTTGAAAATGAATTGGTTATCCATAATGATTAAAATTCACTTGTAGTTCCGCTTCTTGCTATAGCAGAAAGACCTCCATCTCTATCCGGGCGAGAGTCAGAAGTAGAAAGAGGAATGTTTGACGTAATAAGCAATGTAGTGAAATCTTTGTCATTGAAGTTTGCTTCTCCAAAGCTAGGAGCTAGAATCGGAACTACCTACTGACCGCCCCTGTAACTGACCGAAGCAACCCCCGGTGAACCACGCGAACTGGTTAGATGCGTGGGGCAGAGGGCTCGTAGTACCCCCTTTTCTTGATCCAGCCTTTTCTTCACTTCGATAGTGAATCACCTACTAAAAATAGAGGCAGGCCTGCGCGCCCTATTTGAGACTACTAAGGCAGGCGGTGGACTCTTTCATTAGGGAAAGGAAGAAGGGGCCATAGTTGGGGCATGTGGGGTACTCTTTTTCCTTCACCGAGGTTTTTCCCATGCGGGGTTTACGGTAAGGTTTTAACGAGCCTCCTCCTTTTCATGCAGGTCATTCTACGTTTTCGATATGTGTTGCTGTAAATATAATTCTATTTTGGGTGATCCACATTCACTTTATTTACAAGGCTAGTACTGCAATTTAGCTCGCCACCCCCATCATAAAACTACTAAAGCCAGCAATAATAGCAGCTTCATGCAGCTGCCTAACCTAACCCTGATTTCATTAAACCAAGGAAAAGGGCAAAGGGGGGCTCAAAAACATTTCCCACACAAAATCTGTCAAATAAGGAAACATCAGTTACCCCAAACTAGCTCCAGCTACCGCTAAATTACCCACAATAACTCACAAAACACTCAAAATATTAAGCAACCAATTTCCTCCAACGACCCAAAAAGGCAAAAGCCATTAAGTGATTAACCAAAACAAGTCAAACCCAACTGGGAACAAAAGCAAGAGCAGAAACTTGATAAGAACAACATCTCCAAATCAGCGTAAAATTCGGAACAACAACTTACATATTGAGGAACTGGGAGTGGCTGACGAGTGAGTTCCAACCCAGAGACGAGTAGAGCTCCACGAAGCTCTTCAGCTGCCACTCCTGGCTCGACATCCACGCAAACACCACCACTATCCCTTCAATCCCATCGCTCCGCAGCTCCTTCCTCCCCCAATAGCACTGATTCCCGAGCCCCCACATCTCCTCCTCCTCCACCGCCGCGGCGCCCCGTAACCCAACCTTTTCTGCAGAATTCTCAGAACTCGAGCTGCAAAAAACTGACTTTTCGAATTGGGTTTTTCTGGAAACTGCAGACGATTATTGGGTTGGAGTTCAATTCGATCAAACGGATGAAGAGATGGAGGGTGTGATTATCTGGCATCCGTCCCAAGTAAAAAGCTTGCAGCTTTCAGGCAGGGGGAATGGAATGGGTGTTTGCAAGCTTTGGACTTTTTGGACTTTCTGCTAAATTACAGAGGGCGCTCGCTCAGCTACACTTCGCCACAAAAAGCGTGCCTAATCCAGTCTGTTTGAGCCCTCAATTACGGAAATACCCTTTCTTCATACGTGGCGGTGGTTTATTAGACAGAGGTGTATGGAACTGGATAGATCCATAATAATGTTAAGAAGACTAAATAATTTTTTTTAACAAACGATATTATTTACAGTAATATGGATGAATGTTGATTTAGCCTCACAATAGGCTAGCAACAATGTGGTTCAAGGACAAGGACTAAATATTTTAAACTAAATTTACAAATTAAATAATGTAATTTCAAATGATTGAATTATTAATTAGATATCAATTAATATGTTTATTTCATATTAACAACATATTATTTAATTTATAAATTTAATTAAAAAAAAAAACTTGACCTCTTAGACCCATACCTTTTATTGTGTTTGATTTTTTTGGGGAGATTAATACGGGTTGTAATGTTGTTTGACTACTTGTCGTTTTCTTTGAGAGGTCCGGTCCATCTCCATCCGGTTTGGTTGGTTTTCTGTTGAAGTAAATGTTAACAAATCCAATTTGTCCTTTGTCCTTTTCATTTGAGCTACATTTTCAACTCATTTTCACCGCACAGGATTCTCTTTCGGATCGGCCTTGAAACAAAAACGAATGCTGAAATATCAACAAGCGTTTATTACTGAATTCAATTCACTTGACTCGATAGTACCCATTTTTAGAACGTTCAGTACCAAAATCAATTTTTCCTACTTGAATGGGCAAAAACCCTCGCTTTTAATATTTTAGAAATTTTATTTGAACATCAAATTAATAGTCGAGATAGTAAATCGGCAGAACTTACCAAAACTAAAGAGGCTGATTGACACTCTTTTCATCATCCTATATTTTAAACTCTCCCGAGTCTCTTCTACACACAAAATGCTCTCTTTAGACGCGTGCGATAAAAATGAAACCTCCCGCACACTGCAGAGCCGCACATGATACAAGCGCACGCGAGGAGGTCAGTACACGTTTCGATGCACTTTAGTCACTTTTTAAGCAGGGAGTGAAAATTTTGGATGATTGCCACTTGTATCAGGACATAAAATCCACATAATTTTGAAAGACCGAGTAGTTAAATAACAAGTCATTGACTCAGGTCTGCTAGCAGTTTTTCAAGTGCCTCATTTGTGAGAGGGATGTGCAAGCAATCCTGGCCATCAGAATTCCTTTTGGTCTTCACCAACTCATGATCTTTGAACTCCGTCAAATGGGAGTTAAGCGTAAGCTGGCTGCTCACGAGGAACCGCTCTCGACAGGTTGCGTACAGATTATCAATCGGCATCCCTGAACAACACACAAGTTATCAGATAACAGATGGAACGGATTATAGAGGTTAAAGCTCCAAGAGTTAATATAGGCTGTACAGCTACTTACCTTCTTCGTTCGAGTGGGATAGTTGATATTCTGCAAGAACTTTGAACACGCTCTGAGCATTGGATGTCAAACTCTGCAAAACTATTGTAGCACCTTTGGCACTTTGGGTGGTATTTCCATGTGCAAGAATCAGTGGAATGAGCATTCCTTCGACCTTGTATGGCGCAAAGGTAGGAACGTGATGCCAGCACCAGTTGAATTGTGTGTGAACCATCTTCTTGTCCCACACTATTAAATGGAAAGAAGGTGTGATTAAACTTGATGATGTATGAAATTTTCGTCTTGCAGAGTAACAAAAAACGGTTTTCTTCTTCAGTTCTATTTTTATGAAGACATAGAGGCAAAGTTTCAGGATCCAACATTAGTCAGAGACTCAGAACCCAATATAACAAATTATAACAAGAATAGACTTACAAAGAGGTGCATTGACATGATCGATAGAGGCCACAATGCGAATATGAGAACAAGAAGCAACTCGTGCAAGACACTGTTGGGTTTCTGAGTCCCTTAATCCAGGTCCATCAATGTTGTGAATGACAACACATACTATACATTCGTTTGTTGTATCTTCCGATCCATCCAAAAATGCAAGAAGATCATCCATGGACCTAGAACTAAATGGTTGTTGCACTTTTGACGAGCTTCTAGAAGGAGTCCTTTTGGTTTTCAATTGATCCCACAGAAGTTCAGCTAAGGCTACCACAACCTACATTGTAAACATTAGATAACATATTAAAGGACATGGTAATGTTTGTTTTAGCTTCGAACCTATCCCCTTATCTTCTTTCCATATTACGTCATACTTTCAGACGACAAGGAAGATGGGTTAGGCCACTTTTGGAGACAACCTACATGAGACAAAGATGATCCGCACATTGTTCATAAAGTTTATAGCAGATTGCATACAATATACTAGGCCAGGAAAACCCGGTAAATCAAATTCTTATTGCCAATAAGATAAAACCACACAACAGGAAAATGTAGAATAATCGCATATTGCTTTGGAAGTGGAATAGTGTCCCATATAAATATTACCTGTTTTATATTTATTCCCTGAAGATAGCCGTTGACAACAAGCACAGAATAATCCGTCAACGATGTTGAAGCAAAATCTTCAAGCAAGGCCTTCTTAGATCCAAATCCATACATAAGAAGGCCAAGACCACATCTACGAACAATAAAGCAAAGGGTGAATAATAACATCAAAATAGCATAACAATAGTAAATAGCAGACTTCAACTCCAGAACTCAATCAATTGCAGAAAGGATATAATGCAACTCCTTGTAGCCAAATGCCTATAGAAGAATGCATGAGGGCACTCATTGCCATTGGTGAAAAAACTCCGATGCCAAATGTGGTCGATGATATAATTAAGTACCATAAAGCAGTATAATTTGTAGCATATGCAGCCAGAAAGATCATTATGTTCTCATTTCGCAGTAAAATTAAGTCGAAAATCCATCCAATTTGAACATTAGATGCCAAAAAACGGATATGAAATGAAAAATTCTACAAACCCAATTGAAATAACAGCGTTTCATATATTTCTAATCAATCTACAAGCCAGTGGAATACCTCAGTTCAAACGCCCATTCTGGGTACGAACTCTTGTAACTGTTCATCAAATCCTTCACCTCTCTCTCATGTTTGGGTTCGATTTGAGCCGCCGCCGCAACCAGTTCCTGCCAAAGTTTCAAGCTTTAACAAGAATAACAACAAAAAATGGAAGACTCTGAAAGAATTGAATTCGAGCCAGCGGTACCTGTTCATCGACGATATCGATATCCGAGAGCTTAGATTGCGATTTCTTGCCAGAGCCGCGGAGCTCCTTTGCCAGAAAGTAGTTTCTGGAGAACCCAAACTCTTCGTTCTCGCCGTCGTTCATCTCCATGGCTTTGATCTCGATCTAATTGCAGCCCCCAAATTGGTCCGAGTCGGGAGTGTGCCCTAGTAAAGCTACTTCTGCAGTTCTTGATTTTCCCGCCATTGTTCTCTTTCGGAGCGAGTAACTAGACATGGGCCGAGTCCGGCCTATTGGGCCACTTATACTGTTTCCCCTTGTAAGCCCTATGATTGTTTTAGTCGCTTGTCTAACGGCTTGTTTAGATTAGAACTACTCGGCTACTTTGAATGAGGAGGAGGAGTTTCTATTCTTTTATTTTTTATTTTTTGAACAAACGATATTTTCTATAATAAGGATAGTCTCACAATGTACTAACAATAATTTAGTTCAAATTTATTTTTGGCGAGAATCAAACCTAAGACTTCTCACTTTCAAGTGAATAGGAATATCACTAAACCGTAGTACTAAGTGGTAGTAGGAGTTTCTGCTTAAAATCATTCGTTGACAATGTACAGAATTTCGTGTTTATGATCGCAATCTTTTATATTATAAATCACTCTAAAGAGTTTGCCTTTGCAAAAATCAATTAAAACTAAGGTTGTTTAGTTATCGAATTGTATAAAAACAGATAAGTGGAATTAGTAAAAACATTATGAACCATCCATGCACAATTCTGATTATAAGCACAAAGCTTTATGATTTGAACACGAAGAATTTCAAGTAAGAGTTTCTACTTATTTTAGGGGTGGGCACTTAGAACCGAAAACCGAAACCGAAACAAAGACCAAATCGAATTGCACCGAACGGTTTGGTTTTGCGGTTTTGGAAAACGGTTTGGTTTCGGTTTTGACTTTTGAAAACCGCATCGAAACCGAACCGCATCGCAAATATTAATAAACATTTAATTAAATATCCATATTAAATTTCATGTTTTAATTGGTTGTTTGTTAGAATCCATGCACTTAGCATGGACTCAACTACACTAGAATATCATCAGTTATCACTTTCTTTCGTTCATTAACTTGAAGGACCTTTGTTATTTTATACCATCACACACACACACACTCACACACATATATGTACAAGGGTGGACTAATCTTGTTATCAAGAGTCGAACAATGATCTAATGAAGTCCACTCATTTGAAGCATGATATCACATAGTATGAAAGTTTCACTCACGTTTAATGAATTCAAAGTTATTCAATTTGTATTATGTTATACCTTGTACGGGACACCCTTTTGTTGCACAAACATGTTTTAACATCACAATCGCATGCAACATGCTAATTGTTTATATAACAAATGTCTTTTTCCTATTACTACTGGGAAATGCTTATCAATATGTTAAATTGCAAATTGTACATTTTTTTCTTAAAAATCAAACCGAAACCGTTTGAAACCGCACCAAACCGAACCAAACCGTTTGGTTTTATTTCGGTTTTGGCTTCAAAACCGCACTGAACCAAACCGCAAAAAAATTCGATTTCGGTTTTGATTTCACTCAAAACCGCACCGAACCAAACCGTGCCCACCCCTAACTTATTTTTTAATAGCCAAGCATTGTTCTTTAGAAAAACTAATAAAAATAACTTGAAAACCTTGAGTTTTAACGATAAGGACAAAATAAAGGGTAAATTGAATAGTTACATGATTGACTTTTTAGTGTAAAAATGTGGTTTTTCGTTAAAGTGAACAGTACCAGGAGTTTTTCGTTAAGTTCTCTTCTTCTTTATTATAAGCACGTTGAACTTTTTATTATAAATTTATGTTTATTGGAAAAATATTCGTACGAGTCATATACATTTTAAGTGAAATAAATTCATATATGTTACAGTCCTATTTAGAATAGGAATGTGATTTTGTAAATCTTAGGAAATATGAGAATGTATCTTATATTCCTATTAAGATTAGATTACCTATTAAATGTTGTAATCCTAAAAGGAAAGGTTTTACCCTTCCTACTACTATAAATAAAGGCACAATGGGGTGAGATAACACACACCCACAATTACACATCTCTCTATTATTCTCTCTATTGCCGCACCCCCTCTCTCTCTCTAAGGCCTCTATAATTGTTCAGTAAATTATGCCTACAACACGTTGTCAGCACGCTCTTGACGCTACGCTAACAAGAAAGTTTGATCTTCATTTTGGGGAGTATTACGTTTTAATCATTCTTTTCATGATTAATTTATTACGTTTTAATTTTTCTGTAATGAACGTGATACAACGCATTGGAGAATTCCGACTTTCAAGAAGGATCTTCTACAAATTCAAAGGCTTTTGTTGTTTTCTGCTACTCAGGTACGCTTAAAATAAAGGAAGATATTTGAAACGACCCATGAAGCATGAAAACATTCCCCACGATGCATGAACCCCCTATTTTTATATTTACCTTCCGATATATATATATATATATATATATATATATATATATATATATATATATATATTGTATATGTTCATATATTTGTTTCATACATTACGCAATAATTGCTATGTGGAATTTGTGAGTCAAAGTATTCAATTAAATTAGAAGCATGTTTAAGGTTTTCCTAAACCTTAAAGGATTTGGAAAAAAATGGGGGAATCAGGACATGGTGCGACACACCACCGCACCATCATTGTGCAAATAATCACCAGGCCTAGGCCTGGATTTTACCTCGGTAGGGCCTGTAGCCCTGAGCCTATGCACACTGGCCTTGGCCCGCAGCCATCCAACCTGCCCAATTGTCTGGGTTGTCCTCCCATACACACGTTGCAACCTTTTTGGTTGCTGGGTTTTATTGCTCTGGCCTGCATACATATAGCCAGCATATGTTGGGCTTGTCACTGCGCCACCCATACCCAAGCTCGTGACCTGCAATCACTATGGGGCTGCTTTCATGCAACCAGCCTTTGCTGGGATCCCCATGACAACCCACAAGCCAGCTTGCGCTAGACCTGTCTGTGCACTCCCTTGTGGCCCAAAACACGACCCAGCTGTGGCTAGGGTCTCCCATTCCTCACCCGTGGCCTACAGTCACCACCAAAGGAACATTTAGGCCTCGCCTTATGATTAAGGCACCCAACCCGTGCCTCTTAACCCCCGACATTAAGCCCAATTATTTTCGGGGCTCTATTTTCGATCCAATAATATTCTTTTAATATTATTTTGCTTCTACGATCGACCCCGAATGGTCCCGATCAATTGAATTAATTAAAAGTGACCTGCAGTCCATTAATCTGATAATGAATCCAAAATTATTGACTTGAAGATCACTTTTGGACATTAACGATTCAATAATTTATTTCTCTTCTTTGAACCGTCACATACTTTCGTAGTAACGAAGCTCTCACACTTGAGTTCCCGAAGACAACTCAAATCCACTACACTAAGTTAGTATATTTCATTATGAGTTTCTTTCAGGAACCTCTCTTTTATGAACTAAATGTTCATAAACTAAATCGAACCTGTAGTTTCAAATTTAGTGCCTTTGAAACCAGAAGTTTTCATAAAACAATACACCCATGAAAACCCGACGTTTTTCATGAAAACCATGTCGTAGAACTCGAATGTTCTAACTTTGATGATTATGGATGATTCATTCCCATAACACCAATCACAATCTTGTTCCCTTAAATTCAGTGGATTGTCGAACCGTCACAAGTTTGATTTTCCTGATTTAGACGTTTTCTAATAGAAACCACTTTAGGTGTGGTACAAGACGTGAATCTCCACTTGACTATCAAGCAGCTGAGAAACCATTGATGCCACCAATAGGCAAGGAAAAGCTGAATAAGCCTTTGCTATAATCTTCATTCGAAGACTTATGGATGGAAATACTTCCCGAACGAGGATTCCATGGCTCTTTGGCTCGCTTCTATAGACCGTCTAATCATGAAAGAAATTGCCCGAAGCAAATCATGATTACGTCCATGAATGAGTACAATTCTGAATTTTATAAATCCGATCGAATCTTGATTGGAGAATACTTTTCTCGTCATTCCATGTTTCTTACTTGCTCCTGAAGCAGCAGTGTAGAAAGTGGAAATTTACCAAATTCTCGGATCTGATTACTACCACAAACGTGAGAGAAAGGTATGGACCCAGTTCGGCTGGCGTCTACCGAATGGCTCGAACCAGTTCGATCAAAACCTAACCAAATGGTGATGCACTGCTTCTTTAGGGATACACTGAATGACATATTCTTTCACAATACAATTTCGAGTTTGTGTTCACAAACATATAGTATAATCAGGGCCTGCCAAGGTGTGGCATCATGCCCGAAGCATGATCCTTGGTACATATGACCTAAAACTTCAAGAATAAGGGATAATATTCTCGAACCTCAACCTTGTAAGAATTTACTCCTGTCTTGATGGAATAGATCATTGGTTATGCACTTGTTCGTGCCCCTACCAATGTTGTTGAGGAGTACCATTCTAGTAGTCAATATGTGAGATTGATTTTGCTTCATCGAACATCGTTGGCAAAGCAAAATTTCGACATGGATGGCCTTATTGGCCGAATCCCCTTAGTAAATTTACTTTGTGAACATTTTTCCATGTTCTTGGATTCAAGTTTGGTGTATGTTTTACTTATGGATAATCTTATTGATATTGTCCTCGAATATGAGTTAATTGAATCATGTTTCTTAATACATGTGACCGATTCAATTAAACACGTGATTAGGTAGGAATGTGGGAAAGTTAGTTGTCTGGATGAATGTGTACTACGCACACTAACTTTACACCTAAATCACATCTCTAACAACGACTTCAGGTCTATCCAACCTGATTAAGAGCATTGGCACGCTCCTCGTTGTATGAATGATACTGAATTATCATTTAAGGGACCTTAAATTCTTCCTGACGTTCAGTTTTTAAGGATATTCGAGATGACAATGATCATAAATGAAACCACTGAAGAAAATAGAGTGAAATATCTTTGCACCACCTCCAAAAATGACCCTGAACCTTTGATTTGGGGCCAATGGGTTGTCTCCCAACTGGGAATACACCACATGTGGCTGACCTATAGCCTCGTGATTGAGCAGTTTACTTGCTTTGGCACGACCTTTTGGGGCACTTAGGTCGAACAATGATGCTACAACGCATCTCCTTATCTTAAGTAAGGATTTTGTGCCTACAAGCACACTTTGCCAATCCTGCTCATTAAGGAAATTGATTTTCTATATCATTTCTTGCAAAGATACGACACGACTTCATTTTCACAGTGGATTCAAGGGAATATATGTGGACTAATCCAACCAAAATGTGGACCATATAAATATTTATGGTTTTGGTTGATGAATCAACAAACTGGTCACATGTTTGTCCACACACGTTACTTCTAAACCTCTTGGCCGATTAAGGGTTCACCACCTTACACCCTTAAGGTCTGGAAGACTGGATAATACCGGAGAGTTTATATCGACGATTTTCGATAAAGTATTGCATGTCATTTTGGGTTTTTAATTGAACATCGCATTCCCATGTTCACCCCAAATAGCCTAGCCTAGCGATCATAAAGCGCAATTTAAATGATCGCCTGAATTTTGGTAAACATACCAAGTTTTCGGTCTTTGCCTAGGGCTATGTAATCTTGCACGCATCTATGTTGGTCCGCCTTGAGGCCCATTGCCACCCAACTTATATGACGTTACAGTTGGTTACTGGGTACGAACCAGGCGACTTTTGTATTTACGAATTTGGGTGCGCATTCCATGTGCCAAGTTGCGTCGCCACAACGTACCACCATGGGTCCTCAAAGAAGGATGTGTATCTTTTGTCGATCATGATTCTCCTTCACACTAGCTTCCTTCGAGCCCTTGCACACGATCTCTTTATCGCTTATTTGCTGGTTGTCACTTTAATGAGACAGTCTTCCTACCGTTAGGGGGAGATAAGAACGTCAACATTCCTGTAGAACGACACAAATTTGCATGGACGTTGCCCACTATGTCTCATCTCGATCCCCATACAGCACAAGTGTGATAAGCAAGTGCGACGAATTCTAGATTTCAGAATGTTGCTCCAGATGCATTCCTCTGATCTAGCTAAAGTGACAAGATCATATACCAGCTGCAAACATGCCTGCAAGGATAAACGTACTTAACAGACATCGAGTCAACATCCCTGGAGGGTGTGCCGCCTATGTTGGACGGTTTGGACGCCCCTGTTGGACGGTCCGGTACACCGATGGATAGCCAATCAATATGTTTTGACCTGGAGTACGACGACATATCATTCGGTTCGTATGATTCACTTCCCTGGAAGAGGAAGACATGGTACAACAATGAATCTAAACTCGATTGCTGTCTCAAATCATTTCCATCTCATAAGATTAATCCGGATTACTCCAGAGACTTGAAGTTCTTGGTCCAGTATACTAGTTTGGATGAGAAAATGGAATTGAAATGAGATTATCATCGATGATGTTTTCACTTATATGGTAGCTACCGACATAAATGAAAAACGACGATATCGAACCGTGTTCCTTTGATTAAGTGACAACGTAGAACTGATTGGACAACTAAAGTTACAATCCAGGTCAAATTCCTTACCAAAGTGTGTATTGGACCTGTCGTTCCTACACTGCCCAAGGTAACCCTGTTGAGTTACAAGTGGGAAAGGAAACGTTATGAGATGAATGAAATAATGTGATATGATGCACGCCTTACGGTGCAAAGTTTCTTTCAAAACGTCATGTGATTGATAGCAGCATTATGAAATGTGGTTAGTATTTCTCCATGGGGATATAAATACAGAGAATTACATGTAAGTTCCCGAAGAATTACATGGACTGGTTCAAATAGTTCCAAACCACGGAACACTCTCTTAACTCGTTTTGAGGCATTCACTTATGGATTGAAAAATCCAACGGATGTGGTATACCCATCTAAGTGATTATTTGATCAGTCAAGGTTATGAATTATGCCCTTGCGTGTTAAACTATGAAGTCTTATTCCAAATTGCTAGAGTTACAGTTTATGTCCTTAACACGAATCTCACTAAGACTCTGGAAGAGCTTGAGAAAACTGCCTCGCACCTGAAGATGGAATTTGAGATGAAGGATCTTGGAAAAACTCGTTTATGCCTTGACTTGAAGTTGAAGCATTGTTCTGACGATATTTTTATCTACCAGTCGAACTATACCCGGAATGTGTCACCTTTTAGTATACCTATGATTGTCCATACGTTATATGCAAATGAGACTCTTGAAGAGTTTATGGAATCCGAAATTCCATATCTAAAAGTTCAACTTTGCGCTTCGTTATACTTAGCTCATTGTATTTAGACAGGACATCTCATTCGCTGTTGATCTTGGTAAAGATGCAGCACCGCGCCTACACGCAACCATTGAATTGGTATTAAAGATGTATCCTGAAGGTATTACGTGGGCAAATCCCAACGCATCTTGAGCGCATCTAACCCCCCTGATCCTCGAAATGATGTTTGCCTTATTTGTTATGCTGACGCTGGTTACTTATCAATCCCGCACAAGGCAAAATCCCTGAATGATTATGTCTTTACCGTTAGGGATATCGCAATATCTTGGAGGTCCACAATATGACCCTAGTTGCGAAATCTTCGAATCGTTCCAAGACTCACCTTACTTCACTATGTCACAAGTGAGACATGGTTATGAGTTCTTGTTGAGCATATTCGAAGTACTTGCTATATTTTCATCCATCGTTGAGTCCCAACGACGATCCATGAAGATTATGCCACATGTATCAACCCGACCAAGCCATGATACATTAACAAAGTCAACACCAAGACATATTGCGTCTACATCTACATCATCAAAGCATCAGGAGATTGAAGTCATGCAAACCGATCCCAGACAACCTTGCCGACCTTTACATGATGTCACTGCCGAAGTCAACCTTCTAGAAGCTTATTCGAGGAATTGGTATGCCTAACTACTCATATGCAATGCTTGTAGTTCTCGTTTGAAAGTTATGTCAAACTCAGGGGGAGTATCTAGAAGTATACTCACTTGATCTTAATGTACTCTTTTTCCCTACGATTAGGAGCATTTTCCCCACTGGGTTTTTGCTACCTAACTAGGTTTTAATGAGGCACCCATCCTAGGCTGATTATACCCTTGAGAGCTCTTTTATTTGCGTCCAAAAGACGTATAGTTTTGACTTAATGCAACTTCTCACTTTTCTCTTTAGACTATGGGTTCTTCTTCCACCTTGGGTTTTATTATAGCGAGGTTTTGTGAGTTTTACTTTTTATGCATTCTTCCGTTGATTTGAGACTCGCATTTGCCCATTATGCCGACGACTTCATCAACTGTACTTTCAATGAAGACTTGATGCGCCATTTACTTTAGTATTTACACACTCAAGGGGGAGTGTAAATCCTATGAAATATGGGAATGTATCTTATATTCCTATTAGGATTAGATTACCTATTAAATGTTGTAATCCTAAAGGGAAATGTTTTACCCTTCCTACTACTATAAATAAAGGCACAATTGGGTGAGATAACACAAACCCATAATTACACATCTCTCTATTGCCGCACCCCCTCTCTCTCTCTAAGGCTCTATAATTGTTCAGTAAATTATGCCTACAACAATATAGGGCTTGTTTGAGAAGTGCTTTTAAATAATTGAAAGCTTTTTTTGAAAAAAAATGTTTTTGAAACCAATTCTTAGCAAAAAAGCAAGTTAATATTGGAATTTTTTTTGACGTGCTTCATTCAAGAATTATCAGTTATGTGCTTCTTACCGGAAGTACTTCAAGTGGTTTTGGAACTAACTAAAAAATAGTTTCTTTAAAAGCGTTTTTAGTGGTCAAAAATCATTTTCCAAATGAACCCATATTGTGCTCTTACCGATTGATAGTTCCATATGAAATAATAAGGTTTTAGTGTTTTAATCCTCCTAATTACAAATGATCAAATAAAACAATGGCACATCACATCTTTCATTGTTGTATAAAATGAAATACATGCACGTAGCTTGATGGATAGGGATATATAGTCATAAATTAAAACAAAATTAATTATTAATTGAATACTAATCACAATTTAAGTATATATATATTTGTTCAATTAATTCTTGACATAGATGAAATTTTGTTTTTGCACTCGGATAACATTGAAGTTCAAATCAACAAGGTTAAAGATTTAGGTTTGGTTCCAACAAAAAAAAAAAATGATTGTGTTTGCTATCCTGTTAATAATTTGATGTACCTAACTCAAATTAAATTTGATTGAGTAACATTTACTTTTTTTGTTTTCACAATCCTGTTAATAATTTGATGTACCTAACTCAAATTAAATTTGATTGAGTAACATTTACTTTTTTTGTTTTCACAATTAATGTATTGTTTCTAACTTATATGAAATTATGAGTTTAGTTTAGACTGATTCGAACTAAAATAATTCAAGTTATACAAGTTGTATAGGAATAACATTAAAGTGTTTGGTGATGATATAATTTTATTTTAAAATGTTTTCAACCTAATTTTTGTAAAATGGAACTCTTTTGTCACATCATGTTTTTAATACAATATTTTATATTATTGATCCGAATTAACGTGAAATTATAACTGTGAAATGATAAAGAGTCTCACATCTGCGGACTGTGATAGTTCCATACCAATACCATCCCTCACAAATCTATGACTTCTCCTAAAAGAAAACATAGGAGCTGATACACCAACGGCGCACGTTAGTGCAAGGCACAGGACACAAGGCAAAGAGGTTGATTAAGCTATCCCACCACTACCGAGCAAACGCCAGCAATCACGGAATCATCTGAGAAAAACACCATAATCATCACCATCGTCCTAATCTTAATCCCCCCTGGGCAGACTAGGCCACTTATTCTTCATTAACCTTAATCATTATCTTAGTCCCTTCCTTAATCCTAATTACGACGATGGCTTTGCATTAATCTCACGAAATCGCAGCCAAAAAGGCAAGACAAGAAAAGCCCAGAAGCCAAAAGCCAAAAGCACTAAGCACTCATTCCACTGCTGCGTTGGAGCAAAAGACGACCTGGGTCTGTCGTCGGCAGAGGCGAGGCTTCGAAAGTTTTGGGTTTTTGATCTGGGTCTGGCTCCGATCGATCTGTGAGGTCGGCGGATATGGTGTGATGAAGGAGAAGAGACGAAGGCATGGCTCGGGTAGGAGGAGAATGGGGATTTAAAGGTAGAGGGAAATGGGCTTTTTCGTACAAGAAGACCACTCTCATCGTTTGCTCCATTAACATTGCCGTTGCTCTCTATGTTCTTCGCTCTCTCTACGCTTCTCTCTACATCTACTCCGATAAAGATACAGGCCCCAGTACGTCTCTCTCTCTCTGTCTAATTTTCTCTCACTAGGTTCTGTAAATCTTGGTTCTTTGAATGATCCACTAGCTATTTGAGGTATTTTGGAGAGAACCCAGTTGGGAATTTAGCTTGTTGTTTGATGAGTTTTGTTTAAATTTTCTTGCTTTGGATTATCCAGTAACTGTTTGAGGTGTTTTTGAGAGAACCCAGTTGGGAATTTTTGAATTTTTTGACGTTGAATGCTGGTTTAATTGAGGGAATGTTTTGTTTGTGAATTGGTTCAGCTTTTGAGTACACTCCGGATCAGATTAGGAAGATGGAGGAATCAGTTCGGATTCGAAAAGCAGCTGAACCGGTTGAGCTAATTAGATTGGTAAGATATGCATTTTGGGCTCTCTGGTGGTGGGTAGATCTGTTTGATTGAATCAGTAGAGCGATAGCTGTGAGTCTTTTAATTTAATGGAGGACTATTCTGTTGTGCTCAAAAGGTGAAGGCACTTAAGAAGGAGCTTTACGGAGAGGCAGCGGTCGAATTGCCACAGCCTTTGAAACTGAAGATGACTAATGAGATAATTGATAGGTTGAAAACCTTGAGGCCCAACGCAAATATTACTGAGCAGAGAGGTCAATGCAGCTCAATTTTATTTTCTTTAGCTCATCTCTTTTTGTTACATGCATTTCAAGCAAATCGTTATGTTGGACTAGAATAGTTAATAGCCATGCAATATCAAATCTGAAATCTTGTATAAATGGTTTAAACATAATTATCTTACTGTGACATTCAACTTTGTCCTGAAATAGATATGATGAATTTATTTTTGAACTGTGTTGATTCTAGTTTTTGTATCTGAAACTACAATTATCAACATTGATAACAAACTCAAAAAGCTATCCAGTGGTTATTTAATACTGTCATATTAAGGTTGAATGAAGTGTACCGTTCTCTTGAGCTACTGTACAAGTTTCGGTAAAGGAGGAATCCAAAGATTTCATAGCTTTAGTTTAAATCCCTAATCATTAAGCTTCTTATGTTTTACTATAAGTTTATTACCCGTTTGTGCATGCTTTCCCGTTATCTATTTCTTTATGATGTTGCATCATCGGATGGTAGATTTCCTGCTTCCAATATTTCAACTACTTGTTTCAGCTTTCAGAGGGAAATTATCTGTTACATATCCAGAAATAAAATATTTTTAGGACTGAAGGTTACACGGGTTAAAGTGAAGTTTAAGTAGATTGCATGTGAAAGGATGTAGAAGGTTGTCTGTTTTGTCTTGAGGAACAAATTGCTTCCTGGTATTCTGGTAGCATTTAAATTTTCTCTAGATTTTATGTCAAACCTGATCTTTGCAAGGAAGGGCTTGCTTTAGGCATACTCTGTATTTCTGTAAGTAATAAAAAATTGTGACGTAATAGAGCAAACATTATAGTTTAATGTGGCTTTTTTAGTTTTCTGGTGCCGTGTTTCTTTCTTTGGGTAGGTGGTGCATGATGACCTGGATAACTGTTGTTTCAGTTAACTTTGGAATTACTCAATTTATCCTGTGATTAAGTGGGGCCAATACTGATTGTCTTTTTAGTAAGACTGGCTATAATTTAGATATGTGTGTATCTTGCATTTTTTTTAGACCCTAGATATGTTCGAGTTAAGTGTAAAGTGCTTTCACCTTGTTCAAGTAACGAGTGCTTTTTCACTCGTACATTACAAGTTTACAACATATTCTCTCATTACTTGTAGTAATTAACTTATCATTCTGGGTTCTTAAATAAACAGAAGTAGTTGAAAGTTGGTGCAAGGAAAAACTAAAAGAAGCTAAGCAGTTGGCAATTGAGACCAAGGCTTCAAATTCAACAATTCTTCATGAGGAAGCAGGTATGGTCATTATTTGTGAGCTACATGTGGTTTCTTTTTAGGATTCAGTAACTTATATGATGTAGCAGTCTATGAACGGTAGTATGATTGTTTTGACAGACTCTGGTGTTTCCTGTTCTGATTTTGTTTTCTATAGAAATGCTAGTAAAAGCTTTGGAATCGGATTGGACTTGGCTTTTGGAAGACATGGGCCTTTGGATTCCTGCTGAAATTCATAACACGGAACATCATGATAAACCTGAGGGTGAAGAAGACGATTTAGGTAATTCATCAATTTCTGCTCCATGCCTTCTGTCTATCATAAGACAAAAGTAATCTTTTATTTTCCTTTATGAAATAAAAAGAAAAAGTCATGATCCTTGTCTGGTAGTTTTTGAGAAGTTTACTCATTCGGATAGTGGAAACTTATTCCATGTGTTGAATGTACGTATTCCTTTGTTTTTCTGTAGACGAAATTTTGCCTGGCAGGCCACTTCCTCCTGAATGCCATGCAGAAGTTCATACAGATTATGATGGTGCTGCTGTAAGATGGGGACTTAACCACCACAAAGATAGTGCAGCTGACTGTTGTCAGGCTTGCTTGGACCAAGCTAAACGTGCTAAGCCTAATCAAAAGAGATGTAATATATGGGTTTACTGCCCGTCAGAAACTGGTTGCTATTCTCCAGATATCTACGAGCATAAACTTGGGGAGTGCTGGCTTAAATACGTAAGAACTAAACAACCCTTTCATTACAATTTATATATAATTTGATTTGATTGCATTTTGTTTGTGATTACGTTGATCCAGTTGAGTCTAATGTTTCTTGTTTTCAATCATCAAAATGCAGGCAGAAACGCCTAAACTTAATTTTAAGGACAAGTATTCTGAATCATATAGAGACCGCCATCCATCTGCACCGCTTGTTGTTCCCTGGGCCTCTGGCATTGTTGGTGCACGATAGGATTTCGCCACTCCCAGCAGAAAAGGACAAACCCTTGTCGTTGTAACTTGACCTGCAAAGGCTTACCATGTTCTGGAAACATCACAAAGCACACGAATGAAGGTAACTTCACTGGAATATGCGATCGTGGTCTCCCTGGGTTTATATACTTTAGTTCCGTTTGAATTGTTTATTGAAAAATAGAAAAATTAGGGAGAATTTTTGAAGAGAGGGAAATGGAGCGACTGAAGGTTCAGGGTACGCTCCGTGCTTGTTGTTTGTTCAGAGTCATTTTTTTGCAATACGGATTGTCATGGTGTCTGGCGCCGATGATTCAAGATAAAGAAGTCCTGGTCGGAGGCATAGTGAGGTTTGTCGTTAGACGTTGAGACTCTCCCCGCGAATGAACGAGGGATATGAATTTCTGTCTCTGAACGTTGTGTAATACTCTCTAATTCTTTGGATAAATACATAATGCTCTCTATCTTTAAAAGTAGGAGTACAAAGTTTTCAGTTTCTTGTTGCTCAAGTATCGTTTAGCTTGTAATGCTCATCAACTGTATAAAGGACAGTTCCAAATAACAAAAACTTGAACAAACTAGTTTTTGAGAGAACCTCGACGGTACGAGGGAATGAACAAATTGTGAGGATTTTAGGGATCTTCACATCTTAGCCATTCATTGTGTATCGTACGGTAAAAAATCATTTGACTTTTTTTTTTATTTAAAATTAAACATAAATAGTATTTGACGAAAATTGATCGCACGATATACGATAGACAGCTAGGAAGGGATCCCCACAAAGTGGATCGAGGGAGGATCCTCTTCCGGAGAATTGGGTGTTTTGTAGTGAAGGTGGGCGAATGATTTTAGTGAGGATCGTTTGAGTTAGTTGGACAATAAAACCACCCTACTAAACAATTACTTGTGCTAATAAGTGCTTATGCTAGCAATGATTTTACCTAAATGGTTGAAACCCTACTAAACAATTACTTGTGCTAATAAGTGCTTATGCTAGCAATGATTTTACCTAAATGGTTGAAAAGTATTTGACAGTGCTTCGTGAATGAATCATCTGACATGTACCTCTTCAGAAAACGGTTTTATGAACCTAAAGTTTTCGGAATTGTTTTTAAAATGAATAAAAATGTTTTTCATGAAAATGTTTTTTATGAAAATGCTTTTGGAATTAATTCTTTATAACAATACAAGTGAATTTTGATAAGGTAGTTAAATTGCTTCCTACAAGAAGCATACATAGTTGATGCTCCCTTCAATAGACTTTAAGTGCTTTTAAAATCCAAAATACTGTCACCGAAAAAAGCGTTTAGTTATTTTAAAGGTGAGCTAAAAATTTTCAATTAAACTCAATTACAAACTTTTTTGGCACTCCAGGGAACAATCCACCGCATGCCCAAAGTGAAATTTAATTATAAGTGAGAGATTTTATATTCGATTCTCGTCAAAATAAAATTTGAAGTATATTATTATTAATTTATTACGAGGCTTTGGCCAACTTTCTTATTTTTTAGGTAGATAATATTGTTTATCAAAAAAAAAAAAACTTATTTCACGCGTACAGGACTTTGAGAGTCGCTGCCTCTCAAAGCGATTCCAATCCGCGCTATTCTTTGCCCACCATTATTGATGTGATCGCGCGCGAGATTGGAGCTTGCTCGGCCCACGAAGGTAACTTAATTTCTACGTTTCGCTTTAGTCCAGGTATTTTGGTTGAATTTGTGCATAATCCGATCGTTACTTGGTTCAGAAAAAACCAACAATCCAATTGGATGTAATTCTCAAGTTTTTTCTTTGCACTTTGAAATCATTATGCTTGTTAAGAATTCTGAAATTTCTGTCGGTGGGTTGTTGCTTAATTGGTTTAATTCTCATTTGGGCGTTCTGTGGCTCTGATTTTACCTCTGATTTCAAGCTATGGTTCATTGACATTGAAAGTCTGCAGATTATATTCCTGTCTGGTTTGGTTGAATTTCGATTCGGATTTTCGATTCCCAAGTGGGTTCAAGCTCTTGTTGTCATCCGTCAAAGATTTTACTAGAAAATTAATGAATCAAGCTTAAAGATTTTTACATGTTTTGGTTTGTCTGCGTGACCAGAGGAACCCAAAAGAGGGACTGCATTCGGGTGGACATGTAGAGCGATGGAGAAGGGTTAGGGTTTATTGAGATGCAGAGATATTAGTACAATACTTGAATGCCGTTGTATTTTCATGCTTGATGTTATATGAGCAATAGAAACCCGAATGCTTGATCTAGATGTCCTCTTATGTGTTTGTTCAGATTGTTTGACAGTCAAATTTCGAAACCTAAAAGTTGTGTGTCGTTGCGGTATTGGCAATTTGAAATCAAGTATTCAGTTACGTTTGATGGTTCTTTAGATTTGCGTATAAGGAAATTACAGACGTTTTTTTCGTTTCATATGCTGTGAAGCTAATGTGGTAGCAAGTAGCTACAACCATGGTTCTTGGCAGCCACCCCATTCAGGAAACTCACTATGACATACTATCGGTGAAACAAGATGCAAGTTATGAAGTTATTCGAGCAAGCTACCGATCTGCCATCCTTGATAGTCATCCTGATAAATTGCAAAGTACATCTGGGTCGGGAGATAGATTCCTGAAGGTGCAAAAGGCTTGGGAAATCCTTGGCGATTCAAGGTCTCGCGCACTTTATGATAGTGCGCTTCGAGCTTCTAGTCATGATGCTATGGTCACAGAAGATATCAGCCTAGAAGATGTGATGGTTGAAGATGCGGGAGAGATCATTCAACTCTTTTACCAGTGCCGGTGCGGTGACTATTTCTTCGTTGATTCTTTGGAGTTGGAGAAGATGGGGTATGCTTTGTTAAAAGATGGAAACAAGCTATCTTTTGAAGCACAGAATGCATTGCCAGCATCGCTTGTCCTCCCTTGCGGGTCTTGTTCTTTGAAAGTTCGGATATTGATCAATTCAGATGACTTTATTACGATCATTGATAACCATCGAATGGGGGACGAAGTTTTCTCTCAAGATTTTAGTTTCAACAGCTTAAAATGACGAGAGCCCTGTGTGTTTCAAGTTGAAATTTCATGGAAAATGGGATGAGTGGGATGATTGAAGCAGAGATTAAAGAAAGGCCAACTATGATTATGTTCTCTGTAGTTTCAGCAAATCTGTACTTGGGTCCTTATGGTTTCAATTGTGGCAATTTTGTAGTTTACTGATTGATTCAATATAAGGACGTCCTAATTTCGAGATTTTCTCATAGAATTTGCAATTTTTGTATTTTGATACACAGAATTCACACTGGATAAGCAATTGCGCTGTTTTTACCTTTTTGAATTTGAGAGATTTTAATGGATTTTTATGGAGTTTAACTGATTTGTAGGGATTTCATGTAAAATTTTGATTCAATTCCCTCGAAATCTCATGGAGAGATATGATATTTGTAGATGCTTAAGATACATTACAAAATCTCTCCAAATCCTTCTAATTCCTCAACTTTTCCAAATTCTTTATATTAAAAAATATTATAAACTTCTTTAAAATTCTAATTGAATACATATGAAATATTATAAACTTCTTTAAAATTCTAATTGAATACACTCGAATTTATAAGGATTTTAATAAATTATCTTAAAATCTTGATTGAATACACATTGAATTTCAAAGAATCACTTAAAATTCTGATTGAATACCCCTAAATTCATTAAAAAAATTAAAATCCGTCAAAATTCCAATTGAATACATGCCTAAGTCGAAAAATTGACGGAATTGAGTATGTTATTATTCAACTGCTACGATTAGCAAACTATGTGATTTAAATCGCGACAATTGAAACTCGAGAATCAAAGCGGAACTTTTGGAACAACGTAGCGGCCCAGCGCTATCGTACGGGCCCTTGTATGAGTTTGGATGGATCAGGACCTCATTATTTATTTTATTCTAAATAACAAAAAAATAAAAATTTGAAGAAACATATTCAAAATTGACGTCTACGATTCTCAGCGATCCGATCAGGTTTCTGGTTTTCCAATCAATCCAAGAAGGTTGAAAATCTCTATTTCCCAGGTACGATTTCTTCTCCTTCTTGTTAATTTCACAAAAATTTAGGGCTTTGTTCTTCCTGTGAAATAAAGAAATTTAATTTTCATCAAAGATTCTGCGTTTTGGGGGATTTTAAACTAAAATCCACAATTGGGTTTCTCTGTAAATCGGAAACAGGAGATGGGTTCTGCAGAAAAAAGCTCCCAATGGCGGAGCGTGTTCGATGGCGTGAAGCTGAAGACCATCAAATCAATGCCGGAAGCTCTAATGGCG
Organism: Malus asiatica; assembly: GCA_033882615.1. Lineage (NCBI taxonomy): Eukaryota > Viridiplantae > Streptophyta > Magnoliopsida > Rosales > Rosaceae > Malus > Malus asiatica. Next base: position 7,838,735 of record CM066498.1, read on the forward strand.
GAGATCAACACAGCAATTTGCAATCTCGAATACGCACGCGCCACCGATCTTCTCGGCTCTCCGTCTTCTTCGATGGCGAAAACCGAGAGCTCTGATCATCCCGTATTCAATGCAAGAATGGCGGACCAAGCATACAAAGCAGGCTGCGCAGCATTGGCAGCTGGGAAGCTCGACGAGGCCCTTCTCTCTCTAAACACTTCTCTCTCTAAGTGCCCACCTGACCAGACCTCTGCCGTGGCCAAGCTCCACTCTTTGATCTCTCTCACATCTCAGCAGCTCCACAAGCCCACCAGCTGAGTTTATCTTGTCCTTTCTAATTAATGCAAGCGATGGCTGGAAAGGAAGAATCGAACACAAAATCTCGGAGTTTATCTTTATGTTTTCATTTTTATCTAATGCAAGGATGGCGGGGGAAGAAGGAATCGAACGCAGGATCTCGGATCTCGCGTGCAAAGTCCACCAGCTGAGTATATCTTGTCCCTTTTAATTAATGCAAACAATGACGGTTGGAGAAATCGAACTTAATCTCGAGTGCAGCGGAGTTTATTATGGCATCAAAAAATTTGGTTATTTGTGTATTATACTATTCCGGCACTTGGATCCAACTTATTGTGACAACATGAATTTTGGTGGGACGAAAAGTTTAGGGTATTTGATTCCAACTTTCCATGTTTTGGTCATGCGGATTTGGAGGTCGGCAACAATAATTTGGAGCTATTGAATGATCATTCAATTGGGGAACATGACATGTTGACATTAGTGTTGGGAGCAGATTTCACGAGGGTGGTTGGTGTTGGTGGTGGAGATGACGCTTTTAAACTTTACAGAGCATTTGTAAAGGTGGAGAATTTTCCTTTATTCTTGTCTAAAGTTCTAAACTTGGTTGATTGTTTGATCAAGTTGAGATATGAATGATGTATTTAACCATGGTTAATCACTAGTAGAGGATTTCCTTTGTTATTGTCTAAATTTTGGTTTGGTTCATTAATTCAGATATGACTGGTGCCATTTTGTAGCAAATTTGACCTACTAGTATTACCATTATCGGTCGTATGTAATTATGTGTTTAGTTGTCGGCAAGGACTTGCTTAATACTTTCAACCTAACAGTATTCAAGGCAAGTGACATGCGTTGTCATGTGTTTTAATTTCTACTTGGTAACTCTTTATTGCTTTTGGAAACCGTCTCACTGGCATACTTGGTGTAGCTAAGTCTCAATCCATTTTCACATCTAGGGTTTTTAACGAACTCAATGTGGAGGCAGACTAAAGAAGATAAAATCAAAGATATTGCTCAAGAAATCTAAGACTCATAATCTTTCTTTGTTATGATGTTACTAGAATTTAATGCCCATGAAATTTCTAATTCTTTTGCTGAAGAAGGCATGCAAGTAATTTTGATTGTCATACCTTTCTGTTGGGACATCACATTGAATTCAACTAATTTTGATTGTCATCAATGAAAATGAAATTGGGGAAAGATGCCAAATTTATGTGTTAACTTGTACATGATTTCATCCATTGAGATATAGACTTTAAGAGCACTCCTAGTTTGGGAAAATTTAATAGATAGTTTCGTAACCGTGGGTTAGACCAGTTGGTTAAGACAGTGTGTCTGCTCTTAGCACTCAAATTCGAGTTTCCCTTCCTGTAGTTTAAAGTAGTTCAGAAGACCGTCTTGTTAGAAAATAAATACTAAAATGTCAAATTGGGTTTGGTATCATGTCCTAGTTCTCCATAACTTCAACTTAAAGTGTGAATTGAAAACTAAAGAAGAAGTACTAAATAATAAATATAGGGAAGAAAACCAAAGAAACGGATTGAAGTTACAAGAGTCTTCTTCAATGAGAATTATTATGGCTGTGAGATAAGCAAGGGCGTTTTCAACCTCAAAGGGAGGAGTTTTAGCTTTTGTTAAAACGTCTAGTATGCTTTTTTAGCTTTGACTTTACCCTAAAGAATAGAGACCAGTATTCTCCATTCCCCCCCCCCCCCCCCCCCCCCCCCAATAAGTTGAGAAGCCACTGTCAAAAAAAGCAGGTGATGGTCTAATCCGAACATCATGTCGAGTAAGAATAACTCACACCAAAAGCACTAGTTTTTGTAGATATCTCAAAGCAGCTGTGGCTTACAGTTTACAAACCAAAAGCACCTTTTTTTCAACTCCAACATGAGCATCTTTCATCATGAAGAAGAACAGCCACCAAATCCTTCCAAAAGGTGCAAGTTTCTTGCTGCTTGTCTCACCGATGTGTTTGCGAATTGCCATACCAGCAGAAAGCTTTCGGCTTCGAGCCCTGCTGGGGAGGAGTTCCTGACAAGCGACTTTGATGACGAACAAGAAGTACTTACTGTGAACCGAAATGAATATTTTTCGATACTAAAGTTTTCATTTTCTGTTAACCCCTGAGTGTTTTGCAGGTTGTTTTTATCGTTTTTGGTTGCTTGGTTTTTTTCTCTATCAGGTTATTGTGTCTGCCATTCGAAGCCGTGCTATGGAAAAACTGACGCGCAAGCCGAGCAGTTTGACAGATAGCTTCTCTTTCGTTTACTCTTCGAAATCAGGAGATTTATTCATAACGCAGAAAGGAGCGGAAAAGCAAGAGGATCATGAAGATCACGAAGGCGATGAGAAAGAAGAATTTTTATCGGTTGCAAGCTGCCTTTCTTGCTGCTCAAGCACCGCTGCAACTAGAGACGTGTTTCTTTCTGTCAAGACAAGTTTGTCGCGTTGTTCGAGCCTTGGTGGGATCGAGTTTAGAGATTTTCCAAGGCAGTCCATAATTCAGCAATTCTATCATTGTGAGGGCTGGCCGTTTGGGCTTTGCCGGAAGGCTGTGTTGCTTCCACCGCTGCCAAAGTCGCCCTCTGAGTCGTGGATGTGGAGAAAAGGCACTAAGTTTGTTAAGATGGTTTAAAGTCGGAGGTCGCCAGCACCACCACCAACAAAGGACGTTCAAAGTTCAATGTTATTTTGTGTTTAGATGATTAAATGGATGGAATAAAATGCAAATAGAATAAAAGTTTCAGTTGTAATGCTATGCTATACTTTGTAATAAGTAATGCTATCATATATTAAATTTGGCCGGACTTGTCCACCAGCAAGAAACAACCTTAAACAGAAGAAACAAGAAAAAACCTAAAACTACAAGCAATACAAAATTCAAAACAATCCGGCAAACGAGAAGAAATAGAAACCGAAACCGAAAGTGAAGCCTAACACCTACACCCCAGCACACGAAAAAGACTACTGCTAAGCGGTAAGTCTTGTGGATTCGACCTGGTGTCCATCCGCAGGAAGCTTGGAGACGAGCAGACAAACCTTTTGTGAAGACGTTGGCTATCGTGTGAATTTGATAGAAACTCACAATCACCACAATGATAATTACCAATAAATTGCAGAAGCACTCGCAACCAATGCGTTGATCAATCTGTGTTAGACAAATAAGGAATATGGTTGGAGTCCTTGTGTAATTGTAGTCCTAATTGTAGTTGTATCCCTAATTTGTAGGGAATTTTCCTTGCTATGCAAGGCATGTAATTGTATATAATATCATTCACGTATCAATAACAAATATGCTTTTTAGCCTACATATCTTTTTCTACATGGTATACAGAGCAGGTTTAAAACCCTAGCCCTATTTTTCCCCTTTTTTTCTCGGCAGCTTTCTCCCGATGGTATACATATCTTTCTCTGCCGTTCCCATGGCTGATTCTTCTTCTCCCGATGGTGCTTTTTCCCTTCATCATTCAGACCACCCGAGTCTTGTCCTTGTATCCAAGAAGTTGAATGGTGATAACTACACATCCTGGGCCCGTGGCATGCAGCTTTCCTTGAGTGCCAAGAATAAACTTGGTTTCATCACTAGCGATGTCCCAGAGCCTTCTTCCTCCGACGATCCCGATGCTCACGCGGCTTGGCGTCGTTGCAATGACATGATGCTCTCTTGGCTTCTTCATTCCTTGGAACCTGACCTTCAAGAATCTGTGCTTTTTTCCACCTCTGTCAAGGATGTGTGGGACGATCTTCGCGAACGCTTCTCTCAGAGTAACGCTCCTCGCATCTTCCAACTCAACCAGGAGCTTGCTACAATTTCTCAAGGTTCTTCTTCTGTCTCCGCATATTTTACTCGCCTGAAAGCTCTCTGGGATGAGCTTGCTTCTTATAATGATGGGTGCACGTGCTTTTACACCGCCAAGCATGACCGTCAACAACTCATGCAATTTTTAATGGGCCTCAACGAATCCTTTGCTGCCGTTCGTGACCAGATCATTTTGATGAATCCCCTTCCCACTGTTCGTCAGGCATGTTCCTCGGTGTCTCAAGCTGAAAAACAGCGATCCCTGGGCGTCATTCGCTCTGTTGATCAACCTGCCGCCATGGCTGTTCGTGGCTCGTCTCGTACCTCCTCTGCTCGCCCTCCCCTCCACTGCACCTACTGCAATTTTGATTATCATACCCGAGACACCTGCCATAAACTTCATGGCTATCCCGTTGGCCATCCCCTCCATGGCCAACCGTGGCGACCACCGCGCCGTGCAGCTGCTTCCAGTTCTGGTTCTTCCCGCACCCATACGCCTTCCAGTCCTCCCCGTGCGCCACGGCCTTCTGCTTTCCGTCCCCTACTCCCACCCAGGCCCATCACGTGCAAGGCACCCAGGCCCGTGCCTCCACTTCTTCTCCAGCGACCCCCCAAGTGCACGGGGCCCAGCCCACTTTGCATGACTTGCAGCTTGCCATGCCTGATCTCTCTGCCGAGCAACACTCTCGTGTTCTCGCTGCTCTCCGTAACAACGCCGATCCTCCTCAGGCCAATGCCGTGTTCAATACTGATTTTGCCCAAGGTTTGTTACCTGTCACCTTTCGTCATGGTCAATGGATTCTTGACAGCGGTGCTACGGATCATATTACTTCTTCCGCTTCATGTTTGGTTAATACTTCTCTTTCACATTTGTCGCCTGTTTCTTTGCCTAGTGGTGCCTCCGCTCCCATTACTTTAACCGGCACTCTTCATTTAAATTCATCGGTTACTTTGAAGGATGTTTTATGTGTCCCTAATTTCAAAGTGGACCTTTTATCGGTTGGTAAACTTACAGATGGATTATCGTGTTCCATAACGTTTTTTCCTTCTTGGTGTGTTTTGCAGGACTTGGTTTTGAAGGTGATGATTGGTGTGGGTAAGCGACGTGGCGATCTGTATTACCTTGTGGCCCTTGCCTCTTTTATCCCCACCCGTCAACCTTTCTGCAACATCATTACCATCCCCTCCTCCCTCTGGCATAGGCGTCTTGGTCACCCCTCATCCCCTCGTTTGCAAGCTTTAGCATCTAGGTCTCTTAATTGTTCTTTTGATTCTAGTCATATTTGTGATGTTTGTCCTTTGGCGAAACAAACTCGTCAACCTTTTCTTTTAAGTTCAATTTCATCCACTTTCCCTTTTGCTTTAATTCATTGTGATATTTGGGGCCCGAATCGTCAATCTTTTCTTTCTGGTGCTCATTATTTTTTAACCATTGTGGATGATTTTTCTCGTTTTACATGGGTCTTCCTCATGAAACATAAATCCGACACTCAACAATTAATTAAGGATTTTTTTGCTTATGTCAATACCCAATTCCGCACTACAATCCAATGCATTCGTAGTGACAATGGCGGTGAATTTTTATCTCTTCGTAGTTTTTTCTCTGATCATGGGGTGCTTTTACAAACTTCTTGTGTTTATACCCCCCAACAAAATGGCGTTGTTGAACGCAAACATCGTCATCTTCTTGAAACCGCTCGCGCACTTCGTTTTCAATCCATCTTCCTCTCAAATTTTGGGGTGAGTGTGTCCTTACCGCTACTTATCTCATCAATCGTCTCCCCACTCGTCTTCTCCATAATAAATCCCCCTTTGAGGTTCTCTTTTCAAAAACTCCATCTTATGACCACTTCCGCGTCTTTGGTTGTCTGGCCTATGCCACCTCTGTCACTCCCACCACCAAATTTTCCCCTCGGGCTCTTCGTTGCATTTTTCTCGGTTACCCTCATGGACAAAAAGCCTATACCCTTTACGATCTCGACCATCACCGCATTTTCACTAGTCGAGATGTCGTCTTTCACGAAGATACTTTCCCTTATGCCGTTCCTAACCCTCCTATCTCGTCCACTTCGCCTACGCTATCTATCCCACCCCCTCTGGACTTTTCATATACCCCACCCCTCCCTGCCCCGACACCTCACGCTCCTACCACTTCCTCCACTTCCACGCCTCCCGCAGATTCCCTTGCTGCCCCCTTACCCGTTCATCCACCTGTCCCTGCCCTCTCGGCATCCCTTCCTTCCCCCACTGCTACTTCCTTACCCTTCACCCATTTACCCACGGACATCCCTACCCCCCCACTTCCTACCACTCCTCCCCTTCCCCGCACCTCTTCCCGTGCCCATAAACCTCCATCCTATCTTAAAGACTACGTTTGCTCGTAGGTGATTCTGCCATCCCACCAATCTTCAACTTCGCAACCCGGTTCTACACAAGGTACGCGATATCCCCTTTGTAATTTTCTTTCTTATCACCGTTACTCTCCCAGGCATTTTTCCTATATATACTCTGTCAGTCGGACTGTGGAGCCTTCCTCCTTTGCCGAGGCTGCCACTGACCCCAATTGGCAACGTGCTATGACTGAGGAGCTTCACGCTTTACATGCTAATGGTACTTGGACTTTAACTTCCTTGCCCCCTGGCAAAATTCCCATTGGTTGTAAATGGGTGTACAAACTCAAGTACAACTCCGACGGTTCTATTGAGCGCTACAAAGCTCGTTTGGTTGCTAAAGGCTTCACTCAGGCTGAAGGTATTGATTATCATGACACTTTTTCTCCTACTGCTAAGATGATTACGGTGCGTTGTCTTCTTGCTCTTGCTGCTAGTCAGTCTTGGTCTCTTCATCAGCTTGATGTTAATAATGCTTTCTTACATGGTGATTTACATGAAGAAATCTATATGTCTCCTCCTCCTGGTCTTCGGCGACAGGGGGAGAATCTTGTGTGTCGCCTTCACAAGTCACTTTATGGTCTCAAGCAGGCTTCTCGCCAATGGTTTGCCAAATTCACTAGTGCCATCATTTCTGCTGGTTTTCAACAATCCAAAGCTGACTATTCATTGTTCACTAAAAAGTCTGGTATTTCTTTCACAGCTTTGCTCATTTATGTGGATGATATTGTGATTACAGGCAATGATGCTAGTGCCATTAATTCTCTGAAGTCTTTTCTCCGTGATCAGTTTCGGATAAAAGACCTTGGTGATTTAAAATATTTTTTGGGTATTGAGGTTTCTCGTTCCAAACAAGGGATTTATATTTCTCAACGCAAGTATGCATTAGAGATTCTCAAGGACTATGGTTTTTTGGGAGCACGACCTATTGCTTTTCCTATGGATGACACAAAATTATCTGATAAAGGAGAACTTCTCAAGGATCCTGAAAGGTATCGACGATTAGTAGGTCGGTTAATGTATCTCACTATAACTCGGCCGGATATCACCTATTCTGTGCATGTTCTAAGCCGTTTTATGCACGAGCCAAGGATATCTCATATGGATGCTGCGCTTCGTGTTGTTCGTTATTTGAAGGCTACTCCAGGTCAAGGTTTATTATTTCGTTCTGACAATCAGACCAAGTTAACTGCGTTTTGTGATTCTGATTGGGCAGGTTGTCCTATCACTCGCCGTTCGACTACTGGGTATTGTGTATTCTTGGGCGGTTCTTTGATTTCATGGCGGACGAAATGGCAGAAAACTGTTTCGCTTTCTTCAGCAGAGGCAGAATATAGGGCTATGGCAGGTGCTTGTTGCGAGATAGTTTGGCTTCGTTTCTTGTTGAAGGATTTGAACATTCCCTTGGTTGGTCCTTCCGTTTTATTTTGTGATAATCAAGCAGCGTTACATATAGCTGCCAATCCTGTTTTTCATGAACGAACTCGTCACATTGAGATGGATTGTCACTTTATACGAGATAAGATTGTAGATGGCACAATAGAGACCAAGCATGTGGGTACGGCACAACAGTTGGCAGACTTGTTTACCAAACCTCTTGGGAAAGAAAAGTTTTCGAGTATGTTACGCAAGTTGGGAGTTCTTGTCATTCACTCTCCAACTTGAGGGGGAGTGTTAGACAAATAAGGAATATGGTTGGAGTCCTTGTGTAATTGTAGTCCTAATTGTAGTTGTATCCCTAATTTGTAGGGAATTTTCCTTGCTATGCAAGGCATGTAATTGTATATAATATCATTCACGTATCAATAACAAATATGCTTTTTAGCCTACATATCTTTTTCTACAATCTGAACTTCAGCACTAAGGAGGAGAGCCTCTAACTCATCATAAGTAAAGGGCTTGTCACGAACTTGAGCAGCACTGATCACTTTATTCTTATAGGGAGAGCCAACATTATTCGTGATAACGTCAATGATCTCTGTCTCAGGAACAGGAGAACCAACAAACGCTAGTTTGTGGTCAGAATCATTGACAACAGAAAGAAACTCAGCAATCCTCCTACCATTACGAGTAGTATGAAGAAGATCACTGCGGAGCTGCGTGATATGTTTCAGACTGGAAGAGGCAAACAGTTTCTCCAAAGCTTGCCAAATTTCACGAGCAGTACGGTACTGGTGAGCGATGGTGCGAGCACATAAGGGCTTAAGGAGCAATCGATACAGGATAGAGCAAGGTGGTCCTTTTGGATTCAATCTTCAAAATCGGGGTTTACAGTATCGGTTTTGTTGCCAGCATTGTCGGAGAGAAACTGAGAAGGACAGGGAGATGAACCATCCACAAAAGACTTGAGTTTCAGACTCTTAAGTACAGAAACAATTTGGGCCAACCATATTTGGTAATTTTTGTGATCGAGTTTGTCGGTGGTAGAATGAGAGATGTTGGGAAAAACGGAGATGTCAATAGAAGGGGTGGCCACCGGAACTGATTACCGTAAAAAGTAAAATTGTAGATTCAACTCAGTGGTTAGAATGAGGATGCAGGTTGATTCTTGCACAGATCATTTGTTGGGATTTAGGGTTTTTATTGACTTATTAGTTTTCCTGTGGGTCAAGGATTAGAGTTCTTTGTCTTGTTTGTTAAGTTTTAGGGTTTACTTTGGTTTTCTCCTACAAATAGGGAGAGATTTTTCAGTGTGACTATCACACGAGGTGGTACAACACGTGTCCTTATAGAAATGGTGGGTTATGTGTGTTAAAAAGTTAATAACTTAAAATTAAAATTTTTCACTACTTGCATAAAAACACGTGATATATCATCCATATTCCCGTCACAACTAAGAATTTCTCACAAATAGAAGTCATGTATTCATTATTTTATAATAAGTTAGTCCGCTGGTAATTAGTCGCCGTTGCAAATTTTTTCTTTCCGTCAATAAAATAAGTTTAGTATTCTGTTTGTTCATTTGTGCACCTTGCTTTTCAACTTCAGTATTACAGTTCAAATTTATATTGCACTTTTATTTTTATTTTTAAAACAAACGATATTATCTATACTAAGAGGGAGGGGTGAGCTTTATATGAAGTTATGCACCTTTTATCTTTCCAAAATTTCTCTGCTTTCTTTCCCTCATTGTTTCTCTCCTCTCTCTAAATACAAAAGTGCACACTCCAGATTATCGAGTTGATTTTTTCACATTCTATTTGTTATATTTCACTTTGTTTTGATTGTAGTAGCTTTCTATTTTCAAGAAAGTACATCTCTGCCAAATATAATTAAGAATTATAGATAATACTGTTTGAAAATTAAACTTTGATAAAAAATAAGCTATTAAAAAAACTTGATATCCAAAGTGAACTAAAAGTTATTTTGACTAATTGTCAACTAGCCACATTATATAATAAAAATCTCACATCGTTCTTCAATTTATCCATTTTCAATCCATGAGCTTATTTCCAACATTTGTGCATTTTTTTTAAAGGAAAAAAAATATAAAGAAACCAAACACCCTCACTCTCACCCAAAAACCCCCAATTAAAAGAAGAAAAAAAAAACCTAATACGCCTATATATATGTGGGTTATTCATGTCAAGTTCACATGATCAAATCAACTATTGTATAAAAAACGAAAAGAAACTTACAGATTGTTGGTTGCTTTCCATGATAAAATTGGAGAGGGTGCATATATATATATATAATTATTTTTTTAAGGAAAACAAGAAACAGCTGGGAGAGAGAAAAAAGTAGGAGAGACACTGAACACCAAAAGCAAAAAAGGAAATTTGGGAAGAAAAAAAATAGCGGGAAAGAAGAAAAAAAAAGAGCAAACATTAGATTGATCCATATTATATATTATTTAGTAGGAAAAATAATTATGAGAATTTCAAAATATAAATGAATGATAAAAGATTATACAAAAGGTTTGTCACGTGGCGAGTTTTGAGTGTATTGTAGTGCCACTCAGCAAAGTCCAGTGATAACATCAGCAGATGGCAAGGACATCAGTGCTTTATCATAGGAGTTTTATTTGAAAAAATCACTGCATTGATTGTTTATGTAGATGGCATGGTGGTGATAGGAAAAGAGCTGCATTACAAATATACTTGTTTCAAGAGTTTGAGATGAAAGACCTTGCTCTCTTAAGTATTTCTTGGGGATTGAGGTGGAATTTTACTAACAAAGACTGGAATGCTTGCTTACAAACTTGCTGATACATCTACAGAGATGAATCATAAGTTGTGCGAGCAAGAAGATCAAACACCAACCAATAAGGGACAATACCAACGCCTTGTTGGAAGGTTAATATATTTAGCATACATTAGACCATATATTGCATATGCAGTAAGTGTGCTTAGTCAGTTCATGCATGTTCTAGTATTGAGCCTCGTAGTGCGGTTGATCGCATTTTGAGATACCTTAATGATGATTGGGGGAAAAGACTTACGTTTTCAAAACAAGGTCACTTGGATGTTTCTGGGTTTACAGATGTAGATAGGTAGGTTCTATCACTAGATTGTGCAAGTTCTATCACTGACAAACGTTCAACTTCTGATTATTTCACATATGTTGGAGGCAATCGTTACTTGGCAAAGAAGGAAACAAAATGTTGTTGCCAAATCAAGCATTGAGGCAGAGTTTTGAGGTATGTCTCATGTCATTTGTGAGTTGTTGTGGATTTGAAATTTACTGTTAGACTTTGGCTTTAGTCTATTGAAACTAATGAAGTTGCATTGTTATAAAAAGGTTGTGATCGACATTGCTCACAATCTAGTTCAACATCATCGAACTAAACATGTCGAAGTGGATTGACATTTCATCAAATATAAATTGGGACTAATTTATATACCATTTGTTATGTCTAAAGATCAAGTGGTAGATGTTCTTACAAAAGTTGTGTTGGCAAAGTATATTATTATAGTTCACTCGACAAGTTATGCATTGGTGACATCTATGCTTGATTTTGTAATTAAGATTTCCTACAATTTTATAGTTTCCTATTCTCTTGTAATTAGCTTGTATATATAGATAAAAACTTGTGTAGTGCTTGGCTTGCCACTGGATTTTGCTGAGTGACACTACAATCCACTCAAAACTCACGATGTGGCAAGTTTAAATATAGTCTTTTATCATTTTTTTTATATATTTCACATTCTCATAATTAATTTTATACTAATTAATATCCATCATAAAATCAATCTAATTTCTTCTTATCCTTTTTTTTTTCTTCCCAAATGTTCCCTCCAAATTATATTTTTTGTAGGACTCTTCATTTTATTCTCTCCCTGTTTCTTGCTTTTCTTAAAAAAATAAAATTCGGCACCCCAGTGGTAATTGAGGGTTTTTGGTTCTTTAAATAATACATTTTTTCTTTCTTTATACAATCGTTTGTTTGATCGCGTATTAGTTATTTGTTTCTTTCTTATAATCGGGGGTTTTTGGGTTCGGGTGAGGAGGTTTCTTTATATTTATACTAGCATTTGTCTACACACTTTGTGTGTATGAACATATTTTTTCAGAGAAAATGAGAAGGAGAGGGAGAGAGAGAGAAAGTGGGGGGAGTGGGAGATTTTTATTTTTGGTTTTTTAATTTTTAATTTTAATATTAGAGGTATTTTAACATCACATGTAGGTGAGGTTTAAATAAAAATAGTACAATTTGGACCTGTGAAATTACATTATTACCCATCATTTTTTTTGTGTGATAGAAGACTAATTTGTCTTTTTATCATCTTTTGATTGACAAAAAGGGTTTTATTAATTAATAGAGATATATGAATTTTGTTATTTGGCTATGTTCGACACAACATCTACTTTTCTTTATTATGAGGGTTTTAAGAATATGTTAAGTCTACTTTTGATTTTTTTTTCAATTGATAGGAGAAGTTGAGACAACAGAGATCTGAAAATTTTGGGAAGAAAAATGAGAGAGAGGAAAAGAAGAAAAAATTGAACCATTAGATTGATCTCATGGTGTATGATGTATATTAAATAGTATAAAAAATAATTATGAGAATGTTAAATATAAAATAATGATAAAAAATTATATTTAAGACTTGCCACGTGGTGAGGTGTGAGTGAATTGTAGTGCCACTCAACAAAATTCAATGGCAAACCAAGCTCCACACAAATTTTTCTCGTGTATATATATATATATAGCTTCTGTAAAAATACAAAACAACAAATCCCAAATATTTTAGCAATTTTGTTCAGTTCAGCTATGAAATGGACGTTGGTTTTTAATGTTTTCTTAGCCATGCAAAGAAAACCTACGTATTTTGTACTGGAGATATACATTAAATTATAAATTTCATATCATACTTGATTGGTTCTGGGAAGCAACATGGACTTCAGGGCCATGATACCATGAAAGAAACCAGTTGGCAATTAAATTTGTCTGTCTTCTGCAAATTCAAGAGAGAAACTGGGGAAACATGTCACATCCCAGTCCGCATAGTATGATATTGTCCGCTTTGGGCCATGCCCTCACGGATTTGTTCTTGGGTTTCCACCCAAAACGCATCTTAATATAGAGAGGTGAGCATGTACATATAAGGCACGTCACCTCCTCTCACTCGGGCAATGTGGGATTTCACAAAACAACCTTAAGCAGAAGAAGCAACAAAAATAAAACTAAACCACAGCAGCCGAAAATTGGGGTTGACAGTGTCGGTTTTGTTCCCAGCATCGTCGGAAAGAAACTGAGGATGCCAGGGAGAAGGACCTGTAAGCTTATGAGTATGAAACATATACTAGGACCAGTTATAGTGCTTGAGATTGATATGGAAAAGTCTTGATTAAAAGTTGTTTTGGTTATCCTCATTGTTTTAGGATAACAGAATTGAATATAGCCTAATTCTTTTGGGAGTAGGATTCAGTACTGGAGTTATATTTGGACTCATAAATTCTTCTGGTTTGTGTAGTTTGAATCCTAGACTCATTTTGATTGGGAATAGTTGAAGGAGTGCTATATATAGTTCAAACCACTGCTCTTGCAGAACACAGTTCATTTGGCCCAAGACTTATTGATTGGAAGAGTTATTGGTTTTGTAAAAGAGGAGAAGGTTTTGAACACAAAAGCTGCAATGGCTTCATCATTAGGTCCGAGTTATGCAGGAGAGTTTTCTAGGTCCTTTGTTCTTGTGTTTGGTATGTTCTTTGTTTTGTACAAGCTGTGATTCAATTGGATAAACCTGTTTTCTTGGATGTAAGTTTATCAAACTTGGTCTTACAGGACCATCCACAAAACACATGAGGTTCTGACTCTTAAGCAAAGAAACAGTTTGGGACAACCAAATAGGGTAATTATTGGAATTGAGCTTGACGGTGATAACGTGAGAGACGTACGGGAAGAACAGACGGGTCGACATAAACGAAATGATATGAAATCAGTGCAAAGATTGGGTCTTTATTCGCAATGAGATCTGTCAAGTTAATGAATGTGTTGTTTGAATAAATCAATTTATTGCATAGATTGTCTCTGTAAAGTTAATGAATGTGTTGTTTGACTAAATCAATTAATTGCCTTATTGTTTTGAGAATATATATACATATATATATATGTGTGTGTGTGTGTGTGTTCTACGATATGTGTTGATCAATTATGTAGAAGTTCCTTTGATATTGTTGGATTGTTTATTCTATGTATGCTTTTAAAACAAGATCCTATGTATGAATAAGTTGATTCAAGTGACTAAGTTCTGCAGTGAAAAGATGGAAATCAAGAATCTTTTAAAGATTCATAGTGATGATTTCATTGATATCTTCTATAGTTTCACTAAAGTCACTCAATCTAGCAACAGTGCCAATACTCACTGGTGGAAGCAATTACAAGAAATTGAGAAGAGATATTGAATTGCTCTTGACACTGAATGAGTATGACATTGCCCTTGATAATCCACCACCAGAGGCCTTGACTGATAAAAGCACTAAGGCAAAGAAAACTGAGTTTGAAAGATGGACCAGGGCGCATAAGGTGGCTTTATCCATAATTGAGAGTGGCATGATAGATATTATACGATGGGGGACTCAAGAAATCAATCATCTCTAAGGATTATCTACAAGCCATTGAGAACAAATTTAAAGAATAAAAAAAGGCTGAGATTGCTCAACATATGTCTCTCCTTACTTATTACAAGTTTGAAAGTGGAGGCTCAATAAGGGATTACATCATGAGGATGACAGATGCTGCTAAGAAACTTACTTCCATGGATGTCAACATCGGAGAAAAACAACTTGTTTTCATGATACTGCAAGCATTGCCACCCAAATTCAGTTAACTCAAGGTGTCCTACAATACACAAGAAAAGACTTGGACTATGGATGGAACTCATTACTCAATGTGTGCAAGAAGAGAACAGACAAAAGCAAGATAAAGGCAAAGAATCCGAGACAATCAATTTTGTGCAAGCTGCCAAGGGGAAGAAGGAAGCAAACTTTGGTAAACCTTCTAAATCTCTAAACTATGATAAGTCTGTGTTGCCTGCTAAAAGTTCCAATTCCTCTAAATCTAACAAATTTAAGGTGAAAACAAAAAGGCTAAATAGCCAAAATGGTCTCTGAGATTTGCATAACTCATCACTTTGGTCTCTAACATTTCAAATCAATAAAAGTGGTCCCTGAGATTGTTCACCATCCATCATTTTGGTCATTCCGTTAAAAACTCCGTTAAGTGTCCTAGAGCTGTTGGCTGGAAGTTTGGGCAATTTTCAAAGCTTCGTAACTCAATCGTTTCTTAACCAAATTCGACCCATAATATATCAAAATGAAGATAGGAAAGTGTAGAATAAGGTTATTCCTATTTGGAAGCCCAATAGTTGCCAGAGATGGCCGGAAAATAGCCTCAAAGTTGACTGGTCCGAGGGAAAACTTGAAAACTCGCCGGAAGATGGGTAAACTTTAAACTTTCATAACTTCTTCAATACTTAACGAAATCAAGTGATTAAAAAACGAAATGGTACCTTTTTCTATGGCTAAATCACCGTAGTTTGGCCGAAAAACGGCCCGAAAGTGGCTATCTTGGTCTCGAGTTAGTCACTTTCGAGTTGTTTTCCGGCCAAACCATGGCGATTTAACCACCTAAAAAGGTACAATTCTCTTCGTCTCATCAAGAAGTATGATTTTTGTTTTTGAATCATTTGATTTCGTTGCGTATTGAAGAAGTTATGAACGTTTAAAGTTTACCTAGTTTCCGACGAGTTTTCTAGTTTTTTCTCGGACCAATCAACTTTGAGGCTATTTTCTGACCATCTTCGGCAGCCATTGGGCTTCTAAATAGGTATAATCTTATTCTACGCTTTCCTGTATTCATTTTGATATATTATGGGTTGAATTTGGTTAAGAAACGATTGAGTTACGAAGCTTTGAAAATTGCCCAAAACTTCCAGCCAAAAACTCTGGGACACTTAATGGAGTTTTTAATGGAATGATCAAAATGATGGATGATGGACAATCTCAGGGACCACTTTTATTGATTTGAAATGTTAAGGACCAAAGTGATGAGTTATGCAAATCTCAAGGACCATTTTGGCTATTTAGCCAAACAAAAAACATTGATAAAATTAGACGCCATCACTGCAAAACTAAGGGTCACTATAGAAAAGACTGCGAAATATTCAAGGATTGGCTGAAATCTAAAGGTAGAATTGATGTCTATGTTTGTGAGGAGTCAAATCTTGTAGATATTCCCTTAAACTCTTGGTGGTTTGATACTAGAGCATCTATGCATATCACTAATTGTCTGCATGGTTTTAAAGAGCAAAAGAAAACAAGCAGTTTTAATGTTTTTGTGGGGGAGGGAACCAAGGTATCTGTGGAGTCAATAGGTACTGTCAAGTTGAAACTAGACACTGGTTTTACAATGTAGTTGAATAATGTGTTATATGTGCCTAAGATGAGGAGGAATTTGGTCTCTGCATCAAAACTGGTTAAACAATGCTATGTTTTTATAGGAGATGATGAATGTGTCAATTTTTTCAAAAAGGGTACACTGCAGGGAAAAGCATTTTTGACTGATCACCTTTGCAAATTACAATGCACTGTAGATTTTGAAAAACTGCACGTTTTAAACACAGCAACCAACGGATGCACAGTATTGATCAAACCTTCATGCTTTGGCATAAAAGATCATGACACATTTAAAAAGAAAGAGTATTCCAATTATCAAAACTAAACTTGATCCCTGCCATTGACACTAAAACTGATACTGAATGTGTTGATTGCATGAAAGGCACAATGACAAATGTTAGAAAACTAGATGCTAAAAGAAGTCATGGCTTACTCGAAATCATACACACAGACATTTGTGGTCATTTTCCTGTCAAAACCATCTGTGGGAATACTTATTTTGTGAACTTTATAGATGATTTCTTGAGGTTTAGTTACATTTACCTTATTAGTGAGAAATCAGCAGTTCTTGAATGTTTCAAAGTCTTTAAAAGTGAAGTTGAAAAGCAGTTGAATCATGTGATTAAAATTGTTAGATCAGATAGAGGAGGGGAATATTTTGGTAGGCACACAGAGGCTGGGCAGCAAAAGGGTCCATTTGCCAAATTCCTTGAAATTCAAGGGATAGTGGCACAATATACCACTTATGGTACCCCATAACAGAATGGAGTGGCAGAAAGGAGAAATAGAACCCTTATGGAAATGGTGAGAAGTATGATTTCAAGGTTAAAGCTCCCTGGTTTTCTTTGGGGAGAGGCTTTAAAGACTACAAATTATATCATCAATCGAGTACTATCTAAATCTGTTCCTAAGACACCTTTTGAATTATGGAATGGAAGAATACCTAGCTTCAATCACTTCCATGTCTAGGGTTGCAAAGCAGAGGGAAGATTTCACAATCCAAATTAGAAGAAGTTAGATTCAAGAACATCTTCATGTTTCTTCACCGGTTACTCAAAGAAGTCCAAGAGTTTCAAATTCTATTGCCCACAAGCATAAACAAGGATTCAAGAAACTCACAGTGCTATCTTTCTGGAGGATGAAAATGTGTCAGACTTGACTCAAGATGAATTCGAATTTGAAGAACTAGAACAGTCAGATGATTATTCTTCACAAATGAACTACAATCAAGTGCCTGTATTCCAAAAGTCTCGATTGACAAATATGGACCTAGATGAAAACATGGCAGATCCTGAAAAAGGAAACACTGAAAGTTCAAACATTGGTGATCAAGTAGGAGTTCAGCTTCAACAGGAACAATATCTCAATGATCAGGTTATAGACAATTTGATTGATCAACCATAGTTAAGGAAATCTAGCAGAGTAAAAAAACTTGTGATCTCAAATGACTATGTGTATCTTTAAGAGACAGAATTTGATTATGGTGATATTGATGACCCTTTAACTTATCAACAAGCTATAAAAAGTCCTTAAGCAGTTCTATGATAGCAAGCAATTATAGAAGAACTTGATTCAGTGTCTAAAAACAATGTTTGGTCTTTAGTGAAGTCATTTACTAGTATTAAACCAATTTGATGCAAATGGGTGTTTAAGACCAAGAGAGATGATGAGGGTAGAATTGAGAAATACAAGGCTCTATTAGTTGCAAAGGGATTCACACAAAGAGAGGGTGTCGATTACAATGACACTTTTTCACCTATCTCTTCCAAAGATTCCATGAGAGTTATCATGGCATTAACAGCTCATTTTGACCTAGAATATTGCACCAAATGGACGTGAAGACTACATTCTTGAATGGTGAACTCAATGAGGAGATTTTTATGTCTCAATCTCCTGGATTTGTTGAAAGGGGGAAAGAAGATATGGTCTGTAGACTAAATAAATCAATCTATGGTTTGAAGCAGGCTTTAAGAAAATGGTTTCTGAAATTTGATCAGGTAGTCACTTCACAAGGATTTGTAGAAAATAAGATGGATGATTGTATCTATCTTAAGCTCAAGGGATCCAATTTCATTTTTCTTGTCTTATACATGGATGATATTTTGCTTGCAAGCTCGGATGTGCAATTACTGAAAGACACTAAAGATATGCTGAGCATAAACTTTGAAATGAATGACCTTGGAGAAGCTCATTATGTTTTGGGAATCGAGATTTTGAGAGATAGAAGACAAAAGCTTCTTGGTTTATCTCAGAATGGCTACATAGAAAGGGTACTTAACAGGTTCAACATGGAGAGTTGTAACAAGGCTGATGTACCAATAAACAAAGGAGACAAGTTTTCCTGAGATCAATGTCCTAGGAATGAACTTGTGGCTAAAATAATGAAGATGAAACCATATGGTTCATTAGTTGGTAGCCTTATGTATGCTAATATATGTACAAGACTTGACTTGGCTTTCATTGTTGGACTTTTGGGAAGATTTCAATCAAATGCAGGAGAAGCTCACTGGGTGGCAGCCAAGAAAGTGTTTAGGTATTTGCAAATGACTAAAGGGTTCATGCTAGTTTATGGACAGATTGATTGTTTGGAGTTGATTGGATTCATTGACTCAGACCTTGCTAGGGATGTGGATGAGAGAAAATCAATAAGGGGATATATTTTTAAGCTAAGTGGAGGTGTTGTGTCATGAAAGAGTGCTAAGCAGACTATAGTGTCAACTTCGACTATGGAAGCAGAGTTTGTAGCCTGTTTTGAAGGAATTAAGCAAGTTGTTTGGCTTAGAAATTTGCTTGCTGATATGAGACTTGTTGATTCAGTTAAAAGGCTTGTTAAAATGTTCTGTGACAACAATGCTGCTATGTTTTCTAAAAGAATAATAAAAGGACTTCAGCCTCAAGGTTGATGGATGTGAAATTTCTCAAAGTCAGAGAAATTGTCAAGAAATGGGAGATTGATATTCAGTATATGTCTACTGGTGTAATGATTACAAATCCTCTTACAAAAGCTTTGCCAAATAATGTGTTTAAAGAACATGTTACACAGATGGGGGTCTTGGAATCTTTTGACAAGTGGGAGTGAATTACTTCGAAATTGGAAGACCCTAGTGATGTTTCATCAGTTAGCAGAGGCTTTAAGGCAGCATGTCTTCACAGTTAGGTAGTTTCATTATTGAAATTGATAGTGTTTGTTTAGCTAGTTTTATCAACTTATTTTTGGTTTTCAATAATGTTCAATTCTTCCAGTTCTGTGATGAATTGTTCCAGAAAACAAGTTTGTTTAATGATATTGAAAGTTTGCTAATGAAACGATTTTTGTGGTTTTACTGAGGCATACTTGTCACTGCTATTGTTATATTGTTTTGATTGATAAAATTGGTTACTAATTGAGGTCTTAACGTTATTGAGTTAAGAACTGGTTTGTATGAGTGGGAGTAGTGCACTCCATGCTCCTGTGTTTTGGTTCACATAAGTGTTGAATGCAGATCGGATATGTGGTGATTGATGAATCGTTTTTGTAATGTATAGATCATATTCTTGAGTCCCGTATTTTGAAATGAATGGCTATGATGTATGTGAATAAGTTTTTAATTAAGGCTTGGTGATCACTTTTATAAATCTTAAGAAACGGGTTGTTTGTGTTTCATATTCAAGTTGGACAATGTAAGATTATGAGTATGAAACATATACTAGGACCGGTTATAGTGCTTTAGATTGATATGGAAAAGTCTTGATTAAAAGCTGTTTTGGTTATCCTCATTGTTTTAGGATAACAAAATTGAATATAGCCTAATTCTTTTGGGAGTAGGATTTAGTACTGGAGTTATATTTGAACTCATAAATTCTCATGGTTTGTATAGTTTGAATCCTAGACTCATTTTGATAGGGAATAGTCGAAGGAGTGCTATATATAGTTCAAACCACTGCTCTTGCAGAACACAGTTCATTTCGCCCAAGACCTATTGATTGGAAGAGCTATTGGTTTTGTAAAAGAGGAGAAGGTTTTGAACACAAATGCTGCAATGGCTTCATCATCAGGTCCGAGTTCTGCAGGTGAGTTTTCTAGGTCCTTTGTTCTTGTGTTTGGTATGTTCTTTGTTTTGTACAAGTTGTGATTCAATTGGATGAACCTGTTTTCTTGGATGTAAGTTTATCAAACTTGGTCTTACAGGACCATCCACAAAACACATGAGGTTCTGACTCTTAAGCAAAGAAACAGTTTGGGACAACCAAATAGGGTAATTATTGGAATTGAGCTTGACGGTGATAACGTGAGACGCGTACGGGAAGAACAGACGGGTCAACAGAAGCAGTGGTGGAAGAGTTGGCCATCGGACAAACGAAATGGTTCCGGTGAAAAGAGAAAGGACTGAGGAACATCAATCACGAGGCTCTGATTGCCGGAAAAAACTTCGGTAGAACTTAACTTGCCACAGAACCATGCTGAGAAGGCGATAATCTGGAGGCAGTTTGTGTGTATGTAGCCGATACAGATACGTATATAGTCTTGCAGTCGGAGAGAAAGTCTGACGACAAATTCAGTACTTTTGATCCAAGATGTAGTTCGAATTCGGGTAGTTTATCTCGGCCATCGTAAATTCCCATATTCGAAACCAGCTCGATCCAAATCGTGATTAGCCCGAAACATAATGATGCCTGGCAAGAGTACTATTGACAGTTGCCTAAGGGTGCGTTTGGTACGTGGGACGGGACGGGACGGAACGGAACGAGACGTTCTGTCCTGCGTTTGGTGCGCTAAAAATGGGTGGAACGGGTTGTTCAACGGGACAGATTTTGGGTGTTTTTGCGTTCCACCTCCCCCCTGGAACGGGTTTGTTCCACGTATGTGGAACACAATGTTTTACCATTTTAAGACAAATATACCCCATGTCTTTTTCAAAAATTACACCTTCGTTCCGTCCCGTTCCGTCCCGTTCCGTTCCGTCCCATCCGCGTACCAAACGCACCCTAATTGAACGTTATTTTGTTTAGTCTGTGTCGAAACGAATGTGTAAAAATTGAACCATCAATATGTCATTAATAATGTGTCAATGCCAACATAATATAATGACATGTTATTGATGTATTTTCAATAATATCAACCCAATATCAGTGCACATCCGATCTTTAACACTGGCAGACAGAAAATTTCTGTAATTTGTTACTAGAGAAGTAGAGATCATTTCTGTATCTACTGTCATGTGCATATTGTTGAAACTTGTTCCATCATCAGTATTATCAACTCTACAGAAGCAAATGAAACAAATCAAACTGAAATTACAGGCCGAAACAAAACTTACAACGTTATACGCGATCATAAATGAAAGAACAAGATGCAACGTTATTCCGTTAATAGATCAAGAACGATATTCTCTTATTAACTGTCATCAGAATCTGAACAACATATGACCCAGAAAGTCCAACATACCCGATTCCAAAAACCGGAAAGCTTCCAATTACATTTAACATTCTTCGAAATTCTGGGATTAAGCTCTTTGCTCAACATATGACCCAGAAAGTCCAGAAGTTCCCAGAACAGTGATCTGCAATCAGAATACAAAATCGTATGAGAAGTGTACAAATAGATTCGCATTGCTTTGCACACTGCATGTGAATGTGCCAAATAGGAGTTCCTACACTGCGGGATAATAATAAACCATGTACCACAAATGCCGAAATGAAAAGCTTCATGCCAAAGCATCGTTTATATTGAAAGACCCCCTTTCCAGTTCCAACGGGAAGAGAGATCGAAAATAAGGGACTGAGTATCCTTACCAGACTTAAAATATATACCTCAAACACGTCAATTTTGATGTTCTACCCTCCTAACTCCTAAGTGAGCTAAATAACTAAGATAATTTTCCTTCAATGCTGCTCATACGGATAAGAAAAGTACCAGATAACTGCACCTATGATTTGATATGGCTTTCTCAAAAGGTAATAAAAAGGTCGTACCCAGTGCACAAGGCTCCCGCTTTACGCAGGGTCTGGGAGAGGTGAATGTCGGCTAGCCTTACCCCCATTTATGGAGAGGCTGCTCCCAAGTCTCGAACCCAAGACCTACCGCTCATGGGCAAAGGCACTTGCCATCGCACCAAGTGCGACCTCCTTTCTCAAAAGGTAATACTAACCGAAAATCTTATCTAGCTATAACTTTAATCATCTTTATATAAATACCTTTCCCCACTCAGAGGCCATTCCACTGCATCTCATCTTCAAGTATATCAGCTTAGTTCCCAACTCTGTCTCAACCTTCTTCCGCAAATAGGTCTCCTCAGGCCCAAATGCATCCAAATAGGTAATGTAGCGATTGTAAATGGTCTTCAGTGCATTCACGTACTCATCTGACAAGGGCTTGACATTCTACAGACAATACGAAAACACAAAAATCAAAAGAATTGCAGAGCCAGGCGACAGTGAAACCACAAAGTCCCTAATGATTATAGTACCTCTCCGCTCGCACCAATGCTGTCATCAAGTTCCATCTTTAAATTAGTAATCATCCCACCGAACTCCTCAACAGCCTCCGCTGCCCGGAAAACATTAGTGACAACCTCTTTGCCAGTCTGGTCATCAGTATTCTCAGACAATGCCGCCTTCGCATCATGGATGACGATCTCGGGCAAGTGATCCCAACTTGCAGCCAGTAAATCCTTGAAAACATTGAGCAGCGCAGGGTCTTTAATGGCAGGCAAATGACTCACATCATCACTATAAAATTTCCTACTTCCCAACCCCCTTGAAAACGGGAACTTGCAATCATCTGCGGATTCGCAACATACCCACATGGAATTTCAGCAGCAAATAAAAGAAAAAAAAAACCGAAATCTTTTTACATCACAAGAAGCTCAAACATGCAGTTTTTAATACAGAAAATCAGATTGCAACAATAACCCATTTCAAATTTGCATCATATCTATCAAAATTTTCATTGAAACCAGATTGCAGTCGAACGGAGAAGGAGGGAGTTACCGGAAGAGAGGTCCTTGGCGATTGGGGATGAGGAATTGAAGAGGGCTCGAGCAGCAGCGGCGGAAGAGTGGATGGGTTGGGAGTTGCGTAGGAGCTTCTGGTTGGCAGCGGCGAGTCGATAAGATCCGCAGGACAGTGAACGGTAGAGCGATCTCAGAGCGATCATCTTCTCCATTGTTACGGAGCTTTACCAGAAAATCAATGGGGAAGGAAGACTGGAAGAGCAGAGACAGAGACGGGACACTGAAATGCGAAAAGGTGATACCTTTGACAACAACAGTTAGCGTCCCACGTGGAATCCACCTTTGAGCTTTTGTGTTGGGCTGGGCCTTAATGTATTGGGCTTTGGATACCCAAATTTGGGAGAGTGCAAAATTACGGTTGTATTGGTTGCCAATAAATATATCTCGAAATTTAAATGAACAAGACTTGACTACTAAAGAATCAGCAGCCCCTCCTACTGAGAGCCAATCATGGCTAGACATGTGTCCAAGTTGTGATTTTTTTAATCACGACTTGAACACATACCGTGCCGTGATAAGTTTTCAATAGAAGGAACTGCTGATTCTTTTAGCAACGAAGTTAAATCCAATTTAAATTCATGAGAAAAGATATTGACACTGTGATGATGCTCATCGTGAATAAAGTGTGGTGAGAAAAGGTATTTACGAATTTGGGGTGAGCAGTGCGTCGAGCAAGACTGCTTTAGTCCATACATATTTAGTTTGCTTGATAGCTCCGTTCTGGTTCAGCTCATTCGGGCAATTTCTTTTGGTCCGTCACCGAGTTGAGTTTGTCGAAGCATGTAAAAATCCAACATAAGAAACACAAAATAAAATACAATGTATAATGTGTTGTCAACTATTTATAGTATCGAGGTTGGTTTCACGACCAATAAACATTTTTAACATTATTGATTTGTTATAAAATGTTTTATTCGTTCCAGAATCACTTCCAAACAAATTCTAAGCTAGAAAAAAATACCTATACAAGAATAAAATCAAATAGTGTTCTCACTCTCGCCATATTATTTGAGGGCTCGTTTGGATGCGCTTTCAAAATAATTGAAAGCGTTTTTAGAGAAAATATTTTTGAGTTCCAAAAGCACTTGAAGTGTTTCTTGCAAGAAGCACCAGATACATGTTTATTCAAATAAGCACTTTAAGTGCTTTTTCCAGGATTTGCTTACATTTTTACTAAGGA
This sequence comes from Malus asiatica, assembly GCA_033882615.1. Taxonomy (NCBI): domain Eukaryota; kingdom Viridiplantae; phylum Streptophyta; class Magnoliopsida; order Rosales; family Rosaceae; genus Malus; species Malus asiatica. The sequence continues at coordinate 7,863,218 of CM066498.1, forward strand.
TTGATTTCAAAAACATTTTCACCAAAAACGCTTTCAATCATTTTGAAAGTACATCCAAACGAGTTCTGAATTAGTGCTTTAAAATAATCTAAACTACATATTAATAAAACCTCTTTGTTAACCAAAAGAAGGTGAAAATATATTTTTGTTTTTTATCACAACAAAAAAAATTAAGAACAGTAACATAATTTCATAACCAAAATTTTGTTTTTTTTTAAACTTCACCTAAATGTGATTTTATAGTCTCCAATTTTTTTAAAATATAAAAAAATAAAACCTCTCGCCCTCTTTCCTCACTCTCATATCCTCTCTCACTCTCTTCTCCTCTCCATCAATTTTAAAAACAAAAGTAAAAAAATTCACACATTTCGTGTGTAGACGTGCACTACTTAAATAAAAAAAAATGGTAATGTGATTGGAATGCTTGAAATTTCAAAGTGTTAAAAGTCAAAATTGTTGGACATTTTTATATATCCAGCATTACCCACGCAATTCAAATACACATTTTCAAGCCAATTTTTTCTTCATCTTGCAAATCAAATCAAGATATTGGACCTTGCTTTGTCACATTTTCATGACGTTTTTTATTATTTATTTTTTTTCTTTTGTTTATTTTAATTTCGAAATTTGACCGCTTATAGAAAATTAATTGATATCCAATCAAGAATGTAGGTGCCTTGGTGGTGGAGGTTGTTTCTCATAGTATAATTGTTCATAAGATGCTAAGAAAAACTCCAACATGTTTTATTCATTTTTATTTCTTTCTGGCACGGTCTTGGGGATTTTATTTATTTATTATTATTTTTTTGGTGATTTTGTAGTTAATGGCATTGGCTGGAACTTTCTTTGTAAGTCTAATTTCTTAATATTTTGTTATAAGTACTGATATGCTCACCCACTTCTTATCAAAAGTTTTATCCATAAGTTAACTCTTTGATAAAATGACATAAAGATGTTCAATGCAGATGTTAAAAAATAAATGTCAAATATAATTTGACGACTAATGTGACAATGTGATTTGCTCTTTCTTCATACCTTTAAATTTGATTGCATGCCACTTAAGATTCAACATCTCATTTGAAGATGGTCTAATGATCTAGAAGTTGTCCAAAGTGTAAAGCTTTGGTTTTTGCTGTTCCAACGGACTGCTCTTTCTCTGACTTCTTTTCTTCCTATTCTCCCTCAAAGTATCGTCCTTTTTTTTTTCTTCATTCGATTTGTTTTTTCCTTATAAAAAAAATTATGTTTGTTGTTCACCCGGTTTGTTAATTTTGGGATTTTTCGTTAATCCATGAACAAGATCTGTATAGACACATAGACCCATGGATCCATACATCTCGATCGGAAAAGAATCAATATAAAAAAAAATCGAAATTGATCGATATTTTTCTCAAAAAAAAAAATGAAAAAGAAACGAATGATGAAACATAAATCATGTATCAACTAAGCCCTCTCAAGGACTTGTTCAGGGCGCCCAACACATTAGAAATTCATTGCCCATGGATAAAGAAAAAAAATTACTATAATAGTGGATTCGGAATTTGATTAATTTTTTAACTTAGGTGCTATCCGATAAAAAAAGTCTTTTCATAACGCTAGCATTCCTAATGCTTCTCTTATCCGACATTACTACCATTACCTGTCGAATTTTACTTAATATCTGACAATAATTTATTTTTCTTGTTGTTTTTAAGAACGCCACTAATGGGTAACAATAATTTATTTTTCTTGTTTTTTTAAGAACGCCACTAATGGGTAGTTACATAGTCGTGCAATCCGTGTTTGCACTACCACCCTTCTTCAACACGACTTCTTCTCCCTCCTCTTCCTCGTTAATTCCACCTTCTCCTCATGAATCAATGAATTCCTTGCGAATCAATTTGAATACTTAAAGACAATTAAGGTAGGGCTTCAATTCCCACCTACACATTTGCACCAAATCGCGCTACCGTGGTCACATCCAAAAAGCGGCTGCGAGTGTAAGTTACGGTGGTTGAGCGTCGTGAGATTGAGAACCGCCGTGAGACGAAGAATAATACCGGAGAGGGAGGTGAGCAAGAAGATGCATTGGTTTTAAGTTATCATTCTTTTGCAATAAACAAAAGTGTTTTGTCTGGTTATTACAAGTTGCTGGTAAATCAGTAACCACAAGAACGTCTACATACATTATACACGTTTGTTTAGTGAGTAGAGACAACATTTTTATATAAAGTATTTGCTTAAATGAGGGATAAAGGTGCGACTTAATTGTACTTATCACATGACTTAACTCAATCCTTCCACCCTTAACATCATTTCTACTCCGATTTCAGATAATTTAGTAAACAACTTTAACATAAATCTAATTCTGATTACTCCACCGTCCAATTCTTCCTCAATTCAATTCCTCATAAATACAATTGCCCTCATTCTGATTATGAATTAGTAAACGAGCCATTAGAGTAAAACATCATGTGACTTAATTATAGTTAATTAGTACCTCGTATGGCTTAAAGGTGTCAAGTCCCCTATTAATTTTTTAAATAAAAAGAAGTTTAATAAATTGGTTATATATCAATGTTTTATATTTTATATTAAGAGTTGCTTCTCTAAAAATCACTTATAAACACTTAAAGTTGTTATGCTAGAAGTGCTTTAATTTGAAACAAGCTTACATTTATATTTAAAATTTGATGTGCTTGCTTTCTAAAAGCACGTTGAAGTGCTTTATGAATAAGCCCATAACAAGTGTTTTATGCAATAATCTTCAAAATTGTTTATACAACGAAAGAAGAATTGTTTGTACAAAATCACTAAACTAGGATACACACATAATATGATATTACCGTAACCAACTAGCCAAATTATTCTTCCTTATTTTTCTGTTGGGCGCAAAAAATCTTCTACCTTTAAAATACTAGAGTTGTGTAGGCATGTGTATGGTGCAACCATATACAATTCCATTCCCTCACTCACACTCTTCTCATCTCCCTCCATTAAATGCATGTCATCTCTTGTCACTATAATTCAAGTCGTTCTCCAACGTCCAAAGCCTCTCTCTCTCTCTCCCTCTATAATTCAAGTCATTCTCCAACGTCCAAAGCCTCTCCCTCTCTCCACCTTGTTTCTCTTCCATACAAATGGCAGCAACCACCTCACCGGAAGTGTTACTTGACGTCCTTCCATACCTCCGAGTCCTCAAAGATGGCACAATCGACAGACTCCCCGGAACCCAAGTCGCTCCTCCCGGCCTCGATCCACAAACCGGAGTTTTATCCAAAGACATCGTCATCTTCCCCAAGACTGGCGTGTCTGCCCGACTTTACCGACCCAGCACCGCCAAACCCGGCCATAAACTTCCCCTCATCATATACTTCCACGGTGGAGCCTTCTGCATAGCTTCCGCTGGCGAGCCGCTTTACCACACCAGCCTCAACAACCTTGTTGCGGAAGCCAACGCCGTAGGGGTTTCAGTAAACTACAGATTAGCACCTGAGCACCCGCTCCCCACCGCTTACGAAGACTGCTGGGCCGCCCTTAACTGGGTTTTCAACGGTGGCAAAGGTCGTGATTCATGGGTCAAGGACCACGTCGATTTCGAGCGCGTGTTTTTGGTCGGAGACAGCGCAGGGGCTAACATTGCACACCACTTGGCCTTACGGATCAAGCCCTCCGATCCGGATCCGAAATTGAAGATAGCCGGGATTGGTATGATCAATCCATACTTTTGGGGGAAGGAGCCAATTGGTGGGGAGGTGGGGGATTTGGTGAGGAAGTCCATGGTGGACACGTGGTGGAATTTCGTTTGCCCATCGGAGGAAGGCTGCGACGACCCGCTTATCAACCCGTTTGTGGGCGGATCGCCGGGGTTGGAGGGGTTGGCTTGTGGCAAAATACTTGTTTTGGTGGCAGGAAAAGATATATTGAGGGATAGAGGGATGCTTTACTATGATGAGTTGGTGAAGAGCAAATGGGGAGGGAGTAAGGCGTTGATTGAAACACAAGGGGAGGATCATGTTTTTCATATCTTTAATCCCAATTGTGACAAGGCCAAGATCTTGATTAGGAATTTGGGTAAGTTCATTAATCAAGATTAGTGGAGAATTTGTTTTAGTTTGTGTTTGTGGAAAATGTTGTTATGTGGGAAAATGACAAGTGAGGGGCCATTTTCAATGGTGGCATTCCTTTGTCAATGTTTGAAACTTCTTCTTGTTGTTTTTATTTTATTTGTAACGTGATTTACCTTGTTGATATATGATATGAAATAAAGAAAAGCTATTTTCAATAGGATTATAATAGTTTGATCTATGAATGGGGTGTGGGGCAACATAATAATTGGGAGGGGAGAAACGAAAACGGGATCTCATCAGAAGGGGAGATCCAACAAGAAATCTCAAGTATAGAGGTGAATGCTTGTACTATTGTTGAGATGCAAACTTTTTTGCGTTACAAAATAATCCATGAATGAAGTCCAAATCAAACTTAAGCTATAAGCATCTCCAATGGTGTAGGCAAACAAAATACGTAAAACTATACTATAATGGTTGTGGCATGTCGCATACTCAATTGCCTCATGAACAAGTTTGTCGCTCCAATAGACTAGGCAAATCAAGTAGGCAAAATGATACTTTATTATTTTCTTTGGATAATACTTGGGGGATCCACATATGCCAATTTGTGAAATTTGTGAATAACGTATCTTGACTAAATAAATCAACAATCAAAACTGTTCAATTTGTTGATACGAAGATCACTCCTACAAAAATTCATTTGAATCGAATATTATTATCATTCAAATGTATCAAATAAATGGATGGTTTACCATGAATATGTTAATTGGTACTTGTACCATCGATTTGTGCTATATATTTGAATGACAAAATGATCTCCGATTGAAATGATTATTTGTAGAAATGATCTTAAATCAAAATTAAGAAATTAAATTGCTTCGTTCGTTGATTTTATTCGATTAAGATAAATTATTCGCAAATGGAGAGATATGTGCATCCCCACATGAAGGGATGGAAGTATTATCCTTTCTTTTTTCATATTTAACCTTTACTTTTATCTTTTATTTTTATCATCTTCCTCCACGTAAAATGATTAGTATAGAAGGATATATAAAGTCCAATTTGCCTACACATGTGAAAGGAGGCAATGTTATCTATATTGGGGGAGTAGGCCAAATTTGCCTACCCAATTAACTGTACCATTGGAGCATAGCATAATTTTGACTAATTGGCTTATCGATGTGAAAAAAGATGCGGTGTGGAATGCGGATAGTTTAAAATACGTTTATTTGGGATGGCTGTGTGCAAGGGGAGAGGCTTATTGAAAATAAGTTGGAAATTTAAGAAAAATAATTAAAATTTAGATCCTAAATAGAATTATAGTCATCATTTTAAATTTATAATAATTATAACCAAAAGTTGATATAAAAGTACTAATATAATCCTCAATGACTAAGGTCCTTCACAATCATGTCCATGCCCTCCTCTTCCTGCTCCATAGCTGTCACAACCTTACTCCCACCACCTCGTTGTAGTGCTTCAAGTTGCTTTTCAAATCCGCCACCCCTGAGAAGCTTCTCTTGCACCGATTGGACCAGTACATAAAGATCGAAGCTTTAGTTTCAGTAGCTAATCAGTTGACTTACTTTTGATATCGAAATGACCCCCAAATGGATAATCTGCTGTAATAATCAATACCCACAACTTATTTTTCTTCGAAGTTTGATGTGTGCTTAATTTTATGTATTAACATTTGAGTTTCTTGTTTGCTTTCTTTATTTTCTTATAGGTTTGGTTTGAATTGTGCATATTGGCGTGCCGGGTTTGTTAGAGCAAGTCCACCGGGGGTGGGATAGGCCGGCACCCAGTGGAAAAAACAAGCTGAGACTCAGCCAATCCACTCCAGCCCGTGGAATCGATTGGCACCCCGCTCAAGCCAGTCCACAGGCCAGCCTAAAATCGACAGACCTTGGGACCGGCTCAAGTGACGCCTAGCTGACGCCAGCAGCCACAACAGCACCGTGGAGTCCTCCTCCCCGCCGTCTCCTTCCCGTCCTGTGATCTTCTTCAACGCCTTCGCACGGGCCAACAACATTGCCGCCCTCCATCACGCCCTCGAAACTTGTCGCCGCCCTCCAGCACGCTCTCCAGCACGTCCCGTGATCTTCTTCCCGCTTCCCGCCGTGAAAGATCCTTCCTTTTTTCTTTCCGGTCAAAGTTTGTTCCTTTTTTATGTAAGCCCAGCTTTATAATAATTATTTTTATTATTTTATAATAAAAAAATAATAATATTTTAATAAAATTGACTAGGCTATTTTTTGTTAGGGGTGGAGATGCATTGGCCTATTATTGTTCATTGGAGTCTATTAGAGCAAGTCCACCCCTAAGGACTTTGTGCCAGCACCCAGCGCATTTATCCACTCAAGTGAACAGTAATAGACTGGAGTGAACATTAATAGGCCAAGGCATCTCCACCCCTAAAAAAATGCGCTGGCACCCAGCGCATTTGTTTGGTGTGTTTTTTTTTAAGTTTATTTTGGATAAGATTTTTAACCAATTTCAGATAAAATTTCAAATAAACTTAAAAAAAAAACACACTAAAATAAAATTACATACTCATCAAATAAACTTAAAAAAACACACTAAAATAAAATTACATAAACTCATCAAATAAACTATAAAAAAAAACACACTAAAATGAAATTACATAAACTCATCAAATACACTTTATTATTCAACCACAAGCTTTTTGGTATTTTTTTTCACACAAAAAGTATATGAAAGCTTTGGTAGAAAGTGTAGAAAATATTGAAATGTGGTGTAAGGTGGAAGATGAGGGTTAGGTATTTATAAATAAAAAAATAATTTTTTTTTTAAATTTTATGTATTTTTTAATAATTTTTCTGTATTTTTTAATAAATATTAATTTAGTTAATTAACGTGGACCGTTGATCTGTGATCGGACGGTCCAGTTTAAAAGTCAAATTTAAATGTTTTTTACCATTAGAAATCCAACGGTCTAGAAAAACTAGCCGTTGGAAATCCAATGGCACATAGCGTGACACGTTGCCTCCCCTTTGAGAACTGAGTGGGCCTGCGCCGCGGACCCCACCTGTCGGCCAGATGGACCGGGCCACGCCTCAGTCAATTTTGGACTGGGCTAGAGACCGGCTTGGGCTGGGTGCTGGGCAATTGGGTTGGCTGGAGGGGATTCACTGTGTGCTAGCCTATTTTTTCGGCTGGGTGCTGGGCAAAAAGCCCTCCGGTGGAATTGCTCTTACTATTCACTGAACTGGATAAATGGGTTGGGTGCTGGCACAAAGTCTTTAGGGGTGGACTTGCTCTTAGTTTTACTTTAAGTAAATTTCTTGTCTCTAACCTTGCAAAGGCGGGGTCTTTAACTGATGTTTGCAACTATTTCGACCCAGCGCCATGAGTGACTCGTCTTTGTACGATCCTATCGAACTTGAGACCGCTACATTCAACCCAGTACCATTTCCATCTGATCCTTGCTGATTAGAGCGTTGACGTGGATTGATTTGGTGAGGAAACAATGCAGCGAATCCATTCTTATTCAGACGCTCGAGAAATTCCGGAGTGGGACTGCTGGGTCCGAGTCCTCATTGATAGACTCAACGAAGCTCTCCGACGGAGTAGGAAAAGGTTGAATCGAGAAAGGAAACTGAATTGATTGAACAAATGCCAAAACCTATTCGTAAAAAACATATGTATGCAGGGGTATTTTAGAACTTTTGTATGAATTGTTGGTTAAATTTATAAGAAGTCTAAAAAGCAGACTAAAAATCATTTTGTGCTACAAAATATGGCTAATTTTCCAATTTTCCCAAATAAGTTCACTATCACCGTGATATTCAGATCCATAACATAATACCACGAGTTTAAAATTGACCCGTGCTATTGTTTCATTGAAACGGGACACCACTATGACAGTGAAGCTGTTTGATGTAGTAAGAGGTGATGTGTTTCACAAACATGGTAAACGGTTTTAACTGAAAGTAGAAAATTCTCCAAGTAGAACAGACCACATCTGGATGCAGCAAGTTTCATGAAACTAGTCTTACATAAACCCATTGTTCAAAGCAATGAAAACTACTAAATGCTCTTCTGACAGAGTGACGAAGGTTTTGCAATCGCAACTCCCTAGAACACGACAGTGTCGAGCATTGTTCCCAGGGTCTGAACGATGTTGGAGGACATAAGGTTGGAGACGTGTTCTTCGAGGTGCTTCTTGGCATCCTGCCTTCCTACGTTGGCGATTGCAAGCTTCTCGGGTGGTAATTCATCCTCCTCTTGCACTGCTTTGTTGTATTTGACAGCCAAGTTCTTCATCTCCTGTAAAAGCCAAATAAAAAAGACAACCATGACTTCGGGCAATAAAATATTAGCCAACCTCTAATCAATCCAATGCAGCTCACACTTTGAACTTCCGGAACAAAACATTCCAAAAGTCCCTCTAGCAAGAGAGGATAGAAACTATGGTCCAAAGGGGCATAACCTAGAACCTTCTCGAAAATACAGATTCTTATAGTTTTTTATTTTTTGTGAGGATATGGACCTCTAACCAGGCACACAACACTGAGACCGACGTTTACTGGTTTTTTCTTAAACTACAATCATAGATTTTTTGACAGTTAAAGAAGTATGTTGGCCTGCCCAGCAGACAAAACCAGCTTTCATGGTTTAAAACTTGCGTAAACTATTCCTATGAATATTCTTTTCTACCACATGAAAGATGTTATGACAGATTATCAGGTGTATGGTGGCCCTAAATTGCTTTCCTTATCATCCACTGCCTAACCATTATCAACGGATAACCTCATAATGATCAAGAAAGCAAAGTGCACTAACATACTAACTTGGTTCCATATAAGTACTAAATATCACTATCATTTACTTCAGTAATAGACGCCAAAATCAACATAAAAAATTAAAGTTCCCAAACCACCACTCTTAAGGTTCACAAAATCCGTTCTTACCTCAACAGTTTGCTCATTTGTCTTCGAATGATTATCAAAGCGTCTAAGTGTCAACCCATCTGTCCATTTCTTCTTGTGGAGGTTAAGCAGCATTTTCTCCTCAAGCTCATTCTTCCTGTAATTAATAGCTATTGAGTAATAATGGCGGTTCAAACCGTGGATCAATGCCTGAAGAGGAAATTGCATAAGAATTCAAAAGGTGGTGATCACAAAGAATGGAGTTTAAAATTACTTGTTCGGGACTTACTTGAATGGATGGTTTATTAAGATGTCCAAGATTAGATGTTGTCTGCCGTGGTTCCTGGCCAAGCATCATTGTTTGTGGGTTAATAAGGCGGAAGGCGTCGATGACAACCTTTCCTTTCACACTCTGGATGGGATCAACCACCACAGCCACAGCACGTTGATTCAAAGCTTCAAAGCTCTGCATGAATAAAAGCACAAGAAAACAATGCATTTTGGTAAGTAGCAGCATGACAATTACTTGCCACAGCCCTAGGCCCCTCTTTCCGCCCACACCAACCAACAATCAAATTCTAATCAAGGGCATTGCCAGTAAAGGCATAACATCTCGTTGATGAAAAAAGGATCAAAGAATGTTGTACACAAACACATGATCTTGATTTTTTTTTTTTAGAAGAACACAAACACATATGATCTTGATCAACTATTAGGAATAGTCAGTGGCAACTCTCCTCCCTTCAAATGTAAAGATTCAGAATTGGGGGCCAAGGAGGAATACTAACAACAAAATAAGCAGACGTTACAGAAACGATGCTACAAGGCAAAAGAGACCTGAAGACATCAACATGCACTGATGTCCACAAATAAATATGACATTTTACACTACGCAAAACTAATAATTGACAAAAGTACTATGCATGATTAGAAGTAATCTTAATATTTGGGGCCAAAGAGGAAGACTAACAACAAAATAAGCAGACGTTACAGAAACGATGCCACAAGGAAAAAGAGACCTGAAGACATCAACATGCACTGATGTCCACAAATAAATATGACATTTTACACAACGCATAACTAATAATTGACAAAAGTACTATGCATGGTTAGAAGTTTGTGGTATATCAACAAGAAAATGAATTTGAGCTCAGTGAAATATAAAGAATGAATAAAACCAACCTGCTGTGTATTAATGTCCACACCAGATAGCCAACAGCCAAATCCAGGATGCGAGTGGTACCACCCTACCACCATCTCTGGTCTGCATTGCCAGTCAGTAGAACACAAATTACAATAGGGAATCAACGTAAACTAGACAGTTGCTCATAACAACAAAAGTGCAGAACAGAGAGTGTAAACCATGACACAATTGTATAAATATTATACAATTTAACAATGCAGTTGTTTATAAACTATTATAACTTATCATCAAGCTTCACTTTCCATTCATACTCACGAAAATCCACGCTGATCAAGATTCTCACAAAAGGGAAACGAAAAATTTAAAAACTAGAGCCACATCAGAAATCCATGCACGAGCCCCTTATACAATCAAAGTCTCCAACTGAATCATACCGTTCTTATAAATTTAATGATTTTCAGAAAACAATCAATTGAATGTAATCTATGCACAAGACAGAAGAAGCAATGACATGTTTATCACCTAAAACTCGGAAAACACAACCCATAGAAATCATTTGCAACAAATACCCTAAATTTCATTAATCAAAGTGGAAGAGTAGATACCTTCCAGTCTGCTTCAGCATATCAAGCATGTTAGTCTGGAAAACATGGTCAACAGCTTCGACACTAACACCGGTACCACTCTGGGGCATCGCAAAGACATCGACAACTCGAACAGTGTACTCATCCACAAACTCACCGAGCATCAATCCCATCACTTCCATCGGAACTCCCGCCCTTCCTATTAATTATCAAATCCCAAAGCACGAGTAAAAAAAAAAAGTTAACTACAAACAAGAACCCCAGAAACCCTAATTACGATCCCGAATGAATAATTTAGACATGATTTACTAACATAATAGCCTATTTAGGGTTTCGAAATCCAAAAATCAAATCCAATGTTCAGAAAACATCAAAACACTAAACCCCAATTTCGAGATCGAAATTCAGGCTGATTCGAGAAGACGTAAAGTACCGGAAAATGGAAAGAGGAAGGAAAGAGCTTTACCGTGCTTAAGCATCTTAAGGAGGGCCAGGGAGGAGATGTAGACCTGCTCGGAGGAATCCAGGGTGGGGGAATCAGGAGGCGGGTGGCCCAAAGCTCCTCCGGCGCCGGCGAACATCCTCTGAAGCCTCTCCATGCCTGACATTCTCTTCGCTTTCACTGTGTTTGGTTTGGGGAGCTCTCTGCTTTTCTTTTCTAGCAAGACAGCTCTGCTCTCTTTTATAAATAAATATTCGAAAAAATCGTTTTTTTTTATATTAAAATTGGTTTAGTTTTATCTGATAGGCCGTTATTGGACTGGTCCAGTTAAATGATTTGGGCTGGTTATGACTGAAGTGGGCTGAACCTTTGATGACACACAGCCCAACCAAGGGGTGCCGTATCACATATAAGCCCAAACTAGAGAGAGAAATATAGAGAACCGCTATTTCTTCTCCGACATGAGAAGTTTTTCAGTGTCACTATTAAACTATGTTGTGATTTTTTTTTAATAAATAATATTATCTATACTAAGAGAGTGAGAGAGTAGGTTAAGCCAAATAATGGCTTATCAGATAAAATTAAACAAAAGGATGCCAAATCACATTTAAGCCCAAACTAGAGAGACAACTATAGGGCACTACTATTTCATCTCCGATATGAGAATTTTTTCAGTGTCACTATTAAGCTATGTTATGATTTTTTTTGAACAAACGATATTATCTGCATTAAAATGACGGGAGAGTGGGCTAAAACTCACAATGACTAGCAATAATGTGGTTCAAATACGCTTTTGAGGAGAATTGAATTAAGACCTCTCACTTACAAGTAAAGAGGAATACACTAGACCGTAATACTCAGTGACAACTATGTTGTGGTTTTAATAGTCTAGTTTAAGAACATGGGTCAAATATCTAACGATAAAAGAGCTGCCGTTGCAACCAACGGTTGTATTCATTTTTTCAAGTGTTTGAATATCAAGCACAGATTGTTGGACTCAGGAGAGAGTCATCACAACTAACCATGGAGCCAGAACCAACCGAGCCCAACTGTTATGAACTCGCTCTCCTGCATGCAGGAATGCTCTCCTAAGGTCTTTTTTTTTTAGGGATATGTGAGGATCTTTTTTATTAGAGCCATAAGATTAATCTAACGGTATAAAAACTAATGAGTTTATATAATCATTTTACACCTAAACAAAACCAAAACTCACCAAATTAAAAAATAGGTTTCACGCTCAAGAACCAACAACTACTACAAGTTGAACGAGAGCAGACTTCCTACTTCATAGGGTCCTCCGAAAATTCAAATTCTCTTTGAAATTACGAAAAGGTATTTCTTTTGGTTGTCTTGATTTTAATTTCCCCCAATTTCCCCCTCCCTGCTGTCGAGAAAAAGAGGAATCATGTTGATGTTTCCATATAAAGCTTCCCTTGATTTCTTTTTGCAAATCTTTTTCAACGTTTCTCAAATCTTTGTCCATTATTCTGAATTGTTGACTTGTGGGTACATTTGCACTACTTAGTGTTTCCATGTAAAGCTTCTTTGCTTTCGAAACTTTTTGGTGTGAAGGTAGTAGGTGTACCTTTGTAAGTGTTGAAAGTACATGATTATGACATTCTTCAAAGTTACAAATAGACCACTTCTTCTCAGACTTGTCACGAGAAATGTTTAACTTTCCCTTACAACCCACATGTGTTGATCCAATATTCCTTTCTTCCTTGGTTGATGTATTCTTCTTCGTTTTCTGATAAGTCTCATCTGGTTCACCTTCCTTTGAGCAAACAAATTGTTTCCAAGTGATTTTATTCGTTTCTTTTTTCTTCTTACCTAAACCCATTCTTACACTAAATCCAACTTCTTGAGCATATTGATTGTAAAAATCATATGCTTCTATTATTGATCCAAATTCTTGGCTAACTATGGGATTACGTTCACCCACAACTTGTTTGAGGTGAGGTCCCTGGGAAGATTGTTCTTCCATCGTAAAGCAATATGCAATTAAAATTAAAAGTGAAGGAAAAAAAATGGGGTTAAGGTTGAACCACCACCGGAAAGGCAAATGCAATAGAATTGTGCTCAATTAGGAGAGCATTCCTGGGTTACTATGAAACCCATTTAAAAGAAATCTGAAGGAAATAATTCATTGATGCGTTTAAGAGTTTGATTGGTCAGTTTATGATACGTTTGATGCAAGTTTTTTAGTTTTTTTTATTCAACTTTTCGGGATTAAGAGATGCTAGTTATGGTACTGTTCTTGAGGTTAATTGGTTTTCTGAACATGTGCAATTTCCAATCATATCAGTGATCAACTCCATTGTACTAAATAACATCAACATGATTCCTCTTTTTCTCGACAGCAAGGAGGGGAAAATTGGAAGAAACTAAAATCAATACAACCACAAAAGAAATACCTTTTCGTAACTTCAAAGAGAATTTGAATTTTCAGAGGACCCTATGAAATTCGAAGTCTACTCTCCTTCAACCTACAGCAGTCGTTGGTTCTTGAGTGTGAAACCTATTTTTTAATTTTGGTGTGTTTTGGTTTTGTGTAAAGGGTGTTGTGCGGAAGCGTCAAATATGAAACCAATAAGCTACAACTGAAAAATATGATAAGACAAATAATCCAAAATGACACAAGGATTTATACTGGTTCGGCGTAAGCCTACGTCCAGTTCAGAGACGGCGAGGAAATTCCACTAATATCAAAATGGAAATTACAAATAGAGTTGAACTCTCAAGCCGAATATCCCATATACACCCAATAGCTCTCACTCATACAAAGAACAAATGAAGAAGAAGAAACACATATCAAATTATTCTCTCCAAAAGCCACAAAATGTAGCACAATATCTTAGAATGAATGATGACACAAATGGAGGATAGAAAACAGCAACCCACCTCTTCTTCTCTCTGATCTGCCGTTCCCAACCCCCAAAACCAAAGGCATAACCAAATGCCTTAATATAAACAAAAGGAACAAACATCATAATTGCCACTCATGTGGCCACATCATAAAGGAAACCCTCCTAATAATGTTCCCACATCATTATGTCCTTCATTCTTTTGGTTTGTTTAATAGCCGAAAGGTGATTTGACTTGTTGTCCACTTGGCCACTAATTTGGCCATTATCCAACAAAGGGATTATATAAACTCATTAGTTTTTGTACTGTTTGATTAATCATATGGCTCTAATAAAAGAAGTCCTCACAGGTCCTTAAAAAGAAGACCTTAGGAGAGCATTCTTGCTCTTGCATATGTAGGAAAACTGCGAAATTAAGAAGAAAAATGAATTTTTCCCAAAACCACATCCAATTGTCACACAATCGGAAGGGATTGGGAGATTAATAAATCTAAGAAGACTAGATTGTTGTCGTGTTGGCGGTGGTAAAGACGACGATGAAGCATTCAAATTAGGAGATTTGAGAAACTTAGACCAACTTCGTGAACTCTGGATGGTAATTGATGGGGAAGTGAAAGTTGTTGCGGGTGAGGGTGAGAAAGCATCACCCCTGGGGAACAAACAACAACTCTTCCATTAGAGAATGCATTTTGTTGATTGTGAGAGTAGTGCAGAAACACTGCATTTCTTACTACCACATCCAAATTTGGAATCTTCAAGAATTGAAAGGTATAATGGAAGCACTGTCCCCAACTGGACCATGTCATTAGACAATTTGAGATTTCTTACTCTTTGTGATTGGAATGAATGTGAAGCTTTACCTCTGGGAAGATTGCCGTCCCTCAAAATTCCGAACCTTTGGAGTATGAAAGGAGTAAAAAAGGTTGGGGTTGAGTTTCTGGGAATAGAAAAGGAAACGTCATCAGCATCATCATGCATTACTCTATTCCCAAAATTGAAAACACTCGAACTATGGTACATGGAAGCGTGGGAAGAGTGGAAAGGAGTGGAAGAGTGGAAGGAAGAGGATTCTCATATTACCGTAATGCCATGTCTTTCTTCTTTAGAGATTCACTTTTGCAGTCGGCTAAAAACACTGTTAGACTTCTTGCGGAAAACACCACTTCGGACACTTGACATCATGTACTGTTCGAGCCTTGCACGAGGTTGCCGAAAAGGCAGCAGAAATGAGTGGCCCAAGATTTCTCACATCCCCAACATCAGAGTCCACCCTAAATATTTTGATTTTGATGATGATGGTGAAGGCATAGTCGAGGCAGAGGATGCTGTTGAGTTACCTGAGAGGCCTTCCACTTCTGGAGAGAGGGTGAAGGCATAGTCGAAGCAGATGATCCTGTTTAGTTGCATAAGAGGCCTTCCACTTCTGGTAATTAAGCTCTTTTCTATTTATTTACCAACTCACTATTCATTTTACATCAATGTTCTAATTACTGGGTAGAGCTTTTATTATACTTGCCAAATTACAAATTTATTCCAACTAGACAAGTATAACTGTATATATATAATGTTGCAATGGACTTGTAACTCGGTTAAGACCATATTGCAGGTCCCGAGTTCAATTCCCCATCTCTTAGTATCATCATTTGCAATGCTCTAGTTTTGTTTTATTGTTAAAATCTCCAGAAACTATATGCAAGAAAGTAACAATTTATATTGTTGCAAGGGTAAAGACCATATTCTAGGTCCCTAGGTCGATTCCTCCTCTCCCAATATCGTGATTTGCAATGCTCTAGTTTTATTTATTTTTGAAATATCTGGATTTGAGACTATAAGCAACTTTAAACCGAAAATTATATGCAAGAAAGTAACAGTTTATAGTCACAAAATTTTGCAGACCTCCAGTTGTCTGATTTAGCTACTAGCAGTTACAGGGTGTACAAACAATGCTATGTGAAATAAACCAAAACCACTACATTGGAGCTGAGTTGGGCCGGGTTCAAAAATCATCCAAAAGCAAGAGTGCAGAAACAGGTAATCTCAAAATTAATTGGGGTGTCTAGTTTATGCATGCATGTTTCGTTGACCTTTTGAAGTTTTTTTTGTTAATCCTAAACTAATCCCTAAACCCTTCCATTGCCCATAGGCCACAAACCCACCTTCAATCTCAAACTGTTGAGAGATGAGAGAGGCGGAGAAGGAGAGGAACAATTAGGTTGGGGTTTGGTAATTGGTTGGTTTGCTCGTTAATTTTATTTTCTGTCATTTGACTTTCTATTAATCAGCATACAAAATTAATTTAGAGAACAAGTGCATTTTGGGTGCGTTTGGTACGTGGGACGGGACGGGACGGAACGGAACGAGACGTTCCGTCCCGCGTTTGGTGCGCTAAAAATGGGTGGAACGGGTTGTTCCACGGGACAGATTTTGGGTGTTTTTGCGTTCCACCTCTCCCCCTGGAACGGGTTTGTTCCACGTCTGTGGAACACAATGTTTTACCATTTTAAGACAAATATATCTCATGTCTTTTTCAAAAATTACACCTTCGTTCCGTCCCGTCCCGTCCCGTTCCGTCCCGTCCCGTTCCGTCCCGTCCCGTCCCGTCCCGTTCCGTCTCGTCCCGTCCGCGTACCAAATGCACCCTTTAGTAATCACATTACTTTCTATTCCGACTCATGTGAACTAGTAAACAATTTATATAGGTCAATGTCATTCTTATTCTGATTTCAGAACGTTATAGTAAACAACTTTAATAAGAATTTGATTATGATTCCACCCCATTCCAATTTCTCCTAAATTCAATTCTTTCTCAATTCAATTATCCTTATTTTGATTATGGATTAGTAAACGAGTCATAATTGCTTCTTAATTTTATTGGTATGTTTACTTACTTGAACACGAAAATCATAAGAGGAAGTCATGAATCGGGAAAGTAAAAAAATGAATGTGAACAAATAAATTAGTGCCTAGATGATCTTAATTTTTAAGATACTGAATTATGGATTTTAAGGTGGTTCTTACGCTTTGTAGACATGTTATAGACAACCTGACACAAAAAATAACACGAAACAAACAAATTTGGGTTGGCCATAATCATGTCAACCCACACGAAATTAATTGCTTATGTATTCTTCTTCGCTTGTAAGTGAGAGCTCTTAGGTTTGATTCTCGCCAAAGGTGATTTTGAACCACATTATTATTAACTCATTGTAAGGCTAAGTCCACCCCCCTTAATATATATATTATCATTTGTTAAAAAAAATCACATAATTTTGAAAATTACATGCTTTTACATGTTTTCTATAACCCTTTAACAACCCCTATATGACTTATATAACCAATATAAGTGAGAGGTCTTAGGTTCGATTCTCGTCAAATACGAGTTTGAACCACATTATTACTAGTTCATTGTGAAGTTAAGCACATCCCTCTTTTTAGCGTAGATAATATCTTTTGTTAAAAAAAAAGAAGAGAGGGTAAATAACAAGTTTAATCCTTTTATTTGAGAAAATTATTCTTTACTTTGTAGCATTAAATAATATGTAACATAGACCACTACGAATGTCTGAATTCTATTCAACGGTTGAAGAGAAAAAACAACTTTAAAAAAATGAAAAGCCGGATGACGGCAAATAAACATAGGAGTTTTAACGAAAAGGGTTTGGTACTATTCATTCTTAACCATAAGGACATTTTATGTATGAAAAATCTATAATAGATCAAACTCTTCTCTTTATTTACTCTTATGCCATTACATGTGGACCACAACGATGTTGACATTTCTGTCTGGAAATACATTATGATGCTATTCATCTTATGCTAATTTACAGCTAGTTC
The DNA here is from genome assembly GCA_033882615.1 of Malus asiatica. Taxonomy (NCBI): domain Eukaryota; kingdom Viridiplantae; phylum Streptophyta; class Magnoliopsida; order Rosales; family Rosaceae; genus Malus; species Malus asiatica. The sequence continues at coordinate 7,881,030 of CM066498.1, forward strand.
TTCAGGCTTCCATCATGTTGTCGATGTTATGCAGCTCTTCTTCTGAAAAATTATTCCAATACTGTTCATCGCCTTCTACTAGCTCCACATCTCTTTCTCTATATTCTTTCACCTTGTAATATATTTCCGTTGTTTCTTCTAGTACCATATCATACCTAAAATCTTCAAACTTATCTAAAGCAAACATTTGGATCCCTCTAAATTTTAAAATATCTTTGTATGAAGGAGTTCACCTATGTGAGGAGATAGGGTTTAGTCTAAAGGACTCTTCATTGATCATGGCTATATGCCTAACTTTCTCCTTATGCATGTGTACATACCAATCTGGAGGACTACTAATAAAACTTATGCAAATTTCTTTCCACCTTTCTAGATAGTCTTCTGCTACTTTAATAACCTTTTCAGGAAATGATTCTAGTTGAGAAATACGGTTAATAAATATTTTATCGAGATAACCAAACTCTAATAGTAAGGCAGGGGTAACTTCTACCTCATTATGTTTTTTCTGATGCTCATAACTAAAATGTCATGATTTAAATTCTCTCATGTCAATCCTGGTCACAGCTACGCTAACCTCGGGTTTACAAATACAATTCTCTGTACTATCACAAAGACATAGAGGATACATCTTTGTAATAATATCCATCCCTGGTTTTGGATCAAAGATGGACTGATACAAGGCGCATTGTAATTGTAATTGTAACTCTTTCATGGACTGTGATGCTCTGCTCAGGATCTCATTTTGCATATCTGTTGGCATTATTCTTAGTTTTGCTTTTGAAATTTCTTCTAATAAAACATCGTCTAATATTAAGTCTGAAGATATATTCCTAAGAAAACTTTCATATTTTTCTTGTTTTTCTTTGTCACTCAGAACCTGATACTGATCATTACTTTGATGTTGCTCCATTTCAACGTCTTCTTCTAAGAACTCAATCTTAATTTCTTCTATGGACTCATTAGCCTCTTGTTCTATGGGTTCAATAACCTCTTTTCCTTTATTCTTATGCTGATCAATTTCTAAACTTATTTTTAATTCTCTTTTCAAGGTATCACTTGCATTTTGCTGCATTCTAAGAGATTGGAGTTCTTGGTTCATTTTGGTAAACTTACCAAGTAATGACTCATGGTCCCTAGAAATGGCTTGAAGATTGTGCTCAAGAGAATGAATATGCTGCTGGTTTTGGTGGAAATTAAAATTAAAGCTATCAAACTCTTGTTTCAAGGCTCTAATTAATTTTTCATGATCCAACCTCATGCTTGGTTGCTTAATTTGGATATTCCAGAAATTATCTAAGAGAACCTGCTGCCTATCAGAAAGCCCCGATACCCTTGACCTGTATCTCAGAGTTGGATTTCTGATTCCTTCAACAATATTGCCATTAAAGTTGAACGTGGGTACTTGTGGTGATACTGGTCTGCTCATGCTATTTTGAAATCCACTGAATGGTGGAGGTTGATGGTGCATCATCATGCCATTGAAAGAAACTCTTCTGCATATCGGCCTTGTGCTATTTGCTGTTAATGGTCCACGATATTCCATACCTGTTCAACAAATTAATCTTGATAAGATATCAGCTAATGTATTGTTATTACCTTTTATATGTTCAAAAATTGGTTTAAAACCATTTCCTGTAATTGAATCAACAAAATTAACCCATCTTCGGGCTGCCTGTTTATTAGCATGTATCTTGTTATAATGAGAAACTATATTTTGACAATCTGACTAAAATGTGATTTTCTCAAATGAGTAACTGTTTCTTTACTAATTAGATTAAGTGTGACTTCTTTATCAATACAGCTAATTTCATGTTGACTAATGTTGCTTACAATTCTACTTCTGTTTTCAAATAAACCTAATTGATACAAGTTATATTTATTTTTCTGTGTTCTCTCAAAACCTCTTCGAATAAATTCTTGTGCTTTTTCTTCATTTGGATAAATATCTTCCGCTCTAACTACTTATTTTCCTTTTTTCCTAAAGAGTTCCATTTTCTATTATCAAAATGATTTAGCTTAGGTCTTCTATTATTATTTGCACTCAAAGTTAAATTTTCTAATTTATCTAGCAAGGATGGTGGAAGTGATGAAGATGCGTTATGTAAAACTTGGTTTATTTCTGCTATTTGTTCTTCAACTTGATCTAATTTTTCAGCTAAACTTAAAACTAATTGGATAATCTAATTATTTTGCCTAATGGGAATATTACTACTGGATACTTGTGTTGAAAAATCTGTTAATCCTACTGGTTCTTTATCTAATTTACTAATTTCTTTCAAAGCTTGAATATATTTTCTGCTAGTTCTAGAATTTGCCATTAAACTAATAATTTATCTATTTTATTATGCAACTTATCTACTTGTTCTCTCAACTCCTTTTGTACGAATTGAATTTTTTGAACTTCTAATTTCAGTTGTTCAACTATTTCTAATGACCTAAGTTCTACTTGCTTTGGCTTACTATCTATGAGGTCAACAAACTCTTTTATCTCTCTTTTGCTAGGAAACCTTTGAATATTTTTATCATTATCTTCTAACTGAGATGTAATATAATCTAAATTTTGTCTAATTATCTTTATGGAATTTTTCTGAAAATGTTCTAACAACTGGTTTAACAAATGATTATTCTTATTATTTTCTAATTTTATATTTTCTGCTTGACAAATAATAAGATCTACAATAGTATTGGCTTGTGAATTTTCTTCGCTGTGCAAAATATGATTATACTTTCTTGATGGACAATAACAAACTAAACTATTTTGGTCTAAAGCTATTTTTCTTTTTTGAGGTTCACTAATTTCTAAATTAAGATAATCTATCATAAACTACAGTCTACAATTCTCTAGAGTTACAACTAACTAGTTTCTTAAAAACTCTCTTTCTTCTCTCAAGGTCTCTAAAGCTTGATATGTTGTTCTTTTTGCTTCTAAAACTTTATGCTGCACTTCTGTGTTATTATATTTACGAATAAATGAAGGATATTTAAGATATCCAAGATAAAATTTTTGCTTCTTCAAAGTACTAATAATTCTTTTGAATATATATGCTAATCTTCTCTTTATGTTAGTTATAGTTGGATGTCTGAGACAATAAATACCTGGTAATTGTGGTTGACATGGTCTACAAGGACAATAATATCTGTTGTTCATATACAATAAACAAATATGATATCAGTTGTATCTATGACTTCTATCCTCAAGGTACTTTACTATAATGCTTATATTATTAAAATGCTAAACTTGGCTCTGATACCAAATTCGCAAAGCATGCTCGGTTAAATAGTCGGGTGACCATTATAACAACTAGACATAGAACCTTACACATGGAACTCGACATGTTTCAGCATGACGGTCACTCACAGTATAAGTATAAGGCCTTAACAGCTGAACTCAGAGGTACGAAGAACTCAGAGGTACCCTGGTTGATGTTGTATGACAAACATTCAACTATAACAGAGTGCTCGAATAAAGTATGATCGTCAGTTTAGCAGGTTAATAATATAACCACAATAGTGTTTCCCTGTTTTGGACTAGAAGTCTAATTAAACAAACACACTAAAGAAGGAAAAGAAAACTTACTTAAGACTTGGAGATTGCTTGAATATGTACACTTGAACTTTTATTGATATATGGAATGTTTACAGAGATGGTTGTTTACAAGAAAGTGATCACAAAGAAGTGTTTACAAGGATGTTATGAATGCTACAAATGGTGTTTTCAGATATTGAGAGATGTGTGTGGTATTCAGGTGTCTTTCTATGGGAGAAAAAGCTCCCTTATATACAAATCCTAAAATAGAATAACATTCTAATATTTACAACTTTTTGAATAGTGACAACACACTGTTTCTGAAAGCTGTCTGTCTTGTTTTTGCTTGAATATCATGTGATTTTATGTTGTCTTGGTTGCTGTAATGTCTGCCATATTTTCTTTTGCATGTGAATCCATGTTGTCTTGGTTGTTAAATGTTTGCCACATCATTTTCTTTTGCATGTGAATCCTTCTTTTCTGAAAATGTTAGTCTCCCTTTCTTCCTTTGGATGTATCCCACATAACCTTTACAAAATACTGACCCAATCTTGTATGGACCTTTGAAGGGCAGGATCGGTATTTTTACAAAAAATTGTCCTGATGATTAAAAAGAACGTTTTTTAGGATTTTTGGTTAGTTTTCCAAATAAACATAGGGAGAATTGGGTTAAAAAAAAAGGGCGGCCCACCTCCATCTACCTACACCTACAATTTTCTGTTGGTGTGTGAGGTTTTGATTCAGGCTAGGGGGAGACGGCGGAGGCAGCGGCGTAATTTGGGTTGACGGCCAGTGTATATTGATAGGAAGGAGGATCCTTAGGCCATCTCCAACCGAAGGCTGGCCAGATGGCTCGTTTTAGCCCTCTGGCCCTCCAAGATTCTCCAAGATATTAATATTTTAATAAACAGTACAGGGCCATATTTGCATCCGTCTCCAACCGAGGGCCAGAGGGCCGTTTTAGCCCTATCACAAAAAACCGTCTCCAACCGAGGGCCAAAGGGCTATAGGGCCAAACATAATTTATTATTTAAAAACTACAACTAAAATGTTGTTTAAGTTTCATGTTGTATAATTTTTATGTTGGTTAATTTTATTTAATGTTGTTTCATATTGTTTAATGTTGTTTCATGTTATTTAATTTAATTTAATGTTGTATAATGGCTTAGGAAGTTATAGGAAAAAAATAGAATTTAAAAAAAATATGAAACAAATTTTGTCAAATAAAAGTTATAGGAAAAAAAATGGAATTTAAAAAAAATATGAAACAAATTTTGTGAAATAGAAGTTATAGGAAAAAAATGGAATTTAAAAAACAATATGAAGTAAATTTTGTGAAATAGAAGTTATAGGAAAAAAAAAATATGAAACAAATTTTGTGAAATAGAAGTTGTGAAATAGAAGTTATAGGAAAAAAATGGAATTTAAAAAAAAAACCAAATTTTGTGAAATAGAAGTTATAGGAAAAAATAGAAGTTATATGAAAAATGTTGTAAATAAAAAAGAATAATAATAATGTAAAAAAAAAAAAAAAAAAAAAATGCAACGGCTAGTAGCCGTTTCATTTGAATTTTTTTTAAAACAATCCTGTCGGTTATAACCGACAGGAATACACCATTATTTATTATATTAAATAATAGCATGTATTCCTGTCGGTTATAACCGACAGGAATAACAAAACATTAAAAAAAAAAGAGCCAGCCCGAGGCTGGCTGGCTGGCCGAAAGCAGCTAGCCCTCCAGCCCTCCAGCCCTCTCTGATCCCGTGGGGTCCTCACAGATTCCAGAGCCCTCTGGCCTAGCCCTCGGTTGGAAACGGTTTTAGGGCTATTTTCGACCCTCTGGACCCTTCGGTTGGAGATGGCCTTACGTATCAGTGTTATTGCTTTCTTTTTTATTTTTATATTAATGCTAAACTTTACGTAGGGTGTAAATTGAAAGGAAAAAAATTCAAATTTTAATAAACTTTAGGTAGGGGGTAAATATTAATAAACTTTAGATAGGGTGTAAATTGGCATGAAGGGGATTTAAATATTAATAAACTTTAAATAGGATATAAATTGACACGAAAGAGGATTTAAATATTAAAAATCTTTAGGTAGGGTGTAAATATTAATAAACTTTAGGTAAGGTGTAAATCGATAGGAAAGAAGATTTAAATATTAAAAAACTTTCAGTGGAGTATAAATATTAATAAACTTTGGGTAGGGTGTAAATTGACAGGAAAGATAATTTAAATATTATTGTTGCTATTTTTGACTATTAGTGCTGACCTGGTGTAAATTGATTAGGGTCTTCATACTATCGCTCACTTTTTGTACTATTAGATGTTTAGGATGTAAATTGACTGGAAAGAGGAATTTTTTTGAGATGTGCTATTCACACACAACTTTTTACTTCTCACACATTTTTATTAATTTTTTTCTGATGATCTTCTTCAATTCATTCGATCTGACGGCTGAAAAACAAAACAGTGTGGGAGAAATAAAAAGAGGTGTGTGGATATCATATCTTTATTTGTTAATTAATTATTTATTATTTATTTATTATGTTTTTTTGAGGATAAGGCATGGCTGCTATACAAGTCGTTGAACAAATAAGTAAGGGATGACTCACCTATACCCTACCATTATTATTTGTCTAGACGACCCATATTCTTATGTCCAAATTTGGCCGGAAGAAAATACCATACCAATCCTGCACTTCTCAGTTCAAATCTCTTGGTTTTCTCTGTTTCCACTGCTAACAGAAAGATGGCTGAGGCACTCATTTATGTGCTGCTCGAAAAATTGGCCACGGTAACTTACCAATACGTCGAAGAAGAGGTGAAGCTGGTTTTGAATGCGGAGAAAGATGTTAAAGAATTCGAGGCCAAACTTAAAGCGATTCGTGCTGTGCTTGAGGATGCGGAGCTAAGGCAAGTGAAGGAGGCCAGCGTCAGAAATTGGTTGGAGGAGCTGACGGAGGTGTCGTACAAGATGGACAACGTGCTGGATGAGTGGAACACTGAAATATTGAAACAAGAAGTTGAGAAACAGGAAGAGCACAGGGGAAGAACTTCCCTGGTTACTGAGAAGAAGATGAAGGCGGTATGTTTCTCTACTCCCTCCTCTTGCTTTTGTTTCGGCCAAGTCCGTCAGATAATTCTTCATCGTGACATTGATCTTAAGATCAAAAGTCTGAATGAAAATTTAGATGAGATTGCAAAGCAAAGAGAAACATATAACTTTCGATTCACAAAGAGAATGATCAATGAACAACCTGAGCGAGAGAAAACTTCTTCTTTTGTTGATGAATCTATCATATTTGGTAGAGAAGAACAAAAGGAAGTTTTGGTTAGCAAGTTGTTGAATGAGAGTAGTCAAGAAGAGAGGGGCCTCCTTGTTATCCCTATTGTCGGGATGGGAGGAATGGGGAAGACAACTCTGGCCCAACTGGCTTTTAACGATGAAAATGTTAAAGCTTGTTTTGAGATCAAAATATGGATTTGTGTTTCAAACCCTTTTGTTGAAATCAAAATTGCCAAAGGCATCATTGAGGGTGTCGGAGCTACCAGCCCAAATTCAGATGAATTGGAAACTTTCTTGCAATGTATGTCTAAATCCATTGAGGGAAAGAAGTTTCTCCTTATCCTAGATGATGTGTGGACTGAAGACCAAAGAAAGTGGGAGAAACTGAAGTTGCCATTAATACAAAGTGGTGCCCATGGTAGTAGAATATTGGTGACCACTCGAAAACAGGAGGTTGCTGATATGATGGGAGCTCCCACTCACACGATCTATATGGAGAGGTTGAGCGAAGAAAATTGTTTGTCAATATTCAACTGCATGGCATTTTATAATAGGGATAAGGATGGTGTGTTGGAAGCCATTGGTGAAGAAATATCAAAAAAGTGCAAGGGTTTGCCTCTTGCTGCAAAGACTCTGGGTAGTCTCATGCGTTACAAGAAAACGAGGCAAGAATGGCAAGAAGTTTTGAACAATAAGATATGGGACCTTGAAGAGGTTGAGCAACAAGTTTTCCAACCACTATTGTTGAGTTATTTTGATTTGGCACCTGCGGTGAAACGATGCCTTTTATATTGTGTTATCTTTCCAAAAGATCATCTAATCTATAAAGATCATTTGATTGAGTTGTGGATGTCACAAGATTATCTCTATTCGAAAGGAAACACAGAGAAAGAAATAATTGGCCAAAGGTTTTTTGATAATTTGGCAATGCGATCTTTCTTTCAAGACTTTGAAAAATACAGTGATGGAAATATCAGAAGGTGTAAAATGCATGATATTGTGCATGACTTTCTGCAGTATCTTACTCAACATGAATGCTTTACAATGGACGTTAAGGGTGGTAACAATACAATAAAGCCCTTGGGTGATAAGATCCGCCATTTGACCTTAATGCTTGCACCCGAGGGTCCACTCTCTTGTGTTTCGTTTTCCAGCTGTGATCTACGTACTCTTGCAACTTTTGATTCAGAATTTAATGTTGTGGACTCAACTTTGATCTCACAGTTGAAACATCTTAGGACATTAAATTTGAGTGGTAATTGTATTGAAGTGCTTCCAGAAGAGATAGGTGAATTGGTGCATCTGAGGTTTATTGATTTGTCGTATAATCATGATTTGAAAAAGCTACCGAATGGGGTGTGTAATTTATACAATTTGCAGACATTGCGCCTTTTTGGGTGTCGGAAACTAGAAAGTCTACCTCAGAGCATGGGAAAGTTGATTAACTTAAAGCATCTTTATCTTTGGGGTTGCGATCAACTGAAGTACTTGCCGAAAGGGATTGGGAGATTAACAAATCTAAGAAGACTAGATTGGTGCCCTGTTGGCGGTGGTAAAGACGACGATGAAGCGTTCAAATTGGGAGATTTGAGAAACTTAGACCAACTTCAGGGTGGACTCGAAATAGAAATTGATGGGGATGTGAAAGTTGTTGCGGGTGAGGGTGAGAAAGCATCACCCCTGGGGAACAAACAACTCTCAAAGTTGTATTTAGTTATTAAAAATCGAGAAGATGAGGAGGGAAGAAAAAGAAGCGGTAGTAGTGCAGAAACACTGAATTTTTTACGACCGCATCCAAATTTGGAATCTTTATATATTAGAGGGCATAATGAAAGCACTGCCCCCAACTGGATCATGTCATTAAACAATCTGAGATTTCTTACTCTTGAATATTGGAACGAATGTGAAGTTTTACCTCATTTGGGAAGATTGTCGTCCCTCGAAAGCCTGACCATTAGGCATATGAAAGGAGTAAAAAAGGTTGGAGTTGAGTTTCTGGGAATAGAAAAGGAAACGTCGTCAACATCATCATGCATTACTCTATTCCCAAAATTGAAAATACTCTGTCTTTACTTCATGACGGCGTGGGAAGAGTGGAAAGGAGTGGAAGAGTGGAAGGAAGAGGATTCTCATGTTACCATAATGCCATGCCTTTCTTCTTTAGAGATTCACTTCTGCAGTCGGCTGAAAACACTGCCAGACTTCTTGCAGAAAACACCACTTCGGACACTTGGCATCAGCCACTGTGGTAATCTTGCACGAGGTTGCCAAAAAGGCAAAGGAAAGGAGTGGCCCAAGATTTCTCACATCCCCAACATCACGGTCTTCCCTGAATATTTTGATTCTGATGATGAGGGTGAAGGCATAGTCGAGGCAGAGGATGCTGTTGAGTTTACTGAGTGGCCTTCCACTTCTGGTGGGAGGGTGAAGGCATAGTCGAAGCAGATGATGCTGTTTAGTTTCATAAGAGACCTTCCACTTCTGGTAATTAAGCTCTTTTTTATTTATTTACCAACTCACTTTATTCAATTTACTTGACAAATTACAATTTTCCAACTAAACAAGTGCAGATTACCATATTCCTGGTCCTGAGTTCAATTCCCCCTCTCCCAATATCGTGATTTGCAATGCTCTAGTTTTATTTCATTCCCAAAATTATATGCAAGAAAGTAACAGTTTATAGTCACAAGATTTTGTAGACCTCCAGTTGTCTTATTTAGCCACTAGCAGTTACAGGGTGTACAACCAATGCTACCTGAAATAAACCAAAACCACTACATTGGAGCTGGGCGCAAAAATCATCCAAAAGGAAGAGTGCAGAAACAGGTAATCTCAAAATTAATTGGGGTGTTGAGTTTATGCATGCATCTTTCGTTGACCTTTTGAAGTTTTTTTTGTTAACCCTACCTGCCTGACTGTTGCAAGCACTGCTAATGGACGCAGGGCTCACGCATTTTCTCTTTAGAGGAAGTGAGATGGAAAGGGAGAGAAAGCTGCCTGCATGCATTACTAGAACCGGTGGTTGGATGCTGCATTATAAATTTCATCGGAATGGTCTTTTCCTTTGCTTTCGGGCAGAATGAAGATCGTCTGGACATAGACACATTAATTGTGTCTGTGTGTGTATACAGTATAATGCAAAGAGCTCCAGACTTGTTTGAGGTCTTCAGTATATTTCTCAGAAAAATGCTCTCGAACGACTAGAATATTATTCATTGGACCTGCGGAGTACAATGCAAATTTTATGTAAATAATAAACAAATTAGTAAAGTTTGGCAGATTGACCATAAACAACTGAGATAATCGAATATAAACTGTATTATGAAACATTGGTACACTAATTAGCACTAAATTTGGTTCAATATCATCAAATTTGCATAAATCCAGGGAAGGAAATAATTCAAATAGCATTGAGATAACCTTTTGCATGTTTGAACACGCGAAGAATGTTATGCTAGCGTCCCAAACTTGAACCATGCCATCTTCTGATCCAGAAATCAAATAATTCCCAGAAATGCCATATGCTAAGCAAGTAACAGCTTTGCTAAATGAGGGTTAAAAGAGTTTTACTCATTCAAAATATACTGAAATGAATATTGTTGGAAACCGATATATATATTGTACTTAATCAATTTGCAGTCAAACATTAATACAGTAAGTTCATTATATAACAAGTATCCCAGATTACATTTAGTTCGACTATGTTGTGATACCTGGAGCAGTCATGCTTCTGGTTGAAAATTGCAGTTCTTCTACTCGTTTAAGACTTTTAAGTTCCAAAGGTGATAGAACCCTAGATATTACAGAACAACTCTTCACGGGTAGGGAACTGGATTATATATACACAGCCTTCATCTAACTTCCATCTATCGTGGAAATTAGTTTCCTGCGGTTGTCGGCAGTTTTCACCGAGCAGTGGATAAACAGTTATCATTTGCTGCATGTTATCCACGTATCCTTAGTTAAAGAAGTAGTTTCCCACGCTTACAACTCCTTAATCAGTTTATAACGTATAGGCAACTAAAGATTAATACTTATAATGTTAGTCAAGTCCAACTAGGTATCTAACATTCTCCCACATGGACACAGACTAAACATTATAATCAAAGTCATGCCCTTTTATAACACTGATACCTTATGTGATCACATCGAGTTTCACGCTTACTAACTTCCTTTCATCTACTATAATTAATTCAAGTATTCGAACTTCAGAAAATCATGTGTTTATAAACAACACATGCACCCTGAAACCACAAATACTTAAGATTAATATGTAGAAAGAAATTTTAGACTTTTCAATGAATTTATATTCCTTCATTCATTCAAAATAGTCATTTCATGGATCATCTTTGGAAAATCCTGAGCATTCATCGAGTTGCATCCCTCGAATTATACATGTCCAATCATCAAAACACTAGAATACACATATACATGTATACAGTCAACAACTTAGAAAACCAATAGGCTCAATAAGTGCATATGACACAGTAGGTCTTGATATTGAACAACATAGTGACATTCGAATTCATATTTGAAAAATATACATGTGACTTACAGTAAGTTTTTCTCACTCCCACACTTCAGCAGATTCTAGAGATTCAAGCACTCCCATCTTAGAGACATGATCCTTGAATGCTCCTACTGCCAATGGCTTAGTCAGAGGGTCAGCTATCATTGAATTTGTTTCAATGTGCTCAATCGTGATTTCACCCTTTCGCACATGTTCTTTCACTGATAGATATTTGATGTCCATCAACCTTGTTGCCTCAGACTTCTTGTTATTCTTAGAGAAAAATACTGCAGCTTTGTTATCGCAGTATATGGTTAGTGGTCTCGAAATTGAATCAACAATAGCCATGCAGCTGATTAAATTTCTTAACCACAAGCCTCTCTTGGTAGCTTCAAAACATGCTATAAATTCAGCCTCCATGGTTGATGTGGCTAGTGCCTTTTGTTTAGCACTTTTCCATGATACAACTGCTCCTGCCAAGAAGAACAAGTAGCCACTCGTGGATCTCCTGTCATCCACACAACCTGCAAAGTCAGCATCTGTGTAGCCAACTAGTTCCAAGTTCTCTACTTTCTTGTAAACCAACATAAAGGATTTTGTCCTTTGCAAGTATCGTAACACTTTCTTGGCTGCAACCCAATGTTGTTCACCGGGGTTCGACTGATATCTTCCCAACACACTGATGGCAAATGCCAAATCAGGTCTAGTGCAGACCTGTGCATACATCAAGCTGCCTACTAGGGATGCATAAGGCTTATTGACCATGCTTTGTTTCTCAATTTCATTCCTCGGACACTGAGACTTATTCAACCTGTCTCCCTTTCCCATTGGTACTTCTCCATTGGCACAAGTTTGCATATTGAATCTGTGCAACACTTTTTCAATGTATGACTTTTGTGAGAGTCCCAACAATCCTCGAGCCCTATCTCTTTTGATCTCTATACCAAGCACATATGATGCATTTCCCATATCCTTCATCTCAAAGGTTTTAGACAACAATCTCTTAGTTTCAAGCACAAGATTAAGATCATTGCTTGCCAAGAGAATATCATCCACATAAAGCACGAGCAAAATGAATCTAGATCCAATAACCTTTAGATAAATACAATCATCGATCTTATTTTCACAAAAACCAAAAGAAGTTACCTTTTCATCAAATTTCAAGAACCATTGTCTCGAGGCTTGTTTTAGGCCGTACAACGATTTGTTCAACTTACAAACCATGTTCTCCTCACCTTCTTTAATGAAACCAATAGGCTGTTCCATATAGATATCTTCCTCCAAATCACCATTCAAGAAAGCTGTCTTTACATCCATCTGGTGCAGTTCTAGGTTATAATGAGCCACAAGGGCCAACACAATTCGAAGTGAATCTTTAGTCGATACAGGAGAAAAGGTTTCTGAGTAGTCAACTCCCTCAGTTTGTGTATAGCCCTTAGCCACCAGTCTGGCTTTGTGCCGCTCAATTCTTCCAGTCGAATCCTTTTTAGTTTTGAACACCCATTTACACCCCACTACCTTGATATCAATTGGTGCATGAACTAAAGTCCAAACATTATTTGTTTGCATGGATTTAAGTTCATCATACATTGCTTCCTGCCATAATTCAGATTGTGAACCACTCATAGCTTCTTGATAAGTAACAGGATCATCCGATATGCCTTCATTCAGTTCCACCTCTTGAAAGTACACAAAATAATCATCTGGTATCGCTGACCTCCTAACTCTTTGTGGCATCACCCTTCTTTCATTTACTGATGCTTGTATTGGTTGACTAGTTGATGCATATGATGGAGTAGAGGTTGCATCAACACTTGTAACAGGTGTGTTGACATTTGTAACAGGTGTGCCACTTTGCAAATTAAAATCTCCAATATGAAAATTCACCACAGATTGTTGTGAATCAAAATTTTCCCCGTGACTTTTACCCTCACTTATATCACCTTGCTCTTCAAATTCCAAAACTGATGTTACTCGAAAATCACTCAGTGCTTCTTTATCTTCAATAAACTTGGCAGCATTGGACTCAAATATTCTATTTGAGAGATTTGATGCATAAAATCTATAACCCTTTGATTTATCAGGAAATCCCACAAAGTGACATGAAATTGTTCTCGAATCCAATTTCTTTTCAGCAGGATTATATATCCTAGCTTCTGCACTACAACCCCAAACATGCATGTGATTCAAACTTGGCTTTCTCCCTGTCCACAACTCGAAAGGAGTTTTGCAAACTGACTTACTAGGAACTCGGTTCAGGATGTAATTTGACATCTTCACAGCTTCACCCCATAAGAATTGTGGAAGTGTTGAACAACTCATCATGCTTCTAACCATTTCGATCAGCGTTCTATTTCTCCTCTCTGCCACGCCATTTTGTTGTGGCGTGCCTGGAGTAGTGTACTGTGCTTGTATACCACATTCCTCTAAGTATTGAGCCAAAGGCCCCTTAGATTGACCTGCCTCAGTGTACCTGCCATAATATTCACCTCCTCTATCGGACCTTAGAATTTTAATTGACAACTCCAACTGTTTCTCTACTTCAGTTTTAAATACTTTGAAACAATTCAACACTGAAGATTTTTCTGAGATCAAATAAAGGTATGAAAACCTTGAGTAATCGTCAATAAAAGTCACGAAATAAATGTTCCCACATATTGTTTTAGTTGGGAAAGGTCCACAAACATCAGAGTGGATAATCTCTAATAGTTTTTGACTTCGAACTGATGTCTTTTTCTTAGTTTTAGTCATTTTCCCCTTAAAACACTCAATGCAGTTTTCGAAATTTGAGAAATCCAAAGCAGGCAAAATTTTATCCTTAATCATGCGATCCAATCTTGCTTTAGATATGTGCCCTAATCTCCTATGCCAAAGCATGGAAGATTTTTCATTTAAGACAAGTCTTTTAGTTGATGTAAATGACTCAGTATTAAAACAAACACCTTCATTGCAAACCGTACAAAGTACTTGCCATAATTCATTAACTAGAAAACAGACTCCAAGTACAACTCTTGGATTATTCTTCATGTAAATCCTGACACTTTCGTTATCTCCATCGAAAGCAAAGCCAGTTTTTACAAGTTTCGAAACTGAAAGTAAATTCCTTCTAAGAGAAGGTACATATAAAACATCAACTAAATCTAAAACAAAGCCACTAGACAACTTGAGCTTGAGGTCGCCTATTGCTTCCACAGCCACTTTATTCCCATTGCCAACATAGACTTGAAAAACTTCATTTCTTGTTGTTGTACCTCTTCTTGTGAAACCCTGTAACGAATTGGTGATATGAACCGAACAACCAGTGTCAAACCACCAAGAATTTGGAGGGACTTCAACAAGATTAGATTCAAAGCACACAAAAATTTTGACTAAAATACCTTTCTTAGTTTTCAGATCTTTGAGTTTCTCACAATCCCTTTTCATGTGACCAGTTCGTTTGCAAAAATAGCACCTTATGTTTTCCATTATATCCTTATAATTCTCAGGTCTTTTGGAGGAGGATGCAGTCATGGCAGCACTACTATTGGAGGTCAGTTTAGGGGCCTTACCAGAATGGAAGAATGGCTTCTTCCCTTTGTCAGTGTGCACCAAGTTCACTGCAGCATGATTGACATTACGCCTGAGCCTGCATTCCTCTTGAGCAGCAATTGAAATCAGTTCATCCATGGACCATTTCTCCTTCTGTGTACTGTAAGTAACCTTCAACTGATCATAGCATGAAGGCAAAGAAGTTAATGCCATGTGGACCACAAAAGCCTCATCAACTGGAACTTCCAAGTCCTTCAATTTTGCTGCAGTGTTCACCAACTTCAGAATGTGCTCTCTAACCCCCCTTTCCTTCATCAAATTTCAGAGTTGTAAGTGTTGTCATCAATTCTCCCATTTCAGCCTTCTCAGACTCCTTGAATTTTGCTCCAATGGCCTCAAGGAAATCTTTGGCCTTGTCACACCCTGTAACACCACCCCTAACAGTGTCATTCATGGTCCTTTTCATAACCATTAGTGACATCCTGTTAGCCTTCTCCCATTTCTCATGCTTGTGTCTTTCTTCAGCAGTTGAAACATCTGTCAGTGCAGCAGGTTCATCTTCTCGGAGCGCAAGGTCGAGATCCATGAGTCCTAGCAAGATCTCTATATCTTGCTTCCACCGTTTGAAATTGCCACCACTTAATGGTTCAACAGATGAAAGGCTAAGAGCAGATGAATTCACTGGAGCAGTCAAGGAAACGTTAGTCACAAAGAAAAGAGTATGCAGTTACTGCTGCAAGTTTACATTGCACTTTTGAGTGAAAATCATAAACTGCCTTCCATATTGCATATATTGACTATAATATTCCATAATCGCAAAAAATACATCAAGTCTTTGGACTGGACAATTGCAAACTTTTACAGGGAATGATTCATATAATTTATTAACCTTCATGCAATTTATATATATTTCCCTTTTGAGAAATATATGAACATGCCATGAATCTTTTAAGACCCCTTTAATAGCCAAGAGATACAATAACAATATTCACTTTGATGAATATCTGAAGTACATCAAGTACTGCATTACAGTACTGCATTACTCGAGAGATATATAATATATTTCAAACATATCATCACACTTTTATCACAACAATAAAGCAGTGAAACGAATCTAGGACTTGTTATTTGGCTCTGATACCAAATGTTGGAAACCGATATATATATTGTACTTAATCAATTTGCAGTCAAACATTAATACAGTAAGTTCATTATATAACAAGTATCCCAGATTACATTTAGTTCGACTATGTTGTGATACCTGGAGCAGTCATGCTTCTGGTTGAAAATTGCAGTTCTTCTACTCGTTTAAGACTTTTAAGTTCCAAAGGTGATAGAACCCTAGATATTACAGAACAACTCTTCACGGGTAGGGAACTGGATTATATATACACAGCCTTCATCTAACTTCCATCTATCGTGGAAATTAGTTTCCTGCGGTTGTCGGCAGTTTTCACCGAGCAGTGGATAAACAGTTATCATTTGCTGCATGTTATCCACGTATCCTTAGTTAAAGAAGTAGTTTCCCACGCTTACAACTCCTTAATCAGTTTATAACGTATAGGCAACTAAAGATTAATACTTATAATGTTAGTCAAGTCCAACTAGGTATCTAACAAATATTCCCCGATTCACTTCACCAGAATGCAAAGCCTGTCAGTCATAACTAAATGAAGAATGCAGGGTTCTTAAAATGTGCAACAATATTTGGCAGTTGTACTTCGAAAAACGAAAATACAGAGTTAAAAACTAGAGAAGTGTTAACTAAAGAACACTCATCTGAATAACAAATAAAGTTGCAAACTGGAATATCAATAAGTTCATCAACAGGTTCCCTATAGGAAAAGAGAGAAACCTGTGATTCGAGAAACAATCGACGAGATGCAACCCATACTTGCTGTTAAGTGGGCTCTCAGCATTTAGTGCAGCAACGCATATCTTGCCATCTTTCCCACCGGCAAAGAAGACATTTTCATCAGGATCCAGTGCAATCGCATTAATTATCGTAGGGAAAACAATACTTCTCAGTAATCTTCCATTTCCTACGCTCCGAACCTAAGAAATGTACATCCAAATCAAAACTATAATACACATGCAATTTCAAGAATGGATTGCTTTTTTGTTTATTGGGGATGAATAAGACCGCATCACTACATAAAAGGCAAAAGACATGTAATAGATATTGAGGGACATATAAGGAATACATTTAAGAAAGTAAAAGATCAACAAGTCAAGACAAACAATCCACACCGTGGATGGTGAATTCATGAAACGTTTTCTCTTATAGTGCCCAGACCCCATTTGAATTAACTTTGTCATCATTGTTCAGCTCATGATCTGCTACATAACATTATTATATATTATACCAAATATTGTTTATAATTTACTAAAGACCACATGATAACTTACACCTGTGATCCTGAGATGCTGGCATTATAATGGCTGCATCCACCATATCTTGCGACCACATCCGTTACAAAAAGAGTGTGCTCCGTAAAGTTATGCATGTACAAATGGCTTTCTTGTTGACTTTGATAATCACTGAATAATCTGTGAGATTCAACGCATAGAGATATAACCATTTTCAGTGCATAATTAAAAACAATATCAAGACACAAAAATGTAAGATAAGAAGTGGTTACCTGTAAGAGACCAAACTCTAATGCCTCCATCCTCCGACCCCGAAATCAGCAGGGAGCCATCATCCCGAAATACCAAGCAACTAACACCTCTATAGTGAGCATGCCATTTCTTAAGCACTCTACAAGTATTAACCTTAATAAATACATAAAAAAAAAAAATTGTCCATTAGCATTTCAGAGAACAAAAATATAAATTCAAAGAGATAAAGAAAAATGATAAGGAAAATTAGAGCTTGTTTGGTATTCTACTTGAATCCAACTTTTTTAACTCAAAAACAATTTTCAAGTTTTAGGTCTTAAAAACTTGTTTGGTAAGACTATTTTCAAAAAATGAATTTAAGACTAACTCAAAAATATAATCTATTATCTAAAAACACAAAAAGTGAGTTTTTAAATTTAAACTTATTTTTTTCTTTTCTCTCCCTCCTCTCCTCTCACTCCGAATCTATCTCTCTTTTCTTCTTTCTCTCTCCTCCTTCTCTTTTTTGATTTAACATTTTTCATCTCTCCTCCAATCCGTTCGCTTCATTCTCTCAATTATTTCTCTCACTCCTCTTTCTCTCTATCTCCTTCGACCTTCTCACTTCTTTCTCTTTCCTCTAATCATCTCTTACCTTCTTTCATTCTCTCTTCTCTTTCTCTCTCGACCCCATTTTTATGGATCTTTTTGTCCAGTTCTAATTGTAAGATTTAAAAATTTTAAATCACATACCAAACAAATTTTTGAATCTTAAAGAAAATTGTTTTCAAGAAAAATTCTTAAGAAATGTTTTGAGAAATTATAAAAATTTTCAAATAGGATACCAAAGCCCCGCCTCCCACAAGTAGATATTCCCCGATGTGCCTCCGCCAATAATGTACGTGCCTTCGCTGTTCGCAGCCAGCGGATTGATCGGTTCTTCTGGGAATCTCTGGTTCTCAACTTGCGACTGCACGTCAAAATTCCCAAAATTCAATATTATTGCAAGAATTCCCAAAATTCAATAAAAATGCAGGCTTTTATCAATTGAGGCAATTCATCAAACTGGTTGTGTGCATACTGCATAAGAAAGGAAGTGATCTAACTTGGACGAGGATCAATACTGGACAGAGCTAGAGGAGGCAGAAGGTTCGCGGAGCTGATAGGAGGCGAGGAACCGTTCACCGACGCAGATGAGGCCGTGAGGCGGAGAGGCGTAGAGCTTGTAGCAGAGCTGCTCGGCGCCGGTGAAGAGGTCCCAGAAGCCGATGCCGGCTTCGACAAACGATGAGGCCACTGATAGATATATATTGTGTGGCTGAGATACTGCCACTTGTATGCAGATTAGAGAGTTAGTTAGACAGTTAGTTAGGTAGTTTGTTTAGAATATTGAAAAGGGTATAAATACTGTTGTATGTGGGATTGCTTAGTAAGTAAGAAAAGAAATATATTGAAAGTGTTTGGTTTCTAATTCTCTCTCTAAACTGCTGAATCTCTTCTTCTTCTTCTCACTACATTTCTGTAGTTTAATATGGTATCACTCGCCATTAGAGCTTGATCAGCTTCTTCGATCCGAGTCTTCCGCAGCTCCAACACTTCGTCTTCCTCTGAATTCTTGCTTCTTGTACGCACTTCTTGATTGCTTTGCCTTCGTCTTCTCTGTTTTCTAGGGTTGATTGTTTCTCGGTGCTCTGCAACTACGATCTGGTTGCGTCTTCGTCTTCTTCTCATATTGCACTCCAGGTGTTTGATACATTGTTTCAGTGAGTTTCGGCAACGATGGTAACAGCTTCTCAACTTCAGCTTCTTCAATCTCCGATCACTGCTCTTGTTTCGTCGATTTCGACATCTGTGAATGTGAAGTTGGATGATTCGAATTATCTCACTTGGCATTTTCAAATGCAATTACTGCTTGAGAGTAATGGCATTCTAGGGTTTGTCGACGGCACGCATCCCTGTCCTCCTCGACATTCTTCACAATCTGGAGATTCTGGTGTTAATTCCTCAAATTCAACAACTTCTTCTGCTAGTGATGAGTATTTGATTTGGATAATGCATGATAAAGCCCTGATGCAACTGCTTCTTTGAGTCCAATGGCTCTGTCATGTGCTATTGGTAGTACAAGCTCTCGGGATCTCTGGATTCGATTGCAAGAACAATTCTCCACAGTCTCCAAGACTAGCATATTTCAGATGAAGTCTAATCTTCAAACCATTAAAAAGGGATCGGATTCTGTTGCTCAGTATTTACAGAAAATCAAAGAGGCCAGAGATTATCTTTCAGCTGCTGGGGTGTATTTTGTTGATGAAGATATTGTCATTCTTGCGTTGAATGGTTTGCCACCAGAGTATAATACATTCAGAACAGTAATAAGGGGACGTGAGAATGTTATATCTCTGAATGAGTTTAGGACACAATTACTTGCTGAAGAAGCTATTCTGGAATCCACTGTTAATGCTTCTTTTATGACTGCAATGGTTGCCCATAATCTACCTCCGAGAGCACCTACTCAATCCAATTTTGTAGCTGGTAGTTTCAAGCCGTTCAATGCTCCCAAAAACAAGGGGAAGGGCCGGTTTCATCAAAATAACAGGACTTTTTCATCCAAGCAGTATCTTCCTACTCAGACTCATGTTCTCCAAAATCCAAGTCCTGGTGTTCTTGGTTCTTTTCCTCATCAGCAGCACTCCTCTCCTTCTGCTCCACCTCTCCTCTATTGTCAACTGTGCAATTGTGGTGGTCATTCTGCGCCTTTCTGTCCATCCAATTCTTCTGCGAAATCCCGATGTCAGATTTGTGGCAGATTTAATCACAGTACATGGTTTTGTTTTTACAATGACAAGGGTCCCAACTATATTGGTGCTGGCAATGGTTCTTATCCACAACCAGGGCATCCATATTCTCAGCAGGCTTCTTATTCACAGCAAGGGTATTCATCACAGTTTCCTGCTCCACAACAAATTCAGTCTCAGGCGCCAATGCAGGCTTTTCATACTATGGGGCCACAACCCTCTCCTCCAGCAGCATCTTCATCTTCTTCCCAAGTTTGGATCACTGATTCCGGTGCAACAAATCATATGACTGCTGATCTTTCCAATCTGTCTCTAGCTTCACCCTATCCCACTAATGAAGTCATCCAAACTGCCAATGGTGAAGGTTTGCCTGTATCTCACATTGGTAGTACTGTTATAAAACCATCTCTCCATCCTATCAAATTGAATTCTGTGTTATATGTTCCCAAATTAACACAGAATCTTCTATCTGTCCATCGCATATGTTTGGATAATAATTGTTGGCTTATCTTTGATGCCTTCTGTTTTTGGATCCAGGACAAGGCCACAGGGAGGGTACTCTATAAAGGATTGTGCAGTAATGGACTCTACCCACTCCCATCTCTAGCCACTGTGTCACCTGCCGGTTCTCAAAGCATTGCTTCAAATAAAGCCCTCCTTGGTCAGTTGGTTACTTCTACTACCTGGCACAATAGATTAGGACATCCCTCTAATTCAGTTGTCTCTCTTATGTTGCATAAGTCCAAAGTTGCTTTTGCAAAAGAGCCAAATCTGGTTCTGTGTCCTAGTTGTCTTGAGGGTAAATTCTGTAAACTTCCATTTGCATTAAGTGTCAATAAATCTGTAACTCCTTTTGCTGTAGTGCATAGTGATCTTTGGGGTCCTGCACCATGTAAATCTGTGGATGGATATCGGTACTATGTCACCTTCATTGATGAATGTACCCGGTATTCATGGATTTTTCCATTGATGAATAAATCCGATCTTTGTGCCACTTTTATTGCTTTTCATGCTTATGTTCTCACTCAATTCTCTGCAAGCATTAAAATTTTGCAAAGTGATGGTGGTGGTGAGTACATTAGCAAGTCACTTCAATCTTTTCTTCTCCAAAAGGGCATTTCTCATCAAAAATCCTGCCCTTATACCCCTGAACAAAATGGGATGGCTGAACGTAAACACAGACACGTTATTGAAACCACAATTACTTTGTTGCAAACAGCTAAAATGCCTTCCCAGTTTTGGTCCTTTGCATGTCAAACTGCCATTTATCTCATTAATAGAATGCCTACTCCCATTCTCCATAACCAGTCTCCTTTTGAAGCCTTATATGGTGCTGTTCCAGTGCTAACTCACTTGCGAACGTTTGGTTGTGCTTGTTATCCTTTCTTAAGACCTTACAATGCTACCAAACTTCAAGCTAAGACTACAAAATGTGTGTTTTTGGGGTATGCATCCAAATTCAAGGGTTTCATTTGTTTTGCAGTTTCTACACATAAATTCTTTGTGTCTAGACATGTGGTATTTAGTGAACATGAGTTTCCTTATAATGACTTGTTGTCCCGAGCCACCACACCACAAACTCCTACTTCTGTTCACATTACTGACCTGTCATCTCTTCCTGTCATCCCCTCACAGTCTATAGTCACTATACCCTCCTCTCATACTCCTATTTCTCCTGAGTCTCCATTACATTCCCCTTCTGCTCCCGGGTCTTCTTCCTTCTCACCAACCACGTCTCATTTTCTTGATCCACCACCCTCTCCTCAGTCCATTACTGGTGCAGTTTCACCCACTGATCACAACCCTGTGGTACTTGAACATAGTCATGTTACACTACAAGTGGTTCCTTCCATTCCCTCCTTGAATATACATCCTATGCAGACTAGGAGTAAGAGTGGTATTAGCAAGAAGAAGGTTCTTTTGTCTGCTCTTGCTACTTCCATGGATGCTGATTTGTCTATGTGTGAACCCAAAACATACAAATCTGCTCTCAAGAGTCCTGTGTGGTTTCAAGCAATGAAGGAAGAGATCAGTGCTTTGCATACTCAAGGCACATGGAGTTTAGTTCCTTTACCTGCTCACAAGAATTTAGTAGGGTGTAAATGGATTTTCAAACTCAAGAGACATTCAGATGGTTCAATTGCACGACATAAAGCTCGATTGGTTGCCAAGGGATTTAGTCAAGAACCTGGGCTGGATTACAGTGATACCTTTAGTCCAGTTGTTAAACCAACCACAGTGAGGATTGTTTTAGCACTTGCTGCTCACTTTAATTGGTCACTTCGGCAACTAGATGTCAAGAATGCGTTTCTCCATGGGATCTTACAGGAGGAGGTGTATATGGATCAGCCACCTGGCTTTGAGGATCCCCAGCATCCTACTTTGGTATGTCAATTGCATAAGTCCCTATATGGCTTAAAACAGGCCCCGAGGGCATGGAATGACAGGTTTACTTCTTTTCTGCCTAAGTTGGGCTTCCATAACACCTATTCTGATTCATCCTTATTTGTGAAAACTGTTGGTGCCAATATTGTGATCTTATTGCTATATGTCGATGATATTATCATCACAGGCAGTGCAATCACTGAGATTCAGCAGGTCATTGATGCTTTAACTTCTGAATTTGACATCAAGGACTTAGGTCATCTTCACTACTTCCTCGGCATTCAGATTTCCAAGACTGCCAAGGGGTTATTTTTGTCCCAACAGAAATATGTGCAGGATCTCCTTGTCAAAACAGAAATGCTTGACTCCAAGCCTTGTGACACACCCTGCTTACCTTCTACCAGGTTACTCAAGGATGATGGTGACCCTTATCCTAATCCTACTTTGTATAGGAGTGTGGTGGGTGCTCTTCAGTATCTAACGTTCACACGCCCTGATATAGCTTTCTCTGTGCATCAAGTCTGTCAGTTTATGCAGCATCCCATGGTCTCTCATTTCACTGCAGTTAAAAGGATCCTTCGGTATTTGAAGGGCACTATGTCCTGTGGCATTACATATTCTCAAGGGGACTTGGTACTATCTGCATTTAGTGATGCCGATTGGGCTGGAGATCCCAATGATCGGCGATCTACAACAGGGTCTGTGGTATTCCTCGGGACTAATCCTATCTCCTGGTCCTCTAAGAAACAGCAGACAGTGTCCCGATCTTCGACTGAGGCCGAATATCGTGCGTTATCTTCCACTGCAGCAGAACTTGATTGGATTCAACAAATCCTTGCTTTTCTGCATTTTCCGCTGTCTGCTCCTCCTGTTTTATACTGTGACAACCTTTCTGCTATCGCCTTGTCTTTCAATCCTGTTCAACATTAACGGACCAAACACATTGAAATTGATGTGCATTTTGTTCGCGAGCGGGTTTCTCAGAACAAGCTTGTGGTGCAGTTTGTGTCCTCCAAGGAGCAGTTTGCAGATATCTTGACCAAAGGCCTCAGTTCTTCATTGTTCCTTTTTCATTGTAACAATCTCATGTTAGGTTCATCCAAACATGAGATTGAGGGAGGATGATAGATATATATTGTGTGGCTGAGATACTGCCACTTGTATGCAGATTAGAGAGTTAGTTAGACAGTTAGTTAGGTAGTTTGTTTAGAATATTGAAAAGGGTATAAATACTGTTGTATGTGGGATTGCTTAGTAAGTAAGAAAAGAAATATATTGAAAGTGTTTGGTTTCTAATTCTCTCTCTAAACTGCTGAATCTCTTCTTCTTCTTCTCACTACATTTCTGTAGTTTAATAGCCATCACCAGCTCCATTGAGAGTGTCGATGGATTGGACTGGATTGGAATGGATGGGTGAATTGGGGTTTCTCACGAGGGTTTTTATTGAGCGTTTTGGAATCTCTGACAGAGTAACGAATACATAAAATCTTTATGGTGCTGGTGAGAGTTTTGCTAGGGTTTATGAATGGTGCTTGGCCAAACACAAAAAGCCGGGAAGGTTCTCAAAGCGGCGCCATTGGCAATCATTTCAAAGTTTCTAATCGTTGGCGGTTGTGGCTTATTTTTTTTTTATATCTTTTCATTTTTCAAATTTTCATAATGATAATATTAAAAAAAAAGGGTAAATATCAGTTAATACCCTCAAATTTCGTGATTTTCAACATTTGGTACATGAAGTTTTTTTATCTAGAGTCATACCTAAAATATTAATTTTGGAACAGTCTCATACATCCGTTAATCTAACTGTTAAGTATTCCGTTAACTGATGACGTGACGCCTATATAGACCAAAACAAGACACCACGTGTCATTAAGGGGTCCACGTGAAAATTAAAAATTCAAGTTGGCCCCACTTGGACATTAAAAAATAATAAAAAATTAAAACTTAAAAAAAATTAAAATTTTGTTTTTCTGGGCTGTCTCCTACTCTTCCCCCCCCCCAAGTCCCAACACTTTCTCCTTCCCTCGCTCCTTTCTCTCCTCTCCACCCACCCAGCCCTAAATTCAATTGATTCTCCAACTCCCTCTTCGATGGCCACTGTCCCCCTCATTTACCACTAGTTCCCACTTTAATTAATTATCGCTTTCAATTCTTCTTCTCTACACGAAGACACGCAAATCTTGCAGGTACTCTCTCTCTCCTCGATCTATCTCTCTCTACCTCTATGATTTTTATTTTTTTCTTCCATTTTTTGTGAATTTGAAGGAAGTTCAGAATCAAATCTTTGCCAAGAATAAGTGGATTTGTAGGATGTCAGGGTCTCCAGGTTGGATGTGGGTAGGGGTTCGATTCGGGAGCGCCCAACGATACGAATTCTGGGTCGGATTCGGGAAGATCCATGTCGGTGTCGGATTTCAAGCGAAGGCTTGGAGGCCTTGACCGGATCCGGAGGAGGAGGGTAGAGATATGCGGCCTTGGGCTTGGCGTGTTGGAGGATTGGGCTCCGTGAATAACTTATGTGGCGGCGTCTTTTGGCTGAGGTTGGGTTTTAGGGTGTGGAGGATGGGGTTAGGTTTTGGGATGAGGAGGATAAAGGTTTGGAGCAGGAGGTTGCTGGGGATTTGCAATGGTGAAGACGGAGGTTTGAAATGGGGATGGGAAAAACCCTTAGTTTTTTATTTTCTTTAAATTTTTTTTCTTTTTTTTAAGTTTTAATTTATTATCATTTTTTTAAGTTTTAATTTTTTAATTATTTTTTAATGTCCAAGTGGGGCCAACTTGAATTTTTAATTTCCATGTGAGCCTTTTAATGACACGTGGCGCCCAGTCCTTGTCCACATGGGCACCACATCATCAGTTAACGGAAGACTTAATAATAGTCAGACTAACGGATGTATGAGACTGTCCTAAAATTAACACTTTAGGTATGACTCTAGGACTAAAAAAATGTTGAAAACCACAAAATTTGAGAGTAGTAAACTGATATTTACCCTAAAAAAGAAGAAGTTTGTAATTGTTGTTCATTGTTGATTGATTCTGACATCTTCACCAACGTCTCTAGAGATTTTTCTTTTCTAATTTGACTGGGTGGATTTGTGTGAAACTCCATCTTAAGAATTTGATTATTAAATTACGTATTTGATAATTATGATGTATTTTTATTTTCGGTGTAAATTTATTTTTTCAAATTTACAAATCACGATTGCTAAAATTGAAGGCTTGGGCATAGTCAAATGACTGAATTTGGATAAATAAACAACCTTGAGCAAGCCTAAGACCAGGGGGTGTGTGTCGGCCAAAGGCTCTCTGACGGTCAAGTTAGTAAATAATTTTAGACTGAAGCTGTGACATCCCACATCGCACAGGGGAGTGATCCTTAAATATATATTCTCATCCCTACCTAGCACGAGGCCTTTAGAGAGCTCACTGGCTTCGGGTTTCGTAGGAACTCCGAAGTTAAGCGAGAAGGAGGCCATAGCACTCCCAAGATGGGTGACCCATTGGGAAGTTGCTTGTGAGTTCCCAAAAACAAAACCGTGAGGGAATGGTAAGCCCAAAGCGGACAATATCATGCTACGGTGATGGAACAGGCCCGAGAAGTGATCCGCCCTGGGCCGGGATGTGACAAATGGTATTAGAGCCAATCCTTGGCCGGAAGTGTGCCGATGAGGATGTCGGGCCTCTAAGGGAGGTGGATTGTGACATCCCACATCGCCCATGGGAGTGATCTTTAAATGTATATTCCCATCCCTACCTAGCACGAGGCCTTTTGGGAGCTCACTGGTTTCGGGTTCCATAGGAACTCCAAAGTTAAGCGAGAAGGAGGTTAGGTCACTCCCAAAATGGGTGACCCATTGGGAAGTTGCTTGTGAGTTCCTAAAAACAAAACCGTGAGGGAATGGTAAGCCCAAAGAGGACAATATCGTGCTACGGTGGTGGAACGGGTCCGGGAAGTGATCCGCCCAGGGCTGGGATGTGACAGAAGCAGTGGGCAAGACAATTCAAGTGTTTAGATTGCGTTACCAAATATGAACCCTAGGTGGTTGTATTTATTCCATGGGGAGAGATACCTTTTTAGGATAAAATCTTCATTATAAGCCAGGAGAATCCTAGAGGATATCTAGAAGTAGATAGTGCACCCTCATAGGATTTATGATTAATTCTTAGATTGTAAGAACTCTAAGACTTAAAGAATCTAATTGTGTCCATATCTGGATAAGATCACGTAATAAGCATAGTCATCCAGCTGAGTCGCGAGGATTCTGCCTATTGCCTCTGAATATGATGATGGTGGCATCGCTACTCCGTTTGGTACAACTCCATCTAGAGCTGGTGAGTCCATGACCAGACTTCTAAGTTAAATATATTAGGATCAGCCTTACTCTGACCCTAGAAATATCATCTAAAACTACTATTTAGTTTTGAATTTGCACAAACAGAGGATGCCATGTGATTTAGAACACCGACAAACCTAAAGGTAGGTCTCAGGTCTTGCACTCTCCCCCATGCTTCATCCATGCGCCACAACTCACCACCGCGGTGATGCCATGTGCAGTAACGCACCGTAGTATGGTCACAAAAAAATGTACAGAAGTTGGGCAACAGAAAGGTCCCTTTGCCTATTTTCTTGAAAATCAAGGCATTATGGCTCAATACACTATTCCTATAACACCACAACATAATAATGAAGCATAAAAGAGAAATATAACATTGATGGAGATGGTGAGAAGCATAATTTCAAGGTCCAAACTTCCTGATTTTCTTTGGGAAGAGGCATCGAAGAATGCTAATTGTATATTGAAATCGAGTGCCCTCAAAATCTGTTTCTAAGTCACCTTTTGAATTATGGAATGGAAGAAGACCAAGTTTTGGCCATTGTTAGGTTTGGGGATGTAAGGCAGAAGCAAGGTTACAATCCAAGTGACAAGTTATACTCCAGAGCCTGTACTTGTTTTTTCATTGGTTATTCAAAGAAATCAAAGGGTTTCAAGTTTTATTGTACTCAAGCACACATAAGAATACAAGAAACTCATAATCTTGTTTTTATAGAAGATGAAGATGCATCTAATTTGGTCTAAAACAAATTTGATTTTGAAGAACTAGATCAATTGGATAATGGTTCTTCACATTTGAATTACAATCAGGTACCTATGTTTCTAAGATCCAATACAGTTAATTTTGAAATTGATAAAGACATCAGTGAACCCGAAATTTGAAGAAGGATAAATGAATGTTCAGTTTAATCAGGATCAAACTCCTAATGCTCAAGCTACTGATCATTCACTTGATCAA
The DNA here is from genome assembly GCA_033882615.1 of Malus asiatica. NCBI lineage: Eukaryota > Viridiplantae > Streptophyta > Magnoliopsida > Rosales > Rosaceae > Malus > Malus asiatica. Next base: position 7,908,953 of record CM066498.1, read on the forward strand.
CCACATCTGAGAGAGTCCAACAGAGTAAGGAGCTGGCCATTTCAAAAGATTATGTGTATCTTTAAGTGACAGAGTTTGATTATGGCGATATTAATGATCCTGTGACATATCAACAAGCCATGAAGAGTCCTCAAATGGTTTTATGGCAAAAGGCAATGAAAGAATAACCTGATTCAATGTCTAAAAACAATGTTTGGTCTCTTGTAAATTATCATCTTTAAAATTAAAACAATTGGATGAAAGTAGATGCACAAGACCAAGAGATTTGTTGAAGAAAGGTTTGAAAGATATAAACCAAGGCTAGTTTCAAAGGTTTTCACATAGATAGAAGGTGTTAATTACAATGAAACTTTTTCACTTGTATCTTCCAAGGATTCCATGAGAGTTATAATGGCTTTAACAACCCATTTTGACTTATAATTGCACTAAATGAATGTCAAGATAACTTTTTTGAATGGGTAACCTTATGAGGAGATTTTCCTGATTTAGCCTCATGAATTTGTTAAAAGGGCGAAAGAAGACATGGTCTGTAAAACTGAATAGTCAATTTATGAACTTAAACAGGCTTCAAGGCAGTGGTTCTTAAAATTTGATCAAGTGGTTACTTCACAAGGTTTTCTTGAAAACAAGATGGATGATTGTATCTATCTCAAGTTCAAATGATCAAAATTTCTCTTCCTTGTTCTATATGTTGATGATATCTTACTTGCAAGCTCCAATGTGCAACTTTTGAAAGAAACAAAAGCACATTTTGAACATAATTTGAAATGAAGGATCTTGGATAGGCTCATTATGTTACTGGAATTGAGATTCTTAGAGATAGATAGAAAGTTGGTTTGTATTAGAAGGGTTATATTGAGAGAGTACTTAACAAGTTCAACATGGAGAGCTGTAATAAGGCTGATGTCGTTCGAGTGAACAAGGGTAACAAATTCTCTTAAGATCAATGTCCTAAAAATGTGCATTAGATTAAACTGATGAAGATGAAGACTTATGCTTCATTAGTTGTTAGTCTTATGTATGCTAATATTTGTACTAGACCAGACTTAGCATTCATTGTTCGACTTTTAGGAATATTTCAATTGAATCTAGGAGAAGCAAAATCGATGGTTGCAAAGAAAGTATTGAGGTATTTGTAGAAAACTCAAGGGTCATGTTATTCTATGATCAAGATGATTCCCTGGAGTTAATTGGATTCACTAATTTAGATCTTGCTGGGGATGTTGTTGAGAGAAAATCAATTGGTGGACATTTTAAAACTGAATAGAGGTGCTATTTCTTGGAATAGTGCTAAACAGACTATTATATTAAATTCAATAATGGAAGTTGAGTTGTGGCACCTTTTGAAGGAATGAAACAAGGGCTCAAAAATATGATTGCTGACATGAAGATTGTTGATTCCATTAAGGGACATGTAAAGATGTTATGTGATAACAATGCTGCTGTGTTTTTCTCGAAGAATTACAAGAGCACTTCAACTTCTAAATTGACAGGTGTGAAGTTCCTCAAGGTTAGAAAAATGGTTAAGAAAGGGGAGATTGAAATTCAATTTTTGTCTGCTAATGTAATGATTGCAGATCCTCTTACTAAAACTTTGCAAAATAATGTGTCTAAAGGGCATGTTACACATATGGGGATATAACTCCACCAAGTCATGTTGACTATATGCAGAAACTTGATGGTAAGGATGCAGGGCTCGCAGATTCTTTTGACGTGATTACAGGGACTTGCACAGGTGGCCTTGTGACTGTTGGAAAACAATTCAGAAATAAAAAATAACAGAAATTCTAATATTTTATTTAATCAAAATATACTTGCTATGCAAAACGAAAATTACACAATAATACAGAAATAAATACAATGGTACTAACGTGATTACAGAAGGTAGAGGCTAACGTAATAGCTATGTCCTTCGAACAGTATTTTCGTCCCACTCTTGTGCTTGTGGTTCAACAATGTCTGCTCGACCAGATTCAACTACCTAATTCTACAACCCGCACTGGATTATAGAATTCTAGCAAATTTGCTTTGTGTGTTTACTCTCTTGATATTTCGTACAGAAGCAAGAAGGAAGAAAAGAAGATGTCTGGAATGGAACTGAGGACTCCAGTTATATAGGCTTTTTCATACCTCTTCAAATACTTTTTGGATGTATTTGAAGCTATACAACTCTTTCCAAGGAGTTGTGTCTTTAATCAAAACGTTTTGAATTAAATTTAATTAAAAACTTAATTCAAAAATTAAAACTAATTAATATTATGGTATAATCATTAAGCCCAATCCACACAAATGGTGGCCTAAGCCTCAATTCCCATTCCAAGTGGTCCAACACCTAACTAATATTGTAGAGGACAAAACATATATAAAGGACATTGAGAATCTTGTTTTCTCCAATGTGGGACAAGAGTCTCAAAACTATAACAGTGACTGCCATGCTTACCACCCCAGATGAAAATAATCGTCCCTTGTATGCTGCTAAAGATATTAAAGCTTTTTATCTTGAAAACTGCCCTCAAATTTTCCCCCAAGACAGGTATTATCAGATATATTAGCTCTTAAATTTTTTAAATAATGTTATGTGGTAACTATTAACTGAAAGCTAACCTATCCCTTTAACAACAGTTTTGTTGTTGCCAACCTCGCTAAGAACTTGAAAGATTTAGGAAGACCGAAATATGATGGGAAGTATTTACATTCCCAATTAAAGGAAAAGTAGGAGACGAACACTTGCGCCACACCTTGACTAACGTTGTAATCCCAACTTTTGATATAAAGCGGCTCCAACCTGTGATCTTCTCCAGCTATCAGGTTTGTTTATCTCTTAATTGGAACATTATAAATACATATACATGGGACAATAATTTCTTACTGAGCGTAATATTGTATTGCTAAACTTGAATCTCATGTATGAGAAAAGTTGAAGTTCTACCATAAAACTAATTGGTTATATAGGGAGTAGCCCAATCTCTTAGAAGCCTTTAAAATGTTTCTCTTTTCACCAATGTGAGACTCTTTAACTTTCACATCCTCACATTGTACCCTAAAAAATAAACCTGATCAATAGTTCAGCTTCACATTCTGACAAGTGACAATATAAGCATCTCGGATGCTGCCAAAACTTTCGTGTTTATGTGCTTTATATATTCGACTGTTTGCAATGGTTCTTGATTTTGTCTATGCATTTATGTCATGATTTAGATGAGAAAGAACAATAGGCTAGATGCTTTGCTATCGGATATATGTATAGGACCTTCAGCAGCCCTGTAATACCTTCCAGCATATCAATTTAAATCGACTAATTCAACTAGTGAAACAAGAGAATTCAATCTCACTGATGGTGGCGTGGCTGCTAATAACCTGGTATTGATCTGAAAACTTAATTTTCACTATGAATAATATATATGTTCGTTAATTTGAGTGTATTAATATTTTTATTTTATTTTATTTTTTATTTTTGTTCTTTTATTTTAGGCTTTGGTTGCTATTAGCGAAGTGACAAAACAAATCCACAAGGGCAACCCTGAGTTCGTTCCTTTGAGTGTAAATGACAAGTTGTATGAGCGGTTCCTGGTCATATCACTGGGTACCGGTACAACATCTGAGGAGAAGTACGACGCCAAAGAAGCATCTGAGTGGGGTGCTTTGGGATGGTTGATTGGATCTCATTTTTCGGCTCCTCTGGTAGATATATTCACTCAAGCAAGTGGTGACATGGTTGATTTCCACCTTGCTGCTGTTTTTCAAGCTCGAGTCTCCTGATAGTTATCTTTGAATTCAGGTACATATATGTGTGTGTGAGTAATCTTTTTACGAACCTTCAACATTTTGATTCAATAAAGTGAAGGAAAATATTACTATACCAAATAATCATTTTCGCATAGCGAATTAACATAGCTAGCAAGATATGTAGATATATTAATGAGTGAAAGTGAAAAATGGATGCAGGATGACACACTAACTGGAACACTGGCTTTTGTGGATATTTCTTCTTTGGGAAACTTGAATGGTCTCGTAATAGTTGGGGAGAAATTGTTAAAGAAATCAGTTCCAATGGTTGACTTTGATACTGCAAAAGCAAAGCTTGTTCATCCTGAAACTACAAATCAAGAGGCTCTCATAAGGTATTTAAATATAGTATACATACATCACGAAATCCACAATTAATTTAAGTTTGTAGCATTTTATATGTATATTAAATTTCCCAAACTATTTCTTCTTTCAAAAATTGATTTCCATCTGCAGGGTAGCCGGAGTTCTTTCAAGGGAGAGGGCTGAAAGGAACAAAGTTCATGAACTGAAATCATCATCACCAAATAGAAAGGATGCAGCATCCAACTGATCTAATTTATATTCCATGACAAAATACAACACTGACCGTATAAACACTTCTACACGCACGTATAGGATTATGAACAATACTTGGCTACTCAAAGAAGAGTAAAAATTCCTACTCAAAATTCGTAGTGTTTTAATCGTAAAGTTTTGTGCGTATGATCAGAACCGTTCATATTATGAATCACACTGTAAAGATCATCTCTACAAAAAATAAATTAAAACTAAGGTCGTTTAGTCAATTTATTGTAGCAAATACATGGACGGTTCGTAATGTTTTTACCAATACCGTTCATTTATTTTTAAATAGTTTGATGATCAAACAACCTTAGTTTTAATTAATTTTTTACAGAGACGATCTTTATAGGTTGATTGATAATATAAATGGTACTGATTATAAATACAAAATTCTATAAATTAACAACGAATAATTTTGAAAAATTTTGAGTAAGAGTTCCTACTCATTTTTGAGTAGCCAAGTATTGTTCTAGGATTATATGCTACTGAATTTCATTCAGTTATTTATTTGTTTATGTAAAATAAAGAAGCTATCATAACGCCATGACGAACTGGTAACTAAACTATTATCTATGTCTTGTAATTCAGTACTGAAGTTATTTTCTCTCAATAAATAGTAAATACCAATCAACATGTTGGTTGTCATATGAGTTTTGTTCCCGTCATTGTTTATTTATGGGATAATCGGTGTAGAGCACATTTCTTGCTCTAACCAACTTGATTAAGTCAAAATTCCTTTATTATTTACTCAAGAGCAGGTATATATATACTATGCATGAAGAATTGATACGGCAAGTAGAAGATTGGATATTCGAGTTATCAATTATGATATGCCCAAAAACTCTAAGGTAAGACTCACTGTTTTTGACCTAGTGGCTTGCTGTTATCAATTTACATCAAAGTTAGCCATTTATCTAGTTTTTGGGTCTTAATATATTACAAATTCAACATCATCAGAAGCACCAACAAATTTCAATTTTTTTTTCACTTCTTTTTGTTCCATTTTCTTCAATCCAATCAACTTTCTTGGGAACTAAAACAAAAGGAGAGAAAGAGAGAGTTCCCAACCTGTCTCAACTTCGTCTTTGGAAAGTAGGCCCTGGGAACGGATAAAGTGCCCAACAAAGATACTCTAGCTAGTCAAAGGAGATGGATTCGGTTCGTAAGTCTAGTCAAAACAAAATGTTAACTTAGAAATTGATGAAGACTTTAATAATAAAATTAGGAGAAATTAGGTTCACATCCTTTTTTTTGCTACTTCATTGATTAAAATCTTATTCATTTTCAATTTTTGATCAAGGTCCTTGGTATTAATAACATTATTAATGATTTGATTAATAAAATATTTTTATTTTTAAATATATTCCTTTAGTGTTAAAAATGTTACAATTAGTATATTTATATTTATGGCTAAATTTTTTATCATAAATTTTTATTTTTAGTTGGTACCTATTTTTAATTTGTACCAATTTTTTTTTCATTTTTAATTTGTTCCCATATATTAGTTTCTTTTTGTGCCCATATTTTTTAAAGTTTTATTTGTGTTTGTACCCATGTGTTGTATATTTAATCAATGATAGAAAAATTACATATGGTATATTTATGTTTTATGCCTAAACTTTGTATCATATATTTATATTTTTAGTTTGTACCCACTTTTAATTTGCAACATTTTTTTAAATTTGTAGTTTTTTTTTTAGTTTTATTTTGTACCCATGTATTAATTTCTTTTAGCGTCTATATTTTTTAAAAATTCATTTGTACTCATAATTTTTTAATCTTTTATTTGTACCCTAATTTATTTATAATGTACTCATTCTTCTTTATTAATGTACCGTTTTATTATATGTGAAATGTACCCATTTTTTTAACACTATGGATACATTCTTTTGCCATTTATTATTTCTTATTTTTACATAGTTTTTATCCATTTATTCAATCAAAATGTTTGAATTTTTTTATTGTAACCGTTTTCAATAGTATTATAATGAGGGATTTTAAATTTATAGGATTATAAATCTTATAAAATATCAAACAATTAATGTCAAAAATATAAAAATATAAATATTAATTGTAATATAATGAGGTGTACAAAGTCAAGGGACTTTGATCAAACTTTGAATACGATTAAGATTTTAGTCAAAGAATGTTAGGGATTAGGGATCGCATCCAAAGTATCCCTAAAATTAAGTATAAACTTTTCCACTCATAACCGTTGCATTTGCAACCTCTTCGTTTAAAATTTCACCAAAGACTTGAATGCTACCTGAAAAATAGTAAAAAGAAATAGAATAAATAAGTGAATATCAATCATACCAAAGGAACACAATCAAATTATCATTTTTATCCAATAGTACAAACTAAACAAAGTACTACACTACTACTACAACAGACTCACAGAGTACTAGGCTATGCCCCAATGTTATTCTACCACTACTACAACTACTACTACAACATACTCATAGATTATTTGGATTTTCAAAAGAGATTATTTGGATTGCAGTATCAATGTAAGTTTGTAACATCTCAATAACCTTTGCAAAAGTAGAACCTTGCTGAGTACCCCATGTGACTTGGAGGTCCGGGACATGCATACAAAGAAACCCAAGTCACTTTGCAATCCCAACCAAATCATACAGAGAGAGAGCAAAATTAACAAATCCCCAACACCATAATTAAAACTCTTTCATAGGAAAATGAATTGGAATAGTCTGGATTAATATTAGTCTAAATTTTTTAAAATACTTGGTGCCTCAGATTTGATAATTCATTGGGCGCCATTACTTACAGCTCTAGATTTGGGAAGGAATGCATTCCAGCATACCTATCAAAACTTGTTTCACTCAATAAAAAATATTAGGTAACCCAAATGTTGTTCAAGTGCATATATAAGTTTATAACTTACAAAAAAAAACATTATAACAAGAAAAAAAAGTGCTGATACATTTCCTACAATACACTTAAAGGTGGGATATTAACACTTATTTAAGTTATTAAATCACTTAACCTGTATATATTTGTCACTGCACTTGGAAATATAGATGGTGATCTAACGAATAGCATAATCAACCTACAAAGGACATAAATGGATTCACAAAAGTTATTTGCTGCCCAAGCTATTTGGATCTTTGGACCATTTTTTCCATATTAGTGGACCTAACCGTACACAAAGAGACCATTCCTAAAAAAACAGTGAAACCCAAAATACTCAATTCTTCATATGAGCTAATAAAAGTGTTGTGATGCTGCATATGACTGATGCTACATATGACTGATGTTGCATCTACTAATGTTGCATATGGAGTCTACTGCCAAGGTCATCTCTAGGGTAAGGTTCATTGTAATCTTTAGAGTAAGGGCATATAAATCACATTTCCCTTGATTTAAGGGAGGAGACTGATTTGGGGTAATGTCTTAGGTAGGCAACACACCTTCTTCTTTCTTGTCGGCTGCTTGCTGTAGCCATCCTTCCCATCTCTTTTCCCTCTCTCTTCTCATATCTACCCGGACTCACTCTTGTACAAACATACATGAAATATACACTGGAACTTTAAACCAAAAAATCTACAAAAAGGGTTAGAAGTCAAGCAACCAAGTACCAACCTGTAATTGAAAATTAATATAAAAAAATGAATTAACCAAACATTCAGAAAGATCCAAATGTAGAAGCCCAAAAACACAAAAAAGGAAAAAAATATTGAATTGTATTACAAACTATGGATTAGATAGTGATCCCAAAAACCAAATATAACCAATAAGCACAAGTTCCATCATTAGTAAAAACCAATCGATTCATTGATTTTCATATGAGTGATACAAGTATTGGTATACATAAGCAACATGAGGAGATAAGCCTTCAGGATGTGTAGGATTACAATGCAGAGCAACTAAAAGATAAACATTACAATTGAGAGCATTAATATCCTAATATCCAATAAACAATAGCTTATGTTTTTAATTTTTAAAACTACTCAAGTACAGAGCACTCACTGTTCTGGATTCAAAGAGAACCTCACACAATAAAATCGCTTCTCCATAAAACATAAATAATAGCTCTTGGAATTGACTGTAGAGTATAAAGTGGTAGCTTAAACAATTATGTATGGTTCAATTTCAAAGCATCTACGAAGCCTAAAATTAGTAAACCTTCTTTTCTTATTAACTTGTATAAGCAACAAGCCAAAAAGATTTTACCTTTAAAAAGCAAGAAAAACAGAAGCATCCCAGAAAAATAATTTTATCCTACAAATTCACAGCAAAAAGAAAAATACTGAAAAATAAAAAGCAAATAGAAAACTGATTAAAAAAATCCTCCATATGTAATAATAAATCAAGTTAAAGAATCCCCAATCACAGAAATAAAGCCAAGCACACATACATATAGATTTAGAAAAATCAAACCCAAATTGGAGGTTGCGGAGTGCGAATGTGCAGGTGGAAGGGCTGTTGGAGAGAAGTACATGTAAATTCAAAACCAAATTTATATAAAAATAAAATAAAAATTTGAAAAAAAAAACTTCAACCTTACAACATTGGGAGAAAAATGGCGGTCTCGTATGTCTGGGAGAGGAAGATTTAGGTGTCGACTTGAGTTTTGGCGGAATGGATCTCCTGGGTTCTTGAATTTTTGGTGGTGGACAACAAGCGACGTGGAGATAAGGCCATGGACAACAACAAAGCGATGGAGAGAGGGGTTTGTTGTTTGGGTAAATAAATCTGGGTATCCTGTTGGGTCATGCTGGTGTGAAAGAAACGAGCAATTTGAAAGGCAGAGAGAAAGAAAGGGGAAAGTGAAGTGGAATGGTCTAGAATTTCACTTGTTTGATATTTCATTCTGGCGCTATAATTTCCCGCGCATTTTTTGTTAGGTCAGAATGGGAAAGTTCAGGTGCAAAGCTAGAAACTATTATTTACGACGTATCATTCGTGTCATAAAAGGTAGGGACCCAAATATATAAAAAAAAATCACTTTACGACATAACATAATGCCTTAAAAGAGAAGGAAAGTGCGTCGTGTAAATTGTCAAATACAACACACAACGGTTATGCAGTAAATATTTTTATTTAACGACTTGCACAAAAGTGATGCTGTGAATGCTAGATTATGTGCAAGAGTATTACAACATGAACTTTACGAATATCGTGAATAATATCATTTAAGGCATGCTAGTACCGTACGCCATATATTTCAAGTCGTAAGAGACCCAAATTGTTTTAGTGATCACCAATATTTTTGTGCCACTTTTTGATCCTACAATTTAATCTTAACAAAACGTATAACATGTGACTTATGCGCGTAACATGTTTCTACAATTTAATCCCAACAAAATGCATAACATGCAACTTTCCCGATTGATCCAATGCATTCAAATGCCGTGTTTGACTAACGTTAATTTCCAACGAAAGTTGGAAAATAATAACCTAGACCTAGTATTAATTGGTCTTCAGCTAGCTTTAAATTCCAAATGAATTTAGCATAACATAAAGTATGAATAGAATGAAAAACGATCGAAACGATGTTAAAAACGATGCTAATTCCAGTGGGTTTTGTTCTCACAAAGTTCTAAAATAATTTTTACTAAAAAAATAGATTATTTGGAACAAGTGCATTTTAGTAATCACATTAGTTTTCATTCTAATTCATGTGAATTAGTAAATAACGTACATAGATCAATATCGTTCATATTCCGATTTTAGAAAATTTTAGTAAACAAAATTAATAGGAATCTAATTCTGACTCTACCACATTTCAACTCTTCATCAACTCAATTTCTCTTATTTAATTACACATTAGTATACGAGTCAGCGGAGCACGGCGCATGTATTCGGATATGCACAAAAATATTTCCTCGTTGGATATGGTTCATGAATTTTCCACGTGTGCATACGAAATTTTCTATGTGCAGTGCTACTTTGAAAATTATTTGCACATGAGATCATATTTGTGGCAGCTTTGTGAGACCACATTCTCTATGTGCAGTGCTACTTACGTAGCAAATAATATAGATATAGGCTGTACATACACAAGTTTGGAGTCAAAATTGGACTGGAAAATTTCTCTATATAAAGGCCCACAACTCCAGTTTTATAATATACCTGCATTTCTCCTGATCAACAGCCTTCCTTTTAGATTCTAAAAACCTCTACTTATTCTCAGTTTTACTTCCTGGCTAAATATTAAGTCTTGTGCATCACCTTGATCTCCTTCAATACCATTCATGGCAAAATCATCCCTTCACTCTCCCACTAATGGAAGCCTCATCACTGTTCTTAGCATTGATGGAGGTGGAATAAGAGGGATTATACCTGGAACTATACTCAGTTTTCTGGAGTCTGAGCTTCAGGTAAAATGATCAATGCATGAGAATATATATGTCTATTAGGCTCATTATCTTCATTTCTAGATGTTTATTCATAAATGACGTCCTTAAAGAAAATAGAGGTTCCAACATTATGTAATAATGGAGGCGCTTAACTTTTTATAAGCTCTTGCAAGGTTGGGCAAACACCCGATTTTAGACATTTATTCACTGATTTGATTACAATATTTACATGGATTTAATACAATCATCATCTCGACGGTTAGATGATGATTGTATTAAATACATATATTCACATGAATTATATTTGACTGTCAGATGATGATTGTATCAAATACATGTAAATATGGTCGTCAATCCCTTTATTGACATTCTCACATGCCTCCTCACACGTATAGAGAATTTTTTGGCATAACACGTAGACAATTTCAAATGTGGCCCTTGGGATTTACATGCGGTAAACTGATTTTTGATACAACAAAGGAAGTTGAGGTTCCATCATATAAATCAATTGGTAATTAATACGGAAGTGGCTCTAACTCCTTATCAGCCTTTTTAAGGTTCGGTAAACTTCTGATGTGAGACATTTCTTCACATCTTCACTATGATGTTGCATTCATCCCGAGATAGTTGAGCCTACTATATAGACAATATAGTGTCACATCGAGCTACAATATAGTGTCACATCGAGCTACCATGTCTGCTTCCAGTGTAATATACCAGCTGCAACTCTCAAAGGGAAAAAAAATTGTGTTATTACTAGGAGAAGTTTTGTTTATGGTCCTAATATTGTGTTACTGATAGGATTCCCCATATCGTAACACGTGATGGACGGCGAGTTTAGAACTTCGGAGTGTAGTATCAAGAAATATATACATGTGTGTTTTAATTCTGGTAGAGTGATATAATAACACCCAGTCATGTTGACTATATGCAGAAACTGGATGGTAAGGATGCAAGGCTGGCAGATTATTTTGATGTGATTACAGGGACTAGCACAGGTGGCCTTGTGACTGCCATGCTTACCACCCCAGATGAAAATAATCGTCCCTTGTATGCTGCTAAAGATATTACAGCTTTTTATCTTGAAAATTGCCCTAAAATATTTCCCCAAGACAGGTATTATCCGATATATTAGCTCTTAATTAGTTTGTTAAATAATGTTATATGGTAACAATTAACTGAAAAATAACCTAGCTATTTAATTTCCCTTCAACAACAGTTCTATTGTTGCCAACCTTGCCATGAACTTGAAAGTTTTGGGTAATCCAAAATATGACGGGAAGTATTTACATTCCCTATTAAAGGAAAAGTTAGGAGACAAGCACTTGCGCCACACTTTGACTAATGTTGTAATCCCAACTTTTGATATAAAGCGGCTCCAACCGGTTATCTTCTCCAGCTATCAGGTTTGTTTATCTCTTAATCGGAACATTATATATATATATATATATATATATATATATATATATATATATATAGGGACGTTTTAGATGCGGTCCCTAACTATCAATATTATTTGATTGAAACTTTGTCTGTTTTTAGTTTTTGATCGAAATCCCTAACATTAGTGTACTAATGTAAGGTACTATAGCTTTTAAATTAAAAATTAAAAATTGAAATTTGTATTTGTTTATATTAATGAAATTTTAAATAAAACTCATAATTTGTGGGATAAAAAAAAATAAAATATAAATTATACTCTCTATTATATTGTTTGTGTGTGTATATATATATATACACATTCATCAAAATTAACAAACAAATATTATTGCACCAAAATAGGGATACATTCTTCAAAACCACAGAAAAAAAGATATTAGGCTTAATAACATTAGTAAATTTCTTCTATTAAACTTGATATTGATACATTCTCAAATCAAAGAAAAAGAACGTACCCATATAAGTTTAAAAATGGATTAAAAAATCTAAAAGAATTTTATATTGAAAAATTGGGTACATTCTATATTAAAAAAGGGTACATTTTACATATAACAAATTGGTATATTTAAGAATGGGTACATTTAAGATTAAAAAAATTGAAAAATACATGAATGGATACATTTAAGATTAAAAATTGAGAATTTTTTTTTATAAAAAAACTAATGAGTACAAACTTATTCTATTTTTTTTTTATTTTGGAAATGTTTGAATTGAAAATTAATTAGGATAGATGTGTGAGTATTAAAACCCTAAATCAATTACAAATTTTTATTTAAAAAAATTATGTAATAAACATGTAAATTCATTATCACATTAATGCTAGGGACTTCAATAAAATAAAATTAATAAGGTCTCACTTAATGAACATTAGTAACTAGGGATTAGATACAAATTTTTCTATATATATATATCTATGGGACAATATTTTCTTACTGAGTGTATGCTATTGTGTTGCTAAACTGTGAATCTCTTGTACCCTCAAAATCCAACCTGATCAGATTATCATTTTGACAATATAAACATTCAGATACTGTCAAAATTTTGGTGTATTGTTCTTATATATTCTTCTCTTTGCAATGGTTCTTGATTTTGCATATGTATTTCTGTCATGATTTTAGTTGAAAAAGAACAATAACCTAGATGCTTTGCTGTCGGATATATGTATCGGAACTTCAGCAGCCCCGTACTACCTTCCAGCACATCAATTTAAATCAACTAATTCAACTGGTGAAACAAGAGAATTCAATCTCATTGATGGTGGCGTGGCTGCTAATAACCCAGTATTGATCCGAAAACTTAATTTTCACTATGAATACATATACATATATATATGTTCGTTATTATTTTTTTGTTCTTTTGTTTTAGGCTTTGGTTGCTATGAGCGAAGTGACAAAACAAATCCACAAGCGCAACCCTGACTTCGTTCCTTTCGGTGCAAATTGCAAGTTGTATGAGCGGTTCCTAGTTATATCACTGGGTACCGGAACTACATCTGAGGAGAAGTACGATGCCAAAGAAGCATCTGAGTGGGGTGCTTTAGGATGGTTGATTGGACCTGATTTTGCAGCTCCTCTGCTAGATATATTCACTCAAGCAAGTAGTGACATGGTTGATTTCCACCTTGCTACCGTTTTTCAAGCTCTTGAGTCTCCCGACAATTATCTTCGAATTCAGGTATATATATGTATGTGTGAGTACAATTTTTTTATGAACCATTAACATTTTGATTCAATAAAGTGAAGAAAAATATTACTAGATCAAATGATCATTTTCGCTTAGCGAATTAGCCTAGCTAATAAGATAAGTAGAAATAATGCGTGAAAGTGAAATATGAATGCAGGATGACACACTGAGTGGAACTCTGGCTTCTGTGGATATTGCTACTTCAGAAAACTTGAATGATCTCATAAAAGTTGGGGAGAACTTGTTAAAGAAACCAGTTTCAAGAGTTGACTTTGGCACTGGAAAAGGAAAGCCTGTTCATCCTGATATTACAAATCAAGAGGCTCTCGTAAGGTATCTGAATATTGTATACATACATCACCAAATCCATAATTAATTCAAGTTTGTAGCATTTTTATGTGTATAAAATTTCACTGTATTTCTTCTTTCAAAAATTGATTTCCATGTGCAGGGTAGCCGGAGTTCTCTCAAGGGAGAGGGCTGAAAGAAGCAAAGTTCTTAAACTGAAATCACCATCACCAAATGGAAAGGACGCAGCATCCAACTGATCTTATATATATACTCCGTGATAAATACAATACTGACCGTATATACACTTCTATACGTATATGGCTATACACTATTGAATTTTGTTCGGTTATTTTTTTTTATGTAAAATAAAAAGGCTATCATAAAGCCATGATGAAATGGTAGCTGAACAATTATTTGTCTTGTAATTCAGTACTGAAATTATATTCTCTCAATAAATACCAATTAGCATGTTGGTTCGGATATGAGCATGGTCTAAAATATCAATGATATCAGAAATATCGGTAGTCAAAAAACACGGAAATTTCGATGGAAATATCGGGATATTATCAATATCGAAAAAAATAGAATAAAAACCACGAAAATTGTAAGAAAAACTTGGAAATTTTTATTAAAACTTTGCAGGATGTTTATTTAGTCAATTATCTATTAGTTTATCACAAAAAATTGGAAGGAAATGCATTGCAGGATGGATTTAACTGATTTAAGTTGATTATATAGCGAGCTGGCAAACATTGTGAGTGTAGAAAATATGTAGTAATTAATGAAAAAAGTTTAAACACACCATAATCATTTATATATAATGAATTAGTACAATATTTGATTCTTTATACATTGCATGGTAAGATACATAAGTGAGTTAGTACCACATAGAGTTCCTATGAGGTTCAAAAATTTCATTATCTTCATCATCTCTATGTGTAGAGTAAGTGTATTTTAACATATTTTCACAAAAACGTAAGTGATATATGTGGTGGTCAAGGTGTTGAAGGAGTAAAATGGGAGGGGTTCAAATCCCCTTGGTGTTTTTTTAAATATAGAAATTTATCCTAGATAATAAATATTAGCTTGCAAGCCTGACAGACATTTTAACGACCATATAAATATTACAGGCTGAATATGTAATCACAAACACATCTGTAGCGAGATGGATAAGGCCTAGGTGCGTGGTTGACAAAGGAAGGGGTTCGAATCCCTCTATGCGCAAGATTGAGACTTTTCAGCATTTTTCAAGTATTTTTGAGTTTCATCATTTCTCCGCCAATCCTAATTCTTCAATCTCCTTCCCCTACTCCAAAACCCAGAATCGCCCTCTCTTTTTCGTCCTAAAGCCCATCTGGGTCAAAAAGCCAGAGCTTTCGTTTTCCGGCGGAAATGGCGGTGGCGGCGCAGGAGCAGGAGGAAACAACGGGGGATGGAGCCAGGGCGGAGATGGGAACTCCGACGACTCGTCTTCGTCGTTGTCGTCGGTTTTGGGATTCGAAGTTCTGGGTATGTTTCTCAATGGGTGGAGATCTCGAGTCGTCGCCGATCCGCAATTCCCCTTCAAGGTTCTGATGGAGAAGGTGGTCGGAGTCAGCTCCTGCGTCCTCAGTGACATGGTTTCCCGCCCCAATTTCGGCCTCAACGAGCTTGACTTCGTCTTCTCGACTCTCATCGTCGGATGCATACTCAATTTCATACTCAATATCGCGATATTATCGATAAATATTGCGATATTATCGCGACATATTGACGATATTAATTGGATAAGTGTAAAAATATCACCATCTCACAAAAATGATATTATCGACGAAATATCGCTGATAATATTGATATTTTATACCTTGGATATGAGATTTGTTCCCTTCATTTTTTATTCCAGTGATAATCGAGGTAGACACTTCTAGTAAGTCAAAGTTCTTTTTTTTTTATTAATTTTTATTCAAGAGATATATACTACCCAAGTTTTTTTCTTTTCGCATAAATTTTCCTTTTTCTTCTAAGGCAAAGGGTCGGCCTTGGTCTAGTGTGGGCTGGGCAATCGTTTGCGGTCCAAAAAAATTAGGGACACCAAAATTATTAGGGTGATATATTTATATATATTTTCATAAGAATATAAATTTATGAAATTTGGTTAAATGATCTAGATGTTTAACTAGAATTGGTGGTTTTTGTTGTTTAAATTTAATGAGGATGTCTCGGGTTTGAAACAATATGTGTGTTTATTTAGTTTCTAATTTTTACGAATTTCTTTTCATAAGAATATAAATTTAGAAAATTTGATTAAATAATCAGAAAATTTAATCAGAAGCAATGGTTTTTGTAGTTTAAATTAACGAGAGGTGTTCTAAATATGTGCATGTTTATTCTTTTTAATGTTTATGAAATTATGCTTGGTGGTTAATTTCTTTTCAATTACTAGTAGCTATATATGAGTTGCAGTTTTCAAACATTCATTCTAATTTAAGTCTAAACTTTGACAAAGAATAATGCGTAGACCAAATTTTTAGACCAAAATTGCAAATTATATGATGTGTCACTAATAGATTTAATTTAGTGCTCCTTCATTACTTGTAAATGTCAATAATTATAACTCGAAATTATGATTATTTTTTTTAGTCTCATAATGACAAGGTTAGTAAATAAGAAAAAACATTTCACAATTTATATAAAAACACTTTAAAAGTTCAGATAAAATAGAACCCAAACTCATAATCTATCTACTTGTAAGCTTGGGGTTTTTTTGGGTTCTTTCTCTCATAACAAATAAATTAATTTCTTTGTGTTTCTAAACTATGACTTTGAAGAGTTTTTCTAAATATAATTTTATCTGCCTTTTTATTGAATACATGTTCTTCCAAACAACATTTAAGTGACGTTGGCATCGTTGATTCAGGATCAATTCCAAACCCCTAATTCACAGAAGAATCAAAGAATTATTTACGCTAGTGATACGATAATAAAAACAATCGATGGAAATTTTTGTTTTGCTTGCGGTAGGCTGTTTCACATGTTTGTGATTATTAATGACACATTTATGATTATTCATCCATATACATTAGTATTTGATGACAGATTCCTCACGTTTGTGGAATATCAAATGAAATATCACCTTTGTCTTGAATATTCATGGTTTTTTTGCATTTGATATTCGCGGTAAAAAAATATCATTCATGTTTGATGTTTGATATTCCCGACAGAAACCTGGTTGTGTCTTTCTTTGCTTCATCTTTGGTGTGGGGTGTATGTAAAGAGTGCAAGGTATATGTAGAAAGTGCGGGTGTGATGGTTATTCGAGGCAGGATTCTGGGCCTGGTCTCTTGCATAGCTCCCAGGTTGCTCTGGCTTTCTCTTGCCTGTCGGGCAATGTTTGCTACTTGGTGTGTTGCAATATGAGTTTGCTGTTAGTTTGAAAGGTGCCTTTGTCGGGCATTTGTTTAGGCCTTGAGGCTCACAATCAAAGCTAACATGGATCTAAGTGTGCCACTGTTATCTTTGTATAATAGATTGTATTTATAGGTTATTTACTGGATTGATTTCTTGCTTCATAAGTTACTTTAAACTTCTTGATCTTAAAGGATTGTCACAAATGAGTTAAGTCTGCATAAAGTTATTTTCTTACCTTGTAAACAAGGACTTTTGTTCATGATATTGTATGTCCAAAACGAAGGGGGTTCAGGGTCCTTCCAACAATTTTTTTTAATCACAGTTAGCTTTAAAGAAAGCAGGTTCATTAATTTAGCCAGATTTGATTACAAATGAGACTTTTGAATGAGAAACAGTTGAAAATGATTTAAAACACAATGAGATATGCATTAAAACAACAAATCTAGTTTATATAAGTACAAACAAAAGAGACTCAGGCAAGATTAAACCTTGTCGAGCAAGATTCAACTTCTTGCACCCGCTTCTCTTTGTATTTACAGGGGTTTGTGGACTCTAGAAAATGGAAAGTAAACAGGTTTCACTAGAGGGAATTGATACTACAACACTAAGGGAATGTAGCAGAGCTTCTAAACTTGACAAAAGATGGCTTTCAGTGGGGGAACTACGACTAAAAAGGGGTCGAATATGGACAAAATGCAGCTTTCTAGTTTCTTTCTTGTTTGAGAGCAAAATGTGATGTCTTTTGATTGATTGGTTGAGTGTCCTTATCTCTGGTGTCCCTTTCTGCTTTTATAGACAATTTGGCCCGATTGTCCAAGCTTTACCTTTTGCTGATGGCTTTTGGAGGGTAATGAGTCACCCACAATTTACCATCCAATACCCTTGAAAAGTGTTGTTTGGTTGGTGGCCTATGCCTTTGCTAAAATTGCTTTTAATTCCTCTCAGGCCTATCAATTTGTTCGAGCCCATTCTTCTCTTTGCTTTTGTATCTTGGGCCTCTTTCCTCACAAAGCCAAGTGTCAAATTTCCACCGAAATAGTGCCACCTTTAACCATTGTTAAGTCTGCTAATTTAGAAATTGATAATGATTAAAAATATGTTGCACGCCTTAACTGGGTATCTACTCCTCTTAATTAGCCATTTTAAACAAACCTTTGCTATAACCCATGACTTTCGAAGTTAACTACCTACTTGTTTAAATAACTTCCACTTTCATTTTCTCGACCATTACCTTCAGCAACCTCAACTCTTTGAATTTCCAGAATTCTCGAATCTCTTGCATTCTCAACCCTTTCTTACCCTAGTCTTTGATCACTTTTAATTTTCTCCCTCGATTTCAACCATGGCCCCCAAATCACGCCCTGCATGCGAATCTGGAGAGGGAATTGTTAACTTGCGTCATCGGCTCAATGGCCTCCATCATTCTCAGGCTAGTCTAAACATGTCCATCTTCTTCGAGGAGGAAGAGGTACAATCTCTGATCTATGATGACACCTAATGATGGCACCTCAAGTTTACACTCACACTGATACCTGCTACATAAAACCATTATTTGACCACAGCTGCTTGGGGTGTGTCGGCCAACCTTCTAACACCTTTTGTTGGCTTGACAACTTGTTTTTTTTTTCTCCCCTCACATCCTAGGTAGCCTTTCATTCCCTTTCTCAACCCAATTAAGGTTGATCATATTGATTGGGGCTTCTGGGAATGGATCTGTGTCAATCATCATATTTGCCTGGAGTTTCTCTAGAAACAACTTGCCATTGACTATAAGGTTTTGAATCCAATCCTTGAACTGCACACAATTAGCTATAGAGTGATTGAAGGTGTGGTGAACCTTACAATACTTCTTCCCTCTAAGTTCTTCAGGTTTTGGGCATCTTTTTGGTGCTATTGGGCAAGATTAACCTAGCTCTTACTAGCTTCTCATAGATGTCTGCAGCTTTGGTTAAATCAAAGGAGTATGACTAGTACTTTGGAGGCTTAATAGGAATAAAGCCTTCATCATTCATTATGATCTTCTGGTCTTTGATAGGCTGGACCAAACTCTTCACCATTAAAGGTTTGAAATGAGTGTTCATGTCGGTAGCATATAACTTAATCCCTTTTCCCAAACTGCTATCATTTTCTCCTGGTTTAGGCTTTTAAACTCTATCTGGTGTATTGGGGCTTTGCTCTTATAGAAAGGAGGCACTTTAGATGAATGCTTCACTTGTTCCTCTGTCAGCAACCTCTCATACTTAATGACTGCAATCACCAACTCTTGAAACTCGTTAAACTGCACATCATAAAACTTCTTTCTCAAAGGTAGTCTTGGAGCCTTCTAGGCAATGGTAATGAGTTGAGCATGGTTGATTGGGAACTGGCACCTCACCCTGGTTTTCCTGAACCTCATCATGAAATCCTCCGTAGACTCATGTTCATACTGTTTCACCTCTACCAGATTATTAATGCTCATTTTTGGCTCCACCCTATAGAACTGCTCATGGAAGGCTAAAGTTAGTCCAAAATAAGAAAATCGACAGTAAAGATCTCTAAGAACTGATTGTTGTTGTCTCGAAGAAACAGGGAATAGAATTTAGGAATCACTCAACCAAGGGCAATGGAGCTTGCTCGCCGTCGTTGATAGTGGATTCGCTCACACAACCAAGCTAAACGCTTGATTGGAGAAGGAGAAATCACTCACGTCAAATGCACAAGGCAAATAAACTATTTCTTTCATTAATCAAGTCTGCCCAAATGCTTGTATTACATCATAATTTTTTTTTTTAACAAACGATATTATTTACACTAAGGGGGAGGGGGTAAGCTTAGGGGTGAATTTTTTTGCCAAATTACCATATTAACCGTACCATACTAAAGTTGTGCCGAAAAATTTGTACCATTGGTAATGGTACAATATTTGTACCGTAAAGTTTTAATTTTTCCTGCAGTTCCGGCACTCAATAAGCCTATCAATTGCGGACCAATTGATAATAGCCTCGCTTATTATGAGCCGAATCCAAGGTTGGTCTAACATGAACTATGAAAACAACCTTTTTATTAAAAAAAAAGAAAAAGAAAAAAAATATGGATGACTATTGTTGTTCTTGAATTTCTAATGTTCCCCATACAGTATGTACTTGATCTTTCTTCGCCAGTTTTCAAATTCCATTTTCATTTTTCTTGATTAAGCAACGTTTGACGAGATTCATCGTAGAATATTTCATATTCATATATATATATATGCATGCACTTGATCTGCAGCAAGCAAAGCGGACATGTGAATGTGATGCCGCACAGTTTGTTATTTTTGCCTTTACTGTATTATACAATCCAATAAAGAGAGTGGTCATGTGACTTCAGCAGACTTTGCCTGTCGCTGCAGTCTGCAGCTTAATATTACTATTAGTTTTGGATCTTAAGCAAACTGTTCATCATCATTGCACAAGATCAAATTCTTAACAGAGATTAGAGAACAAAGGATAAGTATAAAATCAGTAAACACTTTCATGGACTTATTTTCATAGAACAAATTAATATATTGTACTTAATTGTTAGTCTGTATATTCTAGTGATAAAGCACTTATCCACACATGGGACGAGAAGTTTGGTCTACTTGTTTTCTCCTTCTCAAACTTTGTAAAATAAATCACTGACGTGCAACATAATACAAACATGAACAATTGTGTACTTAATTTAATTTGTTTTCTAAGAATTAACATTAGAGACAATTAGTATGGCCAATTGGTGTAAAACATTAAATCTACATGCTAAGGGAAGAGGAGTACTACTTATGAGGTGCAGCAGGGACAAACAACTTGAAAGTAAGGTTGTAGTGTGAAAATTAAACATGCAGGCCAATATGGCTTAGACAGAAAAAAGGCAAAAACTTAAAATGTCATGATATTCATGAGTGATGAGTGGAAGTCCTGTCAGTCACTCACTCACTGGATCACAATTAGTTGACGAGTGCTTCTGTATTCTAACCTATCAAAGTCATTTCCACCCAACAAATTTTGTGTGTTCCCAGTTTGCCCTTTAAACAAAAACCAAAGACCAGAGAGAGGAAAAAGCAAAGTGTTGGAGCTGTTATGTTGGCAGCTACCCCGACACCCCCATCTCCTTTTTCACCGCCTCCCCGTCCCTTGTAACTGTCTTTCTCCATTTCTCCTTCTTTCTCTCATCGAGATGTTGACATAGAGAGCTGTTGAGGAGCGAGATAAACATCAAGAGCAATGTGACGGTGTCCCAAACAATTGCACCACGCCACACGTTGACTTTCTTGGTGTTGCATGACTGATTTAAAACATTGTCTGATTTAAAACATCAGTGGACAGTTCTTCATATTTATCTGATATTGTTTTTTTGTTTAGGTTTAGGCTTCAACCTAAGGGGCGAAATGAGAAGTTCAAAATTTGCTGGATGGGAAGAAAAACACTCCACTGTTTATTATTTCTTTAATATTTCCTTGTCTTGCATCGCACTCTTCCAACACTTTCGGTTGCTACTTTTTCATCATTCCCATCTGCAGTCTTGTTTACATATTAGTGTGTAGTGGTGTGTATACCCTCAATCACATCGCATCTCTCTCCCTCTCTCTCTCTCTCATGTTGATATCTGCCTCTCCTTCAGCACCCTACATCATAACACCCTCTCGATTTCCTCAGCACGCCTTCGTTTTCCCTTTCTAGCCACAATTTATTAATTGACACGATCCAGCAAGCTTAATTGCTTCAGCCAAGAAATCTTTTCTAACTCCCAAGTCCCAAGAAAAAATGGGTCTTGAAATATCAGAAGATCAATTCAGGCCAATAACTCCAGTGCGAGTTGTCATTCCTATTCCACGAGCTTTAAACAACACAAAGGAGGAGGAGGAGGAGGAGGAGGAGGCAGCGGCAGCGGAGGAGCTTTTGCATTTGGAACATGAAGAAGAATGCCACACACCCAAGTCACATGCTGCTCACGTGATGGCCAAGCAACCACCACCACCCAATAAACCTCGCCAAGCAGCCAGAAGAAATTTTAGGAGGTTATGGCCTTCACAATCACAATGCTTTTTTCAGGTTCCAGACGATCTCGAATCACTGTTTATGGTTATCACTGGTACAAATACTCCTGCCAAAAAGATCAGAACCAGTTAAGGTTGTGATCTTTATGCTCTATTAGTACGCAGTTTTTGAAATTAACATTACATGAAGTGCGTTCTCCTTGAAAGAGAAAATATTTCTTTTATTTATTATTTTTGTATTTTCGGATTGTAATTCTCCAACACATGATCTCTTCTCTTCTCTTCGTCCTTTTCTTTGCAACCCAATTGTTATTAGCAACAGTATAAATCGCTGTAAATGGAAAATGTTTATTTTGTATTTCAATTACGATTTGCTAATTTTTTTTATTTTGTGTATTTTTGGATTGAAGACCATTCTCCCTTAGTTCGTTTACCTCTCCTTTCATACGATTTTGAAATTTTGAGCAACTTTTCTTGTACGATTAAGCCTGAGAAGCTAAAATTAGGTTTATGTGGAATTTTATGATATAATTCTTTTCTTTTTTAGGAGATAAATATATAGAGTACAATCATGATTATGTTTAGCATAGAAAGTAGGAAGTTCTTTCTAGAAATTTCAATGTTCTTATAACAGAAAAGATTTTACTGAACATGTTTCAAAGCAAAAGTTACTTTTAAATAAGCAATTCCAAACTAGAATAAAGAGAGATTAGGATTTGCTTAGGGAAATGTGTTTGTGTAATGTGGGACAATGAATTTTACTGGGACCGAATAAGGCGGATCGGATTACAAATACCTAGGGAATAGTTACAGACTCAAAGAGTCTGATTGATATAAGCTACCTAAATGGGGACAAATGATGCCAAACATTTTGTTAAGCTCTAGAATAGTAAGCGAGGTTAGGGGACCTCACTGAGATCGACCATGCTTGCTCTTCAAGGTACGGAAACCTGATCCAACTGGGGACCAAATTGGTTTCCTATAATCTTGGAGATTCCTACAATCCTACAAGGAAACAATATCTTTGCTAGATATCCTTTAGAATTCTCTCGGTTTAAAACAGATATCATTATACTAAAAGAACTATCTCCTGACTAGTTTAAATACCTTCGTATAGGGCATATTTATACTGATTTGACCATTGGAGAGCCTTTGGTTGGTATGTTATTCGCAGTTGTTTGCTCTTGTTTGTAGGTGGCCGAATTTGCACAATTCAACCACCCATAGTGGTGCAGAACATTAACATGTCCCATATTCTAATTTTAATTACAATATGAAATAAATTTAAATAGGAAACATATCATAAAATTATAATAATAACCAATGTTCTAAAGACATAAGGCACTAGTCGGGTGGCGGGCTGGGGCCTAAGGCCTAGTGCCTATAGATAAGTGTCTATTTATGCTTAAAAAACACATATAATTATGTTGGTATATATAAATTACAAAAATAAAATGAGATATATATATATATATATATATATATATTATAAAGTATTGGACCATATCAAAAACATGGAGAACAAGCATATAATGAGTGTTCATCAAAGTATTCAACAAGTCTTTTACATCTTGTTGAAAAATTAAAATGCAAAACGAAGGTGATCAATTTCCTGCCTAAGTGAGAGTCAAGACCTAGGCGAGTTTAGGCGGGTTAGGCAGATGCCTAAGCCGGTCTAGGCACACTTTCTTAGTTTTCAAACATCTAGGGATTAATCGAGGCGACGACCAGCCGTCTAGCACCTAAATGGCTCTAGGCGGGGATTTTTAGAACATTGATAATAACAATTAATCAACAGCCTGCAAGTGAATTGACATTATCAACATCCCTCAAGTTGGTGCATAGATGTCGCTACTACCTAACTTACCAAGTGAGATTTGCCCGAACTATATTTGTCAAGATATCCGGTACTTGATCTTCTTAATAAATTATCTTTCTACCTCAACATGTTTGGTGCGATTATGTTGAACTGGATTCATCACAAACTTACAGTCTTTTAGCCATTTCTCTATACTCAACTTGTCACACCCCAATCCCGAGCTACATCCATGATCGGCACGTGATGTTAGAACGTAACTGTACAACTTATACAATGTTTGTAAACTGAAATAGAAATGAATGAAGTTACCAAGAAAATGTAGAAGTCTTGAGTGATGAATGATTCTTGGGATGAGTCGCAGACTAAGTCACTCTCTTTAATACGTTTCGTGGCTCTGCCCAAAGTGTGCAAGCAGTTCGCAAACACCATGTCGTCCCCAGGATAAAACAGCCCATAACCTTCTTCTTCTGATAAGTTCTTCCTTGCACAACGAAAGAACCTTCGAACTTACACCCTTTCAATATGTTGCTAACCAAAACACAATATCAGAAAGTATATGTATCATTTTTATCATTTTTATTTCAATGATTCCAAGGATTGCTATATATACTTATAGAAGAAAGAGACGTTGAGGGTTTGAGAGATTAAGGCCTTGAAAGCAGGACAAAATCAAAACGTAAAGTAAATTCAACAACAACAACAAAGCCTTTTCCCACTAAGTGGGGTCGGCTATATGAATCCTAGAACGCCATTGCGCTCGGTTTTGTGTCATGTCCTCCGTTAGATCCAAGTACTCTAAGTCTTTTCTTAGAGTCTCTTCCAAAGTTTTCCTAGGTCTTCCTATACCCCTTCGGCCCTGAACCTCTGTCCCGTAGTCACATCTTCGAACCGGAGCGTCAGTAAGCCTTCTTTGCACATGTCCAAATCACCGGAATCGATTTTCTCTCATCTTTCCTTCAATTTCGGCTACTCCTACTTTACCTCGGATATCCTCATTCCAATCTTATCCTTTCTCGTGTGCCCACACATCCCTCGAAACATCCTCATCTCCGCTACACCCATTTTGTGTACGTGTTGATGCTTCACCGCCCAACATTCTGTGCCATACAACATCGCTAGCCTTATTGCCGTCCTATAAAATTTTCCCTTGAGCTTCAGTGGCCTACGACGGTCACACAACATGCCGGATGCACTCTTACACTTCATCCATCCAGCTTGTATTCTATGGTTGAGATCTCCGTTCTCTTGCAAGGTAGATCCTAGGTAGCGAAAACGGTCGCTTTTTGTGATCTTCGCTAGATTGCTTCGGTCATTAGTGTGGATAAGTATATAAATGGATAGAGATAGGAAAGCAAACAAAAGATGTACGTGGTTCACCCAGATTGGCTACGTCCACGGAATAGAGGAGTTCTCATTAATTGTGAAGGGTTTACACAAGTACATTGGTTCAAGCTCTCCTTTAGTGAGTACGAGTGAATGATTTAGTACAAATGACATTAGGAAATATTGTGGGAGAATGATCTCGTAATCACGAAACTTCTAAGTATCGGAGTGTGGTATCGTCTTGACTTGCCTTATCTTTCTCATAGGTAGATGTGGCATCTTCTCTGGAAGTACTCTTCCTCCATCCAGGGGTGGTATCTTTAACTGGTGGAGATGCACAAGGTAATGTATCAATTTCACTTAAAGCTTACTTGTAGTTTCAGGCTTGGTCAAGCGCGATACAAACCATGTAGTAGGAGTCTCCCAAGTCGCCGAGCTAGGGGATCTGCTGAAAGAGGTGATAGACAAGGTAAGCAATCAGAGCTCCGGCTGATTGTTCACATTCTTCCTATCTTGCAGGCAGCATGAAGGATAAAGAGAAGAAAAATGAGAAGAGATGATATGGGATACTTTTGCTTTTGAAGAAGTAATTTTCCACAAGCTTATTCTTGAACTGAGCTGGAGGGTTTTCTGGTTTCCTCCAGAGTATAAGGCTGACTGAAGAATTTGAGGGTCAAAACAAGTCCATCAAATCTAGAGTACGTTTGACCCTGCTGATATGGGATACTTTTGCTTTTGACAAAGTAGTGGATGTATCGGCACGTGTGCTGTTACGCTTGTCTCCACATGCTTCCTTGTATCATTCTCACTTGCCCTATCTGTTCCTCAGGCAGATGCGGTATCTTTCCTGGAAGCATAAGATGTTGAAGATGAGTACTCGAGAGCAATGTCAGGTAAGTAATCAGGTAAGGGGTTCCAGGCAGTCAGTTCCTGGCTGGAAGCTTGATTCCAAGTGCTGACTGATTGGTCTCTTTCTCCTCGTCTTGCAGGTAAGAACAAGGCCAAAGGAAAAGACAGGGAAAAAGCATGATATGGGATACTCTTGCTTTTAACCCTGATGATATGAGATATTCTTGCTCTAGTATAGCTTGTTTGCAGAGGTATTATCGGGGGGAAAGAAAGCTGAATATTTCGAAAGGCTTCGTTGGGAGTGCCCTCTCGGATATGAGGAAGGGTTAAGCATTTTTGCAGGTTTGCTTGTCCGTTAGGGATGGAGGTCGACATATATAGGAATCTCCCTAACAACAAGTAGTAATGCTATTCCTTTACCCTGCTTGGTCATAGCACGGTAGTGGGAGCTGCCAGCTTCACATGTTTTAACTCTGTCAGAGCACTTTGAAAAAGTGGTTTATGGTATCTGGAAAGCTGATGTTGCGTGTGAAGATTACAGACAAGCTTTATCCAAGGAGATCTGGCTCTTGAAGTTGGGAAAGTGGTGCCTCTTCGGTTTTCAAACAAGCAATCCTATCGGGGATCTGGCTCTCGAGATTCGGAGAACGATGCCTCTTCAATTTTTGAGAAAACAGTCATGCTGGGGGTCTGGCTCTCAAGATTCGGAGAGCGGTGTCTCTTCAATTTTTGAGAAAGTAATCATGTTGGGAGTTTGGCTCTCGAGATTCGGAGGGCGGTGCCTCTTCGATTTTGGAGCAAGCAATCTTGTTGGGAGTGTTTTCTCGAATGTGAGTAAAGGTTGGGCATGTTTGCTAGTCTACCTTACCACGAAGCACAGAGGTTGACACATAGGAACTTTCCAATTATCCAGCAATGGTACTGTTCCTTTACCCTCTCTTCGATTTTTGAGAAAGTAGTCATGTTGGGAGTCTGGCTCTCGAGATTCGGAGGACGGTGCCTCTTCGATTTTGGAGCAAGCAATCTTGTTGGTAGTGTTTTCTCGAATGTGAGTAAAGGTTGGGCATGTTTGCTAGTCTACCTTGCCACGAAGCACAGAGGTTGACACAGGGACTTTCCAATTATCCAGCAGTGGTACTGTTCATTTACCCTTGTGGGTAATAATATGGTAGCTTGACCTTCAAAATTTATGTGTCTAAACTTTGTTAGTGCTGTTTCTTTGCTATTCTTTTACCCTTCTTGGTCAGAGCGATGTAGTGGGAGCTGCAAGCTTCACGTGTCTCAACTTTGGCAGAGAACTTTGGCAAAGTTATCTGTGGTACCCATGAACTACTGTTGCGTGTGGGAAGTGGGTGATTGAATAGTAAGATTCATGTGCTTTCTACTTCACCAGAAGTTTTCGACAGAATGCCCATAATTTCCGCAAAGCTGAGTGTACGTGTGACAAGTGCTGACAAGGCTGGAAAAGTAGGTGCCTCTTCGATTTATGAGATCGGCCCTCGTGGTCTCTGAGCAGCCCAACTTTTGAGAAAGCAAGCGCCTCTTCGATTTTTGAGATCGGTCTTCGTGGTCTTTGAGCAGCCTAGCTTTTGAGAAAGCAAACGCCTCTTCGATTTCTGAGCAGGCGCCTCTTCGATTTCTGAAGCTCCGTCGAGTGCAGATTTTTATAGGGGCTGGCATTAAGTTCCAAAGCACACTTGAATCTCCACCAGTAGAAGCTCCATTCTTGCACTTCTAAGATCTTGATTTGTCCGACCTTTTCTCTCTTCAACACCTTTGAAAATGTATGTCCCCTCCGACCTTCGTTTTGACTTGAACCTTGTTGAAGAGGCAGCCCCTCCTTCTCCAGACAACATATGGCGCCCATCCTTCGTCTCCCCTACTGGTCCTCTTACCGTTGGGGATTCCGTGATGAAGAATGATATGACCGTTGCGGTGGTGGCCAGGAACCTTCTCACTCCCAAAGATAACAGACTACTTTCCAAACGGTTTGATGAGTTAGCTGTTAAGGATTCTCTGGCTCTCAGTGTTCAGTGTGCAGGTTCTGTGTCTAATATGGCCCAACGTCTATTTGCTCGAACCCGCCAAGTTGAATCATTGGCGACTGAAGTGATGAGTCTCAAACAGGAGATTAGAGAGCTCAAGCATGAGAATAAACAGTTGCACCGGCTCGCACATGACTATGCTACAAACATGAAGAGGAAGCTTGACTAGATGAAGGAATCTGATGGTCAGGTTTTACTTGATCATCAGAGATTTGTGGGTTTGTTCCAAAGGCATTTATTGCCTTCGTCTTCTGGGGCTGTACTGCGTAATGAAGCTCCAAATGATCAACCTTTGATGCCTCCTTCTTCTAGGGTTTTGTCCAGTACTGAGGCTCCGAATGATCCCTCCGGTGCCTTCTCTTTCTGGGGCTCTACCGACTACTGAGACTTTTCCTAAGCAACCTTTGTGAAGGCTCCCTCTTGTTTGTTTATTTTGACTCATGTATATGTACATATTTGTAACTTATCGGGGATATCAATAAATAAACTTTCCTTCATTTCAACGTATTGTGTTAAATACACCAAAGCCTTCTTCGCTAAGTTCTTTGAATTTTCTTTTGTTGAAGCTTGTATGTTGAAGCTTTGTGAGTGGAGCATGTAGGTTGAGGTAGTGTTTCCTTAATTTCCCGAGTGAGGAAAACTTCTCGGTTGGAGACTTGGAAAATCCAAGTCACTAAGTGGGATCGGCTATATGAATCTTAGAACGCCATTGTGCTCGGTCCTGTGTCATGTCCTTCGTTAGATCCAAGTACTCTAAGTCTTTTCTTAGAGTCTCTTCCAAAGTTTTCCTAGGTCTTCCTCTACCCCTTCGGCCCTGAACCTCTGTCCCATAGTCGCATCTATAAATCGGAGCGTCAGTAGGCCTTCTTTGCACATGTCCAAACCACCGTAACCGATTTTCTCTCATCTTTCCTTCAATTTTGGCTACTCCTACTTTACCCCGGATATCCTCATTCCTAATCTTATCCTTTCTCGTGTGCCCACACATCTATACAGAGAAGGAATCGCATGTTTCATATTTAAGAGGAGATAACTCCTTATCTAATTATAATTCCTCTCTAGGGTTTCTCTAGGGTTTTGCTAGGAGAGTGGCGTGAGAATATTAGATGCCGGCTGTTGGTTATTCTAGGTGATTCCCTGAGGTTGAGGCGCTGCAGGGATTACAGTAAGCAGTTTCAAGTGGATCTGCATGGATGTTTGATCATATAGTTTGGCAATTGGGGGATAAACTTGTTGGGGTTTATCAAAACGAGCTGTAAGCGGGGCAAAGGTGGATGGAAGATATGATGAAGAAGTTTACAGAGCGATTGGATCTTACGGTTGAGGAACAAATGGTGGTAGTGATTGATGCTAAGGACAATGCCCTTCTCAAAACCACTAGGGTTTTCCTAGTTGGTAGGGTGCTTTCGAGTAAAGTGATTAACAAGGAGAGGTTTAAACATCAGATGTTGAACCTCTAGCGTCCTAAAGCTCAGGTAACGATCATGGAGTTGGATAACAGGCTGTTTTCATTTGGGTTTGATAGCATTCGAGAAAGGTTGATGGTTTATAAATGAGGTTCATGGCTTTATGATGGTGCACTATTGGTGTTGGCGGAGGTGGATGATCTGGCACATCTTGCAAGCATTCCACTGTGTTCTCATGAATTTTGGATCCAGGAGAAATACCTACCTCTTGCATATATGACTCACCATATAGGTGAGTTCATTGGAAACCAGATTGGGGTTCATGTACTAACTAATCAAACTAGGATGGGTAATATTCTAGGCAGTATACTATGCATTAGGGTTGCAATGGATATCGCAAAGCCCCTACGTCGAAGTTTACTGTTAGTAATATAGAGGTCGAAGGTGGGAATTTATTTACGGTATGAAAAACTTAATGTAACTTGCTTCTTATGTGGGATCATTAGACATATGAAGCATCAATATGTGCACTTTAGGGGCAAAAATGATGATGATCTATCGAAGCCATATGGGTGGTGGTTTCAGAATGACATGTTGGGGGATAATTATCGTAAGCCTTCAGGGAAACGCTTTGGGCTGGATAGGTCGCATGGATGGTCTATGAAAGATCTATTGCATGTGGAGAAGGTGGAGGGTTCGATCAATGATGAGTTGCAGGGTCATGATTTGTTGAATAAGGTGTTGACGGTGGCTGGGATGGTCAATCATATGGCAAAGATCAGGGAGCGGAGATGGAGGTTGATAACACACAAGCCACACTCGGGCTACCAGATTTAAACGAGGATGTGGACTTGAAGCAAATGATAATTGATTCGTTTGCAGTTATCCCATGTCAACAAGAGTCTGCAGTCCAAGAGTCTGAAGGGTTGACACTATTTGGTGTTGATCTGAAGGTCACACCAGGAACTCGGGAGGAGAACCTCCTATTGTTGTTTGGCCTCGGACATGAAGGGGGAATACATTATTTCATTGGGCCTAGTGGGGGTCACAAGATTGTGTTAGGCCGGATTGGAGCTACAGTGAAGTAGACTATGCATGTGAGCAACTAGTGATGGGTCCTGGCCTTCTAGGTGGTGTTGGAGCTGAGCTAGGATTTGACCCATTCAATTTGATGCCAATTATTGAGTTTCATCAGTGAGCTAGGAAGAGGAAACATCGAAGAGGGTGATAACTTGGGAGTCTCTCCTCACGGATCATTCAGTCCAATGCTAGGGGTTGTGTTGTTGTTCCATTGCCAGAGCTCAAGAAGAAGGTGGAACCTGAAGATGAAGAAATGAAGGCATGGCAGGGTGGACGAAGGAAGTTGGGGGATAACTCAGTGTGTTTTAGTTCATCGGTAGAGGTTGACAGGGGTCAACCTTGCCATCCGCAATGAGTTGTTTAAGTTGGAATTGCTGAGGGCTTTAGAACCTCCATGCAGTTCTTGCACTCCAACGTTTAATTTCTAGTCAAGATCCCACTATAGTGTTTTTATGCAAGACAAAAATACAAAAATTATTGCTCATTACATGGACCGTTTACGTTTGAAGTTGAATTTTGATCGTAGCTTTACGGTTAACAGTAGAGGTAACTCAAGTGGTTTGTGCGTTTTATGGAATGAGGAAATAAATTTATGTTTAAGGTCTTATTCTTATAACCATGTCGATTTCGATGTGGGTGTTTTGAGGGATGCACTATATTGGCGTTTTACTGCTTGTTAGGGTTTTCTATCCACAAGTGATAGGTATAAGTCCTGGAGGTTGCTTAAGTCTCTTTGTGGCAATGAGTCTAGTCTGTGGTTATGTATTGGTGATTTTAATGAAATCCTCCAAGCCAACGACCGGGAAGGGGGTAATATTCGACAAGACAGGCAAATGGAAGGGTTTCGTACTGCGGTGGAGCAGTGTGAGTTGCTTGATCTTGGTTTTTCTGGGAAAAAATTTACGTGGTTTACGACAAAAGGGGGTGGGATCAAGGTGAGATTAGATCGAGCATTGGGTAATCAAGCATGGATGGATTTGTTTCCTTGGTTTAAAGTGCATCATTTAAACAAGTCTTCGTCCGATCATTCGTTATGAGGAATGTTGGCATATGGAGGATGGTTGTAATGAAGTGGTACGAGATGGGTGGAACCACGCTGTGGAAGGTTCGCCAATGTTCCAGGTGACAGAGAAGATTAAGATGACAAGGATGAAACTTAATAACTAGACTCGGAGCAATGCTAGGTCGTGGCCAAGAAAGATTAGCAAAGTGGAAGATAAACTCACGAGCTTGTTAGGGCAACCATTCACGGAGGAATCTATTGATCAGACGAAAGAGCTTATCGGTAAGTTGAATAGATTACTTAAACAAGAAGAGCAATTTTGGAGACAAAGATCAAAAGAGAATTGGGTTAAACTCGATGATCGCAATACCAAATATTTTCACTAGAAAGCTAATAAGAGACAGAAGCATAATTGTCTATATGGGTTAATCGATGATGATGGGTGTTGGCGTGAAGACAGAGATGGGATGGAAAAGGTTATGGTGTCGTATTTCTCAAAGTTATTTACTTCAAATGGTGGGGAAAATTTTCAAGACATATTTTGTCACATCACACCCTCGGTAATGGAAGAGATGAATGACGAGCTTGATTGTCCATTCACGGATGAGGAAATTAAATGTGCAGTATTTCAAATGCATCATACAAAAGCATTGGGGAGTGGTAGGTACGGATCTCTCTAATGGGGTTCGATCCATGCTTCTCTCTGGTCCAATCTTATGGAAAATTAATTACACCCATGTCACGTTAATCCCCAAAGTCAAGGATGCTACGAGGATGACACAACTTTGCCCAATTAGTTTGTGTAATGTTTTGTACAAAATAATGGCGAAGGTGCTTACGAACAGGTTGAAGGTTATTCTTCCATGTGTTATCTCTCCTACACAAAGTGCTTTTATTCCAGGGCGATTAATTTTGGATAATTACTTGGTAGCTGCTGAAGTTGCTCATTATAACGGTCCTCCAGGGCCAATGGTCTTATAGCGTTGAAGTTAGACATCAGTAAGGCGTATGATCGTGTGGGATGGAAGTTTCTTGAGGCTATAATGCATCGATTGGGGTTTTCTGATAGGTGGATCCGCATAGTCATGTTGTGAATTAGTACGGTTACTTATTCTTTTAAGTTGAATGGTGAGCATGTGGGTTTTGTGCATCCGGAAAGAGGAATTCAGCAAGGGGACCCCCTTTCCTCCTATTTGTTTGTTATATGTGCGGGTTTATTGACAAAGGCAGAATTAGATGTAGAGTTGCGGGGGATTAAAGTTTGTCATGCTACTCCTAGCATCCATCACTTGTTCTTCGCTGATGATAGTTTTTTGTTCGCTCAAGGTACTCTTTGCGAGTGTTAGACCATTAAACAAGTGTTGAGAAAATATGAAATGGCTTTGGGACAAACAGTAAACTTTGAGACGAGTTGTGTTTCATTCAGTCTCAATCTTACTAACTATGATAAGCAACTATTGGCCGACTATCTCGGTGTGCGGAGAGTAGATTTTCATGATAACTATTTGGGTTTGCCAGTGCTAGTTCGGAAGTCGAAGAAGGAAACATTTGCGTATGTGAAAGATAGGGTATGGAAAAAACTACAAAGTTGGTGAGGTGGTCTCTTCAGAAGTGTGGGACGTGAGTTATTCATGAAAACGGTGGCTCAAGCTTTACCTATGTATTCCATACAACGCTTTCTTCTTCCTAAATCATTTTGCGAAGAGTTGAACATGATGATAGCTAAATTTTGGTTGAGTGGGGATTCGGGAAAAAGGAAAATAAATTGGCTCAATAAGAGGTATTTGTGCAAGTCTAAGCAGGAGGGAAGCCTTGGGTTTAGAGACCTATATGCGTTTAATCTTGCGTTGTTGGCAAAACAAGCATGTTGATTTCTTCATGATCCTCATTCTCTTGTAGTTCGTGTTTTCAAAGCCCGTTATTTCCCTACGACGGAGTTTCTGAAGGCTCAGGTGACCGCCAATAGTTCATATGTTTGGAGGACTATTGCAGCCTTGAGATTGATGCTTCAAAAGGGCCTCCGATGGCAGTTGGGTGATGGGAAGAAGGTTTGCATATAGCAAGATGGATGGGTGCCGAGGGAGTCTTGCTTCAGGATTTTACCGCCACTAATACATTGGGATGCTGAAGCCACGGTGGAGGCTCTATTTTGGATGGAGACGAAACAATGGAAAATCCAATTGTTGACTGCACTTTTCTCCTTGAAAAAAGTGGAGTTAATTCGAGGGCTTCCACTCAGTTTACGAAATGCTGCCGATCGTAAAATATGGCATTATGATCGACATGGTAAGTTTACCATCCGGAGCGAATACCATGTCGCATGTGATAAGTCTGGTTGTTCCTTTGTTATAGGACTCAACCACTTAGGTTTGTTTTGTTTAAATAAATTCCTATTATCTAGGAAGACTTGTTCTACGTTATTTCCTCATGTACGTTACCACTTTCTGAGTAGTGTGGATCGTGGGCTGTTTGTTAGGGTTTCTATTATTTCTGTAAGGCTATATAATAGCCAATCTCTGAATTCAATAAATAAGTCATTCCTCCAGATTGTTTGAGATATTTGCAGAATTGTTCAAGTTATTCGCAGTATTGCTTTTGGCATATTCGTTCTTGTTTCTAACAAACTGGTATCAGAGCCCCTCACTGGGGCCTGAGGACCGAAAAGCCGCAGCTTTTGAGTGACTTCCGAACACAAGAGAGAAAGAGAAGAAAATGACTTCTGAGGGAAACTTTGTGCAGGCGTCCATTCCACGTTTCGATGGTCATTACGATCATTGGAGCATGCTCATGGAAAATTTCCTTCGAAGCAAGGAGTATTGGAGTTTGATTGAAACTGGGTATGAAGAATCAGCAAAGGGGGCACAACCCCTATCAGAAGCACGACAGAAAGAGCTTGATGCAATGAAACTCAAGGATCTCAAAGCCAAAAACTATCTTTTTCAAGCAATTGATAGGAGTATTCTAGAGACAATGCTTGAGAATGACACCTCCAAGAAGATCTGGGATTCCATGAAGACGAAATATGAAGGGAATGCACGAGTGAAGAGCTCAACTCTTCAAGCTCTACGAAGAGACTTTGAGACTCTTGAGATGAAGGTTGGCGAAACGATCACTAATTACTTTGCTAGAGTGATGACCGTAGCAAACAAGATGCGAACCTATGGGGAGACCATGACTGATGTCACGATCTGTGAAAAAATCCTGAGATCTCTCACGGACAAATTTAATTATATAGTTTGTTCGATTGAGGAATCTAGGGACTTGGATGCAATCACCATTGATGAACTTCAAAGCTCACTCACTGTACATGAGCAAAAGTTTCACAGAAGCAGCAGCGTGGAGCAAGCTTTGAAGGTAACCACTGATGCCAGAACTGAGGGGGGTATCAGCAATTATAGAGGACGAGGGCGTGGAAGAAGCAATTCTAGAGGACGAGGACGTGGAAGGGGAGGCCAAGCGTTCAACAAGGATACTGTGGAATGCTACAAGTGTCACAACCTTGGACATTTCCAATATGAATGTCCAAGATGGGAAAAGGAGGCTAATTATGCAGAAGTAAATGAAGAAGATGATATGTTGTTGATGTCATACGTTGAGTTACCTGAACAGACTGATGCTTGGTTTCTTGACTCAGGGTGTTCCAATCATATGTGTGGCAATCAAGGTATGTTCACACATCTAGATGAAAGCTTTGTTCATTCAGTCAAATTGGGAAACAACAGTAGGATGA
Source organism: Malus asiatica (assembly GCA_033882615.1). Taxonomy (NCBI): domain Eukaryota; kingdom Viridiplantae; phylum Streptophyta; class Magnoliopsida; order Rosales; family Rosaceae; genus Malus; species Malus asiatica. The sequence goes on from CM066498.1 coordinate 7,944,672, forward strand.
ACGTGGTGGGAAAAGGGAGTGTCAAGCTGGTCTTAAATGGAATTACACATGTTGTCCATGAAGTGTACTATGTTCCAGAGCTCAAAAACAACCTCTTGAGCATAGGACAACTTCAAGAAAGGGGACTGGCTATATTGATTCGAGAGGGAGTTTGTAAAATATATCATCCAACCAAAGGTCTGATTATTCAGACTGAAATGAGTAAGAACCAGATGTTTATATTGCATGTGCAAACACTAGTCTCTACAGATGTTCAACCAGCAAGGTGTTTTCACACAAGCTCACAGGACATCCCTTATCTTTGGCATCGAAGATATGGTCACCTAAGCCACAAGGGATTGGGGATTTTACAACACAAGAAGATGGTCCGTGGACTCCCTCAATTCCAAACCTCAAATACCACATGCACTGACTGCATTCAAGGCAAACAACATCGTAATGACATACCAACAAAAGCAAAGAGTGAGGCACTGCATTGCTTCCAGTTTTTAAAGAAATCGGTTGAAAAAGAGAAAGGACTGAGTATCAAATGCCTACGGACAGATAGAGGGGGCGAATTCACCTCAACTGAATTCGCTGCTTTCTGCAAAGAAAATGGAATCAAGAGGCAGTTAACTACTGCCTACACACCGCAACAAAACGGGGTGGCTGAAAGGAAAAATCGAACTGTCATGAATATGGTTCGCTCTATGCTGTCTGAGAAGAAGCTTCCAAAAACGTTCTGGCCAGAGGCGGTGAACTGGGCTATCTATGTCCTGAATAGATGTCCCACAGTGGCAATAAAAGATGTTACTCCACAGGAGGCATGGAGTGGCGTAAAACCCTCAGTTGAACATTTTCGTGTTTTTGGAAGTTTAGCACATGTCCATGTTCCAGATGTCAAACGAGGTAAACTAGATGATAAAAGTTTTCCTTGTGTTTCATTGGGAGTTAGTGAGGAGTCCAATGGTTATAGATTGTTTGATCCTATAGCTAAGAAAATTGTTGTGAGCAGGGATGTTATTTTTGAGGAAGAAAAACAGTGGGATTGGGATATGAGTTATGAGGGACAGATCATGTTAGATTTGGAATGGGGAGAGAATGAAGAAAACGGTAAGGAAGAAGAAAGGGTGAGAGAAAATGAAAATGGCAGTGAGGCTAGAGAAGAAAGAAGTATGGGTGAGAGCAGTGAAGGCACACAGGGGTATAGTATGGGTGAGAGCAGTGAAGGCACACAGGGGTGTAGCCCAAATGAACTTGATGAGGATGAAGGGAGGGTTTATGAAGGAAGAGTAAGACGCCCTCCTTCTTACTTAAGTGACTATGTCACTGGAGAAGGGCTAAGCGAGGATGAGGCACACATGGTTCAAGTCGAGCCAACCGAAGACCCTATTTATTTTGAAGCAGCGGTAAAAGAAGAGAAATGGAGGCAAGCTATGGACAGTGAGATCAGCTCCATTGAGAAGAATAAAACATGGTCTTTAAGTGAGTTGCCTACTGGAGCTAAAAGGATTGGGGTCAAATGGGTCTATAAGACCAAGTACAACGAACATGGAGAGATTGACAAGCACAAAGCACGTCTTGTAGCCAAAGGCTACTCACAGAAGCACGGTATAGACTACACAGAGGTCTTTGCACCAGTAGCAAGGATGGACACGGTGAGGATGATCATTGCCTTGGCAGCTCAAAAGGGTTGGAGGATCTTCCAGTTAGATGTCAAGTCAGCGTTTCTTCATGGAGAGCTAAATGAAGAGGTTTACGTTGAGCAACCAAGGGGTTATGAGAAGGAAGGAAAGGAGCACCTGGTCTACAAACTACACAAAGCTTTGTATGGGTTGAAACAGGCTCCACGAGCGTGGTTCAGTCGAATCGAGGCACATTTTATCAAGGAGGGTTTTCAAAGGTGTGACAGTGAGCAAACCTTGTTCACAAAGAAGAATGGAGCAGGAAAGATCATCATTGTAAGTATTTACGTTGATGATTTAATTTTTACTGGTAATGATAAAGAAATGATGTGGGAGTTCAAAAAGTCCATGATGAGAGAATTTGATATGACTGATTTGGGAAGCATGAGGTTTTTTCTTGGCATTGAAGTACTTCAAAGAACGGATGGTATTTTCATTCATCAAAAAAAATATGCACTGGAAGTTTTAAAGAGATTTAGAATGTTGGAAAGTAATGAAGTGAGCAGTCCGATTGTCCCAGGTTTTAAGATCAGTAAGGATGAGAATGGAATTACTGTGGATGAGTCATACTTCAAGCAAGTGGTGGGAAGCTTGATGTATCTCACTGCCACAAGGCCAGACATGATGTTTGCCACCAGTCTCTTAAGCAGATTTATGGCAAAACCAACCGAGCTTCACCTGCAAGCTGCAAAGAGAGTCTTTCGATACTTAAAAGGGACGATAAATTATGGCATTCACTACAAGAAAGGCGGAGATGGTGGACTGTTTGCTTTCACAGACAGTGACTATGCAAGAGATGTGGAGGATAGGAAGAGCACAAGTGGTTATGTGTTCTTACTAAGCTCGGGGGCTGTGACTTGGAGTTCAAAGAAACAGCCAATTGTTACACTGTCAACTACAGAAGCTGAATTTGTAGCAGCTGCAGTATGCGCGTGTCAAGCAATATGGATGAAGAGAGTGCTGAAGGAGCTTGAGTACAGTAATGAGATGTGTACTGTAATTAGATGTGACAACAGTTCAACCATTAAGTTGTCAAAGAATCCTGTGATGCATGGCCGCAGTAAGCATATTGATATAAGGTATCATTTCTTGAGGAATCTCACAAAGGAGGGTTCAATTGCTTTGATTCATTGTGGGAGCGAAGATCAGGTGGCAGACATAATGACCAAGCCATTGAAGGTTGATGTGTTCCAGAGACTTCGAAGTATGTTGGGGGTTTGTGAGATTGTTGATATAAACTAACTGTTTGATAACAGTAAGTTTAAGGGAGGGATTGATAAGTCTGGTTGTTCCTTTGTTATAGGACTCAACCACTTAGGTTTGTTTTGTTTAAATAAATTCCTATTATCTAGGAAGACTTGTTCTACGTTATTTCCTCATGTACGTTACCACTTTCTGAGTAGTGTGGATCGTGGGCTGTTTGTTAGGGTTTCTGTTATTTCTGTAAGGCTATATAATAGCCAATCTCTGAATTCAATAAATAAGTCATTCCTCCAGATTGTTTGAGATATTTGCAGAATTGTTCAAGTTATTCGCAGTATTGCTTTTGGCATATTCGTTCTTGTTTCTAACAGCATGGAGATTAAATGCAATTAATTGTGAGGGTGCTGCTGGGTCTTCCTCTTCTTCTAGTTTTATGGGGGAGAAGCTATGGAAGAAACTGTGGAGCACTTATGTTCCTGGGAAAGTGAAGATTTGTGTTTGGCGTGCGTCTTTGGATTCTTTGCCTACACGGTTGAATCTTTGCAAGCGGAGAGTGACGAATGAGGAGGCTTGTGTAGTTTGTGGGGGTCAAGATGAATCAACGGAACATGTTTTGAGAGATCATAATGTAGCAAGAGCGGTGTGGTTTCAAAGCTTGAGCACTACAGTGGATACCGGTCAAAGGGTGTCCCTTATGCAGTGGTTAGCCAATATACAGATTCAGGTTTCTACTTCGGGGTCTAATGTTGATTTGGGCTCTGTGGAAGCATAGGTATGAGGTACTATAGAACCAGTGGCGGATCCAGGAAATAATGTGGGTCATAGCGCGCGCAGCGCGAAATTTTTTTTTAGCCTCGTTTGGTACTTCGGACTGTACTGACTATTTCAGTCGGATAAGATAAATAGTCGTCGGATAGTACTAACTCCATTAGTCGGGCGTTTGGTGCAGTGTCGAATTAATCTGTGCATGGAACAATAATAATTTTTTTTAATAATTTTTAACAAAATAATTGGTGTTAAAATGAAAAAACTCACAATATAAACAAATCATCAATATAATCAAAATAATCAAAATAAATATGAATTGAATTTCAATTAAATTAAATATATTCTACATATACAAAATATTCAAAATAAATACTCACAATATAAACAAACCATCAACATAATCAAAATAAATATGAATTGGATTTCAATATAAACAAACCATCAATATAAACAAACCATCAATAAAAACAAACCAATAAAAACTCACAATATAAACAAACCATCAATAAAAACTCACAAAATAAATATGAATTGAATTTCAATTAATTAAATATATTCTACATATACAAAATATTCAAAATAAATACTCACAAGTCACAATATAAACAAAGGGAGGAGATGGAGTTAGAGCCGCCAGTAGGGGAGCAGCAAGGGAGGAGATAGAGTTGAGGGTTTGGGGGCAGCAGCAGCAAGGGAGGAGAGGAGTTGAGGGTTTGGGGGGATTGAGTTAGGGTTGGAGGATGAGAAAACAAAAGAAATTGGGGCTTTTGATTGTATAGGAGTCGGGTAGGAAGGCTGGGACGGGGGGGGGGGGGACACGGTGGGAATTTATTTTTATTTTTTTTTGTTCGGCTTGGACCAAAACGACGCCGTTTTGGCCAGGTCATTTAAAAAAATTTCCTGGGCCAAAACGACGCCGTTTTGCCCATCTGTTTTGAAAAAAAAAGAAGCGCGGAGCGCTGCTTCTTCTTCCTCTTCCTGCCCAGTTTTCGTTCAGGGCTTTTGTCGAACAGTTGGCGTGCCTCCGACCCCGACGACCCCAGCTCCAAGAGGTCGCATATGGGAGCTTCAAGGTTGTTTCCATGGTTTCCAAGGGGTCGTGCGACCCCGACGACCCCACTGTGGATCCGCAACTGTATGGAACGACACATCTCTACCACCACATGAGATTGTGCTTCACATCGAAGGTTGGATGCAGGAGTTTCAAAAATGGCATAAGGCACCAGCTAAGAAGTTTCTTCGAGTGGAGGATTAGGTTAAGTATAACTTTGATGGAGCTTGGAGTCAAAGAGGGAACCGGGGAGGTTTCGGGGTGGTGGTTCGTAACCATTTGGGGGAATTTATTGCTACTGCGGCAGGTCCAGTTGAGAGACCAAGAACTGCTCTGCACGCTAAGTTTATTGTAGCCCAACGGGCGGTTATGTTGGTTGAAAGCCTATCTACGGAGGAGGTAAAGTTTAATTATGAAGGAGATGCTAGTTTGGTGTTGGCAATCATGAAGGGTCAAGGGGATGATTGTTCAAAGTTCAGTCCCGTAATAAATGATTTGGGATTCTTCCTAGCGATCCAGCGGGAAGGTAATTCGGCAGCGCATCGACTTGCTCGGATAGGGATCAATTGTGTTCAGGAGGTTTTGTGGTTTGAGGAGCCTCCGAATTTGATTCAAGATATTCTCATTAAGGAGGGATTGTAATTTCTTATCTATTATTCATTTGAGGATAGGTTTATTGATGTGCGGGACGCTTTGTTCCTTCGATCGAGTTGAAATCCCCGACAATGTTTTTATCGAGGCCCACTCTGCACATTATCCTCAGTTTGTGCGTATTCTAAGTTATTCAATGAATATCGTACTTTGTTTCAAAAAAAAAATAAAAATAAAACTCCTTATCTAATTGATAAAGCCAAAATCAATTGCTGTTATGTATATAATATTGGTAATAAAGCAAAACATAAATGTATTAAATATTTAAATATAAACATATTTAGTCCAACATACAACATAACAGTTAATATATAGGGGTGTGATATCCACACACCCCATTTTACTTCTCACACACTTTTTTAATTTTCGGCCGTCGGATCGGATGAATTGAAGAAGATCAACGGACATAAATTATCAAGGGGTGTGTGAGAAGAAAAATGGAGTGTGTGGATAACACACCCCTTGATAATGTACATACTGGTGGGGTCTCTTCCACTTATATACAACACACAAGTCTGTAAAGTGACCTTGAGGTAGAAGGTGAACCTTGTCACTCCAAGCGCTCAATCTCCATCACTATTGCTAAAGACACCTCGTACCTATCAAAACATGTCAAACTACAAAAACGCCATCTACACCATGGAAATGGTGTACCGGGAAAAGAAAACCCGGATAAGTTATAAAGCTCGTGTGAGTGCTAATAATACGATGCATGTGTAAAAAAGTTAATCGATCTCATTTATAGAACATTTTAGAAATTCTTTGCATGTATAAAGTAATCTTCGCTCCACAAATCTTGATAGGATACACACAAGTATTCAACTGACGACTTTTCGTTCATACATATGATAAAATAATAGGAGGTGGATTGTCTGCCCTTCCATTTCCATACTTTTCCCATCCCCTCCTATTTTGTGTGGTCACGGTTAAGCCACATTAACATTTTATATTCCTATTACTTTTTATTTTATTATTTTTATAAAAAAAATCAATATAAAATGTTGACGTTGCTTAACCGTGACCACACAAACAGAAGGGGTTGAGAAGAGTATGGAAATGGGAGGGCAGACAATCCACCTCCAAAATAATAGGGTTAGAACCACGCTCACAGCCTTGTTCCACACCGCCTGTGTCACAATCAACAAACTCTTGCTCGGACAAAGCCATCAATGTGCCATTGTAAGCTTAGTAATTCCGTCCATGGCTGCCACTGCTGAAAAAGTCCAACAACATCCTGCAAGCATTTTATTACAATTAAATATTATGTTGTTTTTGTGGTATAAATTAAATAGTGGTTAATTTGATGGACATAGATTCGTATTTAGAGTACAAGAAACCATTTGGTTAAGTTCCTAGATTGTCTACAACTAAAATTGATTACCACATTGGCCTTGGTCCTTGATTGGTGTCACGGCTCCTTTCTTTCTCCAATCTACAGTTGGCGGTGTCGTAGCTTTTTCATATGGGGTGTGGTATTCACACATCATTTTTTATTTCTCACACATCTTTCTAATTTTCGGCCGTCAAATCAGATGAATTAAAGAATAGCAAAAAATAAAAATTAATAGGAATGTGTAAGAAGTTAAAAAAAAAAAGAAAAAGAAAGTGTAGATAGCACATTCTTTTTCATATTTGAAAGAAGTCTCTGTGGAACAATCGTGCCCCATGAATCCATTTCTCGAGGCATTGAAGTCTTCGTTTGTAAGGTCTGCAAATTGATTGACGCTCAACTTAGTAAGGTTTGTTTGCATCACTATTGGAAGATTCTATAGACTCCACGTTTTCCTCGAATGTATTGAATATATTGAAACGCTTCTTCTCCTCGTTAATGTCGGTATATACACGTCCATAACAAATATAAAAGGCCAGACAAATACAGTTGCAGTAGGAAGTCAATATTTGCTAATTCTAATTGCAATAAGTAGCAGGACCTGCACCAATGAAAGTTGCAGTGCAGTCCCTTGAAATGTTTCGGTAACTAGCGTCGCAGTATCATTAACATTTGAATCCATTCCCCGTCCATTTCTAGTGATCGAACAACATTTCTACGCTCCGAGAAATTATATCTATCATAATTTGTAGACTGTCGCTGTTCAACATTGCAAAATATACGTAGAAATTATGGGACGAAAGATGAGTCTTCCTAACACAACACACCCTTAAGTTACGCGAATTAATAGAACCACCATGATAAATACAAATGTCATGACAAACATCAGAAGCCATGTGAAACAAGTAGTCTTGGACGCCTTTGAGTATATACCTGCTGCCCGTGTAGTGGCGTGACCGGTGCTTGCCAAGCTACTTTCAACAGCCTTCTCTGTAGAATCAAGTATCTGCACACAAGCCATATAACTAAGTTATGAGATCAACATACATGTCATTCCATCAGCACTCCATTTACATCTAATACACACCAGAGAATAAACAGATAAAAGTATTTTTATGTAACAAACGATGTTGCATTATTGCTCGGAACATTTTCCGATGATAAAAGGGTTTTGGCTTGTGGCAATGTACGTTCTATTACAATCATGACTAGCACAGTCAACAGCTTATATACGAATACATAGTGTTCCAAATTTTTCAGAGATCCAATAAAAGATACTCAGCAGCGTATCCTTCTTTTCCTAGCTCTGATTGCCAAGCTTATTGTGTTATTCAACTTCCTTCTTTATTTTAAATTTATGAACATGGAAAACCGGACCAGATATCATATTGCAAGCCTCCCCAAACCCCTTTACGGTAAACTATTTCTCAACAAAAATTAAATCAGTTCTGTTACCACTTACCACTTAAATTCCTCGGCAGGTTTTTTATTTTATTTTATTTTTTTATTTTTTTTAATTTTAGCCCCCTTCTCTTAGGAACTTATTACAGTCCCAACATTCGTTTCTTTGTTTAACATTTTCCTTTTCAAGAATTTCTCCTAATCTCATACCCTCTAAATCCAAAGCAATATTCACCAAAACTTCCCTTCAGTGTCGCCCTAAACAAATCAAACCACAGCCAGCTAAATCCAAAAAGTATTGACTCTATAGACTTTACAACATCCTGCAATAGATATCTCAGGGTGCTTACTTTTTCAGTGTTTTCCAGGGAGTGACTCATCATGAGACTACTCTCTTTGAGCTGTCTAGCCAATCCAACCATTTCGTCTGTCAAATCCTCTTGAAGCTTTCTGTAAACAAGAGAGAAAAGTTTATAAGAATCGAAAGCATAATGTGGAAAGGAAATGTAATTAGCATTTGAAAGTCTTAACGGCTGAATTGTGTGTTCTACCTTATGGACATCAATTGACTTGGGATTGAGGAAATTTCCTCTCTAACAGTAACTGTATCTACTCTGATGGGTTATCTGGTTCAAGGTCACGTTATTCGAGCCACCATCTGTTGGCAATGGTGTACAAACATGCAGAGGGATTTTAGAATCGCTGCATATGGCAGGAAAGCATGGGTTGGCCTTGGACTAGGGTTGCTACAATTTGGATGGTCCTCCTAGTTCCTTAAGCACTCTGAATAACAGAGAGGCTGGGGTCTGTAGGCCAATATTTATCTTTGGGTAGCGTCTTGTCTTTGTTACCATCAAAGTAAAGCAAGAAATTGTACAGAAAGAAGGAACACATCCCAAAGTTGCCTGACTATCGTTCTAAATTTATCTGATGTCCCAAGTGAGCATCCGTGTCATTTCTATTTGTACATATGCATTTTTTAAGCAAAAATCAACTTCTATTTTTACTAAAACAAAAGTTTCATACTGAAAACACATATAACTACATCGCTGTGTTAATTAATGACTAACATCCTAGAACTCCCGTTTTCAATTTCATCCAGTCTCATAACTCCAGTTTAATAGAAAAAATTGAGATACTATGAATATACCTATGCTTTTCAATGTGTGCTTGGGCTGCTGCATCCAGTTTGACAGGCCCTGAAGAATCAACACCAGCAGTCTCGCGAGTTCCATCTTCAGTATTTGAGATAGGCCTGTTTAACAAAAACACAGTTAAAATAAAACAAGTCATTGCAGACAAAATATCACTAAGAAGGAGCTGAAACCATAGTGATCCCAACTATCATTCACTTACACAAATCTCCTTCTCAAACCTGGAGAAGGGGGAATCTGATTGTCTCCTGTATCAGAAGAGTTTGCTTTGACAGAAATTCTTGCAAGGGGCACTTCGGGTGTTTGAACATCAGGCTGGGAATTGGCGAAAGAAATCACAATTAGGAGCAAGGAACTCCATATATTGCACATATATACATTACATTCTTCGACCAAAAAACAAACAATACATTACATTCTAAAGAAATATTTGCTTGTCAAACGGTTAATCAGGTAAACTCGTGCTTTCATATATGATGCCAGATTCACAATATTTGATATACCATGTCAGATATCTAGCAATAGAACATTATCCATATATTACAGATTCAGTCTTGAGATGCCATGAACTGACACAACAAATTACATGTAGCATGAAATGGTGTGGACAGCTATAAAAACTATCTCTAGGAATTGTTCCCCACATAAGAACTAAAAACTGTCCAACCATCCATCACAGCTCAAAAAAATAAAAACCTGTAATATTTTAGTTGTCATGTCAACCAGTCTCCCAAGAAATTTGTTTCAGCCTAACAATATTTTGTTTCTCATACCTTATCATTATAATTTCCCGGCTTTCAAACTAAATCTACTATTGGTAAAATTGATTCGAATCATAGAAATTCACAGAACATTGTAAATTAAAGTACACATTTTGCCAATGTAACTGGTTTAAAGTACATAAAACCAACACTTCAACAAAAGGCAACGTGTATGCTTTCTAGATCATATGCACTCACTGGTGGAGCAGCTAATTTGGAAGCAATGGCTTCAATCTTCTCTGAATAATCACTCAAAACAGCCTTTGAAACTCTGGGTATAAAATCGAAGATAATGATATCAATTAGTAAACTAAGAATGTTGCAAACTCTTAAGTAGGGCAGAGTCTCAAGAAAATACATAGAAATAGAGAAGATGAAAATGTTGATCTGTGTAGCCACCATTAGTACCCAGTATCAAGAAAATAGTGTTTGGAATGTGAATCAATATTTCCATCACACCTACCAAAATCTGTAAAGGTTTGTAAGGTAAAGGAAAGGAAGCGTATTGGAACATGCATCGAACTATTGGACAAATAATCGTTAAAAAAAAAAAGTAATCAAGGGAGAAAATAAAACACATACTTCAACAAAAAAAAATATATAAAAATTAAACACATACTGACCTGGGTAAGCCTTCTGGAGTTCTCTCTTCAGCTAGTTGTTCTACCAGTTCTCGTAAAGTAGCAACATACTGCAAAGTAGCGGTACTTAGTCATCCATAAATGGCACACATCTCCAAAGAAAAAACAAACAAAAAAACCTAGAACTGTAAATATCACGCCGAGAAACCGGAAATAGTTGGCACAAAGCAATTACCTGCAAATGGATAAAACTTTGTAACCTATAATTCTAATAACAACATACATGAACAAGTTTTGCCTGGTTCTGTTGCTGAGGCGCAGCTGCAAGTAGCCTCTTCAAATTCACCTCTGTTTTACTGATTCTCATCCCAAAATCCTACACCATTTAACAAACATAAAACAACAAACAATTCAACAATCAACCAACAACCAGGAAACCATCACTTTTTTTGTAAATGATCTCTATTCTTTGTTTTTTTTTATCTAAACATCGTCAATTTGATATTGATCAGTTCAACAATTGGTATTTGTAAAGTGATCATTTCATCAATTTCCAAAAAAATTAACCCAAACCTTAAAAAAAGAAAATCCATAACCCAATTCTGCACAGGTCATACGTACGAGTAATCAAGATGCAAGAGTTCCCTATTCAAGATACACAACTGCTAATTCTAGCGCTCCTAATCTTGCATAAGCAGAAAGTACACAAACCATGGCATAGCAATCGGGTTTCAAATTCCCCTTCAGGCAGTGGAGATGTACATTCGCATTAAGAACCTTTCAGATAAGCTGACACAGAGCTTTAACAATTACACCAAATCTCGATAGAGATATCTAGATTATGCAGGTACCTTTCTACCATAATAAGTGAAGAGATTAAATCTTTAAAAGAGAAGAACCACACAATAAAAAAAAAACCCTTTAATGTACCCACAAATCACGGCAGTCCAAGAAACAACATTTTTCTCCGGCATTTCATCAAATATCTTATGTGCATGTTCCAAATACCCACATTTCGCCACAAGGATATGAATGAAGTCCGATCGCCTCGCACACGCTTTCAGATGCAGAAGCGCCTCCTTGTCAGGATTCATCAGATGCACAGCCAATGGTTACAAACCCTTAAATCAAAACCTCCCATTTTTTCTAATTGACAACCCCTTCCTCACCCATCAGATTCTTCTAATTGATAACAATAGTAACCATTCTAATTGACAACAATAGTAAGCACTACTATCAAAGAAAATCTGTAGAACCTGAGAGACTGACTGACTAACCTTGCAAAGGAAGTCGTGGGTCGAGAGACTCGAGACTGGAAACGGCGAGAGGACTCAGAGCCAGAGGAGGTCGCGGGTCACGCCGTCACGGGTCACGGGGGTGAGAGATTGAGAGTGAGCCGGCGACATTGACTGAGAGTGAGACGGGTCGCATCGTCACAGGTCGCTGGGAAGGAAGAAGACGAAGACAGATCACAGGTGCGCGGAGCGGCGGAGGCTGCGAATGGGAACTGGGAACTTGGGATTTGGGAAGGATAAGGGAAGGGAAGGGATTCAGACTACAGAGTACAGAGGCAGAGAGGAAAGACCCGAAGGGTAAGGGTAGGAGTGGGCAAACGGTATAGAAACAGCGGGTCAGGCAGGTAATAAGGTTCAGGGTGGATACCGGCCGGTTCAAAACAGGAACGGGATGGGACAGGTCTTTGAAATTTTCGGTTCGGACCAGTTCCAAAAGTATAAAAACTGCAGGTACCTGAACCGGCCCGTTTGTAATTACAATGGACGGACAGGATTCCATCCAATCTTAGTTGTTGGTTTTAGGTTTCCTCATCCACGAGTCCATGACCTATCTGACTGATTCGATTCGACTTCGACTCTCTCACTCTGTCACTCAAGTCTCTCTCTCGCCGTCTCGAACCCTTCCCTCCACCACCCCGACATCATGACGACCCTGGCGACCACCACGACAGCCCATCAACTTCGACGACATCCTAGACTTACAGTTACAAAACCCAGTCACCCCACCACCCATCTTCTCGATTTGTCATCTCTGCGTATATAATCGATCTGTTACCGCCAGTCCGGATAAGAAGGTAAAACCTAATGTTTGATTTTTGGGTGATTTTGGGGTTTGATTGAATTGATTTGTAGGGTTTGTTAAATTGGGATTTTACTGATTAAGATGAATGTATGCGTTTGGTGAAATTTGTATGGATCATGGCAAATGAATAATTTCCCCGTAACTATTTTAGTAGGAACTATATATTTAATTTTCTGTTAGCAGGACAATGGTAAGGCCTTTTTGTACTCATTATTAGTCCCCAACCATTTTCTGTGTTTGAATCTTCAAATTTATGAATGCCCTTCGCTATTTGCTCGATTGGAAGTGCTCAATATCTCTGAAAATCCTCTCACTGATAGATGTGTATATTGCCTCTCCATTATCTTGGAAAATTGCTAGGGTAAAGTGCTTTCTGTGAAGCTCAAGCATTTAAATTTTCCCGCTCCTTATTGATGTGTGGTAGCGTATATGCTTCTTGGTAAATCTAGTTCTTTTAAAGGTATTTGTTCAAAGAAACACTAAATCATCCCTGCTTATATGGACTTTGCTTTGTAGCTCTTTGCAGCTTGAGCATAGAGCGCTGTTCTGTCACGTCTACAACAATTGAAAAGGTTGCCGATGCATTGAATGCTGATTATGTGCTTGAGCAACTTTGAATAGGGGTGCTTGACATATGGTAATTGCAATACACATTAGTGGTTGGACTATTTTGTATGTTGATTTGATCTTTAGATGTCTCCCGGATGTTATTTTGAATATCTCGGATTTAATGTATCGAACGATGTTGGACGATGTAACGTTGTTAATTTGGATGTAATGTTAATCTATGAACTTGGATGTGGGACTTTGTATTTGGATTGGATGTGAATCATTGCAAGGACTAGGGAGTGAATTTGTGCAAAATCTGCACAAATGCAATTTACACTGGTACTGGTAGTGAATCTGCTATTTTGTGCAAATTTTTTTTTTTTTTTTAATTTAACAAAAGAAAACTGACCCATGGACTCGGCCCAAATCGGCCCGTTTCAACCGGTTCGGGTAAGGTCCGATTCTTATATTAGAAAATGTTATCCCCAGCCTGGCCTGGAACGTCTCCTTTGAACCCGGGTCCGCTTCGGTCCCTTCAAATTGGGCACGGCCCAGCTCGTGCTCACCCCTAGGGTAAGGGGGTAGGGTTTACCTTTTAGACTAAAAGAACGACACCATTTAAGTAATGAAAATATTAATTTATAATTAATTATAAAAACTTTGGTTTGGTTCGGTTAGGTTTCCAAACCCCAGAAACCAAATTGAACCAAATCAAATTTGGTTTGGTTTGGTTTAATAATTTCGGTTCGATATTTTTTCGGCTTTGGTTTGGTTCGATTTTCGGTTTTTTGAACCCACCCCTAATGGTGAGAGATGAGAGGAGAAGATGCGTCTAATTTGTGAAGAGTGGTAAAAATGTACATATCTTGAATTCACTGACAAAATTACCCTCCTAACTTTTAGTAATTACCCTCCAACCCATCTACAAATGCGATGGCAATGGTGTAAAAAAGGCAAAATCGAGTGGCAAAGGGATTGATTGTAATGACCAAAATATCCTCCTAACTTTAAATAATTACCCTCCAACTCAACACAAATGTGATGGCAATGGTGTAAAAAAGGCAAAATCGAGTGGCAAAGGTTTGACTGCACATTTGCTATAGTAAAACACTCCTCAACTTTAAAATAGAAAATATCAAACCCCATATGGTTGACCAAGAAAATAAAATGTGATTTTATTGATTTAAAACCCAAAAATTGAGTACAAGGGATGGACAGCAATTATCCCCAAATCCCCTAATTGCCTCTCTATCAAAACCAGGTACTTGGATTATTTACAAATCCAACTGTAAGTGGCAAAGCATGCTGAGGAAGACTTGACCAATGATGAATGTGAACAACATGTTCACCGAGACGTTGATGGCTTGTCCGGCTGATTGAATCTCGAGAGGGCATATCTCGCTCGACACCAGCCACCCCATCGAACCCCAAGACCATGCATATGCCGCCACATATGCACATACCAAGAACAAGATCCAATTGGCTTTATGTTTTGTAAATGATCATTCTCCACTGAGACCAAACTTCATGGCTATCATCACTCCGATAGCAACCTGCAATGCAATTTTAATTACATAGAAAATATACTTTAGAAATTCAGATTTAGTTGAAGAAAACAAAAGAGACATTTCCTATTATTGCTTAAATTAAGCTGGTAATAATGAATTAGTTTCATTGAATTGATCATGTCGTTAATTATTTACCTGGCATATCATCATTTGCGTACCACCTTTAGGTTGACAGGCAAGCTTAAGAGATTGAAAAGGGGCGTGAATGAATAATTAGTGTAGGAACAACACAAAAATTCATATGATATAAACTAATGAAAGGTTCACAATTCGGTTTAGTTACAAAATATGAAAATATTTACGTTTTCATTTCGACATTACTATAATATAGAAAAAAAACATCCTTAAGTATCATCGTTTTCAGTCTAGCCCTCATCATGTTGATGCAGCTCCTTCATCATGTTGATATGCTGCATCACGAAATCCGGGAAAGTGTGAGGATCATCATTACATATAAAGGCAACTTTTCTTTTCCCAAGCTCCTCATCTCGTAATATAATGGATAGTGTAATGCACAAATTGTTTTAAAATCATGCAACACATTACAATTACTACAAACTTTGACGTACATGCTCACGAAACCAAGAAGGATACTTATCTTTGTGTCTTTGCTCCATGTTTAAACTACTTTCATGCTTTATTATTTCCTCATGTTCCTTGCATAACAAGTCAAATAAATATTAGAGGGAAAAAAGTATTCAACGTAAATATAGAGGATGTCACCTACTCAAGGAATGGTGTCACGTCGTCACAATTGTTAAATATAAACCATTCAACCATCTTCACGTCAGCGCTAGCGAATCCAACACTTGAACTACCCATAAACGGTTTTGCAATTTCGGCAAATGCAGAAAGCTTCTCTTGTTGCATGACACCACCAATATTTTATTCACGTCGATTGGAAGAATTTTCAGTATTACGGAGATACATTCCACAAAAAATAAGGGATTCATTTGAAGGGTATCCCACTATAATAGATCCATTAGGACGTGATCTGTTCCGCACATGCATTTAAACCTTCCCAATAGTCTACAAAGAAATTAAACTCTTACAATTTTAATTTACAATCATAAGAAACAATGAGATTGAATGGGAAAATAATATTACTACCTTTCTATTGGGTAATCTATCGAAAATTAACAAGCCCATCAGGTATCACTTTATCTGTTAAGTGGATCAGGACTTGAATCATTACATCAAAGAATGCAGGGGAAATATTTGTTCAAGCCGGCACGATATCTTCTTTCAGCATTTCAAAGTCTTCCACACGCAAAAATTTTGGCACATATTTGTTGAAAAAAGCTTGATAATTGAATGATCGGTTCAATTACGTTTTTCGGCAAAAAATTTCATGGCACTTGTCAATATTATGTTTGAAAAGTGCTATGAGATAATCATAGCATGTGTTTGACATTCAAAACATGAACTCCACAATTTCCGTTAGTACAGAGAAACCTTCACACCCAAGGTACAATTCTCCTTGAGCTTGTTTTAATCATCTCTCAATGGATGAAGATCGTTGAATTTCTTGTGGATGAAGATTATTATCATCCTTATCCACTTCTACATTATCATTGTTGATAGTATAATTGTATGACATTCCTTATCTACCCAAATCTTGTTGAATTTCTCTCAATGACTTCAATCTACAATTATTACAAGTTTGGCATGGGCACTTAGTATAACCCTTAGCGTTGACATGTTTGCTTACACTTATAAAAAAAAAAAAATTGAAAAGGGCTTGAAAACTTTGAGTTTTAATGATAAGGACAAAATAAAAGGTAAAGTGAATAGTACCAGGATTGACTTTTTAGTGTAAAAATGTGGTTTTTCGTTAAAGTGAACAGTACCGGGTGTTTTCGTTAAAGTTCCCTTAAAATATTCATTAGTCACTTGATTCGGATTCTGTATCCATTCCCTATTCAAGGCATACAGAGTATCCACTCCCTGTTGATGTTAATAGTGGTAATACATGCACGGATGTAATAGTGAAGAGAGTAATATGACAAGTGAAGAAATAATTCATGATAGTCAAAAGAAACAGATCAAAAGTTTTTTGGTTTACCTCTGCAGTTTTCTTTTACCTTTATTTGTACTTGTTAGCTTTCCTAAAGTGTACTTATAAATACCAATGTAACTTATCTTTTCAGAAGCAAATGAAATCATATTCTCTCTCCTCTTTGTGTTATCAGAACTTGAAATTGAAGAAAAATAGTGAAATTTATTATTTATGCTTGAGAGTCTCCAACTAAGAGTACTTAGTAAAATCATTAACAAAGATGACATAAAATCGAATACCACCGACAGTTAATAGTGGAGCTAATCCGCAAAAATCAACATGTACTAATTCTAAACGCCTAGAAGTAATACATAGAGAAACAGTGAAAGGTAATCTAGCTTGCGTAAAACACAATTGGAACAAAAAAATTGTTGAACTGAATTTGAAGAAAGTTGAGATTCCACCATAAAACCAATTGGAAATATGAGAAGTAACCCAACTTATTATAAGTCCATGCAAGATCCTTATTTTCATCAATGTGAGACTCATTATCAACAAATTAGAGATAGGTAAAGCAGACTTAAAAAATACATAGCTTAATTTCCTGAACGTTGATGTCAAATCTAAGAAGAAGCCTTTATTGCAGGATTAGTAGAAATCCTTGATGGAGACAAAGGAAATGCACGAAAAGGGTTTAAGACTTCAGCCAGCAGGACCTTTAGAAAGCATCACTCCCATAATAACATTCTTCACATAGAAGTCAAAAGGATTTAATGTCAATGAACACCAATTATTAAGTAGAAACGTACTTTCAAAACAAAGATCATGTTTCAAATGAGAAAAATGCATCACATTCTTTCAATGAAAAGTTGAATGTGGTGTTTTAAATAAAGAACAATCACACTGAGGAATAGACAGACCTTGAAAATCACTAATGTAAACCTTGTCAGGGCTTATTGATGTTGTCTGTTATATGAGACCTTGCTTCAGAGTCAATAAGCCAGTACACATAGAAGTAAGTTTGGCTGGTGGAATGCAACCTTGAAAGTTTGGATTCTTACGACTGTACCAATTGATTGTAAGATGTCCAGGATCCTCACAAATTTGACAGGGAACTGTTGGACCAGGGGATCAGATTTGGTTACCGCCACAATTGTTATGATTGAATGTGTTACGATTATTAAGATTCCTCTGAAAATTGTTGTTCCTCTAAAATTGTTGCACCTCTAAAATTGTTGTTCCTATGAAAATTACCTCGATTTGGAACTTGCTTAGCATTTGAGGCCTGGGGTGGAGGCTCTTAAGGTGTATGAAGCAACAGATGAGCATGTGAAGGTGCTAGAAAATAATGAAAAGCCTGATAAGGCTTATCTGAAGAAGAATGAGCTTAATGTGCTTCCTTCAAGCAAAAGCCATCTCTTTGTTGAGCAAGAGACCATGAATTTCATCAACGGTGGTGTCTGCAAGAGGGAATTAACCCGATCCACTTCTTTAGTTCAATATCTCTGCTTTATTTCTCCTCCTCCACCACCTCCCTATCCAACTACTTTTCGACCATCTTAACTGTTTGCTGCACCTAATCCATTTCTCCTACTTCATCTTCTCATCCCCCACAACCTATCCATTCTATTCACCCTATGCAAACTCGACCAAGATCAGAAATTTATAAACCAAAGGCCTTTGTTGCAACCAAACACCCCCTGCCTTCTCATCTAGATACAAACTTTCTACCTTGCACATATCTCCAAGCTTCTAAGTTTTCTCATTGGAGGGCTGCCATTCAAGATGAATTTAATTCTTTACAAAAAAAAATGTACTTGGACCTTCGGTTCTAGTTCATCCTTCTCAAAATCTAATTGGTTGCAAGTAGGTTTTTCGAATTAAAGAGAAATCAGATGGTTATGTGGATAGAGATAAGATTCGATTGGTTGCTAAAGGTTATAATCAATAAGAAGGCATTAATTATAGTGAAATCTTAAGCTTTGTAGCTAAACCTGTTATAATAAAAAATTTGCTCACTTTGTTAGTTCAAGTCAATTGGTTTTTACATCAATTGGATGTAAGCAATGCTTTTCTGCATGGTTTCTTGAATGAAAATGTTTTCATAACCCAACCTTCTGAAGTCATTGATCAGGATAAACCAACACATGTTTATCATTTGCAAAAGTCATTCTATGGTGTCACAGCCCGTCCCGGATCACATATTTCCGAGGATGTGAAATGACCGATACGCCCTTAAACGAGATTAAGGTGCGTAAATGTTTATCATGTATTTTATCTAAGTTCCTAAATTTTTATTAATTAGAATTTTTACCTAGTGTTAGGAACTTAAATTAGGGTTAGATTTATTTTTGTGTATGTGTTAATTTTGTTTGGACTCACTTGGGAGCCCACCTCCTGGATTCCCTCCCCAAAACCCGTAGGTTGTTTCTCCCTCATCTTCTTGGTCAGACTCTCTCTCTTTCTTCATTTCAGAAACACTCCCTATCTCTCTCATTCTCTCTCCTACCCTCGAACTCACTGCAAGAACCAAGAACAACCACAAACGTACACCAACGTTCAATCTGAGATCACCATCGTGATCTTGGGAACTTCACGAGCACGGGGGTATAAGTTTCAGGTAAGTTCCATTTCAGAAACCCTAGTTTTAAAACGACCCGTGTATTGGCACTATTCATCATCTCTTACATGGTTGTGTTTTAGGTTAAAACAAGATCACCACGACCTTGAGGAGGTCACTAGGAGGCTCGGAGTGCCTCGTTTGAACAAAATGGACGTCGGGTTGAAGAGTTCGAAGTTTGGCCGAGTTTTGTGATTTTTGAAAGGTTTGATTTTGTGGTTTTTAATGTTTAAAACCCTTCCAACGTGATTATACATGTTAAATGGTTCACTTTGGTACAAATTTCGAAGAAAATGGACCAAAAACGAGTGAGAACAGTGAAAGGGAAGTTTTTCCCAGTTTTCCGGTGACCGGAGTCCGGCGAAGGGTCCACCGGAGAAGACAGGGAATATTCCGTCAGTTTTGACGGAATATTCCAACGCCGTTAACGGAAACCGTTAGGACTTAACGGAATATTCCAGGAATATTCCTGACGGCAGTTACTGTGCCGTCAGTGTGCCAGGCACGTGGGCCGCGCGTGGGGGGCGCGTAGGGCAGTGCCACGTCAGGCGCGTGGGGGCGCGTGGGGCATCCAAAAATTATTTTAAAATTATGGGGATGCTCGTGGGGTTGTGTAGATCGCGTTAGAGTGTTCGTTTGTCAAAATTGAGCATCGTATGAGGAATTAATTGTCTAGTTTGGTTTAGGTGCGTTAAATGTGCGTTAAATGATTGTTTTAAGTTATTGCACTTATAGGTGGAACGTATAACGAGGAAGAGCACATCCAGGGGCGTCAAGGGGGTTACGACCCGGCGACATACCAGTGAGTGGGCATTGCTTTCTATATATATACCTATATACTCGATTTCCCCAGAAATCAAATTTAAATAAAAAGTGTATTGAAATGAATTGAAATGTGATGTGATTGCCATGCATAGAATGTTATGAATATTATGAACTGTCGTATGATGCATATATGTGTATGATGGTGCTGTGGACGCACAGGTAAGCATTTACTTAATATTATGATGATGTTGAGATATACTGAGCTCATATCCTGCACCATGGTTAGTGCTTATAGTATTCACCGCATCGCACGCTCGTCTTGGATCCAAGTAGATGCTGGTCGTACAGTCCACGTGGAGTGGGTACGACAGGCCAGTCATAGAGTGTTAGTGAGATTATGACTGGTGGGTGACCTTAGATATGTATACAGATGATAGATGAGAAAGCACTAGAGCGAATATTACCATGAGTCGTTCAGACTACGTTAGGTGGTTCCGACTTATGTGCAGAAGGCCGGACAGGTCACGCGGAGTGACTCCGGTAGAGAGTGATATTGATAGATGTTGAGCTCTAGGTTTAATCGTTCAGGGCTATTAGAGTGCCTACGATCGATTATTTCTTTTACCTAATTTATGTTATATCAATGCATTCATACTAAACTGTGGAAACTGGCATGGTACATTCTTATTGAATCTGTTATAAGACTGATGATCGAGATGTTGAGATATATATATGCTATGTACTATTTTCTGGGAAAGTATACAGGTTTTCCAAAAAGGGGTTATAAATGTGGATTTATGAAATGATTTGGAAAAGTTTATTTTCGCCCACTCACGTTTTCTGTTTTTCGCCCCTCCAGGTTCTAGTTGATAGTTGAGGCGTTGGTGGCCTACGAGGACTACTTCGGTGTTTCTGACAGACTAAATAAATGTAGGAATCACCCGAGGGTGTTGTAAAATAGCTATGTTTCTACTTGACTGCACCTAGATGCTTATGCTCTGTTTATGTGTGTTTAGTACACTCTTATGCACATAGTATGCTAGGTTGTTAATATTTGTATAATTAGTGGTTTTTGTTGACTCGTATTTTATTATGAAATCGTTTCCGCTTGCGTTTATGGTTACGTCACGCTCACGTGACGGCCAGCACGTTCTAGTCTTCGGGTTAGGGTGTGTCAGTTTGGTATCAGAGCATAGGTTGCAGTCCTGTATAACTAGTGATTTTACTTATAAATTTTGGTGTCTTCTGTCAGAAATATGCCGCCTCGTAGAGAGCCTCGTCGTGCTGCTGAGCCTAACTTTCCCGATATGACTCAGTTAGGGGAAGCAATAGCTCAAGCTATCCAAGCTAATATTCGTGCTCCTCAGAGAACGCCAGTTGAGACGATGTATAATCTGAAGTTGGAAACCTTTGAGGGAAATGAAGGTTATGAAGGGGCAGAAAGGTGGTTGGATCGAATTGAGCAAACTTTTCAGGTGATGCGGAGTCAAGGGAATCTACCTGAGAATAGATGGGTTGAGACTACCATTTGGTTCTTAAGCCGAGAAATTGCAGTTTGGTGGGGTAATGAAACTAATTTTCTGGCACCTGAGTTGGTACAGGATTGGAGTACATTTAAGCAAATATTTAAGAAAAGATTTGTTCCTCCAGAGTACATCGATCGTAAGAAACAGGAGTTCACCCAATTGAGGCAAAGAAAGATGTCGGCGGGTGAATACTACCGGAAGTTTACAGATTTATCTCGTTATGATCCGATTGTGGCTCTTAATTCAGAAGAAATGCTTCGTCGATTTAAGTTGGGATCGAAGAAGAAATGGCGAACATATGCTGGCGCACTTCCTTGTGCTAACTATCATGAATTTTCTGAAATCATGGTTGGGATGGAGGAGTCCGAGAAACTGTCTACTGATAGTGATGAGGAAGAAGATAAGAATGACGGCAAGGGTAAAGGTATCTCAATTCAAGGACCCCGTAAGACTCAGAATTTTAAGAAGAGTGGAATGAGTTCTAGTTCTTCTAGTGGTGGATTTAGTGCCACAGGTCCGAGGAGAGGAGGTGGTAGGTTTGGTAATGGACCTAGATTTTCTGGTCAGAGAAGTTTTGGTGGTACTGGTAATTCAGGTCCTCCGTTATGTCGCCATTGTAATTTCCGACATTATGGGGAATGTAGGAGAATCAGTGGTGCATGCTTCACATGTGGTCAGACAGGACATAGAGCTATGAATTGTCCTCAGAATCAGCAGAGACCCCAACAGCCTGTTAGGCCAACACCAGCACCGACTCAACAGAACTTTAATTCAGGCAGTTATGGTCAGGTTGGTCGTGGTGGTGCTTATCATTATCAGGGTGATGCTACTTCATATGCTCCGGGACAGTATCAATATTCCCAGGATCCTTATTTTCAGAGTGGATATTCTCAGGATCAGGGAGGTTATACTTCATATCCGCCTATGCCAGCTAGCGGATCTCAGTGGTATCAGGGAGGTCAGCCTCAACAGAGCGGAGTTGCTGCTAGTAGTGCAGGACCGTCTAGGCCGCCTACCCAGGCAGGTCAAGGACGTGCTCATCAGGGACGAGGTAACCAGAGTGGCAGAGGTCGTGGAGGACGACAGTCAGCTCAGGGACGTGTTAACCACATTTCACTGCAAGATGCTCAGAACCATCCAGACTTGATTATGGGTACGTTGAATGTTCTTGGTCATTTTGCTAGAGTTTTGATTGATTGTGGTGCTACACACTCTGTGATTTCTCATACATTTGCTCAAATGACACAACCTTATCCTTCATCTCTAGGGTTTGATTTAGAAGTTGCTATGCCTAGAGGGGATAAATGTTATGTTGATAGTTTTTACCCGAGGTGTCCAGTGAGGGTAGATAATGTCATTATGCCTGCTAATCTTATCCCGTTAGACATCGTGGATTTTGATGTGATTTTAGGGGCGGATTGGTTGCATTATAATCGCGCCCATATAGATTGTTACGGGAAATTAGTTACTTTTCTTCGTCCTGGACTACCTGAGGTTACTTTTGTGGGTGAAAGAAGTGGAGTGAGGCATGGTGTTATTTCTGCCATAAGGGCAAGGAAGTTGTTATCCAAGGGTTGTCAGGGATACTTGGCACATGTGGTTTTGAATGATGTTGCTCCCAGCAGTGTGGAGGAAGTCGGAGTAGTCAGACACTATCCTGATGTATTTCCGGAAGATTTGCCGGGATTGCCTCCAGATAGAGATGTGGAGTTTTCGATTGATTTGCTTCCAGGTACAAACCCTATCTCATTAACTCCTTATAGAATGGCACCAGCAGAATTAAGAGAGTTGAAAATTCAATTGCAAGAATTAATTGATAAAGGGTTCATTCAGCCTAGTTCATCACCGTGGGGAGCTCCGGTGTTGTTTGTAAGAAAGAAAGATGGAACTTTGAGATTGTGCATTGATTACAGGCAACTGAATCGGGTGACGATTAAAAACCGTTATCCATTGCCTCGTATAGATGATTTGTTTGATCAACTCAAAGGTGCATGTGTGTTTTCTAAGATTGATTTGAGATCTGGGTATTATCAATTAAAGATTAAAGATGAGGATGTTCATAAATCAGCTTTCAGAACTCGTTATGGACATTATGAATTTTTGGTTATGCCATTTGGATTGACTAATGCTCCTGCAGCTTTCATGAGACTGATGAATGAAGTATTCCAGGAATATCTTGACAGGTTTGTTATTGTCTTTATTGATGACATCCTGGTATATTCTAAGTCGGAATCAGACCATATTCGACATCTTAACTTGGTGTTACGGAAATTGAGGGAACACCAGTTATATGCCAAGTTTAGTAAATGTCAATTTTGGCTGGATCAAGTAGCATTTTTGGGACATGTGGTATCAGCTCAGGGAATTCAAGTGGATCCTCAAAAGATAGAAGCAGTGGAAAGTTGGGAACAACCTCGAACTGTCACTGAAGTGCGGAGTTTTCTTGGTTTGGCAGGTTATTATCGACGGTTTGTTCAAGACTTTTCTATAATTGCCTTGCCATTAACGAAGTTAACCAGGAAAGATGTGAAGTTTGAGTGGGATGGTAGTTGTGAGCAAAGTTTTCAGCAGTTGAAGTATTGTCTTACTCATGCACCAGTGTTAATACTTCCTGATGATAATGGTAACTTCGAGATCTACAGTGATGCTTCTTTGAATGGTTTGGGTTGTGTTTTGATGCAGCATAGTAGAGTGATTGCTTATGCTTCTAGGCAGTTGAAGATTCATGAAAGGAACTATCCGACTCATGATCTTGAGTTGGCAGCTATTGTATTTGCTTTGAAGATTTGGAGACACTATCTTTATGGCGAGAAATGTAAGATCTTTACAGATCATAAAAGTCTTCAGTACCTTTTCACTCAACATGATCTTAATCTTCGTCAGAGAAGATGGTTGGAATTGTTAAGTGATTATGATTGCACGATTGAGTACCATCCAGGTCGTGCAAATGTGGTAGCAGATGCTCTGAGTAGAAAACCTCAAGGGAGACTTAATGCTTTGTATGCCAGTCGTGTTTCTCTTCTTGCAGAGTTGAGATCTACTGGAGTAGAGTTAGAATTGGAAGAACAAAGTGAAGCTTTTCTTGCTAATTTCCAAGTCAAGCCAATTTTAATTGATCGGGTGCTTGCAGCTCAATCGTTGGATGAAGAAATTCAAGAATTGATCAGTTTAAGAAATGAAGGGAAGAAGAAAGATCTCAAGATTCGAGACTCAGATGGTATGCTTATGCAAGAGAACAGGATGTATGTGCCTAATAATGAAGAATTGAAGAAAGAAATCTTGGATGAAGCACATTGTTCGGCTTATGCTATGCATCCAGGAGGAACTAAAATGTATCATACTATTCGACCATTCTACTATTGGCCGGGTATGAAGAGGGAGATTGCGGAGTATGTAAGTAGGTGTATTGTTTGCCAGCAGGTTAAGGCTGAAAGAAAGAAACCGTTTGGGAGATTGCAACCACTTCCCGTTCCTCAGTGGAAATGGGAGAATATAACGATGGATTTTGTGTATAAGCTGCCTCGTACACAAAATGGTTTTGATGGCATTTGGGTAGTTGTAGATCGACTTACCAAATCAGCACATTTTATTCCAGTAAGGGAGAAATACTCTTTAAATAAGTTGGCTCAGTTATTCATATCGAAGATTGTAAAGTATCATGGTGTCCCAGTGAATATTATTTCCGATCGAGATCCGAGATTTACTTCTAAGTTTTGGACAGCTTTTCAAGAAGCTTTGGGTACTAGATTGCTTTACAGTACAGCTTATCATCCACAGACAGATGGTCAGTCAGAGAGGACTATTCAGACACTCGAAGATATGTTGAGATCTTCTGTGATGCAATTTGGTGATTCTTGGCATGATCGCTTGGATTTGATGGAGTTTGCCTACAACAATAGTTTCCATTCGAGTATTGGAATGTCTCCATTTGAAGCACTTTATGGAAAAGCTTGTCGTACGCCAGTATGTTGGTCAGAGGTTGGTGAAAGAATACTAGAAGGGCCCGAGATTGTAGATGAGACTACTCAGAATATTCAGGTAATTAAGTCTAACCTGAAAGTGGCTCAGGATAGGCAAAAGAGCCTAGCAGATCGACATACCACGGATCGGATGTATAATGTGGGCGACTATGTATTTCTGAAATTATCACCTTGGAGAGGTGTAGTTCGATTTGGGAAGAAAGGAAAGCTCAGTCCCAGGTACATTGGACCTTATAAGATCACTGAGAGGATTGGTGAAGTTGCTTACAGGTTGGAGCTACCTCCAGAGTTGTCTAAGGTACATAATGTGTTCCATGTATCGATGCTTCGACATTATGTTTCAGATCCTTCACATGTGATTCCTCCTCAACCATTGGAGATTAATCCAGACTTGACATACGATGAGGAACCAGTGACTATACTGGATTGGAAAGATAAGACTTTGAGGAATAAGACCGTGAGATTGGTAAAGGTATTGTGGAGAAACCATTCAGCGGAAGAAGCTACTTGGGAGACAGAAGAACGGATGAGAGATATGTATCCGAGGTTATTCTATGGGTTTTGAAGTTCTGGTTGGTGACTGGAATTTCGGGGACGAAATTCTATAAGGAGGGGAGATTGTCACAGCCCGTCCCGGATCACATATTTCCGAGGATGTGAAATGACCGATACGCCCTTAAACGAGATTAAGGTGCGTAAATGTTTATCATGTATTTTATCTAAGTTCCTAAATTTTTATTAATTAGAATTTTTACCTAGTGTTAGGAACTTAAATTAGGGTTAGATTTATTTTTGTGTATGTGTTAATTTTGTTTGGACTCACTTGGGAGCCCACCTCCTGGATTCCCTCCCCAAAACCCGTAGGTTGTTTCTCCCTCATCTTCTTGGTCAGACTCTCTCTCTTTCTTCATTTCAGAAACACTCCCTATCTCTCTCATTCTCTCTCCTACCCTCGAACTCACTGCAAGAACCAAGAACAACCACAAACGTACACCAACGTTCAATCTGAGATCACCATCGTGATCTTGGGAACTTCACGAGCACGGGGGTATAAGTTTCAGGTAAGTTCCATTTCAGAAACCCTAGTTTTAAAACGACCCGTGTATTGGCACTATTCATCATCTCTTACATGGTTGTGTTTTAGGTTAAAACAAGATCACCACGACCTTGAGGAGGTCACTAGGAGGCTCGGAGTGCCTCGTTTGAACAAAATGGACGTCGGGTTGAAGAGTTCGAAGTTTGGCCGAGTTTTGTGATTTTTGAAAGGTTTGATTTTGTGGTTTTTAATGTTTAAAACCCTTCCAACGTGATTATACATGTTAAATGGTTCACTTTGGTACAAATTTCGAAGAAAATGGACCAAAAACGAGTGAGAACAGTGAAAGGGAAGTTTTTCCCAGTTTTCCGGTGACCGGAGTCCGGCGAAGGGTCCACCGGAGAAGACAGGGAATATTCCGTCAGTTTTGACGGAATATTCCAACGCCGTTAACGGAAACCGTTAGGACTTAACGGAATATTCCAGGAATATTCCTGACGGCAGTTACTGTGCCGTCAGTGTGCCAGGCACGTGGGCCGCGCGTGGGGGGCGCGTAGGGCAGTGCCACGTCAGGCGCGTGGGGGCGCGTGGGGCATCCAAAAATTATTTTAAAATTATGGGGATGCTCGTGGGGTTGTGTAGATCGCGTTAGAGTGTTCGTTTGTCAAAATTGAGCATCGTATGAGGAATTAATTGTCTAGTTTGGTTTAGGTGCGTTAAATGTGCGTTAAATGATTGTTTTAAGTTATTGCACTTATAGGTGGAACGTATAACGAGGAAGAGCACATCCAGGGGCGTCAAGGGGGTTACGACCCGGCGACATACCAGTGAGTGGGCATTGCTTTCTATATATATACCTATATACTCGATTTCCCCAGAAATCAAATTTAAATAAAAAGTGTATTGAAATGAATTGAAATGTGATGTGATTGCCATGCATAGAATGTTATGAATATTATGAACTGTCGTATGATGCATATATGTGTATGATGGTGCTGTGGACGCACAGGTAAGCATTTACTTAATATTATGATGATGTTGAGATATACTGAGCTCATATCCTGCACCATGGTTAGTGCTTATAGTATTCACCGCATCGCACGCTCGTCTTGGATCCAAGTAGATGCTGGTCGTACAGTCCACGTGGAGTGGGTACGACAGGCCAGTCATAGAGTGTTAGTGAGATTATGACTGGTGGGTGACCTTAGATATGTATACAGATGATAGATGAGAAAGCACTAGAGCGAATATTACCATGAGTCGTTCAGACTACGTTAGGTGGTTCCGACTTATGTGCAGAAGGCCGGACAGGTCACGCGGAGTGACTCCGGTAGAGAGTGATATTGATAGATGTTGAGCTCTAGGTTTAATCGTTCAGGGCTATTAGAGTGCCTACGATCGATTATTTCTTTTACCTAATTTATGTTATATCAATGCATTCATACTAAACTGTGGAAACTGGCATGGTACATTCTTATTGAATCTGTTATAAGACTGATGATCGAGATGTTGAGATATATATATGCTATGTACTATTTTCTGGGAAAGTATACAGGTTTTCCAAAAAGGGGTTATAAATGTGGATTTATGAAATGATTTGGAAAAGTTTATTTTCGCCCACTCACGTTTTCTGTTTTTCGCCCCTCCAGGTTCTAGTTGATAGTTGAGGCGTTGGTGGCCTACGAGGACTACTTCGGTGTTTCTGACAGACTAAATAAATGTAGGAATCACCCGAGGGTGTTGTAAAATAGCTATGTTTCTACTTGACTGCACCTAGATGCTTATGCTCTGTTTATGTGTGTTTAGTACACTCTTATGCACATAGTATGCTAGGTTGTTAATATTTGTATAATTAGTGGTTTTTGTTGACTCGTATTTTATTATGAAATCGTTTCCGCTTGCGTTTATGGTTACGTCACGCTCACGTGACGGCCAGCACGTTCTAGTCTTCGGGTTAGGGTGTGTCATATGGTCTCAAACAGGCGCCTCAAGCAAGGTTTGAAAAACTCAGGCTGCTCTATTCTCTATGGGTTTCAAGCTTCTCAATCATATCACATTCTATTTGTTCTTTCTCAACCTCACTTGGTGTTACTTATGATTTATGTTGATGATATTATTGTTACAGACCACTGTTCTACTGCTTGTATTGCAGTTATAATCATCTCAGTGCACAATTTCGTGTTAAAGATTCAGGAGACTTCACTATTTTCTTGGACTAGAAGTTCAAAGATCCTCTTTGGAAGATTCACTCATCATACCAAATAATCTTGAATTTATTTAAGAGGATAAGCAAAACCTTGCACAACACCTCTTGGTTTTGCAATACTTGATCTTGGCGTCTCTCCACTTGATAATCCTACAGAATATAGATCTTTGTTGGGGCGCTTCTGTATTTTACATGGACATGGTCTAACTTATCATCTGATGTAAATTTGGTTTGTCAATTCATGCATTCTCATCAGGACCTCATTTTCAAGTTGTTCGGTAGATCTTAAGCTATCTCAAATGGACTATTAGTTATGGTTCATGGTTCCCTAAGGTCTCTACTCCTCTCATGCTTAAAGCTTTCTCAAATGCTGATTGGGTAGGCTGCCGTGTTGTGTGCATTTTTCTAGGTCCCTCATATTATTGGAGAACCAAGAACAGCACCATAGCTCGCTCTTATGCCAAGGCCGAATATAGCCCTTGCTTATACTGATACTGAGCCCTTGCTCATATTGCTGCTAAAATCACTTAGGTCTATAAATTGTTTAGTGACACTGGTTTTAAATTGCCTATTTTGCTTCAAATAAATCTGTTGTGATAATGTTTCAGCTATAGAATGCTTCAAATCCAATGTTTCATGCTCACACCAAACAATTGGAATTGATTACCACTATATTCAAGAGCTAGTTCTTGCCAAGCTCTTACAATTCAAATTTCTTGTAGTCAAGATCAAGTGGCTAACATTCACACCAAGTCTCTTCCCAAACCCAGATTTCTTTATTTGCGATCCAATTTTTTACTTCAACCCTTTTCGTTCAGCTTGAGATGGTGTGAAGAGAGTAATCTGAAAAGTGAAAAATAAGTCAAGATAGTAAAAAGAAACAACCAAAAGTTAATTAGAAAAGTCGCTACCAGAAAAATAACCATACACCACCAATCTTATTGGTGCCTATTGGAAATAGTGGACACTGAAATCGGTGGCAAACATCAATTGCCACCATGCAGCGACTGAATTAGGGTTCGTGTCCTATATAAAGGAGTCTCTTGTAACAAACACCACCATCTATACATCGGTGGCCAAATCAACAGTAGAGATATGATATTTTCATCTCTTTGTTTATAGTTATAGATGCCTTTTAGCATCGGTGGCCAAATTGCAATTTATGTTTTTTAAAAAGGGGCCCGCTGAGGACCCATTTACCAATCCCATTATTTATACCACACGCTTTAGATGAAAATTTGTCATTTGACAATCCCAGGAAGTTCCACAATCTTTGCATCCATCTAACAACTTGAACATAGTCATTTCAATTACATAATCAACACATTTTTCCAGATTCACCTGCATAACGATAACACCAGGAGAGTTAACCTTAAGTTTACAAAATCAGAAAATAAGAAATAAGAACTGGAAAATTTATAATTCAACCAAAAATAGAAAATACAAACAGTATTTCAACTATTGTGTTTGTTACTCACAAATTTTGACAATATTTACAGATCCCGTTTCACAATTGATAAAGGGAAGCAATTTTATCTTAGCCTTGATCCATGGCTGGCTGTTTGTCGATCATGGTTCCCCTGCAAACACAGACATGCAGAGTTGATTGAATAAAACCCCCTAATTTGTCTTTTCAAAGTTGCAAACCCCTAATGATAAGTTACACACCTGACCCAGAAAGCGTTTGTAAACTCCACAACAAAACCCTAAAATTGGAAGATAAACGTTTCATGCAACCAAAAAATGAAATCAAACAAAATATCCACACGCAAATCAGCAAAAAATAAAGAAAGCATTTAGCAAGAATCGAATTTTACAACAATCAATTAAAAAATTTTATCACCAACCAAATCACCAAAACCGTTGCGATTCCTCCACAAAAAATAGTGGGAAAAAATAGGCTAACTACCCTTCTAAAGGATCGGATCACGATGAAAACACCAGGACACACACAGAGATGCATAGAAACAAAAGGAGAGATAGAAAAACATAGAGAAGAAAAAAAGAGGAGAGCTAAAACCCGACAGCCACGCACGTGCAACACACATGACCAAGGGAAAAATTAGCACCAATGCACAAACTTCAACACTAAAAATTGCAAGTTGCCACCGAAAAGAAAGATAAAAAAAAGGGGGAAACTTGAAATAGGTCCAATTTTATAGCCCAACATTAGAATTAGTCCAATTTTTAGTTACTTTTGACTTAGCTCCAATGACTAGGATTCCATGTCAGCAATTTTTCTGATTAAGTTGATTTTTTTGCATTATTATTACTATTTTACCCTCCTATGACTTTTGCACATTCTCCATATATTTCCCACGTTTTAAATTTTTATCAGAATTCAAATTCGTTGTTTAGTTCATCTTTCTCCCTGATTTCTTGGTAACAATTTTTGAATTTGAATTTCTTATCAATCTATTTTTAAGGAAGGCTTAATCACTTTTAACTTTATGTACAAATTACATGTGTTTTATACGTGCAGATTTCTTCAGAGACCTATTCTCCAGATACAATTTTTATGATCGTGTTTTTCCTTCGTGGTTTGGAGATACTTAACCTTCTCCATCTATCAAAGGACTAAAACACAACAAATTGAATGCCACAACTGGAAATCTATTGGGGAAGAAACACGCCCAACAAGTGCTGTAGGTGTAATTGAGTGCCAATTATTTTCAAGTCAGGTATATTATAATTGTTTTCTCCTTTATTGTTGTTTGCTGTGCGAATTCAAAACACGAAGACTTTATCCTAATCCCCCTCATCCCTTTCTATCATCTCTCATTGATATGCTTCTTTCTCTTTTTATTCAAAAAAATAATGCACATAAGGTGTTTGATGTTATGCCTCTTTGAAAATTCAACAAAAAAAGGAATATACATGTACAATATCCTACAAGCCAACACGGATTAGAAGCACAGTAGCCTTGTGTTCTCACTGCAGAATTCGATTCATCCAAAATATCCTACAAGCCAACACGGTTTAGAAGCACAGTAGCCAAAATGTAATATACTTGTACAACTAATTATGATATGTATATATGCTAAGTTCCTAACATTATATGAAATAGCTAATTATGATATGTACAATTATCAGTATGCTGAAATAGCTATTACATTTATGTTTTTTTCCTGTGTTTTATAATTGTTTAGTTATGGAAGGAGCTATCATTGCGAAGTGCACTTTTGAGAGCAAGACCCTTTTAATTCCAGTGTCTAATCATACTAAGTTCAAGGATATTGCTGAACAAATTTGTTCCTGATTTGTGGGATTAAGTCTTGAAGTCATGGAGTTGACGTACTCTCTAGGAGAACACCAATCTTGTTTACTGCAATCTAACATGGATGTGAGTATAATGAAATTTTCATGTTGTGCTGAAAATATGAAATCTATTCATGTCAGTGTTTCCATGGTTGAACCAGTTGAGCAACTTGATCCCATTTCTTCCCCACATGATAAGCAGATTTTTACATATGAAGACTTAAAACCCTCAGATGATCGTGTAGATTTAGGGAAGTTTTCCACTCCTCATGGGAAGACATATTTGTCCCATGCTTGGAGAAACTACATTAGCCATGTTGGTCAAGAATTTCCAAGTGGTGTCAAGGAGTTTAGACAAAGATTGATGATGTATGCAGTTGAAAAGGGTTTCAGGTATGTTTATGTAAGAAATGATAGTGAACGTGTTACTGCTGAATGCTTCAATAAAGATGATGAGGGTTGTGTTTGGCTTGTGCATGTCATTTTGAATCATCCTAGCAGGTTATTCTACATTAAAAGTCTGAATAATGTACATACATGTAAAGCTAGGTTTCGTGATAAAAAAAGCATCAAGATGGGTTCCAAAATTGTGGCGTCGGTCCTTGTTGATGAGATTCGAACCAATCCAATTGTAAGACCAATCAATGTTGTTAGAGATTTCAAGAAAAACTATGGTATAGCTATTTCTTACTATAATGCTTGGTATGGTATAGAGTTAGCAACGATGAAGGTCCATGGTGATGATACACAGTCATATAGACAACTATTATGGTATGCAGAAGCAGTGCTAGCAACCAACCCAGGCTCCCATGTCCAACTTGATTATAATGATAGTTCATGTCGGTTCGAGCATTTATTCATTTCATATAATGCTAGTATTGAAGGGCTCAAATTATGCAGACCTTTCTTGTGCCTCAATGGAACTTTTATAAAAAACAAGTATGAAGGTCATTTGTTGGTAGCCATTGGGAAAAATGGTAATCAAGGTATGATTTAGACATGTACTTATATTATAGGTTGCATGAAAGCTAATAATTTTTTTTCCACATTGATAGGTAGTTTAAATGTTTATCCATGCTGTTGACAAAATTGATCATTTTGTTAATTTTTCTCCATGTTAAGTAGTTTAATAGGGTCCCAAACAGTAATATATGAGAAAGTATTGTTTTATAACTTTATACATGTTGTGTCCATCCTTTATTATAACTTGTTCTTATGTATTCATCCTTAACAGATTTTTCTCTAACATGTTCTTCTTCCTCAACACATCAGGATTTTTCCCACTAGCTTTTGGCATTGTGGACTCTGAAAACAAAAACATTTGGACATGGTTTCTGGAAAATTTAGCAGATATATTGCTTCCCCAAGGTCGTACGGTTACATTCATATCAGACCACAACAAAGGTTTACTTGAAGCTGTTTCCAACGTTTTTCCAGAAGCACCACATGCATTCTGCATGTTTCATTTGAAGTTGAATATACAAAGTAAATATCCAAAGCAGATGGGTTCTGGTTATGGTGAAGTCATTGCTAACCTATTCCAAAAATGTTGTTACGTTCCATCCCAACTTGTGTTCGATCAGGAAATGAGAACTCTCATCAAGGATGGTGGTACAATAATTTAGAAATTTTTGCAAAACACACCCAAAGAAAACTGGTCCAATGCCTACTTCAGGGGAAAAAATATGGTGAGATGTGCTCTAATATTGCAGAATCCTTCAATTTTTGGATTTTGGATGAACGCAAGATGCCAACTTACCAAATGATTGATTGATAACATACATGTGAAGTTGATGGAGATGAGTTCTGATAGGCAACGTGAGGCCGAAAGATGGACCTCACCAATATGCCCAACAATGGATGACGAAATGATGAAAATGGTTGAAGTTGGAAGACATTGGAATGTGTGTCGTTCAAGTGAACATATTTTTGAAGTCAGAGATGAGTATTCTGTCATGGTGGACTTACAAAGTCATACTTGTTCTTGTTATCAATGGCAAATTAAAGGGTTCCCTTGTGCACATGCTTTGGCAGCTATTTTGAAAGATGGAGGTAACCCATATGATTATTCACAACAGATTTCTATAAGTCTTCTTATTCATATCCCATCATTCCTGTACCTGATATGAAAAGGATGAACAATCTATGAGCCAGGAGTTTGTGATAGAACCCCCATTGACAAAGAGGCCCCCAAGTAGACCAAAAGTTAAAAGACTAAAATCTATTGGGGAAGAAACACGCCCCAACAAGTGCAGTAGGTGTGGTGATGCTACACGCCACAACTGGAAAACTTACAACGCCTCTATTTGACATACATCTCCATTGCCATTTGGATTTTTGTTTTCAAATATATGGACACATGCTTTTTTTTTTATTTTTTTATTTTTTTTTATCAATGTAATAAAATGATGCCATAGACTTTTTAGTTTACTCATATTCTTCTTTTTTCCAGTATCTACTTACATGTCATATGGCTTATGCAATCTGTGAAGACTAAATTTTTATTATGATATCATTACTAAACCTTCCAAATCAAACCTATATGTAACAAGCAGC
The DNA here is from genome assembly GCA_033882615.1 of Malus asiatica. NCBI lineage: Eukaryota > Viridiplantae > Streptophyta > Magnoliopsida > Rosales > Rosaceae > Malus > Malus asiatica. The sequence goes on from CM066498.1 coordinate 7,979,396, forward strand.
CATAAGATGGAAAATTTGATCCTACCTATCAATTTGGCTTACAATATAAACTAACTATCCTTGTATACTATGATTTTTCAAGACACAATTAGTTGTACATGTATATTACTTTTTGGGACGGTTTTAAACTACCTAACATGTAGGAAAATTATCGACAACCATTTTTTATCAACAATTTGAAAGTACCTCTCATTGTACAATTTGAAAGTACACCAGACGAACTATGTCTAGATAATGACAAAATAACATTATCTGAGATTTCAAACAAATCTTATTGTGCAATCAATAAAGGAAAACATGAAGAATATCCCCTTTCAATTGAAATTGAAATTAAAAAACAGATATGACAAAGCATATCTCAGTTCACATAACATCTAAACTTATCTAGCAGAAAATGAATTCGGATGGATTGGAGTCCCATCATTTATTGAATTGAAACATTTAAATGAAACAAAAACTCAAATTTCACATAACATCTTTATCCTACTCTTCCTTTTCCCAGCTACCATCTCCCTCATTTATGAATCTACAAAGGACATGTGCTCTCATATTCTTCATTGCCTCTGCCAAAAAGACACATTCGACTAATTCTCCATCAGCTTTTTTTTGTGCTATATACATCATAGCAACTCCACAGTCATAACTGTTTAACAAAAAAAAAGGGGTATGAACTTAAATATTACATTCTATCACCAAGAAACCAACAAATAGGCATAATACAGATGAAATTAACACTTACATGTTAGGAAATTGTTGTAAGCATGATATGTTTGCTTTCAGTGGATACTCAACATTAGTTTGCCTCAACCACATCAGAAATTATCTGTCATCATGGCTAAGCGTGTACAACAACGTATGTACCTTATCACTTTTCATGATATGTTTGCAAATAGAGTTCTCATTGAGCTTTCTTGAAATACTATCTTTCATGTGCTTAAAGTAGTTAGAAATTTTCACATGCTACAAAAAAAAAAAAAAAAAGAAAAAAAAAAGAACACATTACAAAGTTAGTGTGTGAAATAAAATTTGAAGGATAAGAGGTATACTACATAGTTATCAACTTACCAATTTTTTAGCATCTTCGAAATAAGGATCCACATATATATTCAACTTGGTTTGTAATGTGTTGTAATGTTCCCACCATCCACTTTGCTTGTTGAGCACAAGCAAAGTATAATGCATTCCATTGAAATGGTTAATCGGAAAGAAAACATAGTCGTTCTCCCGTACCTTCTTCAATAGAAGTTCAAGATAAATATATATTCTCACTGTAGAATTCGATTCATCCACAATATCCTATAAGCCAAAATGGATTAGAAGCACAATAGCCAAAAAGTAATATACCTGCACAACTAATTATGATGTAAAAATCATATTCTACAAGCGCAAGTAGAAGATTCTCTAGATTAATGCTAGAAGATCAGAATAAAAATGGATTACTGTGTTACAGAAGCAGGTAGTTTATAATTACCACATATACTAATAAAAATGGATCAGAAAAAAATAAAAAAAAATCAACATTTGACAATTACACTACTCATCACTAAAAAACATTGGACAATATTAAACTAGCTAGAATAAAGGAAAATTAACTGCAATGTTTGAAGAACTAAAATTTACGCACCCACGCAAATGTCGGCATAAACCCATATTTCAGTTGATCTTTTGGAATCCCAATTTGATCGTCATTCAAAATTTCAAAAAAAAGAATCAACTATCTACAGAAAACCAAAACATCTTATGAATCATTTGTAAACCTTTCATTCAAATATAATTGTATTCATTGCTATCTAAGTCAAATAATTATAAAAATTACAAATACCTGTCGACTAACACCTCCCTCATTCAAGAGTGCGAGGATATCATCACGGATCATTGCACAATGCTCTCCTTTCCACATTGAAACCCTATATATATATAGTTCAAACAACATAATCAACAGCTTGATATCTAACAGGTAAAAAAATGTAAAAATAAGGATGAAAAATTATACACTACCTATCATCATTCAAATTCAGAAATTGTTTCAACTTCTTTGCGTACGGTATTGGAAGACACTTGCCCATTGTAGCCTACAAACAACTATTGTCTTCATCGGTGCTATTATTTTTGTGTTCCCATATTCATGCATTTGAATTGCTCGTGAACCAACACTATTTTTATCCATATGAACTACTATTTTTTTATTAACACAAGCATCATACTTGTAATCTGGCATCAACAAGGGCTTCCTTTGTTTTGATTTCACCTGCAAAATCATTGAGTTTTGTTTTGGAGATTTGTCTTTCACTATGTAATTTTCCTTACATTTTAGCTCCTCCTTCGTATTCTTGTTTTTAATAGTAAGCTTCATAATTTATGAACGGTAGTCCTCAACCAAAAGACTTATCTCTTGTAATTTTCTCTCCAAGTCATTAAGGTCCGCCTTACTGTTGGAAGGCTTTCCCAAGTTGTTTTCCAAAAATTCTGATGGCAGTATATCAAACATTGGGAGAAATTCTTCATCTGACACTTTGTGAGGCTCCACATTTATCCCCCCACCATGTGAACGCAGTTGTATGATTTTCTTCTCTGTTTCAGGTGTTTTTGGACTGCCCCCACCTACCTGTACAACTTCCTGTTACATAAACACACCATGTTTAATTTTATTAAAGTACATAAGACTTTAGTTACATAATCTGTTAAAAAAATAACATACCTACTCCAACATGGATTAGAAGCACAATAGCTCAATAAGGAATTCGATTAGAATGAGAAATCCAAAAACGAACCAACTCATAGTCTAGCTCACTCATGGATTAGATTAAAATGGAAAATCCAAAAACGAGCCAAAACATATTAGAATAGAAGCACAGTAGCCAAAAAGTAGTATACTCGCACAACTAATTATGATGTAAAAATCACATTCTACAACTAATTATCATGTGAAAGTCATATTCTACAATGGTAGGTAGTTTATATTTTTAAACCAAAAGGATGTGTTGGATAAACATACCTCCAACTCATGGATCTTCATAATTTCCAGCTTTGCATACAATTCCGACAAATTCCACTTAACAACCTTAAGAGGCATATTTTCCCTTCCTCTGATTGGATTGATCAAATGAGTACGCTCACAAAACCAGAATTGCATCAGTGAGATATTGATATGTTATTTCATTTGAACACAGATAGAATAAAATGAAATAAAATGTAGATTAACATACCAATAATCCAATTACACAATTAGTTACACATTCGTAACGTTCTCCCATATTATCAATTGTGCCCAACAACCAATTCTTTACTGCTACAGTGCACGCATAATCCTTCATCTTGGTAATATCCTCAACGTACCCAACCATGTACAGACTAGTATTATTTCCACTCGTACTGAAAAACAGTGTCAAGCAAAAATATAAACGAACCAGTCGCACAAAATCACCCTCATGCACACTACCATGCATCTTAACCACTCTTAAAATCCTTTCTTCCAATATCTTCTTACTTATATCTTTGACGTCTACAAGACATCTCCCATAAAAACCTATAAACGCACTTGTTCTTCTCCTACTATTCAGGTTGATCTCTTCCCCTTCATCAGACAACCCGAAAATCTCAGCTATATCTTTGGCAGTTATTGTTGCAGTTATTCCACCAAGCACAAATGCTTTTTGTACGAGATCGCAGCATTTCAATATAGACACAATATTCGCATCACATTTCCTGCAAACACCATCAATGATCAAATTCTCACGGTACGCTTTGAACAACCTCCCAAACGGTGTACGGTTCATTAACTCAAGATGCACATTTGTCACACTAAGTCTCATTTCTTCTGTAACGCGACGAAACTTCAAAAGGTCAGACCTATACTCCATGCTTATCTTCTTCTTTTTTCTCTCCATGCAAAACATCTTTGGCTACAAGTAATACAAAGTCTGCTATAAGCATGATTATTCCAAAACATACTAAATAACGCCCAAATGATAACATATCAAGGCAAACTACATATCATATTTATATAAGCAATGTTAAAAATAAACTAATTTAACAATGTGAACTAATTATTCTAAAAGTAACTCTACATAATAAACGACGTATCAATTTAAACTACCAATTATTAAAGTTCCAAATAATCCACAATTTAAATTGATAAAATTAAACCTCTCAAACTTAAACTAATCATTACTAAACCTTCCAAATCAAACCTATATGTAACAAGCAGCCATAAAATGTTAAATTTTATCCTACCTATCAATTTGGCTTACAATATAAACTACCTATCCTTGTAGAATATGAAAGATGAACTGTAGTACCTGTAATCTAGGTATCAAACACCACAAAAGTACAAAGTCAACGCAGCATACCAAAATACTAGATAAACAAATTCAACCAATCATCGTCCCACATTTCACATGCATAAGCGGCACCCTGTTTTTTGTATTCTGATCCAACTCAAAACCATTACTAATAATGTAATTATAAACCCTCTTAACCCCCCTAATCGATTTCAAACTAGTGCAAGCCTTCACTAATGCGTCGTAAACACTGGCCACCAATTCATACTCATCGTCAAACTCTAAAATCTCGAACAATTGAAGTGAAAAAAAAAGAAGAAAAGAAATTAAGAGCAAAGATACGGTAGCACCTGTTATCAAATACTGGTATTGAAATTGAGGGAGTTTCATACCTGTTATCCAGGTAACGAACACTGCAAAAACAAAGCCCAAATCACCAAATCAAAATATTCGAAAAAAAAAAAAACAGATTACCATGTATGAAGCTGAAATCTTCCGAGAAGATACAATACCTGTTCTCTAGGTATACCAGGAAACCCGAACCAGATATTCGCCTATTTTGTTTTCATCATATACTGGGTGAAAATTTATAGCTTTCATAGCTTCATATGGATTTAGGATTCAAACCCCGGTTTCCGCTGGATACGGACGTAAAACCAATTTGAAAGATAGGAGGATAAGGGGGGTCGTTTGATCTGCAAGAGACCTAATAAATGGGGTCTTTTGAGTAAACAATGAGTTTAATCTGCAAGACACCTAATAAACCATCTAATGGCATTTGTTGTAATTTTGTTGGTACATTATATGCATTTTAATTGCTGACATGGATTATTGTTGTACTTACTAGCCCCCACTTATGCTTATGTAATATAAGTGGATTTCATTCAAAATAGGCTTATAAAATTGGACCTATATCAAAAGATCTCTGAAAAAAATACAGTTGAAAATCATAATGAATGAAGGGCTAATGAGATGGGAGGTGAGTGGGTTTTGGTGTGGTCATGTCAATGAATAATTTTTTTCCTTTTATTATTAAAATAAAATAAATCATTATAAGAATGTATTTTATAGTAAAAATTAGCATCCATGCACAGACTTCAACATTGAAAATTGCAAGTTGCCACAGAAAAGAGAGGTAAAAAAAAAAAAAATTCAGTTGAAAATCATAATTTGGTTAACCACACTGTTTTTTGGTGTTTGAGTTTCAATAGCCACGGATAATATATTTTGGTGTATATAAAGTTAGAAAGCCACTACTTTCTTTAGTGTGTAAAGAAGAGTGTCTTATAGCTAGAAAGAAAAACTAACGAAAATGATTTGAAAATTTTGAGTTTTGACGATAAGGACAAAATAAAGGGCAAAATAAATAGTATCAGGATTGACTTTTTAATGTAAAAATATGGTTTTTCGTTAAAGTGAACAGTACCGAGAGTTTTTCATTAAAGTTCCCTGTAATTCTTGTAGCGAAGAAGGCGTTGGTGTATTTAACACAATACGTTGAAATGAAGGAAAACTTATTTATTGATATCCCCGATAAGTGACAAATATGTACATATACATGAGTCAAAATAAACAAACAAGAGGGAGCCTTCACAAAGGTTGCTTAGGAGAAGTCTCAGCAGTCGGTAGAGCCCCAGAAAGAGAAGGCACCGGAGGGAGATCATTCGGAGCCTCAGTACTGGACAGAACCCTAGAAGGAGGAGGCATCAGAGGTTGATCATTTGGAGCTTCATTACGCGGTACAGCCCCAGAAGACGAAGGTAATAAATGCCTTTGGAACAAACCCACAAATCTCTGATGATCAAGTAAAACCTGACCATCAGATTCCTTCATTTGGTCAAGCTTCCTCTTCATGTTTGTAGCATAGTCATGTGCGAGCCGGTGCAACTGTTTATTCTCATGCTTGAGCCCTCTAATCTCCTGTTTGAGACTCATCACTTCAGCCGCCAATGATTCAACTTGGCGGGTTCGAGCAAATAGGCGTTGGGCCATATTAGACACAGAACCTGCACACTGAACACTGAGAGCCAGAGAATCCTTAACAGCTAACTCATCAGACCGTTTGGAAAGTAGTCTGTTATCTTTGGGAGTGAGAAGGTTCATGGCCACCACCGCAGCGGTCATATCATTCTTCATCACGGAATCCCCAACGGTAAGAGGACCAGTAGGGGAGACGAAGGATGGGTGCCATATGTTGTCGGGAGAAGGCGGGGCTGCCTCTTCAACAAGGTTCAAGTCAAAACGACGGTCGGAGGGGCCAGACATTTTCAAAGGTGTTGAAGAGATAAGAGGTCGGACAAATCAAGGTCTTAGAAGTGCAAGAATGAAGCTTCTACTGGTAGAGATTCAAGTGTGCTTTGGAACTTAATGCCAGCCCCTATAAAAATCTGCACTCGACGGAGCTTCAGAAATCGAAGAGGCGCCTGCTTAGAAATCGAAGAGGCGTTTGCTTTCTCAAAAGTAAGGCTGCTCAGATACCACAAGGGTCGATCTCAAAAATCGAAAAGGCGTTTGCTTTCTCAAAAGCTGGGCTGCGCAAAGACCACGAAGGCCGATCTCAGAAATCGAAGAGGTGCTTGCTTTCTCAAAAGCTGGGCTGCTCAGAGACCACGAGGGCCGATCTCAAAAATCGAAGAAGCACCTACTTTTCCAGCCTTGTCAGCACCTGTCACACGCACACTCAGCTTTGCGGAAATTATGGGCATTCGGTCGAAGACTCCTGCTGAAGTAGAAAGCACATGAGTCTTACTGTTCAATCACCCACTTTCCACACGCAACAGTAGCTCATGGGTACCACAGATAACTTTGCCAAAGTTCTCTGCCAAAGTTGAACACGTGAAGCTTGCAGCTCCCACTACATCGCTCTAACCAAGAAGGGTAAAAGAATAGCAAAGAAACAACACTAACAAAGTTTAGACACATAAATTTTGAAGGTCTAGCTACCATATTATTACCCACAAGGGTAAAGGAACAGTACCACTGCTGGATAATTGGAAAGTCCTTGTGTGTCAACCTCGAGAAAACACTCCCAACAAGATTGCTTGCTCCAAAATCGAAGAGGCACCGTCCTCCGAATCTCGAGAGTCAGACTCCCAACATGACTACTTTCTCAAAAATCGAAGAAAGGGTAAAGGAACAGTACCATTGCTGGATAATTGGAAAGTTCCTGTGTGTCAACCTCTGTGCTTCGTGGCAAGGTAGACTAGCAAACATGCCCAACCTTTACTCACATTCGAGAAAACACTCCCAACAAGATTGCTTGCTCCAAAATCGAAGAGGTACCGCCCTCCGAATCTCGAGAGCCAGACTCCCAACATGACTACTTTCTCAAAAATCGAAGAGACACCGCTCTCCGAATCTCGAGAGCCAGACCCCCAGCATGATTGCTTTCTCAAAAATCGAAAAGGCATCGTTCCCCGAATCTCGAGAGCCAGATCCCCGATAGGATTGCTTGTTCTAAAACCGAAGAGGCAACACTTTCCCAACTTCAAGAGCCGGATCTCCTTGGATAAAGCTGTCTGTAATCTTCACACGCAACATCAGCTTTCCAGATACCACAGACCACTTTTTCAAAGTGCTCTGACAGCGTTAAAACATGTGAAGCTGGCAGCTCCCACTACCGTGCTATGACCAAGTAGGGTAAAGGAATAGCATTACTACTTGTTGTTAAGAAGACTCCTATATATGTCGACCTCCATCCCCAACGGACAGGCAGACCTGCAAAAATACTCAACCCTCCCTCATATCTAAGATGGCACTCCCAACGAAGCCTTTCGAAATATTCAGCTTTCTTTCCCCCCGATACTACCTCTGCAAACAAGCTATACTAGAGCAAGAATATCTTATATCATCAGGGTTAAAAGCAAGAGTATCCCATATCATGTTTTTCCCCTATCTTTTCCTTTGGCCTTGTTTTTACCTGCAAGACAAGGAGAAAGAGAGCAATCAGTCAGTACTTGGAATCAAGCTTCCAGCCAGGAACTGACTGCCTGGAACCCCTTACCTGATTACTTAACTGACATTGCTCTCGAGTACTCATCTTCAACATCTTATGCTTCCAGGGAAGATACCGCATCTGCCTGAGTAACAGATAGGGCAAGGGAGAAGGATACAAGGAAGCATGTGGAGACAAGCGTAACAGCACACGTGCCGATACATCCATTACTCTGTCAAAGCAAAAGTATCCCATATCAGCAGGGTCGAACGTACTCTAGATTTGATGGACTTGTTTTGACCTTCAAATTCTTCAGTCGGCCTTATACTCTGGAGGAAACCAGAAAACCCTCCAGCTCAGTTCAAGAATAAGCCTGTGGAAAGTTACTTCTTCAAAAGCAAAAATATCCCATATCATCTCTTCTCATTTTCTTCTCTTTATCCTTCATGCTGCCTGCAAGATAGGGAGACTGTGAACAATCAGCCGAAGCTATGATTGCTTACCTTGTCTGTCACCTCTTTCAGCAGATTCCCTAACTCAGCGACTTGGGGGACTCCTACTACATGGTTTGTATCGTGCTTGACCAAGCCTGAAACTACAAGTAAGCTTCAAGTGAAATTGATACATTACCTTATGCATCTCCACCAGTTAAAGATACCACCCCTGGATGGAGGAAGAGTACTTCCAGAGAAGATACCTCATCTACCTATGAGACAGATAAGGCATGTCAAGACGATACCACACTCCGATACTTAGAAGTTTCGTGATTACGAGATCATTCTCCCACAATATTTCCTAATGTCATTTGTACTAAATCATTCACTTGTACTCACTAAAGGAGAGCTTGAACCTATGTACTTGTGTAAACCCTTCACAATTAATGAGAACTCATCTATTCCGTGGAAGTAGCCAATCTGGGTGAACCACATACATCTTGTGTTTGCTTTCCTATCTCTATCCATATATACTTATCCATACTAATGACCGGAGCAATCTAGTGAAGATCACAAAAAGCGATCGTTTTCGCTACCTAAGATCTATCGTGCAAGAGAACGGAGAATTAGATGGAGATCTCAACCATAGAATACAAGCTGGATGGATGAAGTGTAAGAGTGCATCCGGCGTGTTGTGTGACCGTCATAGGTCACTGAAGCTCAAGGGAAAATTTTATAGGACGGTAATAAGGCCAGCGATGTTGTATGGCACAGAATGTTGGGCAGTGAAGCATCAACACGTACACAAAATGGGTGTGACGGAGATGAGGATGCTTCGTGGGATGTGTGCGCACACGAGAAAGGATAAGATTGGGAATGAGGATACCCGAGGTAAAGTAGGAGTAGCCGAAATTGAAGGAAAGATGAGAGAAAATCGGTTCCGGTGATTTGGACATGTGCAAAGAACGCCTACTGACGCTCCGGTTCGAAGATGTGACTACTGGACAGAGGTTCAGGGCCGAAGGGGTAGAGGAAGACCTAGGAAAACTTTGGAAGAGACTCTAAAAAAAGACTTAGAGTACTTGGATCTAACGGAGGACATGACACAAAACCGAGCGCAATGGCGTTCTAGAATTCATATAGCCGACCCCACTTAGTGGGAAAAGGCTTTGTTGTTGTTGTTGTTGTTGTAGCTTTTCTAAAGTATAACTATAAATACCAAAGTAACTTGTAGTTCCAGAAGGGAATGAAATCATATTTTCTCTCTTTTCTCTGTACTAGTTCAATATTACATAACCAAAAATCACATATCTAGGCCGTTTTATTTTTACTTATTTATTTACAGCAGCTAAAGTAACGAAGAATTAGATTAGAAAAATTACGCACCAATGCAGGGTAGTCAAGCAACAAGAATTTGTCGAAAGAATACAAGAATTAGTCAAGCAATAAAAATCACATATCTAGGTCGTTTTCTTTTTATTTATTTATTTACAGCAGCTAAAGTAATGAAGAATTAGATTAGAAAAATTACACACCAAGGCAGGGTAGTCAAGCAACAAGAATTTGTCGAAAGAATACAAGAATTAGTCAAGCAACAAAAATCACATACCTAGGCCGTTTTCTTTTTATTTATTTATATACAGCACCAAGGCAGGGTAGTCAAGCAACAAGAATTTGTCAAAAGAATACAAGAATTAGTCAAGCAACAAAAATCACATATCTAGGCCGTTTTCTTTTTATTTATTTATTTACAGCAGCTAAAGTAATGAAGAATGTAGTACCGTTAAATTTCATAAAATGTGTAGTGCCGTTAAGTTTCATAAACAGTCTAATAAGTTTCATAAATAGTTTGTGCACATCATTTTTTTTTTAATTTTAATTTATTTTAATATTAAAATTATATCTTTTTCATTAAAATTTAAGTTCTTTTGTCATTTTTATTAAAATTAAGAGTTTTTCATTAAAATTTTAGTCTTTTTATTAAATAAAATTATAGCATCATTTTTTATTAAAATAAACTTAACCCAAGCTCTTTTCATGGAAATTCCCTAAGAAATATGTCGGCACAATAATCCTCACAATTCACAATCTTTTCGAGAGAAAACGACTCGGAATTTTGGATGCATGCAGGTGTAGCCACAACTTATAATAAGGGGCTGAACGTAACTTTAATATGTAGGATCTTACACGTGAGTAATTATATTATAATAATTACAAACTTGATATTTATGACCTAACAATGTTATCATTCCAAATTATATGATAATAATACCACATAACCCATTTTTTTAATAAAATTATAGCCACAATTTTATCAAGAAAAGAGATTGAAAGCATACGCAAACAATAAGAGTATTAAATGTTGATTTAAATTTAATGAAAAAATCAAACAAATTTTATACACACATGTGAATTAATTAAGAAACTTGAGGCAATAAATGAAGTGACATACACCTTTAACCCCCAAATGTCTTCAGTTTCATGAATCTTAAGCACTTATGATGTTAAATTATGTTTAATGGAGCAAATATTATTATACAAATATGAAAAACCTAGGTATATATAAGATATACGTATGGTTCTAAAAGACGCTAGGTGCTAGTCGGGCGGTGGGTTAGGGCCTAGCAACTAGGTGGATTTAATTAAATCTATTATATTTCGTGTAAATAAGAGTATGTTTATGCTTAAAATATATATGATTTCATTATAAACTACAAAATAGAATGACATATCTATTATGAGCTATTGGAACATAATAAAAATGTGGGAACAAGCATATAATGTGTTGATGCACAAAATCAGTGGGAATTTTGGTACAACAGAAAGTGTTAAGTTTGTGACATTCGCTAGATTGCTCCGGTCACTAGTGTGGATAAATATGTAAATGTATAGAGACAGGGAAGCAAACACAAGATGTACGTGGTTCACCCAGATTGGCTACGTCCATGGAGTAGAGGAGTTCTCATTAATTGTGAAGGGTTTACACAAATACATAGGTTTAAGCTCTCCTTTAGTGAGTACTAGTGGATGATTTAGTACAATTGACATTAGGAAATATTGTGGGAGAATGATCTCCTTTTATAGAAGAGAGTTTCTAGCTTTGTTTTGACATTGACACGTGTCGTGTTGTGATTGGCTTCCGATGTTGACATGTGTCACGCTATGATTGGCTTCTGATGTCGAAACGTGTCGCGCCGTGATTGACCTCCTGGTTGGAAGGAAACTCTTATGGGTCCTTGACGGTATAACGTTGACCGGTGCTCGATAGTTTCGGGATTGGTCAAGTATGGTACAAACAGTGCTCCCCTAAGTTCCCGAGTGAGGGAAGCTCCTCGGTTGGGGACTTGCAAGATCCGAGTAGCTGAGTAATCACGAAACTTCTAAGTACCAAAGTGTGGTATCGTTTTCACTTGCCTTATCTGTCTTATAGGTAGATGTGGCATCTTCTATGGAATTACTCTTTCTCCATCCAGAGGTGGTATCTTTAACCGGTGGAGATGCATAAGGTAATGTATCAATTTCACTTGAAGCTTACTTATACTTTCAGGCTTGGTCAAGCGTGATACAAACCATGTAGTAGGAGTCCCCCAAGTCGTCGAGCTAGGAGATCTGCCGAAAGAGGTGACAGATAAGGTAAGCAATTAGAGGTCCAAGCAATCAGTCCCAGATCAAAAGTTTGATTTCGAGTTCTGGCTGGTTGTCTCATTCTCCTTATCTTGTAGGTAGCATGAAGGATAAAGAGAAGAAAAATGAGAAGAGATATATGAGATACTTTTGCTTTTAAAGAAATAACTTTCCACAGACTTATTCTTGAACTGGGTTGAAGGGTTTTCTAGTTTCCTCCAGAGTATAAGGCCGACTCAAGAATTTGAGGGTCAAAACAAGTCCATCAAATCAAGAGTTCGTTCGACCTTGATGATATGGGATACTTTTGTTGTTGACAAAATAATGGATAAATTGGCACGTGTTCTGTTGCGCTTGTCTCCACATGCTTACTTGTATCCTTTTCACTTGCCCTATCTGTTCCTCAGGAGATGTGGTATCTTTTCTGAAAGCATAAAATGTTGAAGATTAGTACTCGAGAGCAATGCCAAGTAAGTGATCAGGCAAGGAGTTCCAGGTAGTTAGTTCCTGACTAGAAGCTTGATTCCAAGTGCTGACTGATTGCTCTCGTTCTCCTTGTCTTGCAAATAAGAACAAGGCCAAAGGAAAAGACAGGGAAAAAACATGATATGGGATACTCTTGCTTTTAACCCTGATGATATGAGATACTCTTGTTTTGGTGTGGCTTGTTTACAAAGGTATTATTGGCGGGAAAAGAAGTTGAGTATTTTGAGAGATTCTGCTAAGAGTGCCCTCTCGGATTTGAAGAAAAGTTGAGCATTTTTTTTTATTTGCAGGTCTGCCTGGCTGTGGAGGATGAAGGTCTACATATATAGGAATTGTCCTAATAGCGAGTGGTAACGTTGTTCCTTTACCCTTCTCGGTCATATCAATGTAGTAGGAGCTGCAAGATTCACGTGTTTTAACTTTGTCAGAGCACTTTGAAAAAGTGGTATATGGTATCTAAAAAGCTGATGTTGCGTGTGAAGATTGTAGATAAGCTTTATCCAAGGAAATATGGCTCTCGAAGTTCGAAGAATGATGCCTCTTCGGTTTTCGAACAAGCAATCATGTCAGGGATCTGGCTCTCGAGATTCGGAGAACGGTACCTCTTCGATTTTTGAGAAAGTAATCCTGTTGGGAGTCTGGCTTTCGAGATTCGGATAGTGGTGCCTCTTCGATTTTTGAGAAAGCAATCTTGTTGGGAGTCTGACTCTCGAGATTCAGAGAGCGGTGCCTCTTCAATTTTTGAGAAAGCAATCCTGTTGTGAGTCTGGCTCTGGAGAGTCGGCTAGCGGTGCCTCTTCGATTTTTGAGAAAGCCATCCTAGTGGGAGTTTGGCTTTCGAGATTCGGGGAGCGGTGCCTGTTCGATTTTTGAGCAAGTAATCATGTTGGAAGTGTTTTCTCGATGTGAGTAAAGGTTAGGCATTTTTGCCAGTCTGCCTTACCACGGAACACAGAGGTTGACACACACAGAGACTTTTCAGTTATCAAGCAATGGTGTTGTTCCTTTACCATTGTGGGTAATGGTAGGGTAGCTGAACCTTCAAAATTTATGTGTCTAAACTTTGTCAAAGATCTTTGGCAAAGTTATATGTGGTACCCGATAAGCTGATGTTGCGTGTGGGGATTGTCGACATATTTTACTCAAAAAAATTTGCTTCTCGAAATCCGGAAAGTGGTGCCTCTTCGATTTTTGAACAAACGGCTTTTCTGCCATTTCTTTTATAAGGGCACCAATTGTGTGTACGAAGTACGTTCAAAAAGTTATTACTTGTAGGAATTTTCCCTTTATTTTCGTACTTCAGAGATTCATTGGACCTCATTTATCCTTCATCATTTCTGAAAATATCTGGCCCATCCGACTGTTGTTTTGACTTGAACTTTGGTGAAAAGGCATATATGCCTTCTCAAGACAACATATGACGCCCATCCTTCTTATCCCCTACTGGTCCTCTTCGCGTTGAGGACTCTGTGATGAAGAATGATATGACCGCTGCGGTGGCGGCTAGGAACCTTCTCATTCTTAAAGATAAGAGACTATTTTCCAAACGGTCTGATGAATTGGCTATTAAGGATTCTCTGGCTCTCAGTGTTCAATGTGCAGGTTCTGTGTTTAATATGGCCCAACGCCTATTTGCTCGAACCAGCTAAGTTGAGTCATTGGCGGCTAAAGTGATAAGTTTCAAACATGAGATCAGAAGGCTCAAGCATGAGAATAAACTGTTGCACAGGCTAGCACATGACTATGCTACAAACATGAAGAGGAAGCTTGACCAGATGCAGGAATCTAATGGTTAGATTTTACTTAATCATCAGAGGTTTGTGGGTTTGTTCCAAAGGCATTTATTACGTTCGTCTTTTGGGGCTGTACCGCGTAATAAAGCTCCAAATGATCAACCTCCGATGCCTCATTCTTTTGGGGTTCTGTCCAATACTGAGGCTCTGCCAACTGTTGAGACTTCTCCTAAGTAACCTTTATGAAGGCTTCCTTTTATTTGTTTATTTTGACTCATGTATATATACATATTTGTAACTTATCGGAGATATCAATAAATAAGTTTTGCTTCATTTCAACATATTGTGTTAAATACACCAAAGCCTTCTTCACTAAGTTCTTTGAATTTTTTCTTTTGTTGAAGCTTTGTGAGTGAAGCATGTAGGTTGAGGTAGTGTTCCCTTAATTTCCCGAATGAGGAAAACTTCTTGGTTGGAGACTTGAAAAATCCAAGTCACTGAGTGGTCGTGAGACTTCCGAGTATCAAGGTGCAGTAGCATATGGTATGAGTTCTCCAAGTCTCCGGTCGAGGGAGTTGACGAATGAGGCATTTCCTTTCTAAGTGGTAGCCCAAAACTCATTCTTCATATGTATTTGTTATGAAAGTTGTTAGGCTCAAAGAAGAGGAGGCCTAGGTAATTTTTTTTTTTTTGAATTTTTGAATTTTTGAATTTTCAAATTTTCGAATTTCCGAATATATATATATATATATATATTAAGCTTTGTAGATGAAGCTTTGGTGTTGAAGCTTTGAGATTGAAACTTTGTTGGGTACCATGAATTGATTTTGCTTCACACTATCTTAATCAAGAGTGTGTGAAGTTTTTGTGTTGAAGCTTTTGTAGGTGAAGCTTTTGTGGTGGGTGAAGCTTTTGTAGGGTACCATGAATTGATTTTGCTTCACACTATCTTAATCAAGATAGTATGAAGCTTTTGAGAATTTGTAGTTGTCCTCCATTGATGAAGCTTTTGTTGGTGAAGTTTTTGTGGTGAAGCTTTGTTGGGTACCATGAATTAATTTTGCTTCGCACTATCTTGATCAAGATAGTGTGAAGGTTTTGAGAATTTGTAGTTATCCTCCATTGATGAAGCTTTGTTGAATTTCCCAATTTCCGTTTTTTTTGGGAAAACTAGAAATTTGTTGAATTTCCCAATTTTTTTTTTTTGGAAAATTAGAAATTTGAAAATGTTGAAGAGACAACATATACAAATTTTGCTTCCACGTTGTTGAGCAAAAGATTGTGATGCAAGCCACACCTTGTAATAGTCGAAGGTTTGGATGAACCATATAAATTGAATTTGCTTCTAACAGTCTTGATCAAGAATGTGTGAAGCTTTCTACGAGTTGTAGTGTTTGTATTGTTACAGAGGAGAAATGTTTAAAGCAGATGCAAGATGGCTGAATAGCTTGATCTTCGTATGCCATGCACTAAAGTTGTTATTAGCTTGCAATAAGACTTTTTTGGTGACTATAACTCTTGTTGGGCATAAGTGCTCCCCTAGTTGAGTTGTCAAGTTTGAGGGTTTTTGATTATTTGTGAATGCTAGGAGTTCACATGTACAAGTTGTACCACTCGTCTTTTGGTATGTGGAATGAATGGTGAGTTGCTTTCATCACTTGGTTGGTGATACGAATGTGAGTTCCTTCATCACCTTTCATCACATTTCATCACCTGGCTGGTGGCACGAGGATGAGTTCCTTCTTCACCTGGTTGGTGGCATGAATGGCAAATTGCCAAATGATATTAGAGTACGCGTTGTACATTTCATCACCTGGTTGGTGGCATGAAGATAAGTTCATTCTTCACATGGTTGGTGGCATGAGTGGCAAGTTGCTAAATGATATTAGAGTATGGGTTATACATTTCATCACCTAGTTGGAGGCATGAAGGAGAGTACGGGTTGTACATTTCATCACTTGGTTGATGGCATGAAGGAGAGTACAGGTTGTACATTTCATCACTTGGTTGGTGGCATGAAGGAGAGTACATGTTGTACATTTCATCACTTGGTTGTACATTTCATCACTTGGTTGATGAGAATAAGGGCAAGGTGTCGAGGAACATTGTAGCAAGTGTCGAATGACACAAAGTATGTTGAACCCTTTCGAAGCACAGTTGGCTTATGTATGAATGTGTTGGAATGTATGATTGAACGAATATATTGTGAAGCTGTTCGTTTATTTGTATAGTCTTGTTGACATATACTTAGACTTTTTTCATGTTGCAAACAATCATGTTGAAGCTTTGAACCCGAGTGTTTCATTGCTAGGACTGTAAGAGGATTAGGACTGAGTTGTCTAAATCACATCTTTATTGAATTCATGCCAAATAGTCTTCGTTACATAGGATGCCGAACGACTGAAGCTTAACACTTGTACAATGTGAGTTTACATGTAATAGTACTTCAAGTGATCAGCATTCCATGGATGTTCAAGGGTCTTGCTATTGGAGCTTCTAAGCTTGTAGGAGCCAGGGCAACTGATGCCAATAACTTCAAACAGTCCATCCTAGTTTGGACTAAGTGTTCCTTCATTCGGGACTCTGTCGCAGAGTAATCTTTTCTTCAATACCCAGTCCCCTACTTTGAAAGAACGAGGTTTGACCCTTGAGTCATAGTAGTTGGAGATGCGCTGCTTGTAAGCGACATTTCTCAAGTGAGCCTGGTTTTTGTGTTCCTCGACTAGATCTAAGTTGAGGTTTAGTTGTTTGTCATTTTTGCTTTGCATGTAGTTTTAGACTCAGAACGTTGCTTGCTCAAGCTCAACTGGGACAACTGCCTTTGTACCAAAGGCAAGTAAGAATGGAGTTTCTCCTGTTAATGTCTGATACGAAGTGCGGTATGATCAAAGAACTTGGGGTATAAATTCTAGGGAACAACCTTTAGTCTTGTCTAAGTTGGTTTTCAAAGTTCGCTTGATTATTTTGTTGATGGCTTCAACTTGTGCATTAGACTGGGGATGAGCTTGGGAGGCAAAACATAAGTTGATGTTGAACTTAGAGCAGAACATCCTGAACTTATTGTTGTCGAACGTCACCCTTTGTCAGTGACTATCACATTGGGAATGCCGAATCTGCAAAAGGATGTTCTTCCATACGAAGTCTTCTATTTTTACCTCAGTAATGGTTGCCAAGGGTTCTACTTCGGCCCACTTTGTGAAGTAGTCAACTGCAACGATTGCACAGTAGACCTTGCCCTTCCCTGCAAGCATTGGGCCGATCAAACCAAGTCCCCAATGGGCGAAGGGCAAAGGGCTGATCATAGAAGTAAGCGGCTCGGGAGAGGAGTAAGGAATAGTTGCGTATCGTTGACTCTTATCATATGAGCGGGATATTCTGATGGCATTTTGGTGGAGTGTTAGCCAGTAATATCCTTGGCAAAAAGCCTTGTGTGCTAGGGATGAAGATCCAGCATGATCTCCTCATACTCTTTCATGTATTTCCCGAAGGACAGTTTCCACCTCTGCGTACGTAAGGTATCTTAGGTATGGAAGGTTAAAACCCCGCTTGTAGAGTTGGTCATTAATGATTAAGTAACTGGTAGCCTTGTATCGAATCTGCTTAGCTTGGACTTTGTCATTTGGAAGGGTGTCATGAGCAAGAAATCTATGAATCGGGGTAATCCAACTATCCCTCTGTTGTAAGTTACACACTTCCGCAGCCATGGTGCTCGGTGCTGCCAACAATTCGACCTGAATTTTTCTCCCAATCTTGTCTTCCACCGCTGAGGCGAGGTGAGCCAAAGCATCTGCATGACTATTTACCACTCGAGGATTTTGGGTAATCTGGCAGTGGAAGTGCTTGATCAACAATTGTGTTTGTGCCAAATATGCTGCCATGGAGTTATCCTTAGCGTCAAAGTTGTTGGTGACCTGGTTAACCACCAATTGGGAGTCACTGAAGATATCAATTCGTTTTACCCCAAGGTGTTTGGCCAAACATAAGCCTGCTAGGAGGGCTTCATATTCGGCTTCATTGTTCGACGCTTTGAATTTGAAACGAAGAGCATACTCCATCGCCACTTTGTCAGGGGTCGTAAGGACTAGTTCTGCTCCACAACCTTGTTGGTTAGACGAGCCATCAACATATAGACTCTATGCTGGGGTTGTTGGTTCTATTTTCTGAGCTTTCGAGGGTAATGAAACCACTTCTTTAGGCATAGAAACAATGTCAACAGGATATGAGAAGTCAGCAATGAAGTCTGCCACTGCTTGGCCCTTCTCAGCTGACTTTGGTTGGTAGGAGATGTCAAACTCACCCAATGCTATTGCCTATTTGATCATTCGCCCGTAAATGTCAGGACTTTGAAGTATCTGTCGAAGAGGATGATTGGTAAGCACGATGATGAAGTGTGCTTGGAAGTAAGGGCGAAGTTTTCGAGCAGACATGACCAATACTAGAGCTAATTTCTCAATGTTGGAGTATCGTGTCTCCGTATCTTGTAAGGCTTTCCTAGCATAGTAGACAGGCCGTTCGACATTACTATCATTTCGAACGACAACGGAACTTACTGCTGAAACCGATACCGATAGATAGATAATGAGAGTGCCACCAACCTCAGGATTGGAGAGCAGAGGGGCTTTACTCATGTAGTTTTTGAGGTTCTTGAATGCCTCGGCACATTAATCTGTCCATGTAATGTACTTCTTACTTCCCTTAAGTACTTTAAAGAAATGAGCACATCTGTCTGTAGCCTTATAGATGAACCTAGTTAAGGCTGCCACCTTACCAGTAAGGCTCTGGATGTCTTTTGAAATTACATGTTCCTTCATGTTGAGGATTGTTTTAATCTTCTCATGATTAGCCTCAATGCCTCGTTGGCTTATCATGAAGCCTAAAAATTTGCCAGAGCCTACGCCGAAGACACATTTGTTAGGGTTCAACCTTATTCGATACCTCTTCAGAATGATGAAAGTTTCAGATAGGTTGGTGATGTGTTGGTCAGCATGTTTGCTCTTGACTAGCATATCATCAACGTAAACTTGCATGCTCTTCCCAATCTGTTCGGCGAACATTGAATTAACCAGTCTCTGATAAGTTGCTCCTGCATTCTTTAGGCCGAAGGGCATGATTTTATAGCAATATAGTCCCTTGTCAGTAGTGAAGGCTGTGTGTTCTTGGTCCGGAGGGTTCATAAGGATTTGGTTGTATCTTGAGTAAACATCCATGAAGCTCAGGAGTTCACACCCTGCCGTAGAATGTATAAGTCTGTCTATGAGAGGAAGAGGAAAGCCATCATTCGGGCATCATTTGTTTAGGTCGGTGTAATCGACACATATTCTCCAGAAGACCTTTTGGAGCAGGAGACTTTCCTTAGTCGGATTCTTCTTAACAAGGACAACATATACTACCCACGTTGGATAATTGACTTTGTGGACGAAGCCTATGCCTTTGAGTTTTTCAACTTTTGCCTTCATTGCCTCGTACCGTTTAGTGTCATAAGATCTTTGCTTCTGTCTCACTGGCTTGGTCTTGGGGTCAATACTTAAGCGATGATAGATGATATCGGGAAAGATGCCTGGCATGTCCTCGTATGACCAGGCGAAGACCTCAGTGTTCTCTTGCAAAAAAGAGATCAATGACAACCGAATGGGTGGTTACAAGGTGGTGCCAATCTTCACCATGTGATCCGGATAATCTTTTGAGATAGAGACCTTCTCCAAAAAACGGGTTGTGCTTGCTGGGTGAAAGAGTCATATCGAGGATCGTCGGGTTGACTATTGCCACCGTGAAGATCCGAGTAGGTTTCATTTGGGCCAGTCTTTATGACTTGGTTATGTATAGAAAGGGTTTCCTTGGGCACATGCAGGTGCTGTTGCTTGACCAAAGTGTTGTAACATGATCGTGCACTAAGTTGATCTTCTCTGATATAACCATTACCATAGGGGGTTGGAAATTTCATCAACAATATATGTGTGGATACCATGGCCTTGAGATCATTGATGCCTATGCGTCCAAAGATGACATTGTATGCCGTTAGGCAATTAACCACCAAGAAGTTAATGGTAATGGTAGCTGTGTAAGGGCTAGTACCAATGGTGAAAGGTACGTATGCTCCCCAAAGGTTGCACAATATCACCGGAGAAGCTTATCAGGGGAGAAATCGAGCGATCGAGCAAGTGTTAAGCTAAATTAAGTTCCCTGAAAGCTTCAGCAAACATGATATTGACCGAAGCCCCCGTGTATACCAAGATTCATCGTACTTCAAAGTTGGCTATGTAAGCTTCCAAGATCAGTGGGTCGTTGCGAAGGTAGATGATATGGGTTTTAATACTTGCCTCCCCTGATGTTTTCCACGTGAAACACCTGGTGGCCAGACTTTAAAGCTCATTCACTATTTTTCATGGCCTGTTGGAAGATTTAGATATGGGTGTGCCACCACTTATAGAATATATCACATTCACCTGGCGTTGGTTACGGTTGCCCCCTTGGAGGGTGAAAGAGGAATTGATCAATTTTTCCTTCACGTGCCAAAGCTTGAATATGATCACGAAGGGTGATACACTTCTCGCCGTCATAGCCGTTATGCTCGTGGTAGCAGCAAAACGTGCCCGTGTTCTTCGTGGGCTTGTAATTCGGGTGCCTCGGCTTTAGCTTCAGTATCAGGTGTGCGATGCTGGGGTAAATGGCCACGCATGTGGTGTTCAAAGGTGTGCATACCTCATACCTCGGGGTAGGGCCAGTCCTGACACGTGTTTGACCCACTATGTTGACTGCCTAGGGTCGGGGATTATCGTGGCGATACATTTGGTTATCGCGGTAGTGTCCCTTACTCCTTTTACTAAAATAAGACTGGTGAGGATGGAAATATTTCCTTTTGCCCTGAGATTGATATATCTGTTGACTTGGCAAAGTATTAAGTAAGGCAGGGGGAGGTACTGTTGCTGTTTGGAAGGTTGAGGTCTTCTCATTTGGGTGGGTCTGGCTTCCACTTCCCACTTGCTGATAGAGGATGGTTGTTGGGGGTTTCTCTTGGTATGTTCTTACCTCGGCGGAGGCATAGTTATAAGTCTGCACCATCACCTCAGAGTAAGTTTTCCAAGTGTTGGCATTAATCATGTACTTAAAGAAATAGTCACGTAGGCCTGCCGTGAAGGCTTTGAGGGCAGTCTTATCGTCTGCCTCGGCACAATGGGAATACTCATGGCTGAAGCGGCCAGTGTACATACGTAATGACTCGTCTGGCTTCTGGTGAATAATGTACAAGTCATCTGCAGAGTGCAAGCGATCGGTCTGGAAAATATGTTGAGAAACAAACAGTTTCCTCAATTCCTCAAATAAGTTTACCGTCTCAGTTGGAAGACGGCAATACCATTTTAGAGCTCTGCTAGAGAGTGTGGAGGGAAGAGAAGACATCGCTCTTCGTCGGTGTGCATCCGGTATGCCATGGTGGACTAAAAAAGGTTAAGGTGTTCAATCGGGTCCTCATTTTCAGTATAGAGTTACAAGCCAAGCTTCTGCTTTGTCTTTGCTTAGAGGGGGTGTCGAGGATCTTCCTTGTAAGAGGGCCAGGCCTAGGTTGGTTCCAATCAGGTATCTCAGCTTGTCGTTTGGCCTTCAACTTGTTTACTTCCTTAAAGAGCTGTAGGACAAGAGGGTCCTGAGTGGAGTCATGTACCATTAGAGCTTTCTTTCGTAAATCTCCATCTCCTCTTGGCAGTAGGAAGGTTTGATCAAGAGCATGTAATTTTTCCCTGGACTCGTCGTACTGACTTCCAAGGTATGTCTGTCGGAACATATCTGAGTCCTTTATACCTTTGTGTTTCTCAAAGACTTGTTGCCCCTTCCCCAAATTGGTAACCGACCTGGGACATGGGAGGGGACCGAGTCTTTCAGAGACACTTGGGTTATTGATTTTCGAGCTTACATGGATGAGATTGTCTCGACGTTGCTTTAGAAAGTCTCGACAGTCGTGAAAGATGGCTTTTGATCATTCCATTCCTTCTGTAAGGAGGTGCCTTCCTCCACTACTCCTGCTTCGGGTCGAAGCAACTAGGTTGAGAGCAGTCTCATGTTGGTCGCCATTTCGATGAGTAGCTCGCTACCCATGTCGAGGGCAAATGACCCTCCGTGTTGGGGGGCATCCAGTTGATGGTTGACTTCTATAGGGGTGATGGGCTCGTGTGTTTTAGTATATCTAGCCTTGTGGAGCATCTCGAAGACCTTCTCATACTGCTCTTGGATGATCTCATTCTTTATCGTTATCTTGTTGTCCTGAGCCTCCAGCTTATCGACTTTAGCCTAAAGAGCAAACTTATTTTGTTCCTTCTTTCGTTGCTTCACACCAAGTGCAAGAGGGGTGCCATTCTGTGTGATGTGGCTTCCTTCACTTCCTATGTTGGAAAGGGATGTCTGGTCAAAAGAGAGTGTACGAATGGTGGAAACCAGCTTAACAAAGCTGAAGAGAATGAGAATAAGTGTCGTTCCCACAGACGGCGCCAAATGTTGATGCACAAAATCAGTAGGGACTTTGGTACAACAAAAAGTGTTAAGTTTGTGACCTTCGCTAGATTGCTCTGGTCACTAGTGTGGATAAGTATGTAAATGGATAGAGATAGGGAAGCAAACACAAGATGTATGTGGTTCACCCAGATTGGCTACGTCTACGAAGTAGAGGAGTTCTCATTAATTGTGAAGGGTTTACACAAGTACATAGGGTCAAGCTCTCCTTTAGTGAGTACTGGTGAATGATTTAGTACAAATGACATTATGAAATATTGTGGGAGAATGATCTCTTTTTATAGAAGAGAGTTTCTAGCTTTGTTCTGACATTGACACATGTCGTGTTGTAATTGGCTTTCGATGTTGACAAGTGTCACGCTATGATTGGCTTCTGACGTCGACACGTGTCGTGCTGTGATTGACCTCCTGGTTGGAGGGAAACTCTTCTGGGTCCTTGACGGTATAATGTTGATCGGTTCTCGGTAGTTTTAGGATTGGTCAAATATAGTACAAACATAATGTGTGTTCATTTAAATATTCAACAAGTCTCTTACATTCATTTAAGTATTCAACAAGTCTCTTATAATCATTGAAAAAATAAAATGCAAAATGAAAGTGATCTATTTCCTGTTTAAGTGAGTCGTAACCTAGGCGGGTCTAGGTGGGTTAGGCGGGTACATAGACGGTCTAGATGGACACCTGTCTAGGCGCCATTTCTTAATTTTTGTACATAAATGCACTGTTCTTAATTTTAGAACATTGCATATACATACAAAAACATATTTTCAAAATAATGAAAAGGATTAAGTAACCCATGTGGGCTTTAATTGGCTCCGCGGGTGGATGCACGGCTACAAACGAGTCACTTTACAAAAGAAGTTTCCGTTGTCTTTACAATTTTTTGGCTTTTTTATTAACTAACCTTCACGCACGCGCTCATGCGCGTGCAGAAGACATTTTTTAAATTACGGCGTGCTACGCGTGACTTATATGTTTTAAATGTATTTATATAAGTAAGTTGACAAAAGGAAAGTCAAATATTTGAAGTAAATGAATAATCTTAGATCATACTAGAAGAAACCCCTCATAAACTAATTAAAGCAGCTGAATTCACATAATAAAATCGGTCTCTATAGAATTTACATTAAGAATAGAGAAAATAATATTTAATAAGAATTGATTGAATCACATTTGCTAGCCCACTGTGAGGTTAAGCCCACCCCTCCTCCTTAGTGTAGATAATATCGTTTGTTAAAAAAAACAATCATTCAACAACTAATTTAATCACATTATTATCCGCATGCGAAATACCTTTTTTATAACCCTCATTACACGCCTCTTAAGATGTTTTGAACGTGTTTAAAAATAGAGAAAATAATATTTAATAAACAATTGATTGAATCACATTAGTACTAGCTCATTGTGAGGCTAAACCCACCCCATTTCCCTTAGTGTAGATAATATTGTTTGTTAAAAAAAAATCATTTGACAACTAATTTAATTACATTATTATCCGCGTGTGAATGACATTTTTTATAATCGGCATTACACGTCTCTTAAAATGTTATGAAGGTGTTTAAAAATAGAGAAATTGAATCATACTATTGCTAGCCTATTGTGAGGTACTATTTTTTTTTAAAGCACAAAAAAATTAATTATAAAAAAAAAAAACTGTTAAAATGAAGAAAATGCCCCTCCCTTATTTGATGCATTATTTTGGGATGCCTTTGAAGTTTTTTGTATTGGAGGCTTTTTTGTCCAAATATTTTTGTTGAAGCTTGGTGACACCAAAAATACTATTATTGTTTGTTAAAAAAAACAATCATTTGACAACTAATTTAATCACATTATTATCTGCTTGCGAAAGACATTTTTTATAACTGGCATTACATGCCTCTTAAGATGTTATGAAGGTGTTTAAAATAGAGAAATTGAATCACATTATTGCTAGCCTATTGTGAGGTACTAATTTTAAAAAATAATAATAAAAATCACAAAAAAATTAATTATTCAAAAAAACACTATTAAAATGACAAAAATGCCCTTACCTTATTTGATGCATTATTTTGGGATGCCTTTGAAGTTTTTTGTATTAAGGGCATTTTTGTCTAAATATTTTTGTTGAAACTTGGTGACACCAAAAGTACTAATCACCTTTAGTATTGGCCTTATATATAGATGATGATTATTAGTTTTGACCCTTGATCAATTATAGTTTGGAGGAATCCCACATATACTTCTCAAGCCATCCCTCGCTTATACTTTTCTTTTTGTTGAGAAGTCCCTAACTTAGACTTAATGCTTGATTTGTTGATGTTAATAGATGTATACTTGTTCGGATACAATACTTCATTAATTAATTACCTTCTTGCTAGATGAATATTATCAGTGGCGGAGCCACATGAAGACCAAGATGGGCACGAGCCTATCTTGAAATATTAGCTTATATACCTTATTTGTTGGTTTTGTAACTAAAGAATCTGTGGCCCGGTGGTTGAAGGGGTTTTTGTGTTCCTGCACGTTAGGGGTTCAAAATTTGCTGGTGGAACCTCCTCCAAGTTCTTTATCAGCAGTTGATTTTTGGTTAGTTGATACAGAACAAGGTTAATTTATGTTAAAAAAAAAATCTCATAATAATAGTATTGAGCCATGATTTTAAATTTTTGTTTGAAATTAATGTTAACTATATTGTTAATATCGTAACAAGTTTTGTTTTTATGATATAATTATTTTAATACTAAATTTTTCATACATGTTAAAGATCGACCAGCCTTGTTTGATTAAAAATCTTCATGCCAATACAAAAAAGGAACCTTTAATTTTCTCTCATTAGTTATATTGCTATATTTTTTATCTAATTTTTTTATATGATTTAAAGGCCCCTCCTAGTCTGAATTCCTGGCTCTGCCACTGAATATTACATAACCAACAAATCACATTTCTAAGCCTTTTTTTTCCTGATTGACAGTATCGAAGGTAATGAAGAATTAGACTAGAAACTACACACCAAGGCAGGCTAGCCAAGCAACAAGAATTTGTCGAAAAGAAAACAAGAATTTGTCCAAAAAATAAAACAAGAATTAGTCGAAACACCTGTAGAAGCGGTACTTGGGCATGCCCAACTAGTCTCTATATAAGCAAAAAGATGAAATAAAATTAGGTGTGGAAGCTCACAAAGAAAAATCAAACCCCAGTGTACAGCATGATTTTCCAAAGCGTTCATGGACATCTTCTAGGTCTTTTTGTCAAATTTCCATGCATTCAGACCGAGAAGGGGATAAGCAGTAATCTATGTATTAAGGTCTGTATTTGATGATTTGTCCATGTCATGCATCTTCTCTAATAAATTGTTAAGACTGGATATGCCTTCTGGCCGAAATGTTCCGTGCGAAAAATAAATTATCTTAGAGAGGCCATGCTTATTTGGTAGACCATTCAAAAAACGGCACTTCACGGCCGTTATGTGTTTACCTGTATTCCGTAACCAGCAAGGGTTCGGCTAGAGAGGCCTTTAGGGTTAGGTCTCACCCAACAGGATTCGATTAGGGAGTTGTTTATTTACTACATATTCAGGGTTGGCTCTGCTGGTAGCCCAAGTAGGCACACGTCTAGAGCCCTTATTTTGGAAGGATCTCTAAAAAAAATTTATATTCTTTAATTAAAATATAAATACAAAAAATGTAAAAAAATATCATAATTCGTTTGTTAATGGAGTGGAAATATTGGCTTCATTTTTTTTAGGTGTTAAGTTTGAAACACGAATCTGTCTTTCAGTCACTAAATTTTTCTAAATTTTTCTTGTTTTTCAAATTTACTATCAATCAATCTCTCCAACTTCCAATTTATCTGTTTAAATGCATATAAAGTTATAAAACTCAAGTTTCTTTGCAATTTTTTTTTTCAACTTCTTATTCTCTCTATTTTTATTGAATGTTTAAACCAACTTCTCATTCTCTCAATTTCAATTGAATGTTTAAACCAACTATCATATGGTCTTAAAGATTGTACTTTAATGTAATCAAAACTTTGAATTATATAGTTTTCTTTTCAATAACTTTTTATTCAATGGATTATTTTAATATTTAGTGTCATGTTGGTTTTAGAAGAATAAAAAACACAAGAAAAACAATTGGCGTTGAATTAATTATACTCGTCAATCAAGTTTTATTGTTTTTCACTCTTAATCTTAAACTCTTGACTGCAAACATTTAGTACATTTGTGTTTAAAAACGTGAATTGTGTAATGTTTAAATAATGTTTGTATATTTATCTTCTTTTGATATTAATTTTTAGAATAAATCTCAGTTTACTATTCTCAAATTTCGTAATTTTCAACATTTGATACATAAAGTTTTTTTTCATCCCAGAATTATACCTAAAATGTGTCATTAAGAATCCCCGTGGAAATTAAAAATTAATGTCTATTTTTTGGTCGTCTTCTACCTCCCTTCCTCCCTTATCCCTCCATTCTCTCCTCTGCACCTACCCACCAAACCCTCCTCTCCTCTCCTCTTCGACTCGTCATACATCCACCCTTCCAGAAGCAGATGATATCAAAAGTGATGCACATAATCAAACATCAAACGACAACCTAGAACAAACAGACATCCTCTCCTCTCCTCTTCGACTCGTCATACATCCACCCTTCCAGAAGCAGATGATATCAAAAGTGATGCACATAATCAAACATCAAACGACAACCTAGAACAAACAGACATCAAAATTTAACAACACAGACGAACAAAAACCCAATAACAAAGTAAGAATCTTGGGTTGTTCGGAAAAGGTACAACCTTTATATTTCCAGCTGCAGCGATTAAACACAACAAGCACAAATAAGACCAAAACAAAACCCAGAATCCAAAAACCAAGTCTTTTCAAATCCAATCATATCAGCAACCGACCGATTGAAAACCCATAAGAAGTAAACGAACAAAATCGAAAAACAAAACATACCCATATGAAGAAACCGAACTATGAAAACAATCCGGAGCAGAAAATCGAAAGAATTGGCCCAGATAATTCGGGGTGGGTGATGTAAAGACCCTTTTTTGTTTATTCTTCTGGAGAAAAAAATAAATAGGTGAGAAAAATGGAAAAGAAAACCCACTGAGAACAATGGGGGTTGGGAGGAAAGGGAGAGGCCTTGGCCCTTTGGGTGGGTGGGTGGGTGGATGGGTTGTTGAAACAAACAAGACCAAAACAAAACCCAGAATCCAAAAACCAAGTCTTTTCAAATCCAATTATATCAGCAACCGACCGATTGAAAACCCACAAGTAAACGAACAAAATCGAAAAACAAAACATACCCAGATGAAGAAACCGATCTATGAAAACAATCCGGAGTAGAAAATTGAAAGAACTGGCTTAGATAATCCGGGTGGGTGATGAAAAGACCCTTCTTTTGTTTATTTTTCTGGAGAAAAAAAAAAGGTGAGAAAAATGGAAAACAAAACCCACTGAGAGCAATGGGGGTTGGGAAGGGAGAGGCTTTGGCCCTTTGGGTGGGTGGGTGGATGGGTTGTTGAAACAAACAAGACCAAAACAAAACCCAGAATCTAAAAACCAAGTCTTTTCAAATCCAATCAGATCAGCAACGGACCGATTGAAAACCCACAAAAGTAAACGAACAAAATCGAAAAACAAAACATACCCATATGAAGAAACCGATCTATGAAAACAACCAGGAGCAGAAAATCGAAAGAACTGGCCCAGATAATCCGGATGGGTGATGAAAAGACCCTTCTTTTGTTTATTTTTCTAGTGAAAAAAAAAAAAGGTGAGAAAAATGGAAATCAAAACCCACTGAGAGCAATGGGGGTTGGGAGGAAAGGGAGAGGCTTTGGCCCTTTGGGTGGGTGGGTGGGTGGGTGGGTGGGTGTGGAGTCGAAGATTGAGGGAGAAGGGTCGATGTATGACGAGTGGAAGAGGAGAGGAGAGAATGGAGGGATAAGCGAGGAAGGGAGGTAGAAAACGACCACAATTTTTTTTTTATTGAATTTTTAATTTCCACATGATCCTTAATTATACGTGGCGTTCAGTTATTATCCACATGAGTGCTACGTTATTAATTAACAAGAAATTTAACAGTCAGACTAACGAATGTATGAGACTTTCTCAAAATTAACTTTATGTATGATTCTGGAATGAAAAAAATTTCATTTATTAAATGTTGAAAACTACAAAACTTAAGCGTATTAAACTGAGAATTACCCTAATTTTTAATAATATTTGCTATGAAAATAGAACTTTTTATGTATTTAACGAAATCTTTTTTATACAAATCAATATACAAATAACTGAAGATGAGAGAATTTTAAGATTCCACTTCGAAGGGTCGCTTAAGACCTCAAATTCTCAGGACCAG
The DNA here is from genome assembly GCA_033882615.1 of Malus asiatica. Taxonomy (NCBI): domain Eukaryota; kingdom Viridiplantae; phylum Streptophyta; class Magnoliopsida; order Rosales; family Rosaceae; genus Malus; species Malus asiatica. The sequence goes on from CM066498.1 coordinate 8,008,735, forward strand.
CCTGTACATATTTTACGTGCTATTACAGCTGATGAATGTTGGTCAAAAGTTTCTACACAGTTGTTTTCATGGAACTTAATTATTAGTTAATTTTTTTTCGTCATTGTTTTAAGATGCAAGCCAAATGTTTAAACTAATTTTGTAAATCAAGTGATATGGTTGTTGATAATTGGTTTGTTACTTAATCGTTGATTGATTTATAAATTTAATCTCTCTAATTAATATTGTTGATGCACAAAACCGGAGGTATTAGAACAACGTAAATCTGGCCGTAAATCTGCAAGTAATGTAAATAACACAAGATGTATCATGGTTCACCCTAAGGTTTAGGCTACATCCACATTGAATATGTATTTATCTGAGGGAGAGAGAGAGAGAGAAGGAGCTCTGTAATGTGAGAGCTTGAGAGGGGGTGAGAGGCATAGGAATTGGCCTCCCCTGATTGTGAGGGTGAGGGGTCCTTTTATAGAATAGGACTCCTCACTTATTACATATTATCTCATTCTTTTATTACATAATTATATTTAAATCCCTTGAGTATTTGTACGAACTCTAAATACGGATGCCTTAAATATGGTATAAACAAATATTATCTCTGATATTATGTCCTGTTGAATTGGACATCATTCGGACATAAAAGTCGAGTAATGTGTGTTGAAAATTATAGTTGTCATCTGGGGATCACTTGTTTTTGCCACAATGACTTGTTTTTGCCACAATATTTGTTGCCGTTTAAGAGGCCACATGGAATCTGACCAATTCTCGTAATTGACTCGGGTCAGGATTGTATGTATATGCGTTTGCTCGAAAAACAATTTAGAACAATTAGGAGAAAATATAATCAAGAAAGTTTGTCATGTTGAAGATTAAGAATCAAACACCGGTCGTACCCAGTGCACAAGGCTCCCGCCTTACGCAGAGTCTGGGTAAAGCGGGAGCCTTGTGCACTGGGTACGACCGGTGTTTGATTCTTAATCTTCAACATGACAAACTTTCTTGATTAAGAATCAAACACCAATAATGTAAATTTTGTGTGCTTGAATAGTATCACTCGTAAGACTATTGCCTGTTTGATTGAATTTTCTTTGCCATGCATACATGTGAGAACAGAGCCTCTACTTAAGGTGCATGAAATCACCAACTTTATTCACCAAAACATGTTCATAGTGATTTGTTCATTTAATTGTTAATATCTTACTTGTATAATTTAAATAAGATTTAAAATGGACTATTATTCTTGAAAGTGTAATTACCTAGAAGATTCAATTGATGCCTTCATTAACTAACCATGTCCCCAAGAATGCAATAATTAATTTGAAAAGTCTGGATTAGGTCGCAGTTGGAGGGGAAAAGATCTCTATATAAGGCGTAGATAGGGCGTAGATAGGTACTCAAGGTTCCTACACTCGATTATCTTGTCATCGCCCCATTCTTTAAGGTTCAAATTATTTGCTATCTGCATTTTTCTTCCAGTTCATAAATAGTACCTACTTACCGTTTCCTTCCTACGTACCCTTCCCTGTACCGAGTATCATTCATAATATGTCTTCTCTTTTTTCTCAAATGGAGAGAGCAAGATCATTTCTTCAGTCTCCCACTTATGGAAACCTCGTCACTGTTCTTAGCATTGACGGAGGTGGTATCCGAGGGATTATCCCCGGAACTATACTCAGCTTCCTGGAGTCTGAGCTTCAGGTATAAATATCAATTCAAACCCATAATTTAACTTAAAATTAAAAAATTTTAAACGTCACTTTAATGTATCTCATGCAGAATAATATGCTTGCACACTCTAACTAATCTTTACTTTAATTTGTTGGTCATATGCAGAAGCTGGATGGTGAAGGTGCAAGGCTAGCAGATTACTTTGATGTGATTGCAGGGACTAGCACAGGTGGCCTCGTGACTGCCATGCTTACTACTCCAGATGAACATGATCGTCCCTTGTTCTCTGCTAAAGATATTAACGCTTTCTATCTCGAACACTGCCCGAAAATCTTCCCCCAGGACAGGTACCTACTTAATTACAAACTTAACTTGAAATCTGTTTGAAAGGGAACTTGCAAGTTCTTATAAGCTTATCATGAATACATACATACAAGTTTTGAAATCTTCTCTCTCTGATTCTTTTCTTTCATATATTTCACATGTATATAGTGGCTAACAATCAGATATTTTTTTTCTTGTACAACAGCGCTCCACTATTTGGTAAGGCCGTGGATATGGTAAAAGCTATGACAGGACCAAAGTATGATGGGAAGTATCTACATAAGATAGTGAAGGAAAAATTAGGAGACAAACGATTGAACGACACATTGACTAACGTTGTAATCCCAACTTTTGATATAAAGCGGCTCCAACCAACCATCTTCTCCAGCTATGAGGTTGGTTAATTTTTTTTATACTATCAGCTTGGAATAATTTTCTGAAAAGTTTGCTCTATCTCTACGTATATTTATTTTGTATATATGTTGGTGATTTTAGGCCAAGAAGAACAGTAGCATAGATGCTTTACTCTCGGACATATGCATTGCAACTTCAGCAGCCCCAACTTATCTTCCAGCACATCATTTTGAAACAAAAACTTCCACTGGTGAAACAAGAGAATTCAATCTCATTGATGGTGGTGTCACTGCTAATAACCCGGTATACATTAACACGTAGTTGCCATAGTTAGGTAATATGGATAAATTTAATGTAAAGACCGTGGCTTGTCACCAGTTGTCTTTTTTTTTTTTAAAAAAAAAAACACCTATATTTAATGTAAAAATATCTATTCATGACAATATAATTACCAACTAGAACTACGGCTTCATCTAATAATATTTGTTCATTTATCAGGCTTTGGTTGCTATAGGCGAAGTGTCGAGGGAAGTCCACCAGGGAAATTCCGACTTCAGCTTTTCCATGAGACCAACTGATTATGGTCGGTTCTTAGTTGTATCGTTGGGTACTGGTTCAGCAAAATGTGAGGAGAAGTACCATGCCAATGACGTAGCGAAATGGGGTCTTGTGGCATGGTTGACCAGCGGAGATTCTTGTCCAACTGGTCGATGTATTTACCCAGGCCAGTAGTGACATGATAGATTTTCACCTTGCCACTGTTTTCCAAGCTCTTAACTGTGAGAAAAGTTATCTCCGAATTCAGGTATGGATACATCGATCCTTCTATATATGTTTGATATACTTACACTTTTGACAACATAACATACTTATATTGCTATATAAATCTAGATGGTATATAAATTCAAGCAACATCAATTATATGTCGAAACATATTTACGTGAGGAAAATTTATGTTTGTAGGATGATACATTGGAGAAGACAGTGTCTTCAGTGGACATTGCTACGGAGGAAAACTTGAATAATCTTATAAAAGTTGGAGAGAAATTGCTGAAGAAGCCTGTTTCTAGTGTGAATTTGGATACCGGTGTATTTGAACCAATCCATCAATCTACAAATGAAGAGGCTCTCGTAAGGTATAATTTATCATAATTCACCAAATATCTCCACTATATACGTATTTTAGCATGATCATATGTTCATACTATTGATTAAACATTGCTGACTACTATTTGTTTTCTTAATTATTAATCAATCTATATGTGCTGCAGGATTGCTGGAATTCTGTCTAGGGAGAGGAAGGTCCGTGAAACGAGATCACCACATGGAAAGGGCGCCGTAACCAGCTCCAACTGATGATCACAACTCAGCCTGCTCTCTCTCACAAACACTTGTTATTCCCTTCAATAAAATTCATTTTTTGGAAAAATAGTTAATAAATAGATTTTGTCATGGTCTATTTTTATCTAACAAAGGGAGAGGGGCCGGCGGCACAGGAGAGAGGGAAGAGAGATGTGTGTTTGTAGAATTGTAGGGGAATGTGTGTTGTTATCCCTCCTACATTGTGCCTTTATTTATAGTAGTAAAGGGAGAGAAGATATTCCTTCTTCTCCAAGTAATACAAGTTGTAGTAGGAAATGATAACTAGAATCAAATCTAATATAAGATTTACACAATCATACTTAAACTATGAATGTTCACAACACTCCCCCTTGAGTGTGTAAATACTAAAGGTAGATTCAGCATCTTGCAGAAGTTGAGGAAGTTGACTCATCGGCACTGATTCCAAGGAACAATGTTTATTCTCAATAAGGTAGGAACTTGCATAAGTAGTAAGTCTCACTAAAAAACCCTAAGGCTATGGCAAAAACTAGAGTAGGGACAAAATCCATAGTCTAAGGAAAAATGTATGAGAAATGCTAAGTCAAAAGAAACGTCTACAAGACGTCATCAGGGATATGACCAGCCCAAGGTGGGTGCCTCGTTAAAACCTAGTTAGGTAGCAAAAACCCATTCGGCAAAATGTTCATAATCGTAGGGAAAAAAAGTATATTAAGATCAAGCAAGTATCTACAGGATACTTCCCCTGAGTTTGACATAATTCCAAAAAGAAATAGCAAAGTTACAACTCAAAAAGTTTACGCATACCAATTCCATGAACAAGCTTCTGAAACGTCGCCTTCGGCAGTGATTTGTTGAAGAGGTTGGCCAGATTGTCTTGTGAACGGATTTGTGTGACTTCAATCTTCTGATGCTCTTGTTGTTGATGTGTAAAGAAAAACTCCGACGCAATGTGCTTGGTGTTGTCTCCTTTGATGTAACCCTTCTTGAGCTGTTCGATGCAAGCTGCGTTATCTTAAAAAATCGTCGTCGGGGCATTAACGGCGGGATGAAGATTGCAGGCGCTTTGAATATGGCCCACTATTGCTCTCAACCAAAAGCATTCCCGACTTGCTTCATGTAAAGCGAGAATTTCAGCATGGTTAGATGAAGTGGCAACTAAGCTCTGTTTAGTTGACCTCCAAGAGATTGCGGTGCCTCCAACGGTAAAGACATAACCCGTTTGAGAACGCGCTTTGTGTGGATCGGATAAGCATTCAATGTCAGCATAACCAACAAGGCGAGAATTAACCTGATGAGCATAGGGTGCGGTATCACTCGAGGATTCGTAAGGATAGAACAAGGCCAAATCTATAGTACCCTTAAGGTAACGGAAGATGTCTTTCACGCCAGTCCAGTGTTTGCATGTTAGTGCATTGATGTATCTTGCCAAAAGATTAACAGCGAAGGAGATGTTGGGTCTAGTGCATTGAGCTAAGTACAATAAAGCGCCTATCGCACTTAGATAAGGAACTTCAGGCTCCAAAATCTCTTCATCATCCTCATTCAGACGGAAGGGATCTCATTTTGCATCTAGCGTACGAACGACATAGGAGTACTCGAAGACTTCGCTTTATCCTCATTAAAACGGTGCAACATATTCTGGGTGTAGTTCGATTGATGTACTAAGATTCCATCCGAACAATGCTCTATCTTGAGACCAAGATAGTATCGAGTCTTACCTAGATCTTTCATCTCAAATTTCGATTTCAGGTGTTAAGCAGTTCTCGCGAGCTCTTCAGGAGTTCCGATGAGATTCATGTCATCGACATATACTGCAACAATCGTAAATCCGGAATGTGACTTCTTAATGAACACACAAAGGCATAGTTCGTTGTTCACATATCCCTAACTAGTCAAATACTCACTCAGATGGTTATACCACATTCTTCCGGATTGTTTCAAACCGTAGAGTGAACGCCTCAGCCAAATTGAGAGTGTGTTATGAGGTTTGAAAATATTTGAACCAGTCAATGTAAGTCCTTCGAGAACTTTCATATAAATTTCTGTATCAAGATCCCCATAGAAATACGCAGTTACTACATCCATCAGCTGCATATCCCGTTTTTCGAAAACTACCAAACTGATAAGGTAGTGAAAAGTAATCACATCCATAACTGGTGAGTAAGTTTCGTCATAGTCAATCCTGGGGCGTTGCGAGAAACCTTGTGCTTTAAGACGAGCTTTGTAACGCACAATCTCGTTCTTCTCATTACGCTTCCGAATGAAAACCCACTTGTAGCCAACGGGCTTCACATGTGGAAGAGTAGGAACTAGAGGTCCAAACACCTTACTTTCGCAAGTGAATCGAGTTCGACTTGGATTGCTTGTTTCCAGTTTGACCAATTAGCTCTACGTTGACATTCATCAACGGAACGCGGTTCAATGTCATCGCTCAACATGATCTCAGTAGCTACTGCAAATGCTAATGCATCGTCGACAATCATCTCATTTCTACACCACACATCATCTAAGCTAGCATAATAGACCAAAATCTCACGATTCTCGGGAGGAGGATTCGTCTCTTCAAGGACGCTTCCATAATCTAGAATTTCCTCATGAGTTGGGTAGAATGAGTAAGCGATAGTCGGATTCACGGTAGGCTCTTCAGGACCTTGTGGTTTTCCTTTTTTGGGGGTGTGAATCATTTGAACCAAGGGGTCTGCCATGCTTTTGTGTAGGGGCAGATGATTGGCTAGCCGCTAATGTACATGGATCATCAGAATTGGCGTCTCGGGCTTCCAGAAGGGCAGTCCGTCGTACATTTGGTACATCCATCTTTGCAGGCGTATTCGCAGCTGGAATATGTGATCTTGTCACACGCGCTACATTGGTGAAAGCATCTGACATGCTCTAAGCTATGCTCTGGAGATCTAATAAGCGATGCATTTTAGCTTTAGACTAAGCAGTGCGAGGATCTAAATGAGACAAAGTGGGAGTCGTCCATGATAATTCGCGTTGTTCATTAGGAATGTTGACATTCTTATCTCCCCCTAACAATGGGAAGACTGTCTCATAAAAGTGACAATCCGTGAAACGAGCAGTAAACAGATCGCTTGTCAAAGGTTCTAAGTAACGAATAATTGAAGGAGAATCATATCCGACATAGATTCCCATTCTTCGCTGAGGCCCTATTTTTGTAAGTAAGGGCGGTGAGATCAGCACATATACCGCACAACCAAAGACGCGCAGATACGATATGTCGGGTTCGCATCTGGTGACCAACTGAAGGGCACTAAATGGTTGTGTCGCAACAGACCTCAGGCGGACCAACTTTGCTGATTGCAATATTGCATGGCCTCAAGCAGCGATCAAGAGCTTGGTACGTATGACCAACGATCGAGCAATCATTTGTAAGCATTTAATGAAAGCCTTTGCCAGGCCGTTTTGAGTGTGAACATGGGGTACAGGATGTTCAACTTTAACCCCAACCGACATGCAATAGTCATCAAAAGTTTTAGATGTGAATTCTCCAGCTTTATCCAATCGAATAGATTTGATCGGATAATCAGAGTGGTGAGCCCTGAGCTTGATAACCTGAGCCAACAGTTTGGAGAATGCAGCGTTCCTTGTGGACAACAAGACACGTGTGATCAACGTGTGGAAACATCAACCAAAACCATAAAATATCTAAATGGTCCGCAGGGAGGTTGAATCAGTCCACAAATGCCCCCCTGAATCTGTTGTAGAAAAATGGGAGGATTCGAACGAATCTTGTCATAAGAAGGCTTAGTAATAAGCTTTCCCATAGAACATATTTGACATGCGATTTCATGGATCGAACCTAAGCTTCAGGTTAGTGGATGTCCATGTGAAGATTTGAGGATACGACTCATCACTATTCGTCTAGGATGTCCCAAACGATCATGCCAAAGTGTAATTTCGTGCGCGGTCCCTATGGTAGGGCTGGCCACATAGTGGCATTCTATGGGGCGTATGGTCGTAGTATACAGACCACTCGGGATACACTCCATCTTCTCGAGAATACGCTTCTGGCCATATTCGTAGGAAGTTATGCACAGAAATTCAACTCCGTTTTCTACATGGGTTTCAGTGTGGTAATTGTTATCTCTAATGTCCTTGAAACTGAGTAACGTTCTTCCAGGACGTGGAGAATAAAGTGCCTCAGTAATGGTCAAGATTGTACCATTGGACAACATTATACGTGCCTTACCGTATCCTTCTATCAGGTTGGATAGGCCTGAGAGGGTTGTCAGAGGTGCATTATTAGGTATGAAGTTAGTGAAATAGATGCGTTCACGCAAAATAGTGTGCGTGGTTGCACTATCTGCAATACAACTAACTTTCCTACTAGTCACACTTAGAATGAAAAATTAATTTGAATCGGTCACATGCATAAAAGTTTATAAAAACAAATATCAATTCAAAATAATTTCATTTATTCAAGGATTACAACTTAATATCCAAAACAAATCGCCAACGAATAATCCAAAAACATATAGGAAAATTGTTCAAAATCAACCAAAAACAAGGGGGGTTCGGCCACTAGGTGGAATTCGGCCCCAATGGTCTTATTTTAACTAAAAATAAGTCTATGTCTAAGATTCTAATCTTCCATAGGGGTGGTATCCTTCTGAAAGTCAGAAACCTCCATTTTTGTAGTCTTCGGTTCGTCCACTTGCATGAAGTTTGATTCAAACTTCTTACGACGAGAATGATATTCATCTACAACCTTCTTGGGAGCTTGGCAAACACGGGACCAATGGTCCTTTGAACCACAACGATAGCACATATCGTCATCCATGGTTGTGGGTGCTTTGCCCTTATTCTTAAAGTTCGGGGCTTTGGGAGCGAGATTTGGGTGCTTCTGGGCTTTGTTTCCTCTTTTGGATGGGCCTTGGCTCTGTTGACCTTTGTGGGATGGCTTCTGGCCGCCCTACCACGCCTCTTTTGGTGTGTTGGGTGCTGAATAGTGCTATAATGTGCTTCAGGCACAGCAGTAGCCCTAGTAGGTCGAGCTTGTTGATTTTTCATCAATAGCTGGTTCTACTTTTCAACAAGAAGTAAAACAGAGATCAAATCCGAGAACTTGGTGAACTTCTGAGCTCTTTATTGTTGCTGCAGGACAATATTAGAGGTAGAGAAGTTCGAGTAGGTCTTCTCTAGGAGATCCTCTTCAGTTAAAGTTTCATTGCAAAACTTGAGAAGTGATCGGATTCGACAAACTTCAGAATTATATTCATTCACAGACTTAAAGTCTTGGAAGCGCAAGTGTTGCCAGTCATGTCTTGCTTCAGGCAGGAATATGTCATTTTGGTGATCGAAACGATCAGCCAAAGTGACCATAATGCACGTGGATCCTCCTCAGCAAGGTACTCAGTTTGCAGAGCGTTATGAATATTTCTTCAGATGAAGATCATAGCAGTGGCTTTTTCAGCTTCGCCAACAAGTTTATCTGTTGCTTCTTCAATAGCAGGACACAAGTTCTTTACAATGAGGTGAAGCTTCACATCTTAAACCCACTTGAGGTAGTTCCTTCCAGAGACCTCCAAAGCAGTGAAGTCGAGTTTGTTCAAATTCGACATGTTCCTATCACAAAATAAATGGACAAGATGTGGTTAGTGTAATGGAGAAAAATCAATTCATTCACATAGGGGTAGAACATACAGGTTCTAATAGACATGTATTTGTTGAATTTTGCATGAAAAACTTCGGGTTTTCATGGGTGATATGTTGAAGTGAAAACTTTAGGTTTTCAAACAAGGCATGTTTATAAGAAACTTCAGGTTTCAAAGTAATTATGAACTTCAGGTTCATATATTCCTGCAGGCAAACGCAAATATATATGCAAACAAATATGCAACAAATATATGCAAAAGTATTGTATAATTATAATTGAATTAATTATTTGGACGTCGGGCCAAAATAAAAATGTGGGTGAAAAAAATATAAAAACCCAAATTATTTAAAGATATTAAATAATAAAATTTGGGTGAAAAAATATAAAAACCCAAATTATTTAAAGATATTAAATAATAAAATCTCGGGGGCCTAAAGTATGGGCAAAGCCCACAGGTGGCTCATGGGTGAGCTGTAGGCTCACGGGGAGACACGGCAAGAGAAATAGGCTGCTGTAGGCAGCAAAAAAAAATTTCCTTTTTTTTGGGTTGGGCCGCTGCAAGCGAGCCCAAAAAAAACAAAAAAATTGTTTGTTTTTTTTTTCATCAGGCCAAGAAGAAAATGGGCTAAATGGATGGGCTGCAATCTGTGAGCCCAGATGGCAAGGCTTCAAGCAGAACACCAAAGCCCAGAGGGTTGGTGTTTGTGACCATGTCCATCTAAGCCCTAATGGGCTCGGGTCTGATCCAAAAACACCCCAGCGTGTGCTGGGTATGTATCACCGAGGAAGAACACCGGTTTTGATTGACGGCGCCACTACAGGTGGTTGTGTCGGGGTTGTTGGGGCTCGGAGTGAGTTACGATTGTTATGGACAACCATAGAGATAAAAGAATCTCAACGTTTCAACAACTATAAAACCCTAAAAATTGAAATCGAATTTCGAGAAAATTCCAACGAGATTCCGGTGAATCTCGGTTCAATTGCCGACATGGGATGACTTCAGGTCGTCGGGAATATGAACCAAAGGTTCAGGGTTGTGGCTGCAAACCATGCCATGGTCGGGGACACCATGAAAGGTGTCGAATTTCTAGGTTTGGGGTTTTGGAGCTTCTGCTCCGTGGGTTTTCTGGAGAAGAGTAGAGCTGCAGGCTCTCGGTTTGGCATGGAGACCCTATCATGGTGGTCACGGGTTCGAAACAACCCTAGGTCCCAATCGCAAAAAAATTCTCTTTTTTTTCATTAATTCAATTAGATGCATATATAATTCAATGAATCACATATTTACTTTGATGCATATGCAAATAATAGTTTTAATGCATGTACATATGTAAGATTCAATTCATGAAAAATATCAAATTCACATAATTGCAGCAATTTTGGTTATGAGGCATACCCAATTTATGTAAAATCTAAAATACGTTAAACGTAAAGTTGGGTCATGCATCATGGTGAATGTTCATGGTATCAGGGCTTGCAAAATATCAAGTTAAAAGCCGTTGTTTTGAAAGAACCTGATTGCGTGATGATATGGATGAACTGGCTTGATGTAGAAAAAAATTCTCCAACGTCAGATTCCTAAGCGCAGTGATAGGAGCGTGCTGATAACGTGTTGTAAAATTGTAAAAATAGGGGAATGTGTGTTGTTATCCATCCTACATTGTACCTTTATTTATTTATAGTAGTAAAGGGAGAGAAGATATTCCTTCTTCTTCAAGTAATACAAGTTGTAATAGGAAAGGATAACTATAATCAAATCTAATCTAGGATTTACACAATCATACTTAAACTAGGAATGTTCACAACACATTTTTAGTTTTAAAAAAAAATAACGCTATATAGAAAAATAATTAACCATACGGTGAAATTAGTGCTAATTAAATTACTCTTGTAATTCAGTGCTGAAATTCATTATTTTCTCTCCCAATAAAGACCACTCAACTTGTTGGTTTTGATTATTTTTCATGTTGTAATTCTTTATTTGATTATTTTTTCATATATAACCAAATTATGCAAAAAAGATTAATTAACTATCCCAATATTGCCAACTGACTAAAGTTTGAGAGTTCCGACCAAAATATATAATTTTTCCATTTTGTTTCAGCCTTCTGTGTTTTTATTTCATTCGTTTGGTTGCTTGCTGGTACGAAAAATCAATCTTTAAAATCAATTCTTGGACGGGTCTATGAGAAACAAATTCAATCACCAAAATGGAGTCAATCATTAGGTTAACGTTTCCCACATTCGGAAGAAAACTATTCCAACACAAATTTTTTTTAAAAGAATAATCTAATAAGATGGATCATTTGCCCCCAACTTGACTTTATTACAACAATTTAAATATCAATCAAATTAATTACAAAAACAAAAGAGTCATGAATTTTTATCCAAAAAACAAAAACAAAAAAATCATGGCTAGTTTGGTCATAGACACGTAGCTAGGGCTATATATCAGGTAGGATTTGCAGCATGTCCAACGGGTGACCTTGCAAGGCGAAGCCACTTCTCTTCAGATAATAGTTTTGCAAACCTGCAGAATCACAAGTTACAACTTTCTGTTACTACTAAAATTCTACCTCAGAAATTATGGAAATTTATATCTGCAGGTTTTGGTAATTGATATGGTGTACCTAGTTAGAGCCTCTTCATTGGACTCGTGTTTACAAGGCTCGACCCTGCCAGTCTCCAAATTAACCCTACAAACTGGTTTTTTAAAAAGGCCTTCACCCACTTTGAGAAGATCATCCAAATTCTTCTTATCGGCTGTCCACAGAAGATACTTGTCCTGTTAATGTGTCATGCTGCATTTTTATTTATTCCATTCAATTGTTTTTTTACAATTAATATACATATGTATTCCATGCATAGTATTAAGGGGTGGTTTGGGAGTGAGGTGCTTAAAAAAAAAGCACCCATGCAAAAAAGTTATGAGGGTTTTAGGTGTTTGGTAAACTGAAAAAAATGGCTTATTTTAGAAGCTGCTGTGAGAATAAGCTGAAATCAAAGGAAAAAGCTGAAGCTGCTATTTGCAGTTTTGAAAAACTGGTTTTTTTTCAAAGCACACGGAGCTACAGTGCTCCTTTAATGAAAAGACCCATTATCAAACTGCTTTTTTTTTCCAAAAGCACTTTTACAAAAAAGTTTACCAAACACTCTGCTGATTTATTTCACAGCCACTTATTCTCACAGCACAGCCACTTATTCTCACAGCAGCTTTTTTTTCAAAGCATAGCAATACCAAACTAGCCCTAAGTCGGTAACTCAGATTAGAACCTGTTTTGGACTCCTAGCAATTAAAAACACTTATGATAATGTTTGGAAGAAAAAACGTGTATATATAGACTAAACGTTTTTTTAGAGAAACACTTGAAATTTTAATAGAATTTTAAACATATTTGTATCAGAAACACTTCTAATAAAAGTGCTTTCTGAGCAAAACTATTCTTACAAATGAGATTTCAAATGAGCCTTAACATAATGTTTTTTGTATCAGTTTCATTGATAATCAAGGTAGTTAAATAGTAAATGTAATCTCTATGTGCAGGATTATATTTCTCATATTTTTATGAGAAGTTGTTGACTGTTTGGCATGGTGTTGATCACCCGGAGTTCATTGGTGAGGGGCGTGCTCTATTTATTTTAGGGAAATTTTATTTAAACCCATGCAACTTCTTTTTACACCCAACTTAAAATTTTAAATGTTAACTGTCTATTTTACCCTATTGTATAATTACTATTAAGTACAAAATGAAATTAATAATAAAACTCAAATTTATCAATAAACCCGAACACTATAATTAAACCCTACGATCATTCTTTGTTTATTCCATGTTCATTCTAGCTAAAACCCTAATAACTCTCATAAAGAAAAATAAGTTTTTCTACTAATGGATGGTGATTTTGAAGGTTTGAATCCTCCAACCAAGATATTACTCAATTTATGAATTTTTTATTCGTTCAATTTCAAATTTTTTGAGTTTAGAAGATGAGTATTTTGGTTATAATTTTTTTTCAATCAAAATTTCAATCAATCATTCATAGTTTGTTTACCTTTTTGCAACAGTAAATTGATGCAATCGGTTTCCCACTACACCCCAAAAATCTTACTGATATTGCAAGAACCTTGAATTCCGTTTGGTTCTTATGTTCCACCACTCTTGCTACCTTATTGCTGCTCTTTTCTGCCTCCTCCATCACAATGCCAAGCTTCACGAGAGCCTCTCGTTCTGCACACCTTGCAGCTTCTACTTCCGCCTCTACCTCATTGTTAACTTTACTTTGGCTTTTGTTGATTTCCAACCTGAGTGTTTCATACTCTGCAGTTTTGTTTCCTTGTCCATCAAATGAGCCTTTAAATCCGTAACATGCCCTTTTAGTTCTTTCAATTCCTTTTCCAATTCATACTCTCTCTGGCATGACAGGCTTTTTTGAAGCTTTGAATTGAGCCCCTTGTTTATTGAAATTAGCTAGTGTCTTGGACGAATGCGCCTCATAAGCACAAGTTACTTAAACCAAATTCATTCAATTTACAGAGGTGTAAAATTATCCTAAGAATTTTTCACTCCGCCAGGGCGACTTTCTTCAACAGCAATAACCGAAGGCATTAACTTCCCAAAGATATTTGTTAGCAAATGCAAATTAATGAGCGATTTGGGGGAGGGATTAGAGTAGTGGACACCCGAAAATGTTGTACAAGCATCATGAAGCATTTCTCGTGCATCAGTGACCAGGAGATACTGGGGCAGCTTCAATGGGTGTAAAAATAAATCCACATATTGAATTGGGTTTATGGGGGTATATTAGGTATTGAATTTAGGTTTAAAGAGATATTAATAGTTTAGTTAAAAATTAAATGGGTGGAAATAGTAAGTTGGGTGTAAAAAAAGATTGCATGAGTTTAAATAAAATTTTCCTTTATTTTAATAAGAATATGGGGAGGGGTGTGCTCTCAAAAAGTTCAGGACCCTTTGCCTTTGGGTTTAGGGGAGGAGATAATCTCTCTTAATACTCTATTTTTTTTCCTTTTTCTTTCTCTATTATTTATTGACCATGTCAGCAGTGCCACCTAGGTAATAGTTGATTAAGACATAAGTCGGTGTAATTGAGATGTAGTATAAAAACAGATTTCCCTCTCATTGTATTAGTAAGAAAGTTGGCTATGTTGTAAGGAAACAGTTATCAAATACACAAAGCTTCTCTATTCCTTCTTCTTCCTCAAGGTTCTACTTTTGGGATTTTCTGATTTTTATAGATTTGTATAGCTTAATTCATAGTGTTGTCATAGTATCAAGAGCCAGTCTCGCTCGTGCGATAGTCCTGGTTCTGGGTTTTTCGCTCGCGTATTGCTGCTCTGCGTGCTGATTAAGGTGATTACGTTCTTGAATTTTTCTTCTGTTCAAATTTGATTGGAAGATTTTTCTTTAGAAATTGATATTACATTGAAGGCCGATGCCATATGAGAATGTTATATGAAGAATATATGATGATTTGTTTGAAGGCTAATGCCAGAATTCTTGATTTTGTGAAGATTGTGTTGATTCTTGAAGGCCGATGCCAAAGTTGAGATTTTCTTTGATTCTTGCATAGTTTCTCTGTATTGTGTTGGTAGTTGATTTGTTTACTTGATTGTAGTGTTCGATTTGTGAGATTTCTCATTTGGATTGCCACCTCATTTAAGATCTGGGTTTTTCTGGATTGTAAACTGTTTGAGTATTTCTACAAGTTAATTGCGGCTATCAAAGATGACTTATGTGAAAATTGAAAGTCTACTGGGAATGATTACCGTCAAATTGAACGATGATAACTTCATCAAATGGAGTTATCAATTCTGTTCTGTTCTTTGTGGTTATGATCTTCTTGATCATTTCACGAGAAAGTCTGTTTGTCCTCCAAAATTCGTTCTTTCTCCTAAGCTGGGTGTTACCAAGGAGATTAATGATTCATACAAAGAGTGGGTTAAGACTGACATGGCTTTGTTGAGTCTTCTAATTGCCACATTAAGTGATGATGCAATTGAACATGTTGTTGGTTGTAAAACTGCTATCACTAGTAAAAAAAACACTTTGCGCGACGTACGTACATTCGTCGCGCAAAGTCAAAAATCGTTGCGCTAGGGTTTGCGCGACGCAACCTTCGTCGCGCGCTAACCGTCGCGCCAAGGCAGTGACGCTAGGGTTTGTGCGACGAAGAAATAACGCGCGTCGCGCAAAGTGGCTTTGCGCGACGCACGGCCTGCGTCGTGCAAAGTACTTTGTGCGACGCACCCTACGTCGTGCAAAGTCACTTTGCGCGACGCACTTCCTACGTCGTGCAAAGTCACTTTGCGCGACGTGCATCCTACGTCGTGCAAAGATACTTTGCGCAACGCACATCCTAGGGCATGCGTCGCGCAAACCTTTTTTTTATTTAGTGAAAAATAATTTTTTTTGTTTTAGTGAAAAATATTTTTTGTTTAAAATTTTTGTTAAATATTGTAATTAAATTCTAAAGAATAATTAATTAACCAATCAAAAGTATTTAATTATAAAATATATGAAAATGTACATACAAGATGTCCGAACAAAAAAAGAAAAAACTACAAGTGAACTAGGTTTAATACATCAGGCTACTGGGTATCGGCTGAGTGAGGTGGCTCTGAGGTCAAAGGTGAAACAAGATGAGGTTCAGGTAACAAGATTTTGAGGCTGGACATCTGTATGGCTTGTACAAGGTCTCTCACCATCCCGGCATAGGTCCTTATCTCCTCGCCCTGGGCCCTCAGCTGCGCCCTCATCTGCTCTTCTTGGATCACAAGCTGACCCTTTAGGGAACAAAGAGAACAAAGAAGGTTTTACCTCATTCAAAAGACAATCTGAATCATACTGGCTAATTGAGCACAATTGGTTCGTATGTCTTGATTTTGAACTAAGGGACAGAGCAACATCAGGATGAAGCAGAGTTTCAATGAACAGAAGCATTAAGATAAGTGTTTGCAAAAAAAACAAAAAACATTGACATCGTAAATGCATATATGAAAAGGTAAATGGAGAAAATTCATTTTATGATTACAAATAGTTGCTTTCATATGCAGATGTATGCATGCCAACTGTCCATGGGATGACGATTCCTAAAGGAAATAGTAGTTCTGATAGATAGCCACTATTGGGCATTTGGATGGAAAACAAATAAAATGTTGAAGCACATCGTTGAAAGGTGAACGTTTCAAACAGATTATATGTGATTTTCTGGATAGAGAATCAGCAGCAATCTTAAGAACTCATGACTGCTATATGATATGGTTTATATGTTGACCTAAGAACAAGACATTCATAGCTAGTTTGATTACATACATCAAACAACGGTGAACATGAATAACAGTATGATACCTATAATTGAAGTTCTTCACAACAAAGTATAGCTTATTGGCTAAAATAGTCCACCTGCATCCGTGCTCGCATTACGTTCCTAGTAATGAGATGACTGTGATTCCCTAATCATAGAACAATAAACCCCATTGCATATATATTCTGAACTGAATCATGTTTTCAATAATGATTCTTTTGAGTCACCATTTAGTTAAATTACACAAATCATTCATTTCTGTTTCTAAATGAAGCCTTACGTTCAAAACAATTAGGAACATCTGACAACTTATTGGATCAATAACTCTAACACTAAAGTTGCAGGGAAGAAAGCTTTCTCCTTTTTCTAATTCGTTTTTATATTTCAAAACGACGACTCTCTTTCTAGATTATGCAAATACTAAAAGCATAAAACATGGCCAGAAGAAGTTGCTGCAGTTCCAACAAGGTAGTATTCAAAGTGTGAAACTGTGTGTGTATGGGAAAGAGGGCGGGTGTTCGTGTTCAAGCTTGAGATAGAGAGACACAGAGCAAAAAAAAGTCCAAACTTAAGACAACCAATCAAACTTAAAAGAAACCAACTTCTACAAATGAAATATTAATGAATTTCCATGAGTCATGCTTTCAGGGAAAGGGTAAAAACATTAAGTTGTCCAGAACAAAAACTTGATTAGTTAAAGTGACCAGAAATTCATAACTGATTTAGTGAGTACCACCAATTAGTGATAACAACATATACACCGTAAACCATTAGAAGAAGATGCACCTCTAACCAAAGGAAGAGCAGTTATATGAGAAAACAAAGACCAAGAAGCTGACCAAGAATAACAACAACATCCATCGTTTCAGCAGCGACAATAGTAAAAGTATCGTCCATTTTCCCTTTTCGTCTACAATATGGGATTAACTAATGAAATTTAATTTAAAAAAAAAACGCTTAAATTACATAGTATTTACCTGCTGGTAAAGCGATGTGAAGTGCTTTGCAAGTCGAACTACAAATTCCTCCACTGAAATTGCCTTTACATATACATGTGTTGCAACTAGGTTAAATCCCAAAGGCGAATAGCAATCAAAATGATGGAAACATAGCAGATTTGTAGTACTGGGAAAGCTAACAAACATAGATGTCTAAAACAAGAAAACTAACACCATAGCAGACCAACCCACCACCCTAAAATTCGATTTAACACTAAAACCCCCAATTTGTAATTTAATTTCCCAAATTGAATCTAATTACAATACCAAAATCTTCAAATTAAGGCATTAAAGCTTGATTCTGAACTTAGAAAGAAGAAAATTAAAGAATTAAGCTTGATTCTGACCTGGGTCTATACCTGCTGTGCAGTCGGGAGAGGATGAGGATGAAGGATGAGGAGGAAGTCGATATGAGTGAGAGGGAAGAGAGATACCGAGTGAGCGAGAAGGAGAGAGAGGACGATATGAGCGAGAGGGAGAGAGAGGGTGATTCACCTGCGTGAGAGGATGAGGGAGACCGAGTGAGAAGAGAGTTCAATGAGAAGAGAGAGTTCGGGTTTATCACAGATAGCGAAAATTTAAACAAAGCGCCTATTTTTAACAAGGGTACCGCCAAAATTATCACACATAGCGCGACGCATGTTTACCTTTCCGCGTCGCGCAAAGGGTGTTTGCGCGACGACTACACAGTGGCGTCGCGCAAGGTAATTTTTTTTAAAAAAAATTATTATAAAATGTACTGAAAATGTGATTTTACTCTTTTCAAATTCAATTTTTTTTTACATAAAACCCACAATAATATATTTTTATAACAATTACAAATAAATATAAAGCTACTTAATAAATATACATATTTTTCAATTTCTTAAATGTTATACGTACAAAATAAATAAATTTAAATCTACGTAATATATATACACATACCATTGAAATTGATGGGATACACATTGTGCGAAAATAGTTTGAACGATCCAACCGTCAAACTTGTTTGTATATACTTCGAGATCGCATATGCCAAAAATTGCAAAAAACAAACATTCAAAGACCAAGTAACAAGACAAAACTTTCCGACGGTTATAAACGAAAATCATGATTTAGCAGTAGTTTTAACTCCGATTTTAATGATTTTTTACAGCTACACTTCTTGATCCTATATGAATACAATGAACTAATTCGATCGTCAATTTAAAATATTTATACAAGTGGATACCACAAAATCTTTATGTTATACTGAATGAAAGTATAAATAAACTCTAAGTGTTAGTGAATTTATTGTTTTGATGGGATACACATTCTACGAAGCTAATTTCAAGGATCCAACCGTCAAACTTGTTTGCATATACTTCGAGATCACATACACCAAAAATCGTGAAAAATAAACATGCAAAGATCAAGAAAGGGTAAAACTTTTGGACGGTTATAAACGAAAAAACACGATTTAACGGTAGTTTTAACTCCGATTTTGATGATTTTTTATAGATACACTCCTGGATCCTATATGAATGCAATGAACTAATTTGATCGTCAATTTAAAATATTTACACAAGTGGATACCACAAAATCTTATGTTATACTTAATGAAAGTATAAATAAACTCCAAGTGTTAGTTAATCTATTGTTTTGATGGAATACGCATTGTACAAAACTAGTTTCAACGATCCAACCGTCAAACTTGTTTGTATATGTTTCGAGATCGCATAGGCAAAAAATCGCAAAAAACAAACATTCAGAGATTATGTAACGGGACAAACCTTTTTTACGGCTATAAACGAAAAATCACGATTTAACGGTTATTTTAACTCTGATTTTAATGATTTTTTACAGCTACACTCTTTAAATCTATATGAATACAATGAACTAATTCGATCGTCAATTTAAAACGTTTACACAAGTGGATACCACAAAAGAAAAGGGCAATGCAAGAACCCCAAAAGAAAAGCAAAAGGAAAAAAAAAACTTTGCGCGACGTAAGTACAACTGCATCGTGCAAACCAGCTTTGCGAGATGCAGTCGCACATGCGTCGCGCAAAGTTGGGAAAAAGCGGTTAATTTTTTTGGTTTGGCGCCAAAACTTTGCGCGACGAAGGTTGACGTCGCGCAAAGCTGTTTTGCGTGACATAGGTGCACCTGCGTTGCGCAAAACAGCTTTGCACGACGTCAACCTTCGTCGCGCAAAGTGCAGTCGCGCAAAGGCCGTTTGCGCGACGTTTTGTTTTTGGCGTCGCGCAAACAGACTTTGCGCGATGAAATTGGATGTGTCGTGCAAACATGTTTTTCTACTAGTGTATGAAAGCTTGGAATGCATTACATGATAGATATATATCAGTTTCTAAAGCTAACATCAATCATTTGAAGGTTGAATTACATACTATGCAAAAAAGGGGAGATACAATTGATAAATATCTTTTGCGGTTGAAAGCTATTAAGGATCAGTTACAAGTTGCTGGAGAAAAAGTAACTGATAATGATCTAATTATTGTTGCTTTTACTGAATTACCATCTGATTATGATGTGATTAGAACTGTCATTTTAGCTAGAGACTCACCAATCACTCTTAAGAAGTTTCGAGCACAGTTAATAGGGGCAGAAAAGACTATTGAAACTAGAGTGCAAACTTTAGTTTAGAATATGGTTGCAATGTATGTTAATGCTCATTCTCCACATGGTAAGGCTGTGAATGCTTCTGGTTTCTCTAATTCTTCTAGTAGCAGTTCTCAACCTTCGTTTTCACAGCCTTATGATAACACATTTCCTAGTTCTTGTTCTTCTTCCATGTCTTTGCCACAACAACCTTTTGCTGGTAGTGCTCAAACTTATAATGGTGGAAATTCATCTAATGGTAATCATTTTCAGTTTAATGGTAGTTCTAATGGAGGAAGGCCTTTTCATGGTAACAATTACAGACCTC
Source organism: Malus asiatica (assembly GCA_033882615.1). Classification (NCBI taxonomy): domain Eukaryota; kingdom Viridiplantae; phylum Streptophyta; class Magnoliopsida; order Rosales; family Rosaceae; genus Malus; species Malus asiatica. The sequence goes on from CM066498.1 coordinate 8,029,262, forward strand.
GAGGCAATGGAGGTTATAAACCACGGTTTAATGGGTCCAGAAATGGTAATACTTGGCAACCTTGGTAGGGTAATTCTTCAAATAGATTTGAACAAATTCCTGAATGTCAAATCTGTTCAAGGAAGGGTCATGTGGCTATCACTTGTTTGTATTGAAATGATGGTACTACCAATCAATATCCTCAAAAGTGTCAAATCTGTGGAAAACGTGAACATCAAGGCAATTATGCTTATCAAGGGTCTCAACCTCCTGGTTCATTATTTGCAAATTATGCCTATCAAGGGTTTAATGTGCCTCCACCACAGTTTCCTTATTCACCTGATTTGACCATGTCTCATTCACCACAATTTCATGTGTCTGTTCATTCGCATCCATATGGTTCTACACAACACTTTTCCTCTCCTGTTGGTTTTCAAGCTATGAGTACATCGAGTTCCCATGCACATGCATCTGGAGAATCTTGGATTGTTGACACTGGAGCTTTTCATCACATGACTCCATATATCACTGTTCTCGATAGGCCTACACTTTATGAGGGTATTAAGAAGATCATTGTTGGAAATGGTGAAGGTTTGAAAGTTCATAATATTGGCAATGGGGTTTTACACACACAATCACATGATTTACATCTTAAAGAGATTTTACATGTTCCCATGTTAACTGTTAATCTTTTGTCTGTTAAAAAGTTGTGTAAAGACAATCATAATTGGTTTATTTGTGATGATATTCAATTCTTTGTGCAGGACAAGGCAACAAGGGCAATCTTCCACCATGGAAAAAGTAGCAAAAATGAGTTGTTCAAGATTCATGTGCATATTTTTCCTACATTACTGGATCAAGGTGTGCATTCTTCTGCATTCTTGGGGCATGCTGTCAAAACTTCTCTCTGGCATCAAAGACTTGGTCACCTATCTAATGACATATTAACTGCAATGCTTAGAGAATAAGATATATCTAGTGTTCCTGATTAACTTATAAAAATCTGTTCTCATTGTCTTAGTGGGAAAATGAGTAGGTTACCATTTTCTGATAGGACAGACAGAGTTGATATTCCATTTTGTAATATCCATAGTGATGTTTAGGGGCCTTCTCCAATTGTATCTCGTGAAGGTTACATATATTATGTTTCCTCTATAGATGAAGCTACTAGGTTTGTATGGATCTATCCTTTCATCAATAAATCTGAGGTTTTTGATGCATTTGTAAAGTTTTGTGCTTATGTTGAGAATTAATTCCATACCAAGATCAAAGTTTTACAATTTGATGGCGGTGGAGAGTTTTTGGATACCAATGGAATTATACATTTTATCTCCTGTCCATATACTCCCTAGCATAATGGATTGGCTGAAAGGAAGCATCGACATCTAATTGAAACAAATATTACCCTGTTGTCAATTGCTAAACTTCCTCACAAATTTTGGTTTTATGCAGTATCTCATGCAGTGTACTTGATTAATCGGATGCCTTGTAAAGTGTTACAGATGAGTTTACCATTCAAGCAGTTGTTTAACAAGAAACCAGAGTTGTCCAATATGAAAGTATTTGGTTCAGCCATATATCCATATCTCAGACCTTTTGTCACATCCTGGCCTGGGCACTCACCACATCCCGGGCTCGACTTCACCGTAGCAAGATATTGTCCGCTTTGGGCCCCGACCACTCCCTCACGATTTTGTTTCTAGGAACTCACAAGAGAACTTCCCAGTGGATCACCCATCATGGGATTGCTTTAGCGCGAACTCGCTTAACTTCAGAGTTCCTATGGAACCTGAAGTCAGTGAGCTCCCAAAAAACCTCGTGTTAGGTAAAGATGAGAATATATATATAAGGCTTACATGATCCACTTCCCTGGGCGATGTGGGATGTTACACCTTTTAATGTACATAAATTGCAATCTAGATCTGTTCAATGTGTCTTTTTGGGATATTCACCAGGATATAAGGGTGCTATTTATTATAACATTAAGACAGGGAAGATCATTATTTCTAGGCATGTCATTTATGATGAAAGCATTTTTCCATACAATGAAATACCTAGAAATTATGGTACTACTTCATGTCAACCATCTTCTTCCAGCACTAGTAGACTTATAATTATTCAGTTACCTTCAATTTAGTCTTCTGCAAAGGTAGGTTAGCCTATTAATTCTGGAATGTCCTTTAGTCAATCTCTTAGTCCATTGGTACAATCTGGTGATAGTTCATCTTATAATGCATAGGAATCATGTTCCAATGATAGTTCAGCTAATAATGCACAAGAATCCAGTTACAATGTTACTCTTTCCAATGTTAATGCCCTGTTGCATGTCCTTCAGCCTACTCAACTTTAGGTTGTTTTGCCAAGTATCAATTCCTCATCTTCTTCAAGTTCAGAAAGAGTTATTCCTTCTTCAGGCATTCAGATAAGATTGCGCACATGAATAATCACTAGACAGGATTATTCAGCTCTCGGTGCAATGTTTCCTGAAGTTCAGTCATTTACTCTTAATGATGATGATAATTTTTCAGGAAGCTTTACCTTTCTTGCAAATATTGTTGATGCTTCAAAACCATCAACTGTTAAACAAGTATCTCAAATACCTCAATGGCAAATGGCAATGCAGGAAGAATTTGATGCACTTCAAACTCAAGGTACATGGGTTCTAGTTCCTCATTATGGTGATAAGAATGTTATAGGAAGTAAATGGGCATATAAAATAAAGAGAAATAGTGATGGTTCAGTTTCCCGATATACAGCCCGATTGGTCGCACAAGGTTTTAGTCAAGAACAAGGGCTTGATTATACCGAAACATTTAGTCCTATTGTTCGACATACGACTGTGCGATTAATCTTTTCTTTAGTTGCAACACATAAGTGGGATCTTCGACAACTGGATGTAAAGAATGCTTTCTTGCATGGTGAATTGTAAGAAGAGATTTATATGAAGCAACCTCAAGGATTTATCCATCCTCAGTTTCCCACTCATGTTTGTAAACTAGTGAAGTCCTTATATGGTTTGAAGCAAGCTCTTCGGGCTTGGAATGCTAAATTCACTAGTTATTTACAAGCAATTGGCTTCCACGTCTCTGTTTCTGATTCAAGTCTCTTTGTCAAGGTGGTTGACACTCAGGTTGTTATCCTTCTTCTATATGTGGATGATATTATCATCACAGGATCTAGCACTTAGTTAATCCAGTATGTGATTCATACCCTTAGTGAAGTCTTTGATCTTAAAGACATGGGAAAATTGGCCTATTTTCTTGGTCTTCAAGTTACATATAAATCCAATGGTGATTTGTTTATCAATCATGCTAAATATGTGAAGGATCTTCTTCACAAGGCAGGCATGGATGATTGTAAGTCCTGTTCTACACCATGTAAGCCTCATAACCAGGTTTTGACTTCAGAAGGAACATTGTTGCCTGGTCATACTTTATATAGGAGTCTTATCGGGGCTCTTCAGTATCTAACTTTCACATGACCTGACATAGCATTTGCTGTGAACACCGTGTGTCAGTATATGCATGCTCCTACAAATATTCATTTGGGAATGGTTAAGACGATTATGCGTTTTCTTAAGGGGACTATGCACTGTGGTTTAACTTACATCTTAGGAGGTTCCTTGCAGCTAAATGCTTATAGTGATTCTGATTGGGCTGCTGATTTGAACACTAGGCGATCTATTACTGGCTATGTAGTGTTTTTGGGAGAAAATCTAATTTCTTGGTAGTCGAAGAAACAATCATCTGTTTCACGTAGTTCTACTGAAGTTGAATATCGTGCATTAGCTCATACCACTGCAGATATTGCTTGGATCTGACTTTTTCTTAAGGATTTACATGAATGCTTGCCTACTCTACCTGCTATATTTTGTGATAATCAGTTTGCTATTGCTCTTAGTTTGAATCCTATTCAGCATTCTCGCATCAAACACTTGGAAACTGGTTTCCATTTTGTTCATAAACGTGTACAAAGTGGCGATTTATCAGTTCAATACATCTGCACTTAGGATCAAGTTGTTGATGTCTTAACCAAAAGACTTCTTGGACCCGATTTTCTACAACATTGCTTCAATCTTAGGCTACGTTATCCTAGCTAAGATTGAGGCGCCGGGGGGGGGGGGTATTGACCATGTCAGTAGTGCCATGTCAGCAGTGCCATCTAGGCAATAGTTGCTTAAGACATAAGTCGGTGTAATTAAGATGTAGTATAAAAACATATTTCCCTCTCATTGTATTGGTAAGAAAGTCAGTTTTGTTGTAAGGAAACAATTATCAAATACACAAAGCTTTTCTCTTCCTTCTTCTTCCTCAAGGTTCTACTTTTGGGATTTTCTGATTTTTATAGATTTGTATAGCTTAATTCACAGTGTTATCATTATTTAAAAATAAGTTTTCAACAAAAGGAATTGTAAAATCAAGGTCATTTATCTCATCAATGTAAGATGTATTTTCAACACGTCTTCTCATGTGTGGTGCATTTTTAAGCCTAACACGTGGATAACATAAATTGGGTGAGGTAGAACATGTGTGGCCATTGGGCTTCATATGTGAGACAACTTGCTATGATACCATGAAAAAAGTTGAGGTTCTACTATAAAACCAATTGACAAGATGATGAGCCCAATTACTTAGAAGCACATGCAAACATTCCTCATCCCATCAATGTGAAATTTATTCCCAACAAATCGCCTATAGTCCATGGGCTTTATAGGGAAGAAATCTTCACTTCCATTTATTATTGTCTTTATCACCTCACCAATTGCAGCTAAATTCTGGAATAAGACCAAAAATAATGTTGGAAGTCATTTAATTAACCAAATAACGTTTAACCAGTTAAAAAAGGTCTGAAGTTCGAATTAATTTTTATATATACCGGATTATTCGCAGCCACACCTCCATCTATAAGGTTAAAATCTTTTGCATTCCCTTGTGAGTCAATTGTTTCAAAATAGTGAGCTGGGAGAAGTAGGTGCAGCTGAGGTTGCAATGCATATGTCTCAGAGTAAAGTATCAAAGCATGGTTTACTTTTCACCTGAGCACCCAAGAAAACCAGATATTAAATTCAATTATATATCTTCTTTTTTTGTTGCTATAAATAGGGAAAAAAATAACAAACCTACCTCATAGCTGGAAAATATAGTTGGTTGGAGCTGTTTTATGTCAAATGTGGGAATGACAACATTAGTCAATGTCTGGTGCAGTTTTTTAGAACCAAGTTACCGCCCGACCAAGTCATGTAGATACTTCCCATCCTATTTTGGCCCTAATAGGGCTTTGATAATCTTATTCATTTTCGGAAACAATGGACAACTATTGTTTAAAACGTTAATGTTCATATTAGAAACTATATATGCAGAAAGATAAGGTTTTTTTTTTTTTTTTTCGGTTAAGAACAAAATGTTATGTATCAATATTAAAACAAAAATTGACATGAACATGTAGACATTACTGTTTCTGGGGGAAGATTTTAGGGCAGTGAGTGAGGTAGAAGTCCTTAATATCCTTGGCAGCAAACATCAGGCGGTTGTTCTCATCTAGGGTTTCAAGCATAGTAGTAACCAGACCACAAGTGCTTGTTCCTGCAATCACATCGAAATAGCCAGTGATTCTTGCATCCTCACCATCAAACTTCTGCAACATGATCAATGAAATTCGAGATTTAGTACGTAATGTGAAATATTAATATAATTTAGCAACTGTTCTCTGACATGCAATTAATAAGGATGCATATGAAGATGACATTGAATATGTTGGAAATTCAAATAAAAACAGGTTGTAAATGGTCGCTGGTAGCTGTTAGTTGCTTTACAGGTTGTATTCACATTTCCAGTAACTACAAACATACTTGCTGCCATGTGATGGCCAAAGGTGGTGATTGCAAGCTGGAAGGATACAAAGCATGTGTGTGAAAGTGTCTAGCTAGTAGCTGGTGCATGTGTGAAAGGATGTAAAGATGATGAACACCATCATTCAATGCATGTTGTTGTATTGTTAATCAATTTCTATTTTGTATAAATAGGCCTTCTTGCTAGGCTTTAGTATATCATTCCAATTCCCATTCCATTTCAGCAATTGAGTTTGGAAACTCTTTGAAATATATCAAAGTGCATTGTTTGCCGAAGCTTGTTGCTTCCCTCATTTCTTTTCCTTTTTGTCCAATTTTATTGAGAGTGCAAAGTGAGAGGTGTGATAGAGTTTGTAAACTTATCACCCACATATTTTGGTATTGAGTTAGTAAACTTTGAATACCAACAATTGGTATCAGAGCCAGAATACCATTCTGGCAGGTGCAACAGTTATGGCATCCAACTTAGTGCCGCTTCAGGTTCCCATATTGAAGAAATCAAATTATGAAAGATGGTGCATCCAATTTAAGGCATTGTTTGGATCACATGAGTTATGGGAAAGTGTCAGTAGTGGGTATGTTGTACCCATTACCGAGCAAGAAGCCACATATACTGCAGATCAAAGGACCATTCTCAAGGATTTACGTAAGAAGGACCAGAAGACGCTATATCTTCTTTATCAAGGATTAGAAGATTCAACGTTCAAGAAGGTTGCAGAAGCAACAACCAGCAAGCACGTTTGGGACACTCTGAGCACAATTTACCAAGGAGTAGATCGAGTAAAAATAGTACGACTTCAATCATTAAGAGCAGATTTTGAAGCTGCTCATATGAAAGAAGGAGAAAACATTTCAGACTACTACTCTCGGCTACTTGTAATTGTGAATCAAATGAAAAGGAATGGTGAAAGGCTTGATGATGTTCGTGTCATGGAGAAAATCCTTCGATCACTCACATGCAACTTTGAGCATGTGGTGACTGCCATTGAAGAATCCAAGGATTTGGAGAAAATGAGCGTAGAGGAACTGCTAAGATCCCTCATGGTTCACGAGCAATGCATTCAGAAGAATGCAAGCCCCATAATGCTAGAGCAAGCTTTGGAGTCAAAGTTGAATATTGACAATTGGTCGTGGGCAGTGGAACTCACGTCGTGGGAGTTCATCCAACCGTAGCCGAGGACGAGCCCGAGGAAGAGGTTGAGGCTATGCATAAAACCAAGGTCAATCTCAAGAGTGGAAATCTACTCGAGGAAAGGCGCATATCCAGTGTCACAGTTGCAAGCAATATGGACATTATGCCAATGAATGTTCATATAAAAATGGTAAGCATGTCAACATGGCAGAATCAAGTGGAAATGCTGGTGAGGAATTTACAGTCTTACTAGCACATCATGATATCAGTAGCCAACAAGATGTTTGGAATTTGGACTCTGGTGCAAGCAACCACATGTGTGGAAAGAAAGAGTTTTTTGCCAAACTCAAAGATGGGCCTTATGGATCTGTGAGTCTTGGTGACTCCTTAAAGGTTCCAGTTGAAGGCAAAGAAAAGATCAAAATCATCCAGAAGGATGGTAGAGAAGAATACATCTCTGATACCTACTACATACCAGGTATGAAGACCAACATTCTGAGCATTGGTCAACCACTCCAAAAAAGGTGTGTTATACATATGGAGGATATGTTTCTCACTCTCAGGAATGCAAAGAAAAAGCTTATTTCACGTGTTCAAATGTTAAAAAACTGAATGTTCCTGTTGAAGTTGAACACAAAGATTGGGAGTTGCAACATCGGTGTTATGGAAGATGAGTCATGGAAATGGCATCTTCGGTTTGGCAATCTTCATTTCAATGGCCTAAAGTTGCTGTGAAGTGGAGGAATGGTTCATTGTCTACCCCAAATTGAAGCCACACGCCAAGTATGTGAAGGTTGTGTGCTTAGCAAGGAAGCACGACTATCATTCCCTGTTGGTGATACATGGAGAGCAAAGGCACCACTGCAGTTGGTACACACGGATATATGCGGTTCATTGGATCCTATGTTTTATGGAGGTAATATGTATTTTATTACTTTCATTGATGATTTTAGTAGGAAGACTTGGGTTTATTTTCTCAAGGAGAAGTCGGCTACCCTAAGAATCTTCAAGGAGTTCAAGGCACTCACAGAGGTTGAAAGCAACCATAAGCTTCTGGCTGTGAGATTAGACAGAGTTGGAGAATGCACTTCTAATGCTTTCCAAGCATACTGCAAGGAACAAGGAATTAGGCATCAACTAACTGTTGCCTATACCCCATAGCAAAATGGGATAGCCAAAAGAAAGAATCGAACCATCCTTGACATGACAAGGTCCTTGCTTAAAGAGAAGAATTTGCCAAAAGAATTGTGGGCAGAAGCTGTAGCTTGTTCAATTTGTTTGTTGAATCAATGTCCAACAAAGAGTGTCAAGAGGATGACACCACAAGAGGCTTGGAGTGGATACAAACCGAATGTTGCACACCTAAGAGTTTTTGGGTGTGTTGCATATGCTCAAGTTCCAGAAGCCAAAAGGAGGAAACACGATGATAGAGGTGAAAAGTGTGTGTTTGTGGGCTATAGTGAAGAGTCCAAGGCATACAAGCTCTAGAACCCACTAACTGGCAAACTAGTGGTTAGTAGAGATGTCATCTTCAGTGAGGAAGAGGGATAGAAGTGGAACAACAAAAAAGTCAGTAAAGAGAAGATCGTCTCCACTGATTTTGAAGAACCAGAAGTTGTACCACTTGTTGAGCAACAACCTGCTCAAACAAACACAACAACTCCATTGCACAGAATTGCAAGGAGTGGCCCTACATCTAGTGAAGAAAGCAACTCCTCAACTCCAGTGAGGCTAAGAAGTCTCACCGAGATATATGGACAAGAAAAATAAGAAGAAACCAGCCTTTTCTACTTATATGCAGACCACGAGCCTCTCTCATTCAATGAAACTGTGGAAGAAGATCGTTGGAGAATAGCCATAGAGGAAGAAATCCATGCCATCGAGAAGAATGACACTTGGGAGTTGACAAAGCTCCCACCAAATCAGAAGGCTATTGGTGTCAAGTGGGTGTACAAGATCAAACGCACTGCAGATGGAAGTGTGGATCGGTACAAATCAAGGCTTGTAGCAAAGGTCTACAAACAGAAGTATGGAGTGGACTATGATGAAGTCTATGCTCCAGTTGCAAAAATTGACAAGGTAAGATTGCTAATCTCTCTTGCTACACATCATAAATGGAAAATTTATTAACTAGATGTCAAGTCAGCCTTCCTTAATGGAGTTCTTGAGGAAGAAGTGTATGTGGAACGACCGGAAGGCTTCCAAGTACAAGGAGAAAAAGATAAGGTGTATCGTTTGAAGAAGGCTGTGTATGGCCTCAAGCAAGCACCACGAGCTTGGAACTCAAGGATTGATAACTACCTTCACCAAAATGGATTTTTGAAATGTCCATACGAGCATTCAGTTTACATGAAGAACGGTGAAAAATGGGAGTTCTTAATTATTTGTCTTTATGTAGATGACTTGTTATTTACAGGAAACAATGAAGCAATGTTCTGTGAGTTCAAGTAATCCATGTTCAGTGAATTCGAGATGACTGATAATGGATTAATGTCATACTTTCTTGGCATAGAGGCGAAGCAAGAAAGTGACGGTATCTACATCTCTCAACAAAAGTACATGAGAGATATATTGGAGAAATTCAATATGGACAAGTGCAATATTGTCAACACTCCAGTTGTAAGTGGATTGAAGCTGTCCAAGGAAGGAGAAAGTGAGTTTGTAAACTCAACCGTGTACAAAAGCTTGGTTGGAAGCCTAAGGTACCTTACAATCACAAGACCTGATATAGTTTATGGTGTTGGACTCGTGAGTCGGTACATGGAAACACCAAGGGAGTCTCATTGGTTGGCCGCCAAGAGAATTTTGAGGTACATAAGAGGTACTCTAAACAATGGTCTATTTTATAATTTTGGTGAAGATGCAAAATTATTTGGTTATTCAAATAGTGATTGGGGAGGTGACCAAGATGAAAGGAAATGCACAACTAGCTATGTGTTTTTTCTAGGATCAACAGTTTTCTCATGGACTTCAAAGAAGCAATCAATTGTTGCTTTGTCATTGTGTGAAGCCGAATACGTTGTTGTAGCCTCAAATGTGTGTAAGGCAATTTGGTTAAGAAATCTGTTGAAGTCAATGTGTCATCCACAAGTGGAATCGACTGTGAATCATGTGGATAACATCTCAGCTATCAAGCTTGCTAGGAATCCAATCCAACATGGAAGAAGCAAGCATATTGATACCATGTTCCATTTTCTGAGGGATCATGTGAAGTAAAAGACAATCGAACTTGTCTATTGTCACACCAAGGAACAAGTGGCTGACATCTTCACAAAGCCCCTGCCAGTTGAATCATTCCGGTTACTACGTGAAATGCTAGGAATGAAGGCGTTTTGATTTGAGGAGGTGTGTTGGAAATTCAAATAAAAACAGGTTGTAAATGGTTGCTGCTAGCTATTAGTTGCTTTACAGGTTGTATTCACATTTCTAGCAACTACAAACATGCTTGCTGCCATTTGATGGCCAAAGGTGGTGATTGTAAGCTGGAAGGATGCAAAGCATGTGTGTGAAAATGTCTAGCTAGCAGCTGGTGCATGTGTGAAAGGGTGTAAATATGGTGAACACCATCATTCATTGCATGTTGTTGTATTGTTAATCAATTTCTGTTTTGTATAAATAGGCCTTCTTGCTAGGCTTTAGTTTATCATTCCAATTCCCATTCCATTTCAGCAATTGAGTTTGGAAACTCTTTGAAATATATCAAAGTGCATTGTTTGCCGAAGCTTGTTGCTTCCCTCCTTTCTTTTTTCTTTTTGTCCAATTTTATTGAGAGTGCAAAGTGAGAGTTGTGATAGAGTTTGTAAATTTATAGTTGAATATCAGAGTGCGCAACAAACGAGATTAACAAAATAACAGAAATATTATTAAACAACCGAGAATGCCGGAACGGCTACAAAACCCTAAGAGACTACATTGTGAATAACTTGTGTTCTACAAGCTACAAAACACCATATAAATAGAGAACTAACATAACCCTAATAAGTAAGAAAACGAAACCCTAATACTAGCCCAAATTCAAACAATAAAATAAATAACTATTTTCCAACACCCCCCGTCAAACTCATGGCGGTATACGACATGGGTTTGCAAACAAGCAGATGAGGACTGGCTCCATTAGGCGGACTGGCAGACATTCAAACTTGACTTGACTTGACTGGACTTGACTGAACTTGAACTGGCAAACTGGCGAACTTGCAAACTTGACTTGATTGGACTTGACTGGACTTGACTTGACTTGACTGGCGAACTTGACTTGACTTGACTGTCAAACTGGTTCTTGATTCTTGACTTGATTCTGGCTGGCAAATTGGTTCTGATTTAAATTGGCTAGTGTTGAGAGTATGGAAAGAACCCGTCACTAAACAGACGAGATTTTCATATCTCAATTGTAGCAACAAACAAACAAACACAAATACTATCACTCGAGTGATCACAATTCCAAGTACTCGAATGACGGTCACAAAACAATCCCAAATAGGCCAACAACTCATGTGGACCTAAAAACAAACTTAACCATTTTTTTTCTTGTTGCCCGTGGACTTAAACTAACAATAAACAATTGTTTTTCTTTTTCCATCTCTTTTTGCCTTTTTTTTTCTATCCTTTCCTTCCTTCCCATTTTTCTTTCTTTTTTCTTTCATGCGAACAAACAGCAAAACCTTTCTGTTTTCCTTGTTTTTTTTTTCTTCTGTGCAAACAAACAGCAACAACAAGATCCTTTCTATTTTCTTTTTTTTTTTCTTGCAAACAATCAATACCAACTAACAATTCTAAAACGAAAACACAAACAACGGAAGATGACGGAAACAAAACTGATACAAACAAATTGATACCAACGAGAACTGATTGAACCCTAAGGATCGAACCCGCTCTAATACCAAGTTGAATATCAGAGTGCGCAACGAACGAGATTAACAAAATAATAAAAATATTATTAAACAACCGAGAATGCCAGAACGGCTACAAAACCCTAAGAGACTACATTGTGAATAACTTGTGTTCTACGAGCTACAAAACACCATATAAATAGAGAACTAACATAACCCTAATAAGTAAGAAAAAGAAACCCTAATACTAATGGGCTAAGCCCAAATTCAAACAATAAAATAAATAACTATTTTCCAACACTTATCACCCACATATTTTGGTATTGAGTTAGTAAACTTTGAATACCAACAGAATATTCTGGCTACTGAAGCTCAGATTCAAGGTAACCAAGAATGGTTCCTGGGATAAGTCCTCTTGGTTCTGTCCATGACACTTTCAGAGAGAGAGAGAGAGAGAGAGAGAGAGAGAGATGGATGCTAGAAGAGGCTTTAAGCAAATATATAGTTAGACTTTTTTGGTGAGTACAGCGGTACTTGTAGACTCTTCTTGCATTAAGTTTCCAAGAATATCAACCAAGTTACTGGTTCATATGCATGCATGCACCCAACCAAGTACAGTGTCAGTGGATTATCATTTGATTCAAATATTTTGGAGTAGCTTCTTGGATAGAGCTCATCAAGTTGCATGGCAGGTTAATTATAAACATGAAAATCATTTTGTATCTAATCATAAATTGTTTACTAATCTCTGTGAGATAATGCAGACTGGTAGGTGAGACTCCAAGCATAAGACTGGTTGGTTATAATGTGAAGCCATTTTGGAGGATTAATAAGAAATGCACTAAGCTTGGCCAAACTCAAACCCCGTGATATGATCATGAACTGCCTACCCTTAAAGCAGGCCTCCATCAAGCATGCAGCTAATATTTTAAGCTTATTATTAAGGTTATCAAGTTCTTCTGTGCAGCTGCGTTCAATGAAGCCACATGATGATAAGATTCCTTGTCAAAACTGTATGCGTTATATATAGTTTGATTTGTATAAGGCGGCAATGTACATTAACAGCAAATTAAGAAGGTCAATTCGAAGGCCAAAAGTCGCTACTGTGATTGATCTATTGGCCAAAGCATTTGTAAGAAATAAAAAATTGGTCTACCATTCAATTATGTCTGCATATAACTTCAACTTGGTGGTAAAGTAATGCTGCATAATTTAATCAAGTTCTATATTGTCAAGATTTTTTTCGTGTGCTTTGATTAAAGGCGTATGTAGTATTTTGTTGTCCTGTCAGTAACCTTATACTTCACCAATACTATAATCATTGAATGATTCTAATGCTCCTGTCAACAAGGAAGAGGAAAATAGTTTGGTTCTTTTCTTTTATACTGTGTATATATCACACTGCAGTTCAGAAAATAAATTTTTCCACAAAATTATCCAGCTTAATTGAATGCGTCCTGCAGTAACTTGGAGATATATGCTTCTTTATAGCAGAACACGCGTGACCGATATACATAAATTTGGCTCCAATATAACTTAAGTGAAAAATTAACTTATCAGTTAACTTTGCCAAATGTTTAAACCAATTTTGTAAATCAAGTGATGTGGTTGTTGATGATTGGTTTGTTACTTAATCCTTGATTGGTTTATAAATTTAGTCTCCCTAATTAATATTATCCCTGAAATTATGTCCTGTTGAATTGGACATCATTCGGACATAAAAGTCGAGTAATGTGTGTTGAAAATTATAGTTTGTCATCTGGGGATGACTTTTTTGCCACAATATTTGTTGCAGTTTAAGAGGCCACATGAAGTCTGATCAATTCTCGTAATTGACTCGGCTCAGGATTGTATGTATATGCGTTTGCTCGAAAAACAATTCAGAACAATTAGGAGAAAATAAAATCAAGAAAGTTTGTCATGTTGAAGATTAAGAATCAAACACCAATAATGTCAATTTTGTGTGCTTAAATAGTATCACTCGTAAGACTATTATCTGTTTGATTGAATTTTCTTTACCATTCATACATGCGAGAACAGAGCCTGTACTTAAGGTGCATGAAATCACCAACTTTATTCACCAAAACATGTTCATAGTGACTTGTTCATTTAATTGTTAATATCTTACTTGTATAATTTAAATAAGATTTAAAGTGGACTATTATTCTTGAAAGTGTAATTACCTAGAAGATTCAATTGATGCCTTCATTAACTAACTATGTCCACAAGAATGCAGTAATTAATTTGAAAAGTCTGGAATAGGTCGAACTAAAACTTGTTTTGGATATATACAAGTTTTGGGTCAAGGTTGGAGGGGAAAAGATCTCTATATAAGGCGTAGATAGGTACTCAAGGTTTCTACACTCAATTATCTTGTCATCACCCCATTCTTTAAGGTTCAAATTGTTTGCTATCTGCATTTTTCTTCCAGTTCATAAATAGTACCTACTTACCGTTTCCTTCCTACGTACCCTTCCCGGACCGAGTATCATTCATAATATGTCTTCTCTTTTTTATCAAATGGAGAGAGCAAGATCATTTCTTCAGTCTCCCACTTATGGAAACCTCGTCACTGTTCTTAGCATTGACGGAGGTGGTATCCGAGGGATTATCCCCGGAACTATACTCAGCTTCCTGGAGTCTGAGCTTCAGGTATAAATATCAATTCAAACCCATAATTTCACTTCAAATTAAAAAATTTTAAACGTCACTTTAATTTATCTCATGCAGAATAATATGCTTGCACACTCTAACTAATCTTTACTTTAATTTGTTGGTCATATGCAGAAGCTGGATGGTGAAGGTGCAAGGCTAGCAGATTACTTTGATGTGATTGCAGGGACTAGCACAGGTGGCCTCGTGACTGCCATGCTTACTACTCCAGATGAACATGATCGTCCCTTGTTCTCTGCTAAAGATATTAACGCTTTCTATCTCGAGAACTGCCCGAAAATCTTCCCCCAGGACAGGTACCTACTTAATTACAAACTTAACTTGAAATCTGTTTGAAAGGGACCTTGCATGTTCTTATAAGCTTATCATGAATACATACTACAAGTTTTGAAATCTTCTCTGTCTCTTTTCTTTCATATATTTCACATGTATATAGTGGCTAACAATCAGATTTTTTTTTTTCTTGTACAACAGCGCTCCAGTATTTGGTAAGGCCGTGGATATGGTAAAAGCTATGACAGGACCAAAGTATGATGGGAAGTATCTACATAAGATAGTGAAGGAAAAATTAGGAGACAAACGATTGAACGACACATTGACTAACGTTGTAATCCCAACTTTTGATATAAAGCGGCTCCAACCAACCATCTTCTCCAGCTATGAGGTTGGTTGATTTTTTTATACTATTAGCTTGGAATAATTTTCTGAAAAGTTTGCTCTATCTCTACATATATTTATTTTGTATATATGTTGGTGATTTTAGGCCAAGAAGAACAGGAGCATAGATGCTTTACTCTCGGACATATGCATGATGAAATTGAGGTTCCACCATAAAACCAATTGGCTATATGAGGAGTAGCCCAAGACCATATAAGCACATAGCAAACCTTGTCCCTCACCAATGTGGGACAACTCTCAACACGCCCCCGCACGTGTGGCGGATTTTCAAGCCTACACGTGGACAACAACTGGGTGACGTGGAGCGCGTGTGGCCGTTTGGCTTCACACGAGGACAACCCGCTCTGATAC
Organism: Malus asiatica; assembly: GCA_033882615.1. Classification (NCBI taxonomy): domain Eukaryota; kingdom Viridiplantae; phylum Streptophyta; class Magnoliopsida; order Rosales; family Rosaceae; genus Malus; species Malus asiatica. The sequence goes on from CM066498.1 coordinate 8,044,749, forward strand.
CATGATGAAATTGAGGTTCCACCATAAAACCAATTGGCTATATGAGGAGTAGCCCAAGACCATATAAGCACATAGCAAACCTTGTCCCTCACCAATGTGGGACAACTCTCAACAATGCATTGCAACTTCAGCAGCCCCAACTTATCTTCCAGCACATCATTTTGAAACAAAAACTTCCACTGGTGAAACAAGAGAATTCAATCTCATTGATGGTGCTGTCGCTGCTAATAACCCGGTATACATTAATACATAGTTGCCATGGTTAGGGAATATGGATAAATTTAATGTAAAGACCGTGTGGCTTGCCACCGGTTGTCTCCCTTTAAAAAAAAAAACACCTATATTTAATGTAAAAATATCTATTCATGACAATATAATTACCAACTAGAACTACGGCTTCATCTAATAATATTTGTTCATTTATCAGGCTTTGGTTGCTATAGGCGAAGTGACGAGGGAAGTCCACCAGGGAAATTCCGACTTCAGCTTTTCCATGAGACCAAATGATTATGGTCGGTTCTTAGTTGTATCGTTGGGTACTGGTTCAGCAAAATGTGAGGAGAAGTACCATGCCAATGACGTAGCTAAATGGGGTCTTGTGGCATGGTTGTCCAGCGGAGGTTCTTGTCCACTGGTCGATGTATTTACCCAAGCCAGTAGTGACATGGTAGATTTTCACCTTGCCACTGTTTTCCAAGCTCTTAACTGTGAGAAAAGTTATCTCCGAATTCAGGTATGTATACATCGATCCTTCTATATATATGTTTGATATACTTACACTTTTGACAACATAACATACTTATATTGCTATATAAATCTAGATGGTATATAAATTCAAGCAACATCAATTATATGTCGAAACATATTTATGTGAGGAAAATTTATGTTTGTAGGATGATACATTGGAGAAAACAGTGTCTTCGGTGGACATTGCTACGAAGGAAAACTTGAATAATCTTATAAAAGTCGGAGAGAAATTGCTGAAAAAGCCTGTTTCTAGGGTGAATTTGGATGCCGGTGTATTTGAACCAGCCCATCAATCTACAAATGAAGAGGCTCTCGTAAGGTAGATATAATTTAATCATCATTCACCAAATATCTCCACTATATACGTATTTTAGCATGATCATATGTTCATACTATTGATTAAACATTGCTGACTACTATTTGTTTTCTTAATTATTAATCAATCTATATGTGCTGCAGGATTGCTGGAATTCTGTCTAGGGAGAGGAAAGTCCGTGAAATGAGATCACCACATGGAAAGGGCGCCGTAACCAGCTCCAACTGATGATCACAACTCAGCCTGCTCTCTCTCTCACAAACACTTGTTATTCCCTTCAACAGAATTCTTTTTTTTTTTTTGGAAAATTAGTTAATAAATACATTTTTAGTTTTAAAAAAAAAATGACATTATATAGAAAAAATAGTTAACCATACGGTGAAATTAGTGCTAAACTCTTGTAATTCAGTGCTGAAATTCATTATTTTCTCTCCCAATAAAGACCACTCATGACACACCCTAACCCGAAGACTAGGACGTGCTGGCCGTCACGTGAGCGTGACGTAACCATAAACGCAAGCGGAAACGATTTATATAATAATATACGAGTCAACAAAAACAACTAATTATACAAATATTAACAACCTAGCATACTATGTGCATAAGAGTGTACTAAACACACATAAACAGAGCATAAGCATCTAGGTGCAGTCAAGTAGGAACATAGCTATTTTACAACACCCTCGGGTGAATCCTACATTTATTTAGTCTGTCAGAAACACCGAAGTAGTCCTCGTAGGCCACCAACGCCTCAACTATCAACTAGAACCTGGAGGGGCGAAAAACAGAAAACGTGAGTGGGCGAAAATAAAGCTTTTCCAATTCATTTCATAAATCCACATTTATAACCCCTTTTTGGAAAACCTGTATACTTTCCCAGAAAAATAATATATAGCATATATATATCTCAACATCTCAATCATCAATCTTATAACAGATTCAATAAGAATGTACCATGCCAGTTGCCACAGTTTAGTATGAATGCATTGACATAATATAAATCAGGTAAAAGAAATAATCAATCGGAGGCCCTCTATTGACCCTGAACGATTGAACCTAGAGCTCAACATCTATCAATCTCACTCTCTGCCGGAGTCACTCCGCGTGACCTGTCCGGCCTTCTGCACATAAGTCGGAACCACCTAATGTAGTCTGAACGACTCATGGTATTATTCGCTCTAGTGCTTCTCTCATCAATCATCTGTGTACATAATCTAAGGTCACCCACCAGTCGAAATCTCACTAACACTCTTCGACTGGCCTGTCGTACCCACTCCGCATGGACTGTACGACCAGCATCTACTTGGATCCAAGACGAGCGTGCGATGCGGTGAATACTATAAGCACTAAACCATGGTGCATGATATGAGCTTAATATATCTCAACATCATTATAACATTAAGTAAATACTTACCTGTGCGTCCACAACACCATCATACACATATATGCATCATACGACAGTTCATAATATTCATAACATTCCATGCATGGCAATCACATCACATTTCATTTCATTTCAATATACTTTTCATTTAAATTTGATTTCTGGGGAAATCGAGTATATAGGTATATATATAGAAATCAATGCCCACTCACTGGTATGTACGCCGGGTCGTAACCCCCTTCACGCCCCTGGATGTGCTCGTCCTCGTTATAGGTTCCACCTATAAGTGAAATAACTTAAAACAATCATTTAACGCACAATTAACGCACCTAAACCAAACTAGACAATTAATTCTTCATACGATGCTCAATTTTGACAAACGAACACTCTAACGCGATCTACACAACCTCACGAGCATCGTAGTATTTTTAAAATAATTTTTGGATGCTCCACGCGCCCCCACGCGCCTGACGTGGCACTGCCCTACGCGCCCCCCACGCGCGGCCCACGTGCTGTGCACACTGACGGCACAGTAACTGCCGTCAGGAATATTCCTGGAATATTCCGTTAAATCCTAACGGTTTCCGTTAACGACGTCAGTCAACGCCGTCAGCATATTCCGTCAGTTTTGACGGAATATTCTCTGTCTTCTCCGGCGAACCCTCGCCGGACTCCGGTCACCGGAAAACTGGGAAAATTTTCAATTTCACTGTTCTTCTTCATTTTTCGTCCATTTTTCACGTAGTTTATACCAAAATGAAGCATTTCACATGTACTAACACGTTGGAAGGGTTTTAAGGCCTAAAAACAACAAAATCATACCTTTCCAAATTTCACAAAACTCGGCCAAACTCGAACCCGACGATCCCGACGTCCATTTTGTTCAAACGAGGCACTCCGAGCCTCCTCGTGACTTCCTAAGACGTGCTATGATCTTGTAATAACCTAAAACATAACCATATTAAAGTTTGTGAACAGTGCTTAATCACGGGGACTTTAGAACTAGGGTTTTTGAAATGGAACTTACATGAAACTTGTATCCCTGTACTCGTGAAGTCCTAAGGAGTGTCGTGGTGATCTCCACTTGGACGTTGGTGTAGGATTGTGGTTGTTCTTGGTGGTTGTCGTGTGTTCGAGGGAGTTCGAGAGTAAGAGAGATAATGAGAGAGAGTGACTGAGAAGGATAAGAGAGAGAGAGTGACTAAGGGGATGAGGGAGAGACAACAAAACGGAAAATGGGGAAGGATTTCAGGAGGTAGGACCCTACCTAAAGTCCAAATACAAAATATTAACACATACAATAATATAATTCTAACCCTAGTTTAGGATCTTAAAGTAAAATAATACCAAATTTACGTACCTTAATCCCGTTTAAGGGTGTTTTCGTAATTTCACGTCCTCGGAATTAAAATTCCGGGACGGGCTGTGACAACTCAACTTGTTGGTTTTGATTATTTTTCATCTTGTAATTCTTTATTTGATTATTTTTTTCATCTTTTAATTCTTTATTTGATTATTTTTCATATATAACCAAATTATGCAAAAAAAGATTAATTAACTATTCCAATATTGCCAACTGACTAAAGTTTGAGCAGTTCCGACCAAAAAATATATAAATTTTCCATTTTGTTTCAGCCTTCTGTGTTTTTATTTCATTCCTTTGGTTGCTTGCTGGTACGAAAAATCAATCTTTAAAATCAATTCTTTGACGGGTCTATGAGAAACAAATTCAATCACGAAATGGAGTCAATCATTAGGTCAGCGTTTCCCACATTCGGAAGAAAACTATTCCAAACAAAAAACAATTAAAAGAATAATCTAAACACTAAGATGGATCATTTGCCCCCAACTTGACTTTATTACAATAATTTAAATATCAATAAAATTAAGGGTTCTTTAGATATAAACCCTTGCAACTCTTATTTCCTATATAAAAACTCACCTAGTTATAAACATCCAAATAAAACCCAAATTTAAAAATGGTTGCCAAGTATAGAAGTAATTGACCTATTATTACAAAATATTTACAATTTGTACCACAATATTCAAAATAAAATCAATAAATGTTATTACGCACCTTAATTACAATGAAAATATAATTATTGACATATTATTGCCCCTAACACACACATATATACGTTCAAATGTATTTATTACTACCATAAACTCAATATATATATATAATTTACCTATATATATATACACACACACATATATAGTTTACCTATATATATAATACTACTATACGTTCACACACACACACACACATATACATATATATATATACATGCACAGTACTACATATATGATCAAACATATTAAACTAATTAATCTACCTATATTTAAATTTATGATGAGCAAATAACATATATTTTGTAGGTAAATTAATATTGAATCAAATAACATTCTTTTATTTTGTAGGTAATTTATTTTCCATGTATTATTACATATATTTGGCACGTTTTATTATTATAAGATATTTGTACAAATAATAGGTAAATTAATCTTGAATAAAATACAATTGCTTTATTTTGTAAGTAAATTAATTTTGAATCAAATAACATTTCTTCATTATGTAGGTATTTTTTGTATGTATCATCAAATATATTGGGCACATTTTATTATTAAATGTACAAATAATAGGTAAACTAGTATTTAATAAAGTAATAACATTTTTTTTATGTGGGTACATTATTTTGCATATATTGGGTTTGCTTTATTATGTAGGTAAATTATTTTGCATGAATTTTTTTGTATATCACGCATGTTTTTTTGTTGTTGTTATATATACATATGTGTGTGTGTGTGTGTGTGTGTGTGTGTGTGTGAAATAATTTACCTACATTTATATGTAAAATATAATTTTATTGACTTAACTAAGCATGTATTACTATATGGAAAATTTTATTTGAACCCATATTTTGTATCTCAACACCCAACTTACTTTTTATATCCACATTGTATTTGATTTATCTATCATTATCTATTTACACCCAACATTATTTCTGAAACCGCTCTTACTTATCAAAACTCAACTCAATCAAACTTCTTTTTACACCCAACTCAATCTACTTAAAATAAAAATTAAAACCCTAACCAGTCCATCATCTCCATGGAGCAAATCCCCTTCTCTCTATCTTTAAAAAATCCTTCCATCTCCTATGGTTGTTATTATGCACCCCATCTACTCCTCCGTAGTCATCCAAACCGCTTCCTCTTCCTTTTCTGCATCATTTGACATCTCTAAATTTCTAGAGCACTAATTAGCTTAATAATCGGTATGATCTTCTGGTTAGAGTGTTTAATGAGTTTGGTATGTTTCAATTAAATTAGAATCTTCTAGCCTCTATATTCCTATCTGTGGTAGAAAAATGGGTACGTCCATGATAACTTTTGGTAGATCAATGAATATTTTTAACCGTGGATATTTATTAAATACAAAAGTTGCGGACAACAATTCACGTTACATTGAACTGTGGCTAAAAAGTATATCGCCTTTGCACGTTTTATAGGCGAACTCAAAGCTAAGCAGTTTTTATTGTAGAGCAAAACTTCTGGAATTGATCCAACCTGGATGTGTAATTGAGTTTATGCATTTTAATGATTAAACTGATAAATATTTCGACCATATATGGATTTAATATCGTAGTATCTTTTAGCCTCTATATGCCACAAAAGTTGCGGACAAAAATTCACAATACATAGAACTGTGGTTAAAAAATATTTCGCCTTTGCAAGTTTTATAGGTGAACTGATAGGTAAGCAGTTTTATTGTTGACCAAAACTTCAGAAATTGATCTAACTTGAATGTATAATTGAGTTTATGCATTTTAATGATTAAATTCATAAATATCTCGGCCACATATGAATTTAATATCGTAGTGCCTTTTAGCCTCTATATTGGTATCTGTGGCAAAAAAATGGGTACCTCCATGAGAAAATTTTGCAGACGATGAATATTTTCAATCTGAATATTTAGTAGATACCATAAATTATAAGTCTATTTGCGATAGTCTAAGTCAATGCCATGTACAATATTTGTTAAGATATATTTAGGGAACTGTTATTAGTACTCCAAAAATCTCATTCTACATTTTACACAAGCGTATTTTTCTTTCTAATTATAGAAAGTTTGGAGTGCCAAATGAGATTTTTGGAGTGCTAATAACAATTTTCTATATTTATATACATTTTATTTTAGTTTGAAAGTCAACTTCCTTTTTTTTTTTCTTTCTTTATCAAGTTGGGAGTATTACTGATTGTGACCCTGTGCAACTAGTTGTTGATTCGTTTTGAATAATCAACATTATTTCTTACAATGTCTTGGGTGTATGAATAACAGAAAGAAAATGGTCATGATACAAGCTGAATAAGAGTAGTGCTAATTAGTAAACAACTTGTGCATGATGTTTGCGTATAACCAAGTGGCATGATGAAGGGACAAATGTGTAGGTTTCATGCATGACTTGGAATAGTATTGATGTTTGCGTATAACAAGTGGCATGAACCAAGTGGCATGATGAAGGGACAAATGTGTAGGTTTCATGCATGACTTGGAATAGTATTGATGTTTGCTTATAACCAAGTGGCATGAAGGGACCAATGTGTATGTTTCATGCATGACTTAGAATAGTATTAGTCGTTGGGAGATTTTGCATCAATTTGTTTTTGTTTTTAATATGTATATATTAAGTTCTATTTTAATGGGATTGCTCACCACCCCTAAGTTGTGATAATGCCTTTATTTATCGTTGTTATGTGAGTTTAATTAAATTTTGAGATTGTGTTTATCCACTACATACATTTTGATTTTTTTTTTTTTGAGTCGAGCGATAGCATTAGTAAGTTAGATGTTAGATTAGTCACCAACTGAATTCAAATCCACGCCATCATGCAAGAGCACAACACTTTTTCACCACTGTGGTAAAGGCCACTTGCCAACAAGTTGATTGGAATGTGTGACTTTACTAATACTATTCCAAGTCATGCATGAAACATACACATTTGTCCCTTCATGCCACTTGGTTATAAGCAAACATCATGCACAAGTTGTTTACTAATTAGTACTACTCTTATTCAGCTTATATCATGACCGTTTTCTTTTTGTTATTCATACGCCCAAGACATTGTAAGAAATAATGTTGATTATTCAAAACGAATCAACAACTAGTTACATAGGGTTATAGTCAGTGATACTCCCAACTTGATAAAGAAAAAAAAAAGGAAGTCGACTTCCAACCTAAAATAAAATGTATATAAATATAGAAAATTGTTATCAGCACTCCAAAAATCTCATTTGGCACTCCAAACTTTCTATAATTAGAAAGAAAAATACATTCGTGCAAAATGTAGAATGTGATTTTTGGAATGCTAATAACAGTTCCTTAAATATATCTTAACAAATATTTTACATGACATTGACTTAGACTTTCGCGAATAGACTTATAATTTCTGGTATCTAATAAATATTCAGATTGAAAATATTCATCGATCTACAAAATTTTCTCATGGAGGTACCCATTTTTTGCCACAGATACCAATATAGAGGCTAAAAGACACTACGATATTAAATTCATATGCGGTTGAGATATTTATGAATTTAACCATTAAAATGCATAAGCTCAATTATACATTCAAGCTAGATCAATTCCAGAAGTTTTGGTCAACAATAAAAACTGCTTACCTATGAGTTCACCTATAAAATGTGCAAAGGCAATATACTTTTTTACCACAATTCTATGTATTGTGAATTTTTGTCCGCAACTTTTGTGGCATATAGAGGCTAAAAGATACTACGATACTAAATTCATATGTGGTTGAAATATTTATCAGTTTAATCATTAAAATGCATAAACTCAATTACACATCCAGGTTAGATCAATTCACAAAATTTTGCTCCACAATAAAAACTGCTTAGCTATGAGTTCGCCTTTAAAACGTGCAAAGGCGATATACTTTTTAGCCACAGTTCAATGTAATGTGAATTGTTGTCTGCAACTTTTGTATAATAAATATCCACGGTTTCGACAAAAAAAAATCCACGGTTAAAAATATTCATTGCTCTGCCAAAAGTTATCATGAACGTACCCAATTTTCTACCACAGATAGGAATATAGAGGCTAGAAGATTCTTATTTAATTGAAACATACCAAAGTCATTAAACACTCTAACCAGAAGCTCATACCAATTATTAAGCTAATTAGTGCTCTAGAAATTTAGAGATGTCAAATGATGAAGAAAAGGAAGAGGAAAAGGTTTGGATGACTACGGAGGAGTAGATGGGGGTGCAGAATGACAACCATGGGAGATGGAAGGATTTTTTAAAGAGAGAGAGAATGGGCTTTGCTCCATGGAGATGATGGATTGGTTAGGGTTTTATTTTAATTTTTAAGTAGATTGAGTTGGGTGTAAAAAGAAGTTTGATTGAGTTGAGTTTTGATAAGTAAGGGCGTGCGGTTTCGGAAATAACGTTGGCTGTAAAGAGATAATGATAGATAAATTAAATAAAATGTCGGTATAAAAAGTAAGCTGAGTGTTGAGATACAAAATATGGGTTCAAATAAAATTTCCCTTACTATATTTATTAGGCATGTTTTATTGTTATTATATATTAGGCAATGAATTTATTATTTTTTTATTTTTGTAAAATCATTAATTGTCCATTACAATTTGTATGGAATTAATTGTGTAATTCAAGCATTCAAATAGGGATGTTTTGGGCATCGAAAATTTTTAAATGTGTAAAGTCAAATATAATTAATGAATTTGCTGATGTGGAATCTAGCATTGGGTTTTAATTGAGTAAAAAACTTATGTCGGGTTTTATGTGGAGAAAATTAAGTTTCAGGAGCTAAAGCCATATTTTCAGTAATATTAATTACAAAAACAAAAGAGTCATGAATTTTTATCCAAAAAACAAAAGCAAAAGAATCATGGCTAGTTTGGTCATAGACTCATAGCTAGGGCCATATATCAGTTTAGGATTTGCAGCATGTCCAACGGGTAACCTTGCAAGGCGAAGCCACTTCTCTTCAGATAATAGTTTTGCAAACCTGCAGAATCACAAGTTACAATTTTCTGTTACTACTAAAACTCTACCTCAGAAATTATGGAAATTTATATCTGGTTTTGGTAATTGATATGGTGTACCTAGTTAGAGCCTCTTCATTGGACTCGTGTTTACAAGGCTCGACCCTGCCAGTCTCCAAATTAACTGGTTTTTTTAAAAAGGCCTTCACCCACTTTGAGAAGATCATCAAAATTCTTCTTATCGGCTGTCCACAGAAGATACTTGTCCTGTTAATGTGCCATCCTGCATTTTTATTTAATCCGTTCAATTGTCTTATTAAAATTAATATACATATATATTCCATGCATAGTATTAAGTCGGCAACTCAGATTAGAACCTGTTTTGGACTCCTAACAATTAAAAATGCTTATGATAATGTTTGGAGTATATATAGACTAAACGTTTTTTAGAGAAACACTTGAATTTTTAATAGAATTTTTAAACCTTACGAGCAAAACTATTCTTACAAAAGAGATTTCAAAAGAGCCTTAACATAATGTTTTTTGTATCAATTTCATTTATAATCAAGGTAGTTAAATGGTAAATGTAATCTCTATGTGCAGGATTATATTTCTCATATTTTTATGAGAATTTGTTGACTGTTTGGCATGGTGTTGATCACCCGGAGTTCATTGGTGAGGGGCGTGCTCTCAAAAAGTGTAGGACCCTTCGCCTTTGGGTTTACGGGAGGAGATAATCTCTCTTAATACTCTATTTTTCTTTTTTTTTTCTCTATTATTTAAAAATAAGTTTTCAACAAAAGGAATTGTAAATTGAAGATCCTTTATCTCATCAATGTAAGATGTATTTTCAACACGTCTTCTCACGTATAGCGCATTTTCAAGCCTAGCACGTGGATAATATAAATTGGATGACGTAGAACATGTGTGACCGTTGAGCTTCATATGTGAGACAACTTGCTATGATACCATGAAAAAAGTTGAGGTTTTACTATAAAACCAATTAACAAGATGATGAGCCAAATTACTTAGAAGCACATGCAAAGATTCCTCCTCCCATCAATGTGAAATTTATTCTCAACAAATCGCCCATAGTCCATGGGCTTTATAGGGAAGAAATCTTCACTCCCATTTATTATTGTCTTTGTCACTTCACCAATTGCAACTAAAGTCTGGAATAAGATCAAAAATAATGTTGGAAGTCATTTTATTAACCAAATAACGTTTAACTTGTTAAAAAAGGTCTTGAGTTCGAATTAATTTGTATATATACCGGATTATTTGCAGCCACACCTCCATCTATAAGGTAAAAATCATTTACATTTCCTTCTGAGTCAATTGTTTCAAAATAGTGAGCTGGGAGAAGTAGGTGCAGCTGAGGTTGCAATGCATATGTCTTAGAGTAAAGTATCAAAGCATGGTTTACTTTTCACTTGAGCGCCCAAGAAAAGCATATATTAAATTCAGTTATATATCTTCTTTTTTTGTTGCTATAAACAGGGGAAAATATAACAAACCTACCTCATAGCTGGAAAATATAGTTGGTTGGAGCTGTTTTATGTCAAATGTGGGAATGACAACATTCGTCAATGTCTGGTGCAGTTTTCTAAAACCAAGTTACCGCCCGGCCAAGTCATGTAGATACTTCCCATCCTATTTTGGCCGACAGGGCTTTGATAATCTTATTCATTTTCGGAAACAATGGACGTTAATGTTCATATTAGAAACTATATATGCCGGAAGAGAAGGCTTTTATTTTCGGTTAAGAACAATATGTTCTGTATCAATATTAAAACAAAAATTGACATGAACATGTAGACATTACTGTTTCTGGGGGGAAGATTTTGGGGCAGTGAGTGAGGTAGAAGTCCGTAATATCCTTGGCATCAAACACCGGGCGGTTGTTCTCATCTGGGGTTGCAAGCATAGCAGTCACTAGACCACCAGTGCTTGTTCCTGCAATCACATCGAAATAGCCAGCGATTCTTGCATCCTCACCATCCAACTTCTAGGTTAATTATAAACATGAAAATCCATCCAACTTCTAGGTTAATTATAAACATGAAAATCATTTTGTACCTAATCATAAATTGTTTACTAATCTCTGTGAGATAATGCAGACTGGTAGGTGAGACTCCAAGCATAAGACTGGTTGGTTATAATGTGAAGCCATATTAGAGGATTAATAAGAAATGCACTAAGCTTGGCCAAACTCAAACCCCGTGATATGATCATGAACTGCCTACCCTTAAAGCAAACCTCCATCAAGCATGCATCTAATATTTTAATCTTATTATTAAGGTTATCAAGTTCTTCTGTGCAGCTGCGTTCAATGATGCCACATGATGATAAGATTCCTTGTCAAAACTGTACGCGTTATATATAGTTCGATTCGTATAAGGCGGCAATGTACATTAGCAGCAAATTAAGAAGGTCAATTCGAAGGCCAAAAGTTGCTACTGTGATTGATCTATTGGCCAAAGCATTTGTAAGAAATAAAAAATTGGCCTACCATTCAATTATGTCTGCATATAACTTCAACTTGGTGGTAAAGTAATGCTGCATAATTTAATCAAGTTCTACATTGTCATGATATTTTCGTGTACTTTGATTAAGGGCGTATGTAGTATTTTGTTGTCCTGTCAGTAACCTTATACTTCAGCAATACTATAATCATTGAATGATTCTAATGCTCCTGTCAACAAGGAAGAGGAAAATAGTTTGGTTCTGTTTTTTTATACTGTATATATCACACTGCAGTTCAGAAAATAAATTTTTCCACAAAATTATCCAGCTGAATTGAATGTGTCCTGCAGTAACTTGGAGATATATGCTTCTCTTTAGCAGAACACGTGACTGATATACATAAATTTGGCTCCAATATAACTAAAGTGAAAATTAACTTATCAGTTAACTTTGTCTGAACTTGCTGAAGTGATGATTCAAAATTACATGTCGTGAGTGGTAGAAACTTCAGTGGTTTTTATAGCATATTCTGTGCATACATATTTAAAGCACACTACACCGCATTGAGTTGGATGAATTTTGTATAAAAAAATTGAAGAGCAAAGAATCACACAACGACTCTATTAGATGATTTGTTCGACAAGATTTGAAGGATGCAACAATAAATAATAAGATTGTTGAACTATAATCTTGTCTTGGCCCAAAGATAATAGATCCAGCCAATGCACAAGGAAAGATGCATGTACATCCTAGAGAATTCTAGCAAAGTTCAAGTTGGTGAAAGAGTCTAGAAGAATGGTGAGGATTCCACCAACATACAAGATTAGTGTAGATAATTCTAGCTTAGGAAGGTAGTGGAATTATCTAGATATCTCAAGAATGATGCTCCCATGCTTCTCCAAGGTTCCATCCATGCCTATAAAAGGAGAAGGCATCCACACCATTTGTAGTAACAAGAGAACAAGTAGTAAGAATAAAAAATTTGTGTAATACTTTGAGTGTTCTTTCTTTCTCTTGCCTATCAATTCCGTTGCATTACATTCTTCTTTGTGAGATAAACATCTCCAAAGTAGTGAAGTCTTTTTAAGCCCCAACAAAGTGGTATTAGAGCTATGGCTAGCAACGCTATGGCAACCTTCCAAGTTCCAGTGCTCGATAACAACAACTTCGATAATTGGAGTATCAAAATGAAGGCCCTTTTGGGAGCACACGATGTATGGGAAGTCGTGGAGAAAGGCTACACTGAACCAGAAGATGAAGCTACTATGTCCCAACCTCAGAAGGAGAGTTTGAAAGATTCAAGAAAGAGAGACAAGAAGGCTCTCTACCTCATCTACCAAGCATTAGATGACAATGGCTTTGAGAAGGTCTCGAGTGCAACCTTTGCCAAGCAAGCATGGGAGAAGCTTCAAACCTCTTACAAAGGAGCTGAACAAGTGAAAAATGTTCGTCTTCAAGTATTAAGAGGTGAGTTCGAATCTCTACAAATGAAAGGGTCTGAAACAATCTCTGATTATTTCTCAAGAGTCTTAGCTGTTACTAATCAATTAAAAAGAAACGGAGAAAAGTTAGAAGATGTTAGAATTATGGAGAAGATACTACGCTCGTTGGACCCAAAATTCGAGCACATTGTCGTGAAGATTGAAGAAACTAAAAACTTGGAAGAAATTAGTATAAAGCAATTAATGGGTTCGCTACAAGCATATGAAGAGAAACATAAGAAGAGGTAAGGGAATGATGAGCAGCTCCTTAAGATGCATGTTCAGCCAAAGAAGAAAGAAGAAAGCTTCGACAACAAGAGAAGCCAATATGAAAAAAGTCATGGCCGAGGTCGTGGACGTGGGCATGGACATGGACATGGACGTGGTTGGAACTTCAACAACCATAACAACTACGAAAGAGGAGGAAGATCAACAAAAGGTCGTGGAAAATGACGCTCAAACTTGAGGTATGAAAAATCTCAAGTTCAATGCTATAATTGTCAAAAGTTCGGGCATTATACTTGGGAATGTAGAGCTCCAAACAATAGACTTGATAAGAAGGTCAATTATGTGAAAGAAGAGAAAGAAGAGAATGGCGTTGTGCTACTAGCATGCAAGAACAATGATGGAGACCAAGACTATACATGGTACCTTGACACCAGCGTCAGCAACCACATGTGCAGAAGAAAAAGCATGTTCGTAGAGCTCAACGAATCGGTGAGTGGCAACATTTCTTTTGGAGATGAATCCAAAATACCTGTAAAAGGAGAAGGTAACATCCTTATTCCCCTGAAAAATGGTGGTCACCAATTAATTTCAAATGTCTACTACGTGCCCAATATGAAAAGCAACATTTTTAGCTTGGGTCAACTCTTGTAAAAGGTTATGATATTCACATGAAAAATTATAGCCTTTTTCTTAGAGATGACAAAGAAAGATTAATTGCCAAGGTGAAAATGTCAAAGAATAGGATGTTTCCTATTAATATTCAAAATGTTGTTGCAAAGTGCCTCTAAACATGTTACAAAGACACATCCTGGGTTTGGCATCTTTATTTTGGGCATCTTAACTTTGGGGGACTGGAGTTATTATCTAAGAAGGAGATGGTGAGAGGTTTACCGTGTATTAGTCACCCTGATCAAGTTTGCGAAGGATGTTTACTTGGAAAATAGTTCAGGAAATTTCCAAGGAGTCGACCACAAGAGCCTAGAAGCCACTCAAGCTCATTCACACCGAAGTGTGTGGTCCAATAAAACCAAGCTCTTTGGATAAAAATAATTATTTCCTTCTCTTCATTGATGATTTTTCCAGGAAAACCTGGGTATATTTCCTGAAGCATAAATCATAAGTCTTTGGAGAATTCAAGAAGTTCAAAGCCGCTTTAGAAAAGGAGAGTGGTTATAAGATCAAAGCCATGAGATCTGATTGAGGAAGAGAATTCACTTTGAAGGAATTTCAAGAATTCTATGAAGCATTCACTTTGAAGGAATTTCAAGAATTCTGTGAAACCAATGGAATTCGTCGACCTTTGACAGTTCCAAGATCCCATCAACAAAATGGTGTGGCGGAAAGAAAAAATTGAACTATCCTCGACATGGCTCGAAGCATGCTCAAAAGCAAGAGATTGCCTAAGGAGTTGTGGGAAAAAGTTGTAGCATGTGCTGTCTACCTATCCAATTGGTCTCCAACAAGGAGTGTATGGGGAAAGACTCGCAAGAAGCATGGAGTGGAAGAAAGTCAGGTATTTCTCATCTAAGAGTTTTTGGAAGCATAGCCCATGTACATGTACCAAACGAGAGGAGAACCAAGCTCGACGACAAAAGTGAGAAGTTGATCTTCATCGGATATGATTCAAATTTAAAAGGCTATAAGTTGTATAATCTGAACAATGGGAAGATGGTGATCAGTCAAGATGTGACGTTTGATGAAGAAGGAGAATGGGATTTTGACTCTCATGCAAGTGATCTCAGTTTCTTTCCTCAGTTTGAAGAAGAGAATGAACAAGGGATGATGAAGCAAGCAAGAGAGGTTCAACAAGAATCCACTACTACACCTGATTCACCAACATCAACCAATTATGGTAATTCACCAGCATCAACATCGTCAAGTGGAAGCCTAAATGAAAAAGAAATACCACGCACTAAAAGTATACGAGATCTCTACGAGGTAGCTGAAAGACTTGATAATCCTACACTTTTCTATCTCTTTGCTGATTGTGAACCATTCGACTTCCAAGAAGCAGTGCAAGATACTAAGTGGAGGAAAGTAATGCATGAAGAAATTGAAGCAATCCAGAAGAATGATACATGGGAACTTGCTATTCTTCCGAAATGACACAAAGCCATCGGAGTCAAGTGGGTGTACAAGACAAAGAAAAATGCCAACAGAGAGGTCCAAAGATACAAGGCGAGACTAGTGACAAACGGCTATAGTCAAAGAGTCGGAATCGACTATGATGAGGTATTTACACCCGTTGCTCATTTGGAAACGATACAATTACTAATTTCTTTGGCAGCTCAAAACAAATGGAAGATTCAACAAATGGATGTGAAGTCCGCCTTCCTAAATGGAGTTCTTAAAGAAGAAGTCTACATTAAGCAACCGTCAGGCTATGAAATCAAAGGGTATGAAGACAAAGTTCTGAAGCTAAAAAAAGCCCTCTATGGGTTAAAACAAGCCCCATGAGTATGGAATAGTCGCATTGACAAGTACTTTCAAGAAAACAACTTCACCAAGTGTCCTCATGAACATGCTCTCTACGTCAAAGTCAAAGATGGAGATATTTTGATTGTGTGCTTATATGTGGATGATCTAATCTTCACCGGGAGTAATCCAAGCATGTTTGAAGAGTTCAAGAAAGTGATGACCAAAGAATTCAAGATGATCGACATCAGGTTAATGGCATACTACTAGGCATTAAAGTCAAGCAAAACGAAGAAGGCATCTTTATCTTCCAAGAAAACTACACAAAGGAGATACTGAAAAGTTCAAAATGGACTACTGCAAGCCCATAAGCATGCCAGTGGAGTGCGGAGTCTAACTAACCAAGCATGACAAAGGAGAAAGGGTAGATTCAACATTTTTCAAAAGTCTAGTTGAAAGCTTGCGCTACTTCACTTGCATAAGACCAGATATTCTCTATGCCGTCGGATTAGTCTGTCACCGCATGGAGAATCCCACAATTACACATTTGAAGACCGCCAAAAGAATTCTTCGATACCTTAAAGGTACTATTAACTTTGGCTTATTCTATTCAAGTTCCGGTAACTACAAACTTGTTAGATATAGCGATAGTGATTGGGCAGGAGATTCCGATGATAGAAAAAGTGTTATTGGATTTGTTTGTTTCATGGGAGACACTGCATTCACATGGATGTCGAAGAAGCAACCGATTGTCACACTATCTACATGTGAAGCTAAATACGTAGCTACTGCCGCATGCGTCTATCATGCAATTTAGCTGAGAAACTTGCTGAAAGAATTAAGCATGCCACAAGAAGAGCCAACAGAGATCTATGTCGACCACAAGTCTGCAATAGCTCTTGCAAAGAATCTAGTATTCCATGACAGGAGTAAGCACATAGATACCCGCTATCACTACATAAGAGAGTGCATTGCAAGAAAGGATGTGCAAGTGGAATACGTGAAGTCACAAGACTAAGTTGCCGACATATTCACCAAACCACTCAGGCAAGAAGACTTTGTCAGATTGAGGAACACAATCGGCGTCACAAGACAAGATTAAGAGGGGATGTTGAATTGTAATCTTGTCTTGGCCCAAAAGATAATGGATCCAACCCATGCACAAAGAAAGATCCATATACATGCTAGAGAATTCTAGCAAAGTTCAAGTTGGTGGAAGAGTCTAGAAGAATAGTGAGGATTCCACCAACATACAAGATTAGTGTAGATAATTCTAGCTTAGGAAGGTAATGGAATTATCTAGATATCTCAAGAATGATGCTCCCATGCTTCTCCAAGGTTCCATCCATGCCTATAAAAGGAGAAGACATCCACATCATTTGTAGTAACCAAGAGAGCAAGTAGTAAGAAGTGACAGTGTCAAGTAAGAAGTAAGAAGAAGCAACAAAGTTTCTAAGAGTGTTTGAGTGTTTCCTCTTATACTAAGTTTGTGTGAGAATAAAAATTTTGTGTAATACTTTGAGTGTTATTTCTTTCTTTTGCCTATCAATTCCGCTGCATTACATTCATCTTTGTGAGATAAACATCTCCAAAGTAGTGAAGTCGTTTTTAAGCCACAACAAAGATTGCAGTATATTCACGAGATTAATGAGTCTGCAATATCTCCAACATATAAAGTTTCGTTAGCTATACTCCAGTCATTTACTGAAGGAAAAACAAGTGCAACTATGCACAGTAAACTACAAGAAAGTACATATAAGGAATACATAATCAGAAAGATATGATTTCATAATTACACTTTGCTGGAAATCTGGGATTGACCAGATTTGTCGGAATTACTTCTTCACTCCAGTCATTTATTGAATAAAAAACAAGTGCAACTATGCACAGATGAGTGAAAAACTCAAATTCAATGAATAAAACAGATAGATACTCCTGAAGTAACAATCTACGACAGTTAATTGGTTAGAAAGCTAAGCTTGAGAATAAGCTGCAACTAGCCTCGCATTATTGCTGAAAACTCACACTTGCCGGACTGTACAAGTTAAGTTAGGGACAATATCTGTTAGCATACAGACTATGATCTTGTATGAGTGTTTCAATCAATTTATGAATACTGAAGAAAGGAAGAGAGTAAGAAATCTAGAGAGAGAGTGAGAGAATTCAGCTTGAGGAAGAAGAAGAAACTCTGCACTGTTTCATTCAGATTTAGTTTTGTTTTATAAACCCATTTGACTCCAATGATTGGTTTATCAAATGGTCTATCAACAAGATCCCAAGTATGATTCTTCTCAATCATAGAGATTTCATCTTCCATAGCCTTCTGCCATGATTCATCCTTGGCAGCCTCTTCAAAACATTCAGGTTCTAGTATGCACAGATTACACTTCTCATATATTTCTGTAATGTTTCTGTACTTGAGGGGAGTGTGATCAAAATCCTGTGGACCTGTCACTCTTTCTTGATCAGATAACTCAGTAACTAAATCTGACCCAACATTCTCTTTACTGACTTCACATTGTGTTTCAGAATCACAAGCACTTCCTTCACAGTTTTGTTCTCCTGTTGACATTTCAATCATCTGAATACTCTCCCTTCTTTCCTTCTGTGCATTCCAATCCCAACATGCTTCTTCATTAAACACAACATCTCTGGAAATAGTCACCTTTCCAGATTCAATGTTATACAATCTATATCCCTTCTCACAACTACCATATCCCAAGAAAATACATCTCTTGCTTGCCAAATCGAGTTTTTGTCTCTGTTGACTTGGCACATGAGCATAACACAAAGAACTAAACACTTTTAGATGCTTAATTCCTGGTTTTCTCCCACTGTAAGCTTCAAAAGGTGTCTTTTTATGTAAGGCTTTGGTTGGACATCTATTCAGAATATACACTGAGGTATTAACTGCCTCAGCCCAAAATTCAAATGGAATGTCCTTTTCCAACATAAGACACTTAGCCATTTCCACAATGGTTCTGTTCTTTCGCTCTGCCACACCATTTTGCTGTGGTGTGTATGGAGTGGTAAGTTGTCTTTCCATGCCTACATCCTCAACAAACTTGTTAAACTCCATTGAAGTGTATTCACCTCCTCGATCACTCCTAAGCTTTTTCAGATTATAACCACTCTGCAATTCCACAGTGACTTTGAACTTTTTAAACACACTGAGAACTTCAGATTTATGCCTTAAAAATACACCCAACACATTCGGGTACAATCATCTATGAAAGTAAGAAAATATCTATTTCCAGCTTTTGTAGTTGTCTGCATTGGACCACAAATGTCACTATGCACAAGCTCTAGAGGAATTGCAGCTCTAGTATTAGCTTCCTTTGGAAATGCTTCTCTACATTGCTTGCCGAGAACACAACCTTCACATACTCCTTTAGCTACTTTGATTTCTGGTAATCCTACTACCATTTCTTGTTCCTGCATCAATTTCAAACTGCTCATGTTTAGGTGTCCCAACCTTTTATGCCACATAGTAGTAGAAGCACATACATTTGCCTCGAAAGCAATATGTATTCCAGTCTGTAATTTCATTGGAAAACTTCGATTTCCCTTCATTGGAACTTTAGCAACCATGTTGGAATATGAACTGTCATCATAGATTTCCACCTTGTGACCTCCAAACACCAAATAATAACCGTGCTCCATCATTTGACCCACACTGAGCAAATTTTCTTTCAGTCCAGGCACAAGCATAACCTCCTTGATATATCTCTTGCCTAGTTTAGTTTCAACTACAAGACTCCCTTTACCAGTTACATCAACAAGCTGTCCAGTACCCATTTCAACTTTTGCAGTTACATTCCTATCAATATCCACAAGTAGATCCTCCCTTCCAGTCATATGATTGCTACACCCACTATCTACATACCATACATCATCACAGTCCTTTACACTAGTAAAAGTTTGATTACTAGCATAAAACATGGTGGGTGTAGATTCTACCTTGTTTGCATAATTGAGCTGTTGCACTGGTTTCTTGCTATTACAATCCCTTGCAATATGACCAAACTTTTCACAGTTATAACATTTTGGTTTACCCTTGAATCGGCATTCACCAAAATGTAGCTTATCACAATGTTTACAAGGATTTCTAGCACCATCAGTGGGTTTGTTATCCCACCTCTTCCCTTTTTCTTTCCAATTCTTATGATACCTTGCACTTTGATTCCCTGTGAATTTAGCTGGTTTGGGATTTACATTGAGACTAGCAAATGCTTTCTCAGTTTTGTGCTCAGAATGTCTATCTAGACGTAGCTCAAAACTCTTCAAGGAAGCCACAACTTCCTGTACCTCAATCACATCCAAATCCTTCGAATGTTCAATAACAGAGCATATAGAATCATAACCTGATGGCAAACTAATCAATAACTTTTGAACAATCCTCTCTCGAGATAACTCCTCTCCATAACTCCGCATTTGATTTATCAGATCAAATAATTTTGTAAGGTAAACAGAAAGTGATTCATCATCTTGCATTCTTGTATATTCAAATTCCCTACGAAGACCTTGCAATTTAACATTTCTAACCTGTTTATCACCATGATACTCTTGTTGCAGAGTATCCCATGCGCCTTTTGAGGTTTCTTCATAAGAAATTATGGGAAAGATCTCATCCGAAACAGCTCATTGAATCAGACCCAGAGCTTTAGCATCTTTCATCAGTCTCTCAGCTAGAGGTAGCTTCTCAATTCTGCTCGATTCCTCCTTTTCTTTCTTCTTTCCATCAGATTCACCATCATCCTTCGAATCTGACCTCTCGAAACCTTTCTCAACCAGATCCCACAGTCCGTGAGATTTGAAAATCGTTTTCATCTTAATACTCCAGAACTCATAATTATCACCTTTGAAAATCGGTGTTCTCACCTCACTACTACCCGATCCTGCCATGTTAGACTCAGATCACAATCGACGATTTCTGGGTAACACTCTTCACAGATCCAAACGCCCAGTATCAATTGATCAAACCAGGCTCTGAGGCCATGTTAGCATACAAACTATGATCTTGTATGAGTGTTTCAATCAATTTATGAATACTGAAGAAAGGAAGAGAGTAAGAAATCTAGAGAGAGAGTGAGAGAATTCAGCTTGAGGAAGAAGAAGAAACTCTGCACTGTTTCATTCATTCACACACGCTTAGTACATGTAGCAAGAGGAAATATTAATTAATCTAAGAATACATCTTAGCTGCACACTTGGACTATGATCCAAGGGCTGATATTAAAACCGACTTCTTATTATATTTCAGCAAATACACTTATAAACTAACAATATCAGTGTTGATTAGTAGTGTACCGCGGACCCACCTCTCTGAAAATGCAGGTTTTGTTAAGAACCAGAGGAAAACCATCCCTAGTTACTCATCTGCAATGCTTAAGATGCTATTAAAAACCAAAAAGATAGCCATCCCTAGCTAGTGATCCATGCTCAATGTTTTACTGATCATTATGTTTAAATAATTAATTTTTGTTCATGTCTGATGCTGTGCTCTGACTGCTTCATATATATTGATGCCAATAAAAACCAGTTCTTCCACGCATTTGGTTGTTCATGTTACTATAAAAAAATGCTCTAAATTAGTTAGTGCAAACCCTAGAGGCCAAGTTAGATGGTGGCCGGCCTTCTTCTTTTACCAAATATGACTTTATCCCTTTAATTTTGGCCTTCTTCTTTTACCAAATATGACTTTATCCCTTTATTTTAAAGTAGCTGCGCACTTAAACTAAGCTTGTGGACTTGTTGGTAACGGTCACATTCCAACTTGACTAATTCAAAATTATATTAATATTGTCTCATTCCAACTGACCAAAGAGTCAAGTTAATTTGTGACAACGTTTCCAACAGTGATGTATCTACAATTCTGCATGCAACATTAATACCTTTATTACAGAGAAAAAAAAACCCTCAAACCTTTTGTTTAAACAACAAGGAACAAAGTGCCAAACAAGAAAACTTCTTAAAGTTGAATGTTGTAATATCACTCTCTAGAGAATATACTAAGAAGAGTAGGTGAATTTATGGTCGTTTTATCGAAAGAGCTCCCAAAGGTCTCGCCACAAGTGCGTGCATGATAATTTATAGACAAGTAGACACGGAAAGGAATTTTTGCTTGCAATATACTTTTAATTTTAATTTTGATGAATCACAACAAAAAATAGAATTAAGGAATACATTTGCAACCCCACCGGGGATTTATTCGATTACATAAAGAATATTAAAGAATTTAGTATGTTGGATTATTGGCTCCTCCCATACCTAAAAACTTACAGACATTGAATTTACTACTTGAAAAATATACTGAATCAAAGAATCATGAGCTGTGTACACAAAGATTAAAATGTGTATTTGATGATCAGTTGGGTTTTGCAGTACATTGACCCTGTGGCGACTTTGCAAGACGAAGCCACTTCTCTTCAGAGAGTAGTTTTGCAAACCTGCAAAGCATAAGTGACAATATTTAGATTTTGGATGAATTAAAAATCAGAGCAGATATTCGCTTATAGAACGTGGAAATATATATTGGGAATTGATATATCATCTGTACACCTTATAAGAGCTTCTTCATTAGTCTCATGATTACAAACTTCGAATTTTCCTGTCTCTAAATTAACCCTAGAAACAGGTTGTTTCAATAGGCCTTCACCAACTTTCACAAGATTGTCCAAATTCTTCTCTGTTGCTATATCCATAGAAGATACGTCCCCATGCAGCTTGTCATCCTGCGTATTATTTTTTTTCATTCAAATGTAATTTGTTAGTAAATCTAAACCTTCAACCTTAGTCTTGACTCCAATAATTATTTTATGCATATTAGTCGAATATATAAGTATACCTGAATTCGAAGGTAATTTTTCTCCGAGTGAAGGGCTTGGAAAACCACAGAAAGGTTCAGATCAACCATATCAGCACTTGCGTGACTGAAAACATTGATGATCGGTGTCGAGCCTCCGCTGGTTAACCAATTCAATAAGCCCCATTTAGCAGCATCATGTGCATCATATTTCAATTCAGCTTTTGGTGAGCCAGTTCCTAATGATATGACTAGATATCGTCCATAATCCATAGGTTTGATAGGAAAGAAGTCCGGGCTCCCCCTGATTATTTGCTTTGTCACTTCACCAATAGCAACTAAAGTCTGAAAATTGTCTCGAAGTTATTTTCCTGAACAATATTTATTCTAAAAGAATCTAATATTCATTATTTGATCCATTTATAATATGTACCGGATTATTTGCAGCCACTCCACCATCGATTAGGTTGAATTCTCTAACATTTCCGTTGTGGTCCTTGGTTTCAAAATAATGAGCTGGAAGATAAGTTGGTGCTGCTGAGGTTGCAATGCATATGTCTGAGACTAAGGCATCAAAAGATGGCTTATGTTTCACCTGATCGATCGCCCAAGAAAAGTGGATATTATAAATCAGCGACAGTTATATGTCCAGCAAGGCATGTAAGGGTAAAATTAAACCTTGAGAACAAATCAAATAGGTGAAGAGAAGAAAGTGAACCTCAAGGCTAGAAAAGATTGTTGGCTGGAGATTCTTTATGTCAAATGTAGGAATGACAACATTAGTCAATGTCTGGTGGAGCTTTTTTTCACCAAGCTTTTGCCTAACCAAGCTATGCAGATACTTCCCATTGTACTTTGGTCCAGTTAGACTTTTGATAATCTTCGTAATATAAGGAAACAACCAACAACTGTCAATTATTAAACCTAAGATTAGAAACCAGGAAGAAAGTATTTATATCCAGAAACGTTACAATATGCAAATTAGTTATATCAAAGTTATGCAAATTAACATTACGTATTCTGGGGGAAGATTTTAGGGATCTCAGTAAGGTAGAAATCCTTTATATCTTTGGCAGCAAATACAGGACGGTTATTCTCATCTGGAGTCGTTAGCATGGCAGTCACAAGACCACCTGTACTTGTTCCTGAAATCACATCAAAATAGTCGGCAAGTCTTGCATCCTCACCATCCAGCTTCTGCAACATGATCAACAAAAATATAGATTAGTAATTAAATTGATATACGACATTAATTCCTTTTGCAACAGTTGTTAATAAAATATAGAGTACTAGAATTATAAGACAGATGGTTAAGAAGTGAACTGGATAACCATACTACGCATGCAAGGTGAAGATGACCAAATATGTATACTAGCACGTTAAGGTTAAAGCATCGGACTCAAAATTGAATGGTAACGTTTGATTGAGAAGTCTTGAATTTTATGTCTTGTGATGCAAGGCTTAAAAAACACGCAGTGAGGTTATGCGTATATCCTCATAAACTAGCAATGCATACTAGATGCATGATTTGCACATGAATGTTTTTTGTGAAATGCAAGTCGTAAAACATTTATATCTAAATATTCCCCGCTTGAGATTAACCTAAGATATTCATATTCTACCTGAAGCTCAGATTCTAGGAAAGCAAGGATGGTTCCTGGGATAAGTCCTCTTATTCCACCCCCATCAATGCTTAGAACAGTGATTAGGTTTCCATAAGTTGGGGGCTGAAGGGGAATGCTAGTGGTTCTTTCCATGACACTTGAGAGTTTTGAAATGCTGCTGTGTATATAAAAGGGAGCTGAAGAGAATGAGTCTGAACTTAGAAAATGCTTTAGAAAAATAGCTAGCTAGAGTTCTATGGTGAGTTTTCATTTAAGAGAAGTATAGGTATTTATAGACTCCCTACTGCACTCATTTTCCAAGCGATAACCATGTCAATGGATTACATACCACCCCCAAAAATGATCAAATAAACAAGAATGTCAATATGTATACAATGCAAAATTTGACCCGGTTTGTATATTTCTTGGATATGGTCTGAGTTGAACGCGGCATCTTTCCTAAACAACAAAACGATATATAATTAACTAATTGTTCATATCTAGTCCAGCTGTGCCCTGTGTGCTAGAGAGAAAATGTTCATTGCTTCCCTAGCTAGGTCATGGACAAACATATATATTTGAGAATTCAAGACTTGTAGGTGAGACTCCAGGAGAATTGTAGGTAAGAGTGATTATTAGGTGAAACAACTGAGGTTAGAAAACATAAAGGAAACAGCTTGTTAGGCCAAACCTCTGCTCATGAAATTTGCCTAACATCTAAAGTAAACTCCATCAAGCAAACTAGTACTGCTTTAGATTTGTAATTATTAAATCAGTTTCTTTTGTGCGGCCAACACACTACGAAGGAATCATGATAAGATTGATGCTGCATTCAAATGTTTAGTAGAATATCATATCATATATAACGCGCTACAATTAGTTTGATTCGCAAAGGGCGGCGATAGCAGGTTTACAAGGTCAATTAGGATGAACAACAGTGGAACAGAGTAGTCAAAATCATGCATGATGATAAAAAGAGATGTTGATATGATCTGTAAATAGTGATTAGCTTAATCACTATTAAAGGTTTTAATCTTGGAATTAATAGGCTTACTCCTGTTTTAGTGAAGTTTGTTATAATTAGCCAGCTGGCTTGATGAGTTGTGACTTGTATAAGAGCACTAGCTCTCACTATTGTAATCAGATCAGAATTTAAAAAAGAAATACAAAATACCAAAAACATATTGGAGCTCTGCTCCCTTCGACTTCGTCTTCTCCATTTGCCATTTCTATTGCTGCTTGTAGGTTGAGATAGGGTCCTGAGATTGATGATCCTATCAATGGTATCATCCTTCTCGAATCCTGGTTTCCCTCCAGTGCACGCCCACCCAACCCGTCTTCCTGCCATGGATGCACGTATCTCCGCTGCAATCGACTCATTTGAAGCTTCAGTGCGTGCTGCGTTCCATGACGCTTGGGATTCTGCACTCGTCGCCGCTGATTTGGCCGTCCGTCGTGCACTTGCTCCGTTGTGCCGTGATTTGGCTCTCATCGCAGCTCCATCCGTCAAGCCACAGTCGAACTCGAATGCTTCAATGGCAACCCACACCAACAATAGCAAACCATTTTTGAGCAATCAGGAAGCTCCAACAAGTGTGCAAGATCTGGGTTTAACTCTCAGTCATAAAGGCGCCAAAGCTTCAGGCCCCTTTCAATGGTTACTACATGACGCCAGTGATAACATCAACATTAAGGGCTATGGAGACCACATGAGCGTCAAATTACAGATTCTTCGCCTCTGCAAGCAGCCGTCAATGAATACAAACACCACCAAACGCAGACATGAGGTATTGAGATCTTTGATTTACAATTTTAAAAATCGGAAGGCCATGTGGCATTGGTTTTTCCATAGTTCCCTTGCATGTTATACTGATGGCAAGGTGGTCATGAATGATGCTTATTTGAATGAGATAAATGGTTGGGTCGGCATGTCTGAGGTTGGCAATTTTGTGATGGTTATGAATGCCAAGACAGTGTTTGATGAAATGCCGAAGAGAGAGTGTGAGAATATTATCGATCTACAGGCTGATTTCTCTGTGTTGTTCTCTAGTAACCTTGACTTTCGGTCGGTATGGGATCCCGGAGATCCATTGGCTCAAGCTGTAAAACTGATGCTCTATCTTCAATGCAAGGAGGGCAAGCGCATGGGTAAAAAACAGTCATGCTTTTGTTCGAGGCAGTGTGGTGGTGACTGGCATCACGCAGCAATGCCATCACTAGTCTCTTGGGTTGTAGTTAGGAGGGTTGGGACATGGAAACCACCCCATGCCTATCAATACAACTTACATAATGACAAACGAGAAAAGCACAAGGATAATCTTTTCAAGGTTCAGAGACTTTTGCACTTGACTACTCGGCAGATGCTCAAGCCTTTTTGGAATGCATCAACCATTGCAAACTACATAATGGAAATTGAGTTCTTGTGGGAAAAGGATATCAAAGTTGCTCTGTGGAGAGGCAATACCACTTCCTTAATTTTTTCAGCTTTTGAGTCTTGGCTTGTGGTAGAACACACTAAGGGCAGCTTCAAGCAACAGTGGCTTTCATTGACATTTTCTAAGGTTACATTGGAGGCTATTATGGCTAAGGCAGGGTCTCAATGGTATGTCCCATATCAAAAAACTCAATTCTCCATTTTAAAAGCTCCAGGAAAGTCAAGCTCTGTCTCTCCAAGTTACATGGCTCACAAACCTGACATCAACCAGAAAATGAGGGCAATTCTCATTGACTGGCTTATTACACAATTCCTTGCCGTACATCTTATAGACAGGTTCTTAGAGCGCCAAACAGTGTTCGGACAGAAGCTTCAATTGGTTGATGTGACAGCCACGCTATTAGCTTGTAAGTATGAGGAGGTTTATGGAGAAATGCTCGACAAGGGAGTCAATCCGGATGAGTTTACCTATGTTTTGTTGAGGGTGAAAAGACTCACGAGGGACATTCCAAGCTATCAGTTTATAATGAAGACGTTGAGTGATGCTGGGAAACTTGATAAGGTGCTTAATGTGGTAGATACAATGCGGGATGATGATAGGGTTGAATTCTTTAACAATCCAATTACGAAGGCTATGTTGTTTCTGAACTTCGCTAGTGAGTCTTCTGATGTTTTCAAATCCACATATCGTGAAGTTGCTGAGAAATATAAGAAAGAAGACATAAGCTTTATCATTGGAGATCTCAAGGTCGTAGTCACTGACGGCATCCAAGAGTACATCAATTACGGAAAATATGTGTGGCCGGAGTTCTATGCTCCTTGGTGTGGACACTGCAAGAAGCTTGTTCCAATTTTGGATGAAGTTGTTGTCTCATATGAAAATGATTCCAATGTCGTTATTGCAAAATTACAAGCCACTGCAAATGGTGTGCCAAGTGACTTCGATGTCAAATATTACCAACTGCCTCAACGCCTGCAGGATCAAATGCTTGCGCACTTGTGTCTGAAGTTTAGAACAGACTCGGAAGATCTGCAGCAACAAGAACCCCTTGATATGGTGTACTTATTTCTTGGGGTTTCAAAAGACTGGCTTTTTCAGTGGGTCTCTGCGATGAAAGCTGGAGTTTATGCCTTCTTTGAACATCTTGCTCAGTTTTATAAGATCATTGTTTATTCAGACTACTCATATCTGTATGTAGATCATGTAATGGAGAGATTGGACACTAAGCATTGTGTAACACATAAGCTGGGAAAGGCTGCCACTATGTATCAGATTGCAGAAGAGACCTATACCACCCAGACTGCTGTATTGGAAACTGCTATGTCTACACCAGTCTTTGTTCAAGGATCTTCGAATTCTGTGTGCAATCGGTATCAACTCAGGGCGGTAGTGTATACTACTGATGAGGATTTGGAGTCCATAACCGACACACAAACTGAATTACAGCCGATGGAGTTAGATGCTCACAATTTTGTCAAATTCAGAGTGCAGAACAGTCACTACCCCAATGGACCATTGCAGAAAGAAAACAAGTTCATTTTTAACCTTGAGGACAAGGTTGTTCTTGAAGGGGGGAGTAATGATATGATCTGTAAATAGTGATTAGCTTAATCACTATTAAAGGTTTTAATCTTGGAATTAATAGGCTTACTCCTATTTTAGTGAAGTTTGTTATAATTAGCCAGCTGGCTTGATGAGTTGTGACTTGTATAAGAGCACTAGCTCTCACTATTGTAATCAGATCAGAATTTAAAAAAGAAATACAAAATACCAAAAACATATTGGAGCTCTGCTCCCTTCGACTTCGTCTTCTCCATTTGCCATTTCTATTGCTGCTTGTAGGTTGAGATAGGGTCCTGAGATTGATGATCCTATCAGATGTATGGTATCTCAAGTACATGTCCATAATTTAGTCATATTCTATGGTTATATGTGTCTCCTGTACCTTGATTAGGACGGAAATTATTGACCTATAACCTATCTTGCTGTATTATCTTGTTAACATTATGGATCTGGATCATCATTGCATCATCTTCTACAATTATACAGTATTCTGGATACAGGGAAAAGAAAAACATTTTGCTCCATTTCTCATTGTCCCATACCGTATAGTTTTTCCCCTGACCATAAATTTGGAATTTTTTACTGGTCATTCATTTCCTGGCACCTTCCCTAAGATAAAGTTTTTACGTGATCAAAGTTTGCAAGGAAACTAAATCAGGGGGGTAATTAGCTGTCAGAGGCTGGCTGAAGCGAATCCCTCCAGCTTAGTTCCTCATCAATTAAGAATTCACTGCATTTCTAATCTTATCCGGATACAACAGAGTTCTGTAATCTTTGTTCTGGTGCGTAAATAGGATGGCGGCTTCTTATAGTTGTATTGGATACTCTTGCATACGTACAAAGATTTCTTTTCTACGTTAAGTCTGATTCAGGCTTTTGGCCTTTTCATCATTTTTCCCCATATGAAAACAACTTCAACTTAATTATTTGTGCCCTAGGGTAACCGGAAGACATAAGAATGCTGTGTTGAAATGATAATTCAAGATATGTACATGCATAAGCAGTCCAAATTAGTACACGCGTGTTCAAATTTTTTTCCTAAGATTCAGACAATCCATGATGAACGAATGAGAAAGAAAAGGATGCACAGATGCAAAAATATGGTAAGAAAGTATGGTTAACTGAGTCTACAAAACTATACTGTTCACTGTCGACTCAGTAACATATGTTTTTCCTCCACCAGGTGGATGTCACGCTGAGGAAAAAAATGTGTATCATTGATCACTCATTTATTTCATGCATTTATACCATCCATTTCTAAAGTCTTTGTGATGTTTTTGTGTTAAAATTGTTGCATTTTACCTTATCTTGTGTTAGTGTGCAGTTAAATTTGTTTTATGATCAATTTCAAGCAAAAAGGAGAAAAGGAAATAAATTAAACAAACAAAAGAATTGGAAGTGGAGCTTGTCTCCACGGGTGGTGTTTGAAAAAGAAATCAAAAAGATAAGGTTGGGGACAATGAAAATGATGGAGTACGACCATTATGTTGTGAAAAGAAGAGTTCAAACCAAAGTGAACACTTTTAGGTGGAATAGTCTTGTCTTGTTGTGGATCATATAGTAAGTCTTGTCTTTATAATACAATTCTTAAACAGGTAAAGGGAGGAGCACACATGGAAGTGGGAAAGAAAGAGAAGAAAAAAATAAAATAAAATAAAAGTGTGGAGGGAACACATGGCAAGTGGAGAAAAAAAGAAAGAGACATGGCACTTTGTGCTTCGCCTTGCCAATCCCACTACC
Source organism: Malus asiatica (assembly GCA_033882615.1). NCBI lineage: Eukaryota > Viridiplantae > Streptophyta > Magnoliopsida > Rosales > Rosaceae > Malus > Malus asiatica. The sequence continues at coordinate 8,074,962 of CM066498.1, forward strand.
GAAGTGGAAATTTGACTTGTCTTCCATTGGGCTTTTGTGGCTGAAAAAAAGAAAGCAGATAGCTGATTTTGGTTGAAGGGACACAGACAGAAAGGGCAGAGGACAGAAGACAGAGAGGAGAGAGGATACAGCACGGCAGAAAAGGAAGACAGGCGAAAAATAGAGAGTTGCAGGGAGAAGAAGATGGTAGAAACATAAGGGAGACGCAGCTCCACATGGAAGGAGGAGAAGGGCAGATAGCTTCGTTGTAAAAAAAAAAGGGTTGTCTCTTTCTTTGATTCTTCATGGATAATTTCTTATTTATTCAAATAATTATGTGTAACTAATTTCCTTTTGCTAGAGTGAGGCCATGAGCCGCAACATGAATACGTAGATTTATCTTTCAATTGCTTAAATGTTGTTACATACTTGCTTTGATATTTTCAATCACTGAATTAAACTATCTATGTACCTTAATGCTTGATCACCATTAGGATGCTTAGAAAAGTTATCGGATGCAATTTTGAACGAATGTCACGTTTAAATTGGTTGTGCTTCTTGTGATTGAGGATTGTACTCTCCTAAGGTAAATATCATGCTCTTAGGGATTACATGGTTTAACAAAAGGATTTTCACCAAGATTAATGAATCACTCATGTTTATATTTAATCCAAATGTCATGGATAAATTGCATGTAGTGGTATGCGTTTTAGCTTGAATGTCACAAGTAAAACATACACAAGGAAAATCCAACCTTCAAAGTATGTGTGTTTTCAATTATTTAAGCAATTGGAAGAGCTACGTAGGAGTGTTGTTGGTAAAGGTTGAACTCTAGCATATTGTCAATCTATTTTTCTTTAATCATTTATTTTATCTTGAATTTCCTCATTTACTTGTTTTGTTTAGTTGAATCACTATTCCTATAAGCCAATTTTCATTTTAGATATTTGTTTAAGTCACATCCAGGAGTATTTAGTTTCGTCAAATTAGTGTAGTTCATAGAGTTAAATAAGTTAAATACACAAAAACTCGTAAATTGTTTATATCAGTCTCTGAGGAGATCGACCTTGCTTGAGCCATTCTATACCACAAACACTTGTTCTCTTGCAAGAATTTTCTATGGTTTAACCCTTGTTTTACAAGTGGTAAAAATCACCATCAAAAAATTGGCGCCGTTGCTGGGGATTGTGCCAACAGTTCCCGAGCTTTTGTGTTTATTTTTCTTATGCTTATGTTTATGTCTTATTTTTATTAATCATTAAATTTAAAAAAAACAGCAATTAATTTAGTTGAGTTTTGATCTTTGATTAAGTGCGGTGGATGTGTGATGTGAGATTTTTGTCTTTGTTTAACTAACTAGTGGTTGCCAATTTGCATAAATTGTGTTTTTGATTCGTCTAGGTTTACTTACTTTCTTTTCCTTTTTGTTGTTTAATTAGTTTCTGTTAAGTTTTATTTTATTTTACTTTTATTTTTATTGTGGCTTAATATTTTTGTTGTTTGTTCAGGTGTAGTATATGGTGATTGGAACAAGGTCCAAGAATCAAGTGCTTATTCCTTACGACCCTGAACCAGAGAGAAGTGCAAGGAAGTTAGCTAGAGAAAGATATTTAGCACAAGATTCCAACCTTTGTGACACTTTTCTTGAGGAGTTGTTCCGTGATCCTGAGAGCAGCATATCTATTTTCCAACATTTGGCACCAGTTGCACACATGGCCCTAGCCTTACCTACAGCAGGTCAACCTTTAAGGAATTCATTGGCAGCGAGAATCAATGCAGTGCCAAGGTGCATTATATATCCAGATGTGAAAGATTGAACAACCTTTGAAATCAAACCTCACATCCTCAACATATTGCCATCATTTCATGGGTTGCCAAACAGTGATCCCAACATGCATTTGGCTGATTTTATTGAGGCATGTGACAACACCATAATAAGAGGTTTCTCTTCTGAAGCTATCAAGTTACGCTTGTTCCCATTCTCTTTGAAGGACAGAGCCAAGGCGTGGCTGCATTCTCTGCCTGCCAATAGCATTACAACATGGATAGAATTGCAAGAAAAAATTCTCAATAAGTTTTTCCTTCTTCCAAGACTCTTGCACTCAAGAAAGAGACATTGGCTTTCGCTCAAAAGCCAAACGAGTCTTTCCATGAAGCTTGGGAACGGTATAATGAGATATACACAAAATGTCCTTATGCTGGGTTTGATTCTAACCTTCAAATGAACATATTTTATGATGGTCTCAATGCCACCACCAAGAGTCAAGTGAATGCATCTGCTGGAGGGTCACTAATGTCAAAATCAGCAAGGGAGGCATTTGAGTTATTTGATATGATGACTTCTGAATCCCAACAATGGACAAAAGAACAAACACAAAAGAGGGGATTTTTTGAGATTTCTCAGAGTTCTCCTAATGTTTCTGCTCAAATTGCTAAAATGGAAAAGAATTTTAATGCCAAGTTTGCTGCCTTAATGCAGGTCTCTTCCATGCCCAATGCCCAACAAGCGTGCATCATTTGTAGTGAGACAACTCATGACATCACTCAATGCCCCAACAAGGATAGCTACCCTGAGCTTGTGCAAGAGCATGTGAATATGGTGAATAATTTCATTAGACCCAGAAGTGACCCTTATTCCAATACATATAATCCTAGGTGGAAGAACCATCCCAATCTTAGTTGGGGTGGCAACCAACAACCACGTCAATACCAACAGTCTTACCAATCAACTAGTGAGACTAAGAAACCATCTCTTGAAGATCAAATTTCACAGCTAGCTCAACATATGTCAGCTCTCTCTAATAGCACCAACAATTTTGTCCAATCCACACAAACTAGCATTCAGAATCTCATGGCATCAGTGGGGAATTTGGAGACTCAAGTTGGACAGCTTGCTACCATGTTCAATGAAAGAGAGAAAGGAAAGTTCCTGAGCCAATCTGAGCAAAATCCAAGAGGGATGGAGCATTGCAAAGTAATACGGACATTGAAAAGTGGCAAGAGCTATGACAACAGAGAAATGGTGCACCATGAAGCCGAAGTGGAAGAAGAAGAGCTTACTGGAAGTGCACCGCTAGCTGCAAAGTCTCGGTCAGAGGCTATTTCTGCAGCAGGTATTCCAGATCCTAGTGCAAGTGACAAAGTGCAATCTCGACCCAACTTTGATGCAAATAAGGAAAAAGGTCTTGGTAGTTTATTTGCACCTTCTGACAAGCCAGCTTTGCCATTTCCACAACGACAGCAACAACATTCCAAGGATCAACAATGCATTGAATTCATGAAGACGTTGGCTAAGGTTCAAATTAATTTGCCTCTATTAGATGCTATTAAACAGATCCCATCATATGCCAAATTTCTGAAGGAGCTATGTTCTAAAAAGAAAAAGTTCTTGGAATACGAGAAGGTGATTTTAACTGAGCAATGCAGTGATGCCCTCTTACATAAGCTACCACCCAAGAAGAAAGATCCGGGGAGTTTCACTATCTCTTGTACTATTGGTAGTCTTGATTTTCATAAAGTATTGATTGATTTAGGAGCAAGTGTTAACCTTATGCCTTATTCTGTTTTTCAAAAATTAGGTGAAGGAGAACCACATCTGTGAGTCTTCAATTGGCAGATAGGTCTGTGACCTATCCTTTGGGTATTCTGGAAGATGTGATTATTAAAATGGATAAATTTTATCTTCCAGCTGATTTCATTGTACTTGACATGGAAGAAGACAAGGAAGTGCCTCTCATTTTAGGCCGACCGTTCATGGCCACCGCCCGGACACTTATTGATGTGGAAGCAGGTACTTTAACCTTAAGAGTGCAAGGAGAATCAGTTGTATTCAAACTCTTTAAAGTTGTTAAGCGTCCTTTCGAACCTGGAGAGTGTTTTCGTGTTGATGTTTTGGATGGGATTGTGCATTCAAACTTTGCCTCACGATCATCTAACGATAAGCTGTTAACTTGCCTCACCAACCATGATGCTACTTTATCTATGGAAAAAAATGTGGTGGACGTCATTGCTGCATTGGATAGTGCACCAATTCATAATCCAAAGTGGTGACATGTTTATGAAAGTCTTGGAGTGCCTAAGCAGCCCCTTCTTCCTTCAAGTGAGCAAGCTCCGAAGTTAGAGTTCAAGCTACTGCCGAACCACCTCAAGTATGCTCATATCGGGGTGAACGAGACCTTGCCTGTTATTATTGTTGTTGATCTTAATGACACGGATGAAGACAAATTACTAAGAGTTCTTCGCAAGTATCAAGATGCTCTGGGGTGGACACTTGCTGACATAAAGGGCATTAGTCCAGCTTTGTGCATGCATAGGATTTTTATGGAGGCTGGGACTAAACCAACTGTTGAAGCTCAAAGACATCTAAATCCGATCATGAAGGAAGTTGTAAGAGTTGAGGTGATGAAGTTACTCGATGTAGGTATCATTTATCCAATCTCGGATAGCAAATGGGTGAGCCCGACTCAGGTGGTTCCAAAGAAAACTGGTATTACTGTGGTGAAGAATGATAACAACGAGTTTGTGCCTACAAGGATGACCACCGGATGACGAATGTGTGTTGACTATAGAAAGCCCAATAACAGCACTAGAAATGATCATTTTCCGCTGCCATTCATTGATCAAATGCTCGAGAGACTAGCTGGTCATTCTTTCTATTGTTTCTTAGATGGTTATTCAGGGTACAAACAAATTCCAATTGCCCCTGAGGATCAAGAGAAGACAACGTTTACATGCCCTTTTGGTACATTTGCATACAGACGAATGCCATTTGGATTGTGCAATGCCCCTGCCACTTTCCAACGATGCATGATGAGTATTTTTTCTGGAATGGTTGAAAATATTGTTGAGGTTTTTATGGATGACTTTTCTGTTTTTGGTAATTCTTTCGATATATGTTTGGATAACTTGTCTTTGGTTTTGGAAAGATGCAGGGAGACTAATCTTGTGTTAAATTGGGAGAAATGCCATTTTATGGTTAAGCATGGCATTGTGCTAGGACATCTAATTTCAAGCAAAGGAATAGAGGTCGACAAGGCAAAGATTAAGGTGATCGCCAAATTACCATCACCAACTTCTGTGAAGAATATGAGATCTTTCTTGGGACATGCTGGTTTTTATCGAAGATTCATCAAGGATTTTTCCAAAATTAGTCGTCCTCTTTGTAATTTACTTGCTAAAGATGCTTGTTTTGATTTTAATGCAGATTGTCATGATGCTTTCAACAAATTGAAGGATCTTCTCACATCAGCCCCAATTATAACAGCTCCAGATTGGACCCTTCCTTTTGAGCTCATGTGCGATGCTTCCGATTACGCTGTGGGTGCTATTCTTGGTCAGCGACGTGACAAGCTCCCCTATGTTATATATTATGCTAGCCGCCGCACTTTGAATGATGCTCAGCTGAATTATGCCACTACGGAAAAAGAATTACTTGCAGTGGTATTTGCTCTTGAAAAGTTTTGATCATACTTAATTGGTGCTAAAGTCATTGTGTATTATGATCATTCTGCTCTCAAGTACTTATTGTCTAAAAAAGAGGCCAAACCACGATTGATTCGATGGGTCCTTCTCTTGCAAGAGTTTGATTTGGAGATCCTAGATAAAAAGGGACGTGAGAATGTTGTGGCGGATCATCTCTCAAGATTAGTACATGCAAGCACTGATGAGGCAGATTCATTGCCCCTGCAAGAAAGCTTTCCATACGAGCAACTTCTAGCGGTTACTCATCAAGTACCATGGTATGCTGACATTGCAAATTATTTGGCATCTGGAGAAATACCATCATAGTTCAGTTACCAACAAAGGAAGAAGTTCCTCTCCACTGTAAAACACTACTTTTGGGATGAGCCATACCTTTTCAAGCATTGCCTCCACGGGTGGTGTTTGAAAAAGAAATAAAAAAGATAAGGTTGGGGACAATGAAAATGATGGAGGACAACCATTATGTTGTGAAAAGAAGAGTTCAAACCAAAGTGAACACTTTTAGGTGGAATAGTCTTGTCTTGTGGTGGATCATATAGTAAGTCTTGTCTTTATAATACAATTCTTAAACGGGTAAAGGAAGGAGCACACATGGAAGTGGGAAAGAAATAGAAGAAAAAAATAAAATAAAATAAAAGTGTGGAGGGAACACATGGCAAGTGGAGAAAAAAATAAAGAGACATGGCACTTTGTGCTTTGCCTTGCCAATCCCACTACCAAAGTGGAAATTTGACTTGTCTTCCATTGCGCTTTTGTGGCTGAAAAAAAGAAAGCAGATAGCTGATTTTGGTTGAAGGGACACGGACAGAGAGGGCAAAGGACAGAATACAGAGAGGACAGAGGACAGAGCACGGCAGAAAAGGAAGACAGGCGAAAAATAGAGAGTTGTAGGGAAAAGAAGATGGCAGAAACATAAGGGAGCCGCAGCTCCACATGGAAGGAGGAGAAGGGCAGATAGCTTCGTTGTAAAAAGAAAGGGTTGTCTCTTTCTTTGATTCTTCATGGATAATTTCTTATGTATTCAAATAATTATGTGTAACTAATTTCCTTTTGCTAGAGTGAGGCTATGAGCCGCAACATGAATACGTAGATTTATCTTTCAATTGCTTAAATGTTGTTACATACTTACTTTGATATTTTCAATCACTGAATTAAACTATATATGTACCTTAATGCTTGATCACCATTAGGATGCTTAGAAAAGTTATCGGATACAATTTTGAACGAAGGTCACGTTAAAATTGGTTGTGCTTCTTGTGATTGAGGATTGTACTCTCCTAAGGTAAATATCATGCTTTTAGGGATTACATGGTTTAACAAAAGGATTTTCACCAAGATTAATGAATCACTCATGTTTATATTTAATCCAAATGTCATGGATAAATTGCATGTAGTGGTATGCGTTTTAGCTTGAATGTCACAAGTAAAACATACACAAGGAAAATCCAACCTTCAAGTATGTGTGTTTTCAATTATTTAAGCAATTGGAAGAGCTACGTAGGAGTGTTGTTGGTAAAGGTTGAACTCTAGCATATTGTCAATCTATTTTTCTTTAATCATTTATTTTATCTTGAATTTCCTCATTTACTTGTTTTGTTTAGTTGAATCACTATTCCTATAAGCCAATTCCCATTTTAGATATTTGTTTAAGTCACATCCAGTAGTATTTAGTTTCGTCAAATTAGTGTAGTTCTTAGAGTTAAATAAGTTAAATACACAAAAATTCGTAAATTGTTTATATCAGTCCCTGAGAAGATCGACCTTGCTTGAGCCATTCTATACTACAAACACTTGTTCTCTTGCAAGAATTTTCTATGGTTTAACCCTTGTTTTACAAGTGGTAAAAATTACCATCAATCACACAGTCCATGGAAAATGTTTGACAATTAGTTCTTCTGAGATTAAAAAACCTTTGTTTTTTTTGTTTTTTTTGTTTTTTTTTTGTTGTTCTAGTGATAAGAGAAATTGAACTGGCAGCGCTGAGGTTCTTAGTCGCAAGTCGGTGACATATTTCATTGCGTACGTGCACGATACTAATATTCAAAACTTATCGAACAAGAGTTCGAGACAGAAATAAAATATATATTCTGATAGTTTTTACTGAAGTTACTCTCTTCTCAGACGTACATAACAGCCGTAGAAGAAAATCAAAAGGGACTAGTCTCGATTCTTGAACTGCAAGTTATTGTCGTCAAACGTTGGTTGCATTCCAACAAATTTTGTAATGAAGGTGGAAAATTTTAAACATGCAGAAAAAGAAGCCATCGCCAGCATCATTTATTTGATCACTTTTCTTGTGTCCAAACCATAAGAAAACAAAGTTTTAACTATCCAACATAGGTACTTATGACAAATAGAATCCAAAACCCTTACTTTAGAAAAGGGGCCTATGGCATATATATAGTTATTATTATATTTAGTGATGGATTGCCCTGACGGTTGATGTCTTTCTTCTCCACCTACTATGTTCCCGGTTGAAATATTGCCCCCCCCCCCCCCCAAAAACCCCCCTCTTTTTCCCCAAAACACCCTCTCTCGTGTAGTTTGTAATTTAGAGTAGTAATATAGCTCGTACTAAAAAAAAGAATCTTGATGACTTACAAATATGGACTGTTTTCTAATTTCTAAGCAGATTTTATTGCATTAGTTTTCAAGCCGAGCTCGTTGGGAAGTGCTTTTACAATGGTTGAAAGCGTTGTTGGTAAAAATATTTTTGGAACCAATGTTTAGTAAAAATGCAAGTAAATCTTGAAAAAAACACTAAAAAGTACTTCTTCCAAAAAGCACTTCAAGTGCATTTAGAACCCAAAATCATTTTCTCTAAAAGCGTTTTCAATCATTTTAAGCACTTACAAACGATCCCGTATTTGCGCTACTTTTATTTAGGTCAAGATGCAACACAAGTACTCAAAAATTTATGTCATGCTTAATTTGCCGGCAGCCCTGGTATCGTCGATGATGAGGCCTGATCATGAAGGCTTAATTAAATGCCGACCTGCACATGTGGTTTAAAGAGATTTTTTTGTAAGAGAAGCTATATTATATAAGCAGAAGTTTAATTAGCAAGATAGAACAATTTCGCACACCTAACACCTTATAAGAACCTGTTCATTAGTCTCATTTTTGCAAGACTTTCCAAATTCTCCTTGGTGGAAACATCACCTAGTATCTACCAATATTAGGTTTTGTATCCTTATTTCAGCCAATATTATGTTTTGTATCCTTATTTCAGCCATTCCATTTAATAACTAGGCTGAATAACATATTAACAACGAATACACACACACACACACACACAGACATATGACTGATTCAGCAATCGATACCTGAACTCCAAGGTAGGTAATTTTATTCAGATGCCAGGGCTTGGAAAACTGCACACGTACGAAGATTGATCGATATCTGCACTTGCTTGAGTTATTACATCTACCAATGGAGTAGAAAGATAACGGTAATGTAATTACCCAAATACTCCCCATAGGACCGGCCTCAGGGTGTGCGAGCTGTGTGACCGCACAGGGCTTCCGACTCCAAATTTTTATCATCTTTAGTGAACGCGTACATATTATTAAAACACGGAAATGTCAAATAAAGTTGTGCTCAGCGAAGTTGCTAATCGTTGTTTTTTCACTCCCATCTCTCATGGCCTGGGTTCGAATCCCTACACGCCCTCATCTTTGTTATTTTTGTTTTTGTTTTCCTCTTGAGGTAATAAGGGTCTTTTCTGTCATACTGGGCATGTGTGGGGGTTCAAATTATTTTAGGTCCTTTTAGAAGATAATAATGAGGTAGATTTTTTTTTTCTTCTTTTTAAATAATATGTAGTTTAATTTCATTCATTAATTTCCACATGGCGTATTTAATTGGTGCATGTTGTTGACATGACGACATGTTAACAGTAAATGGGACGGAATTTAATAGCATGGATCAATTGATTGGTTTTTAAAAAAATGAGGCATTTAATTTATTAAAAAAAAAGTTTAGAAATCGATTCGAACTGAGGTTTTATAGTTCAAGGGTAAATGATAATTCACTCTACACTTAATTACTCTAATTTAATAGACGGTGATTAAGTTGTAAAGAAGCAGACATATTGCCCGAACTAATAGCATTTTATTTTCTTTTATATACAGAGTTATATTTTAGACCAGGCCCGAAATCTTGCAGGGGCCCTGCTAAACATCCGAGCGGGCCCGACTCCCTATATATGGCTTCTGCTTCATTTGCACCATGCATACTTCTCATCCAATTCATATATATTCCATTTGTAATCAAATTTTTGCAAGCCATTTCCCAAATTGGAAGGCCACTGATATCAAACACTGGTGAATGAAAAGTTCGAAAAGGCACCGAATTTCATTAGTGTGCTTAGAAGGGTATCCTATAGGATGTTTTGTTGTAGTACTGTAATCAGGAAATACACGCTTTACAAAAACTGAGATTTACAAAGCTGGTACTGATCACTTTTCTCCTAAATAATTTCTCATCCTTAGATGATGAGCAGCACTGTAGTTGGTAGAGAACAAGAAATAAAAATGTGGGTGTATATATACTGTAGTTGGTGCTGTAGCAACTCAATTCAATTACTTTTCCCAGTTTCTCCTCATCTCTAATAAAATTTGTGGAAAATCTAACAAGGGTTTCTTTCTTAAACTAAGTTACCATATAAAAAAAAACATCAATGAGAGCAATAAACGGACTGTCAACAGGTTGCATTCATAGACCATCCACTTTTGTATAATTTTGCAATCAAAGAAATCAGAAAAGGTGGTTGAGTGTACCTTCTGTAAAGATTGAAGAACACAAAGGTTTTACAGTAAACCTTTGAAGAAATGAAGAACACAGAGAAGGATGAATCTCAGAAAATGCAGAGAGAAAGAGATCTTTTCTTATTGATCAAGTTACTTACAATACAAGAGAGAATCGGTTTTATATGAGTTATTACAAAGCTTGCTCACTAAGGTACAGTAAAAGATAAGATCCTTATTGCAAGATCATTTAAGATTCTAATCTTAACTAACTCATAACAGCTCACAACCAACTTGTCTAACAACCTCCTTAATCTAATGACAAGTGGCATCTTATGAGCCTTTGATTTCATCACTCTTACACCATCAAAATCAAAATATCGTTTTGCCTTGCATTATTGCATTATTCCACTATGAAGCTCCCAAAATGTTGAATTTGTGAAAATGAAAGAAACGTAACAGCTAGATGACCAAAATTGTGAGACTGCATTGTTCTGCTTAACAACAACTGACATTAATTAACATAAGGACCTACGAAGTCCATCAAACTGATAGAAGAGATCTTTAATAGAATTATCACAATGAGAAATTCATTCTCAGTGCACAGTAAGATTAAGAGAGAATGAAATGCAATGAAGTATCAGCAAAGGAGCTAATAAGAAATCATAAAAAAAAAAAGATAGAAACGTAAACAGAAAATTGTAAGTGATACATATAGCTTAGTTGTAACCGTGGTTTCTTGCAGCCCTACTTTATTAAAGCATCTAATTGTTTCTGTACAGATTTCAACAACTTATCGACACATGAGTCGTTATCTGTTAGTGATCAAACCTCCAGACCTGCTCAACCAAACCTTGCAGCTAGCAACAATTGGGAAAAGGGAATTGGAGAAGATAAGATGAAGCACAATTCTCAATTTCTGTATTGATTTCAACCACACATTGCAACTGAATTACAAAAGCATATATGCTTTGCAAATGCCAGATGGCGAAATGCAAAACAATCTAACAACTTATAAGTTCTATTACAATTTTGCCCCAAAAGTTAACATATTAACCCCAAGATTTGTTTAATATCAAAACTGATCTCAAACCATAACAATACTCCTCCCCCCCCCCCCTCGACAAAACCTTGTCCACAAGGTTCAGACTTGGAAATCTGGAAACTTCATTGTAAAGGTGTCATAATCCTCCCAGTTGGCTTCACTATCATCATGATCAACCCATTGAATCAGCAATTGGACTCCTGCAACAGTGCCTTTCTTATACATCCTGCGAGCTAGAACAGCCATAGGAATAGCTTGGAACAAGCCATCATCAGTAACCTGTGGAAAAGTAGCACCAGCAACCACATCAGTACCCAATTTCTTTTTAAGATTGCTCACATGAAACACTGGATGTATTTTGGTACCCTCAGGGAGTTTCAATTTGTAGGCTACATCTCCAATCCTTTCTAATACTTCATAAGGTCCAAAGTAGCGAGGTTGAAGTTTATGATATTGGTGTGGTGCTAAGGACTGAAGCTGATATGGTACTAGTCGCAGGTAAACCAAGTTACCAACTTCAAACACCCTTTCACTCCTTCTCTTGTCAGCTTGAACTTTCATCCGGTTTTGAGCCAAGTCAAGGTTATGCTTGAGTACATCCAGGATCCTATCCCTCTGTTGTAAGAGTTAGACCCTTCTTCGTAAGGACAAATATGTGGAGGAGGGTAACCATAGACCACCTTCAAAAGGGGTAAAGCCAAAAGAAGTGTGATAAGAGGTGTTAAAACACCATTCAGCCCAAGATAACAATTGCACCCATTTCTTCGGTTGGCCTCCAACAAAACACCGTAAGTAAGTCTCCAAACATCTATTCAACACCTCTGATTGACCATCACTTTGTGGATGGTACCCCGAACTCATTGACAACTTAGATCCTTCCAAAAATTGCTCAAAAAGATGGGATCGCGATCACTCATTATAGAGCTTGGCATGCCATGGAGCTTAAACACATTATCAATGAAGACTTTGGCCACTGTGGCAGCACTGTAGGGGTGAGCTAAAGCCATGAAATGGCTATATTTGGACAGCCGGTTGACTACCACCATTATGACAGACTTGGTTTTACAGAGAGGCAAGCCCACAATAAAGTCCATGCTTATAGCAATCCACACCTTACTTGGAATAGGTAAGGGTTGTAAGAGTCCAGGAGGAGACACTGTTTCAAATTTGTTTTGTTGACAAATACCACATTGAGACACAAAAGCTTGGATATTCTTCTTCATACCCTGCCAATAATACCGTTTTTTTTTTATCTGGTGATAAGTCTTTAAAATGCCCTGATGTCCAGCTGCAGGAGTAGAATGATACTCCTCAATAATCTTCTGTCTCCATGGAGAAATCGAACTAAGTACAATTTGATGCTTGTAGCACAGAAACCCATTGTCTAGAGTATATTTGGATGCAACTGAAGCCCCTGGTGTACCGTGGGTGGGAGGGATCACTTCCCTAGTCTTGGCAATTACCCATTCATCCTTCTCGATATCTCGCTGGAACTCGTCTAACCACCCAAAGTAGGGGTAGGAAATGGAAGCACAACTCATCTCAATGGCAGAAACTAGAGGGTCACCAATATCAAATTGTAGTGCTTCAGGAATTCTCAAAAGAGCATCAGCCACCACATTATCATTGCCCTTCTTGTATTGTATCTCATAATCAAACCCAAGGAGCTTAGAAACCCACTTATGTTGGAAGGAAGTATTGGCCCATTAACTGAGAAAATATTTAAGACTGTTGTGGTCAATCCTTATGATGAAGTGTCGCCCTTGTAAGTAATTTTGTGATTTCTTTACTGCATGAACTATGGCAATAAGTTCTCACTCATAAGCAGAGAGGGCTTGGTTCTTTGGGCCTAAGGCTTTGCTTGTATAAGTTATGGGTCGTTTGCCTTGTTGTAGGACTACCCCAATGACATTCCCTGAGGCATCACATTCTATCTCAAAAGGCTGTGTAAAATCTGGAAGAGCTACTACCTGCGAAGACATCATAGGGGATTTAAGATGATCAAATGCATCATGGGCAATGGCATCCCAAGTAAACCCGTCCCTTTTAGTTAAATTGTACAGCGGCTGACATATTTTTCCATAGCCAGGGATGAACTTCCTGTAATAGCCAGTAAGCCCAAGGAAACCCCTTAACCCTTTCACTGTCTTTGGAGGAGGATAGCCTGTAACTTAGATGGATCAACTTGCACTCCATCTTGCGAGACTACATGGCCTAAATACTCCACACAATTCTGCCCAAAAGAACACTTAGAGTGTTTGAGAAATAATTGATTCTGTTGTAAAACCTGAAACACCAATTGCAAATGGTGCAAATGATCTGTCCATGTCTTACTGTAGACCAAAATGTCATAAAAACACGAGAACAAATTTTCACAGAAAAGGTTTGAATAAATCATTCATGAGGTTTTGAAATGTGGCCGGAGCATTAGTAAGCCCAAAAGGCATTACTAAAAACTCATAGTGGTCCTTATGGGTACAGAATGCAGTTTTCTCAACATCTTCAAGACTCATTAGTATTTGATGATACCCGGATCGAAGATCAAGTTTAGAGAAGTAAAATACACCAAAGAGCTCATCAAGTAAATCATCAATAAGTGGTATTGGATACTTGTCCTTCACAGTCAGTGCATTTAGCTCCCGATAATCAATACACATACGCCAAGTGCCCTCTTTCTTCTTATTCAAGAGGACAGGGAAGGAAAAAGGACTGTGGCTGGGACGAATAAACCCCGAGTCAAGTAATTCTTGCACAGTTCTTTCAATTTTAGTCTTCTGCATATGACCATAATGATATGGCCGCAAATTTAGAGGTTTGGCGCCTGGAACCAAAGGAATGTGGTGGTTATGACCCCGAGAAGGTGGGAGCTTAGAAGGTAACACAAAGATGGCTTCGAAGGCCCCAAGTAACTCATTTAGTTCGTGTGATTGTTGAGGAGATAATGCAGAATGGTGCAAGAACTGACCCTCAATAGAATAGAGGAAGAGACCCAAGTAAGAGTTAGAAAACTCTTTATCTAAGTGTTGCAATGAAAGTTCCTGAATAAGTGGGGCAGTATATGGGTTATGAGTCAGTTTGTAATGCTGAGCATTAGCAGAAAATTCCATGGTCAATAGTTGGAAGTCCCAAAGAACAGGACTTACAGAAGACAACCACTGAACCCCAAGCACCACGTCACAACCACCTAAAGGAAGAGAGTATAAGTCAACTACATAATTGTACCCTCCTAAACAAAAGGCAGTGTCCATACAACAACCCGAGCTCCGGACTGTTCCTCCATCAACGATCATAACCTCAAAGGCTTGAGTACTTTGTGCTTGATGACCCCATTTCTTAAGCAACCGAGAATCAATGAAATTATGAGTACTCCCTAAGTCCAATAAAATCTTGACAGATTTTCCAAGAACCACACCATCAACATTCATAGGTTGAACAGACTGTTTAGCAGTGGTTCCATAAAAAGCACACTCACTTAAGGACATTGTCAATAACTCAGGAGAAGCATCATCAACATTAGTGAATTCACAATGAGCATCAGAATCAACAACATCCAACATGAGTAATTGTTTTAGGCCACATTTATGCCCCGGAACCCATTACGCACAATCCTAGACTCCGATCTAGGTAGCAAAACGAAGAGCAAGACAAGGGGAGTATTTTTATACCTTCCTTTCGTCAAGGAACAGCTGGAGATGGCCTGAAACTCCCCCGATTCCCTCGGCTTGCCAGAAATAGGTGTTCTTACACCCGCATTCGATTTCATCCTAAAACCTCCAAATTTACGAAATAAAACTCAATTAAATCACAACTCACAAGATTCAAGGACGAAATAGAGGGATTTGAGGCTTACCTCACCGTGAAAGTACAAAAATCTCGCCGGAGTTCCTTTTCCGGTTTCTGGGGTCGCGGGAACGAGAGGGAGAGGGAGAGAGAGAGAGAGAGCAGGACGAGATGGTGAATGGCGATGGGTCTTCCTCGCGTACGTGTGCGCGATGGTGTGCGTGTGTGTGTTGTGGTGCAGAGAAGAGAGATATGAGTGAGAGCCGAGAGGGAGAGACAGGAAAAACAGAAAAGAAGAAGGAAGAAGGAAGAGTTCACGAGGGGGGGCAGAGAGAGAAGAAGGAGAAATTGCTTAGGGTGCTGCCACGTGGCAGATTTAGAAAGAAAGGGATCCAATGCTTTGGATCCTAATTTGGTAGACAAAAAGGATGAAATTGATATATTTAAAACATTTAGGGGTAATTACAAACATATATCTTTATAATTAGGGGGCGGGTGTTAGATAGGACGACACGTAATAGATGGTTTTATCCAAACAGACTTTTTATTTATTTTTTAAAATGAGATGAATCAAACCTCTTCGTTTGCAAGTTTGCAACAATTTGAAATCTAATTAAAAGAAATAATCCATCAGATGTATTATTTTATATTAGCAATCATTGAAATCCAAACCCCATCGCACAATCAACATTCAATTTGGTGTTGAAGAAAGAAAACAATGAATCACCCTCTCGCGATTGAATTAGGACTTTCATCTCCTTTTTTTTTTTTTAAAAAAAAAAAAATTCGCATTCACAAGAATTGAAATCAACCTAATGTCCAGTACGTTGTGAAGGGGAGAGAGAAGTTTTAAACTACTCTAGCCTAAGGAAAGAGAAATTTAAATTTGAGTCGAAAAGTGTATGTACACTACATAGTTTTAGAAATATTATTTTCTACTAAAAACACACACAAACTATATATATTATGACAATTTTTTGCTCCATACATGTAAGGAGCCATGCATCCTTCCTCGAATGAAAATGTGGCAACATTTTATTGTATAAATTTCATAATCGGGATTGGTTTTTTTTTTTTTTTTTTTTTTTACCATCATATAAATATCATCTCCAAAAAAATTTATTCAATTTAAAAATTGTTTAGTCATTCATAAATGTCGGATAAATCTAAAAATGATCTTTAAATAATGATAATTAAGAATGGATGCGATTATGACGTTTGTATGATAAAATAAAGAACATGTCATCATATATGGAGAAGTAGCTTGATGTAAATACAAATTGGATTATTTCAATAAAATAGAATAATGGAGAGACTTTCAATAAAGGTTATTTGTTGTTGCGTATAACGAAAATTGAGGTATTTGATTTTTGATATCGTTCGAGTTAATGTAGCTTTGATTTCTCATGTCAGTTTTGAGACGATATAACACATATATCGTTCAAGTTAATTGTAGCTTTGGTTTCTCATGTCAATAAACTACAATTATCATCGTATTCATGCTATTTTTTTTCCCACTTCACGCTAATCCATTGTTAAAGATCAACACTAGGCCATTAAGATCAGTCGGTACAAAAGAACTAGATTGGTCTAGTTCAAACATGCATGGTTTTCTCTAGAAGATTCTATAATGGGAATATGCTAGAAAACTCTAGCAAAGAAGGTTGTTCCTTAAGTTGGTGGAAGATTCTAGAAGAATGGTGAGGTTTCCACCAACATGCAAGATTAGTGTAGATAATTCTAGCTTGGGAAGTTAGTAGAATTATCTAGATAACTCTAGCGTGATGTTTCCATGCTTCTCCAAGGTTCCATCCATGCCTATAAAAGCAGAAGGCATCCACACCATTTGTATCAACCAAGTAACCAACTAACCAACTAACCAATCAAGAAGGCAACCAAGTGAGAGTGAGAAGCAAGAATAGTCTTGTAGGAGTGTGAGTGATCTAGAGTGTGTCTCTAGAAAGTGAGTGAGTGTCATTGCTTCTAAGTTGTGTCCTTGTGAGTGTTGTAATATTTTGTGTGTGTAATACAAGTAATTTGTTTACTTGTGTTGTCTCTCCAACACTTGTGTTAAAGTTGTGTACTCTAAGTTTTTCCCAACATCCATATCTTTTAGGTCCGTGTTCTGCCACACAATAAGAGGAGATTTTCACCGAATTAAGGATATTAGAAATAGCTGCATGTGAGAGTTGAGAAATCAATCCAAAATCTCATCATTTCACTCTGCATATTCGGTTTAATATCCTCGAAATATATTCATAATGCTGCCTGAATAGGATGGCTGCTTCTTGTAATTGTATATTTTAATACTCTTGCGTACACCATGATGAAGAACTGTAGGACTGTACGTAGTCCGTGTTTTTAAAATGAAAGCTTAATTTTATTGAGGATCCAACAACCAACAAATTAACAAAAGAATGAATATATCGATTACAGAGAGATCTGTGATATCCCAGCAGGGATTTATTCGAACACAAACAAATATTAAAAGATGGAGTATATGGTGGCCATTTGCCCCAATACCCTTGAACTATCCGTAATTTATTACAATTTACATTTCCAGACAGTATAATTTAAAGAATAATGACTTGTCATCGTCTTAGGGTAACAATTAATCAGTAATTATTTTCAGCATGCCCGTTGGTTGACCCTGCTTGGCGCCTCCTCTTCTCTTCCGACAGTAATTTAGCAAACCTGAAAATTATAGTATTTAAGTTACGATTTTTCACTAATCACCAATTACATATATAAATCTTTTGGTTTAATGATAAATATTTTACCTTGTAAGAGCCTCTGCATTTGTCTCATGCTTAGTAGCCTCAAACCTGCCACTGTCCAAATTAACCCGAGAAACTGGTTTTTTCAATAGCCCTTCACCAACTTTCACAAGATTGGTCAAATTCTTTTTTGTGGCTCTATCCACAGAAGTTATTGTCCCACGAAGGGTATCATCCTACGTTTGGTATCAGAAATGATGTCAGTTTTTTGTGTCTAAACAACATTATTCTAAAAAAGTTATAGTGATGAATCTATGGATAAATGCATTTCGGATGACGAGTTCAGTACCTGAATTCTAAGATAATTTTCTTCAGAATGAAGGGCTTGGAAAGCTGCAGAAAGGTGAAGATCAACCATATCGGCGCCTGCTTGACTGAATATATTAATGATTGGGGTGGAGCCACCGCTGGTTAACCAATTCAACAGGCCCCATTTCGCTGCAGAGCGTGCTTGGTATTTCATTTCAGCTTTTGATGAACCAGTTCCTAATGATATCACTAGAAATCTCCCATAGTCCATAGGTTTCACAGGAAAGACGTCTGGATTCGCCTTCCTTATTTCATTTGTAACTTCACAAAGAGCAAGTGAAGTCTGCAAGGACAAAATGTTTTAAGTGTTTAAGTTATTTTTTTTATAATCCCGAAGTTTACTTTTAAAATCAATGGTATAAATTGACAATCTGGTAATATAACTCCTCCTATCACATTTACCGGATTATTTGCAGCCATTCCGCCATCTATAAGGTTGAATTCCCTAGTTCTGCCCGCAGCGTTCTTGGTTTCAAAATAATGAGCTGGAAGATAAGTTGGTGCTGCTGAAGTTCCAATGCATATGTCAGAGAGTAAGGCATCGTATGATGGCTTCTTTTTCACCTGCCAACAAAAATAAGCACATCATATTATATTACAACATATATGAGTAATTTGCTTAAATAATTTTTAGTCGTGAACAACTTTTACAATATTTTGACATATAGAATATTCTGGAATATACTAAAAATTTGAGTTAGTTAATATACCAAAGACGGTGAATTACCTTAAAGTTGGAGAAGATAGCTGGCTGGAGATTCTTGATGTCAAATGTGGGAATTACAACATTAGTCAACGTGTCGTGCAGTTTTTTGTTGCCCAGCCTTTCCCTAATCAAGCGATGCAAATACTTGCCATTGTATTTTGGTCCTGCTAGAGCTTTGATAATCTTTGTCATATTAGGAAAAATTGGCCAACTGTCGTTTAAACCATTAGAGCAAAAATTATTATGAATATCCAAAATATAAAAAATTAATTAAGTGGACATAATTAACATGTAATTAATTAAGCATGCATTACGTGTTTTGGGGGAAGATTTTAGGGCATTGATTAATGTAGAAGTCTATAACATCTTTGGCAGCGAACAGTGGGCGGTTATTCTCGTTTGGGGCTGCGAGCATAGCAGTCACAAGACCACCTGTGCTTGTTCCTGCAATCACATCAAAATAGTCCGCGATTCTTGCATCTTCACCATCCAGCTTCTGCAGTACCACCAATGACATTAATCTTATTAGTACTTAATTGGGAAAATAAATCACTTAAAAGTACGATTATAACACAGATGGTAAAGAACTTATATATATTGAGAGAAAGTCTTATATACCTGAAGTTCAGATTCGAGGAAAGCAAGAATGGTTGCCGGAATGAGGCCTCTTATTCCGCCCCCATCGATACTGAGAATTGTGACTATCTTTCCAAAGACTGTGGGGGGCTCTACTCTACCGCTTCTTTCCATCAGATCAGCTAGAGAGAGAGAGAGAGAGAGAGAGAGAGAGAGAGATTTCTGAGTTATGCTTTGAGAGTAGTAGTCTTGGTATTTATAACGCCAGCTTTCGTGTATGCGTGTTTCTGCATGGTAACCCATCTTCCGGGAAATATGCATGCAACCTCCCCTTAGATAAATTTCCAACGTGTGGATAATAGCCCATGCTGAATTGCTGAGCCGATCCTTCAGAAATTAGGCGAATTAATTAATTATAGCCGTATTTAATTGACTATTTTAACTGTAGAAGTCGGACTGATGATTAATTCTAGTCTTAATAGTATCCAAATGTAACACAACAATCCGGCAAGCTTATATACGATTTAGAGAGATGACCGACTCCACAAGAACTGTAGAGGAATTTCCACACAAAACTTCGTAGCTAATTCACGAGACTTTTTGCTTATGATCCAAATTATTCTTATTACAAAATATTTTATAAACATAATCTCTATAAGAAAATCACTAAAATTACAATGGATAGTCAATCAATTATAACAAATAAATAAATGGTTTGTAATATTTTTACTGTATTAATATATTTCTGCATGCAATAAATAGACGGTTCGTAATACTTTATTGTTTTTGTAAAGTTCGATGGCTAGAATCTCCTCCAAAATTTTATGCAACCAATATCCAGCTTGATGAAGCTCTTGCGTATGTAATATATTCCAACATGCAATATTGACACATACACCTCTTGAGATTTTTTGAGTTTTCACAAAACCCTCTCAAATTTTGAAAGTAACAGAAATACCCCTTGATGTTTCAAAATCATTTCACAAACCCTTTCTGTTAGGGTTTCGTAGTTTTATGCTGACATCAGCATAAAATAATTTTAAAATTAACCTTGTATAGCTATTCTAGTTAAGAATAAGATATCCCACACCTATAACAAATGGGGTGTGATATTCACACACCCCATTTTACTTTTCACACATCCTTATAATTTTTGGCCGTTGGATCATATGAATTGAAGAAAATCAATGGATAGAAATTAACAAGAGGTGTGTAAGAAGTAAAATGGGGTGTGTGGATAGCACACCCCTAACAAAAAACCCCAATTCACCCATCTCTTAAGTTGAAGACTACATCTCCTCTGCTCGGCACTTCTTCGAATGGTTCATCCATACAGTGTATGGTTTGGTGATGATCAATTTGTGTTTCCCAGCTCAGCTTTCCTTTTGGAGATTTAGGTTTGCTTTGCTTTATGAGGTTAAGCTTCATTTGTTAGTTTTTGCTTCTAAATGTGGAGTTTTGGGTTCGAAATTGATGGTTTTTTTATTTTTTTATTTAAGATATTTGTTTGCTTTGCGTTATGATTTTTACTTAATTTTGTGTTTCTTGTGAAGTTAAGCTTTTTTATTTTTTTTTTAGATTATATTTTTTTTATAACAAGAGTGAAGCGTGAGGGTTAAAAAGTCAGAACATTGGCATTTTCCAGGTTTATAGGTTGGTTTTCAATTTCTGGATTTAAAGCGGACCGACTTTTATATTTTGAGGTTTACTTTATGAATAAAATAAAAATGAACGTTGCCTTCTCAAGTATTTCTTCATAACTATCTTGATGTGTTTGCATGTAATATTCTAGTGAGTAGGTGTTTTTTTTTTTTTTTGTGAAATAGTGAGTAGGTGTTGGGTTTTCACTTATGTGTTCCCGGTTCGAAACTTTTTATCTCCTAAGTTATTGTAATAGTTTCGAACTCTCTCCCTTCCTTTTAACAATAAGAAAATTTAAAAAATAAATAAATACCCTGATGCGTCTGCTATGAGGTGTAAATATAGTTCCTTGAGAAACTTTGCTTATTTTTCCAATAATTAACTGATCATGGATGTATATGTGGCTGCAACAAGATTTTGTCTCGACCGCTGCCAAGGTCTTTTAATTATCATTAGGTTTATGGTGTGCGCGTCAAACAGTCAAAGGTCTTTTCATTTGCGTGCTTAATCATGCCTTTCGGATTTCTGATGCATATTTTGATCTTTATCTCTAACTGTTGGGTGACATAACATTGCAGAATTCTTCAAGTTTTTGGCGATTATGTGCAGTGATTTCAACGAAAAAAATATTAATAGTGTTTTTATATAATAAGCATCATCTAATCAAAACTTATAGGCAAACACTATTTTAAGCCCGTAAGAGGGTTTATACGTAATTAAACTGGCATATATAGCCTCATGCATAAATGGGAACAATTATAGAGAAATGTTAAGGAGACTCTTGACTTTTCGTGAATTTTTTTGCTACCTTACAATATCACCGCGCTAACATTTTAAAATATTGTGAGAAACATAAGATAACAGAAAATTCATATGGAGCGTCTCACTTTTAACATAGTTTTATGAGCTTTTCTCATAATTATATATTGGATTTGTTCAATGTCATGCAGCCGTATTTTATTAATTCAGTTCAAAAAACAGAAAAAGCGATTGAATTTATTCGATGTCAACCAATTGGTCTTTATATATGGCAGTAGCCAATTCAACAATATGAGGTTGACAGATAGGATAATATGTAACTTTATCCAATCGTACTTCAAATTCTTCTTTTTAAAAAGTGAGATGAATAGTCATCTCTTAGTTTGCAAAAATAATTAGACTCTTAACACGTGCCTTGAAAAAAACAAACCAAAACAGCCATATGTTGGATTAAATCAAACTGTTGAAATAATCCAAACCCTAAGGAATAATCAACCTTTCAATTCGGGGTTTGGAATAAAAGGAACAAACGAATTATAATCTGTCGCAATTGAAGGATTCTTTCTTCCTTATTCTAAACTTAGTTTTGGTTTAAATCGATTAGGGTGGACATGAAGGTGCTTCTTAGGGTGGGGACAAATTCTTTCTTCTACACAAGAAGAACTTCGAGTTGCGTCATCTGTCTAATAAGGGTACGTTTGTTATATTGGATAATTTCATACTAGATTAACTTCAAAAACTAAGCTGGACTGATTTAGACTATATTAAATTAGATTGACATAGTAAAGTGTTTGATATAGTATCGAACTAAAAAACAGAGTAATAAAAATGAGTGAAAAAAGGACCCAATTTGAACAATCACAAGAAATTAATTCCATACAACATCATAAATTATCTAACCCACAATGAAATCCTAAATTGCAAAATACCAGAAGGCGAAATCACTAAGTAGAATATATCAATGAAAATCAAAATCGGGTTTTACTGGGATGCAAATTAGCCGTACCTAGTGCTTGGTTAGGCGCCCCATGATTAGGAATGGACAATGATTATGACGTGTAGGTAATCGCAGTTATTTACTCATAATTGTTTATACTTATACCCGCATAGT
Organism: Malus asiatica; assembly: GCA_033882615.1. Lineage (NCBI taxonomy): Eukaryota > Viridiplantae > Streptophyta > Magnoliopsida > Rosales > Rosaceae > Malus > Malus asiatica. The sequence goes on from CM066498.1 coordinate 8,097,874, forward strand.
CGTTTACCCGTTGAATAATTGTCTAAACGGTTATATCCATACCCGTAACCATATATAAATGGTAAACCATACCCATAACCACATATGTATTTAACCCTAACCGTATACCCGTTTACCCATTTTTTTAACCCATTTACCCCTTTTTCTCCTATTTACATGTTTTTTTAACCGTAACTGTATACAACTCCAATAATTGAAATAATAATTTACGAACAATATTTTTAACTGTTATCAATGAAGGTAATATGATATATTTGCTAAGAATTGATCTGTTACTAACAAAATACCTCTCATTACTTGAGCAAGCATATTGGAAAGAAAATTCATGTATTTCAGACATATTTTTCTTATATACCCAAGCAAGTCTTCAATTATAACATTCATACGATTACAAAGTAAAGCTTCTAAAACTCAAGGTAGTCATTATCTTAGGTTGAGTATATTATAATCAATATGCACTAAGACTGGATGTTATAAGCACTAGCACTGGAATCAATAAGCATTAGCACTAGATGTTATAATTGAAATGGATGTTATAATCAACATGCAATTTCTATGGAACGTGAATGTTGTGATTTAGCTTAGCTTAGGTTTTTTGTTTTTTAATTTTATGTATATATTAAAATAAACGGTAAATGGATACCCGTTTATAACTGTAGTTAATACCCATAACCGTCCATATAAATTTTACGGGTAAACGGTTACCCATAATTGTAACCGTGAAATTCGGACGGGTAACTACGATTACCCATAACCGATGGATATTTGCTCATCCCTCCTCCTAATGTCCCTAGTCTTCTTGGGGAGTCGCCTCTTGATGGCCCTAGTCTTCTTGGTGAGTCGCCTTATGCCTTTGGCACATCACTGTCAACACAACATCTTAATGAAAAGCCTCACCAGACTGACCCAAAGAGATTCATTAGATCGACCCAAAGAGATTTCAAAAGAAATTAGACCGACCCAGAAAGATTTTAGAAGATTTTGTTGGCATGAGTTGCACTTAGCCTCATTAAAGTTAGTCTCCTTTTGCACCAAACACGGACTAATAAGTCAGTTTACTCTAGTGAAACTTAAGGACGCCGAAGAAACACACCCTAAGTGTTAGCCATGTATTATCTAATAGATAATTATCTGTCTTGAGGTGGACCTAAGTATTTGTCACATTTTGAATAGACTGATGCACACTACTAAACACACTAATACTCTTCTCAACTTACGTAAGGATAATACATGATTGATAGACTAAGTATTCTTTTCGAAATTGCCACTTTACTCCAAAAGTTTGCCTTTTTATAGTGAATAGAAAAGCATGAAATGATAATACGAGATTTGTTATAAATAGGCAAAATTTATAGAGAGATAACCTTTACTCAGGACCGGAACGAAGCTGTTGCAGAGTATTGTACCGACACAAGCTGTTGCAGAGGAAGTAATGTATAGTATAGCTATTAGATATATTTCTCTTCTTATTTCTTCTTCTTATTCACTCATCTTTGCACAATTGAAGTGCTCTATTTATAGAGCTACTTCAATGGAAGATTACAAAACATTACTATTTAGCTTATGAGTATATAGTATACACATGTGATACATTACTATACACATGTGGGCAAACATACCCATTATTTACAACACTCCCCCTTGGATGCCCACATATCAACATCAGTTGCCTCATTAAAACCTTGCTTGGAAAAACCCTGTGGGAAAAAACCATAGCGAAGGAAAAAGAGTACAACTTTACCCGGATGATGTTGAGCATGCTTAGGTTGCCTCGTTAAAACCTTGATAGGAAAAACCCAGTGGGAAAAATCCTAAGCGAAGGAAAAAGAGTACAACATGCATGTATCATGGATGCTCCCCCTGAATTGTATCTCCTCCTAATTCCGCATTCTTCAAATCTGTAAGCCGACGTAATCCGATTCCCTGTACCAACTTCTGAAATGTGCACTTTGGTAGAGATTTGGTGAACAAGTCTGCTAAATTTTCATTGGAACGGATTTGTCTGACTTCAATAACTTTAGCCTTCTGAAGCTCATGTGCGTTGAAAAATCTTGGAGATATGTGTTTAGTCTTATCACCTTTGATAAATCCTTCCTTCATCTGGGCGACACAGGCTGCATTATCTTCATGGATGACAGTTGGAGTGTCTGTCTTTGAAGGTAGACCACATGAATTCCGGATGTGATGGATCATTGATCTTAACCAAGAACATTCACGACTTGCTTCATGTAAAGCAATTATTTCCGAATGATTGGAAGATGTTGCAACTAGCGTTTGCTTTGTTGATCGCCATGAAATTGCAGTATCTCCATTAGTGAACACATATCCATTTTGTGAGCGGGCTTTATGCGGATCGGAGAGAAAACCAGCATCTGCGTATCCAACAAGGATTTGTTCATTTGTGGGCTTGTCTGAGTAGAAGAGACCCATATCTGTTGTCCCACGAAGGTATCGTAGAACATCTTTGACTCCCTTCCAATGACGAATTGTTGGAGCAGAGCTGTACCTGGCTAACAAGTTAACTGAAAAAGCTATATCTGGTCTAGTACATTGTGCTAAATACAATAAAGCACCTATTGCGCTCAAATATGGTACTTCTGGACCAAGGACCAGTTCATCATCTTCTTTTGGACGAAATGGATCTTTCTTAATGTCCAAAGAACGAACGACCATTGGGGTGCTAAGTGGATAAGCCTTGTCCATGCCAAATCGCTTCAGTATTTTTTCAATGTAAGCTGATTGATGGACCAAAATTCCACTAACACAATGCTCGATCTGCAGGCCTAAACAATATTTGGTTTTCCCAAGGTCTTTCATCTCAAATTCGCTTTTCAAATATTCAGCAGTTTTGTTGAGCTCTTCAGGGGTTCCAACTAGGTTCATATCATCGACATATACTGCCACTATAGCAAATCCAGTATTTGATTTCTTAATGAACACACAAGGGCAAATGACATTGTTGGCATATCCTTCTTTAATCAAATACTCACTGAGACGATTATACCACATTCGCCCAGATTGTTTCAGCCCATATAGTGATCGCCTTAATTTGATTGAGAACATACCCCGTGGTTTGTTATTTGCTTCAGGCAACTTAAGTCCTTCTGGGACTTTCATATATATGTCAGCATCTAATTCTCCATATAGGTACGCGGTGATGACATCCATAAGTCGCATGTCAAGTTTTTCTGAAATCACCAAACTTATTAAGTAACGAAACGTAATTGCGTCCATTACAGGAGAGTATGTCTCTTCATAATCAACTCCAGGTCTTTGTGAAAAACCTTGTGCAACGAGTCGTGCTTTATATCTTGCAATCTCGTTTTTCTCGTTGCGTTTCCTTGTGAATACCCATTTATAACCTACGGGGTTCACACCAGGCGGGGTTTGGACTACTGGTCCAAAAACACTTCGTCTTTCCAAGGATTTTAATTCTGCCTGGATTGCATCTTCCCACTTAGGCCAATCTTGTCTCTGTTTGCATTCATCAACAGAGCGGGGCTCAATATCATCACTTAATATAATTTCAGTGGCTATTGCAAATGCAAACATGTCATCGATGATTATTTCATTTCGATCCCACAATTCATTAGTACATGCATAATTTATGGATATTTCTTTGCTTTCATGTACTTCTGTCTCTTCAGGGACATTTTCTTTTTCTGGAAGTACAGAGTCATGAATTGTGGATTTATCATTCAATTCCTTTTCTTGAATGATATCATTTGGGTTCAATTGGGCCCTCGTCTTTCTCTTTCGAGGGGTTGAATCTTTTGAACCCGAGGGTCTACCACGCTTCAGACGTGCACTGGATGAATCATTCGCTGCCACTTTATTTTGTCCAACAGGGACATCAATTCTTGCAGGTGCGTTTGCAGCCGGTATATATGACTGTGTCACTTTCGAAGCATCATTAAATGCATCTGGCATTTGATTAGCAATACCTTGAAGATGAACGATTCTTTTCACTTCGTTTTCACATTGAGTGCTTCTTGGATCAAAATGAGATAAGGTGGGAACAACCCATGTTAGCTCTTGTCGTTCTTCTGGAACGGTCTTTTCTCCCCCTAATGACGGGAAAACTGTCTCATCAAAATGACAATCAGCAAAACGAGCTGTAAACACATCACCAGTCAAAGGTTCCAAATATCTAATGATAGATGGTGAATCAAAACCCACATAAATTCCCAATCTGCGCTGAGGTCCCATTTTAGTTCGTTGTGGTGGTGCAATAGGCACATAAACAGCACAACCAAAAACTCGTAAATGTGAAATATTTGGCTGATGTCCAAACACGAGTTGTATTGATGAGTATTGGTGGTTGGCTATGGGTCTCAATCTAACCAATGATGCAGCATTTAATATGGCATGTCCCCATGTAGAAACTGGCAATTTCGTTTTCATGAGCAGAGTGCGGGCTATTAATTGAAGCCGCTTGATAAATGCCTCTGCTAACCCATTTTGAGTATGGACATGAGGAACAGGGTGTTCAACATTAATGCCCAGTGCCATACAGTAATCATCAAAGGTTTGAGACGTAAATTCACCAGCGTTATCAAGTCGAATGGACTTAATGGGATGATCTGGGAACTGTGCTCGCAACTTAATTATCTGAGCAAGAAGTCTCGCAAAAGCTACATTTCGAGTAGACAATAGGCAAACATGTGACCATCTGGTAGATGCATCAACCAAAACCATAAAATATCGAAATGGTCCACAAGGTGGTTGAATAGGTCCACAAATATCCCCTTGAATTCTTTGCAAAAATGATGGGGATTCATCATCAACCTTTAGTTGTGATGGTCTAATTACCAACTTCCCTTGGGAACAAGCCTTGCAAGGATTATCATTCGAGACATTAATGTGTTTGCTCAGTAATGGATGTCCATTAGAGTTGGTAATGATTCTACGCATCATGGTAGATCCTGGATGACCTAAACGGTCATGCCAAAGCATGTAAACCTTTGAATCAATGAACTTCTGGTTCATGACAGTATATGCCTCAACTGTCTTTATGTATGTACAATACAATCCACTCGATAAACCATACAATTTCTCCAATATACGCTTCTGGGTATCATTGGAGGTAATGCATAAATATTCCACATTTTCTACACTTTTCGTTTCAAGGTGGTATCCATTTAGACGTATGTCTTTAAAACTCAACAAATTTCGAATGGACTGAGTAGCATATAATGCATTCTTTATAGACAATATTGTTCCATTTGGTAACATAATCTGAGCTTTTCCTGAGCCTTCAATTACATCTGATGGTCCTGATATTGTTGTTACCTTTACTTTTGCAAGTACCAAATTCGAGAAATACTTTCGATCTCGAAGTATTGAATGCGTGGTTGCACTATCTGCAAGACAAAAGTCTCCGCCATTGATCTTGTTTTGAGAATAACCATAATTTTTATCCATGATCTCTGAGTAAAGAAAAAGCAGTTTATTCATACTGGAATACTACTTTTATTGAATTGAAAATGCGAGCATTAAACCACAGGTACAAATAACATGAGTACATTAAACATAAATAATTCAATCGGACCCATAAACTTCATTCCCTCTTTCATTAATAAAGTCTGTAGCATCCAGGTGGGTTGTGTTTAACTGTCCTGATAAATTGGTCACTGGATCAGGGGTTTCCATTGGTTTAGCCTGGTCAAGGAAATTGATCTCGACACCCTTCTCCTTGAAGGAGGCTTGATATAGTTCCACCAGATGCTTTGGGGTGCGACAAGTACGCGCCCAATGTCCGTTGCCACCACACCTATGACAACCTCCTTCATGATTTCTAGGAGTGTTCACATGAGCTTTTCCTTTCTGGCGATTGGTATTTTTAAAGCTCGGGCCTGGATTATACCTTGGAACCTGGTTGTGAAACTGGACACCATGGTTCTTGCCTTTCCCTTTCCACCGACCTTGCTTGTAGCCACGTCCTCGTTTGTAATTATTGCCACGGGAGGATATGGTATTCCTTTCAAGGGAAGCAACATTCACTTCTGGGAACGGTGCTGATCCAGTAGGTCGGGAATTATGATTTTTCATGAGAAGCTCATTGTTCTGTTCAGCTACCAGGAGCACAGATATCAGCTGGTTGTATTCAGTGAAGCCTCGCGCTCTATACTGTTGTTGCAGTACCATGTTAGAGGCGTGAAATGTGCTGAAAGTCTTTTCCAATAACATCTCCTCAGTGATAGTATCCCCACAGAGTTTCATCTGAGAGGTAATTCTGAACAACGCTGAATTGTACTCAGCCACTGATTTGAAATCCTGGATCCTTAGGTGAGTCCAGTCATAGCGAGCCTTTGGAAGAATCACCGTTGTCTGGTGATTGTATCTGCTTTTCAAGGCATTCCAAAGGGCTAGCGGATCTTCAACCGTTAAGTACTCACTCTTTAATGCCTCATCAAGATGGCGACGAATAAAAATCATGGCCTTTGCCCGATCTTGAGAGGATGAACTGCTCTCTTCCTTGATGGTATTTCCAAGATTTGCTGCTTCCAGATGGATCTTGGTATCCAGTACCCATGTAAGGTAATTCTTTCCAGTAATGTCCAGGGCAGCAAAATCAAGTTTTGCCAAGTTTGCCATTTTCTTTTCTGAAAGAAAAATAAGGTGTGTAAGAACTTGCAGTAATATGTGTACTGGAGAAATATATTGTTAGAACTTCTGGTTCTTACAAATTTTTGATCTTGAGGCCAAAATGATAAGTACTCGAAACTTCAGGCTCGAGATTTACACAATTAATGAGAAGGGCAATTGTACCGCACCATTCTCATCGAAATAAGTATAGGATGAACGATTATTCCGCAATACTTTAAACAGCAGGAAAATTTAAATATGTAGAGCAAGGTGGACGATTATACCGCACCACCTGAAATTGCGATAAAATTTAAATATGCAAAGCAGGGTGGACGATTATACCGCACCACCTAAAATTGCGATAAAATTTAAATTGCGATAAAATTTAAATATGTAAAGCAGGGTGGGTGATTGTTTCACACCACCTAAAATTGCGATAAAATTAAATATGTAAAGCAGGGTGGGTGATTGTTTCACACCACCTAAAATTGCGATAAAATTAAATATGTAGGATAGAGCGGGCGATTATACCGCTCCACTTAAAATTCGCAGTAAAATTAGATCTGCAGTCCAAGATAGGCGATAGAACCGCACAATCTTGGATTGCATAAATAATCAGTGGGTTAGTAGTCAATATCTACACCAAACAAGAAATCAAATATATAAGTGACTGTTAGTTGGAGAACTAGAAGTAAACATGGTGCAAACAGTTCTTCGCGAGGGTATACCCAACAATTGAGGGAGAGGAAGAAGAAGAACAGTAAAAACCTTAGAGGAAACATTTTTTTTTCTTTCGGTGAAGGGAAAAGAGAAATGATTATAGAGTCGTGCTGATAACGTGTTATAAATAGGCAAAATTTATAGAGAGATAACCTTTACTCAGGACCGGAACGAAGCTGTTGCAGAGTATTGTACCGACACAAGCTGTTGCAGAGGAAGTAATGTATAGTATAGCTATTAGATATATTTCTCTTCTTATTTCTTCTTCTTATTCACTCATCTTTGCACAATTGAAGTGCTCTATTTATAGAGCTACTTCAATGGAAGATTACAAAACATTACTATTTAGCTTATGAGTATATAGTATACACATGTGATACATTACTATACACATGTGGGCAAACATACCCATTATTTACAACAAGATTCATTTTTGGGCTGCTAGAGCAATTGCCTTTTTAGAGTGAATAGTAAAAGCGATTGCTTGTCATCACCATTACCCTTCCTCAACAGGTAGGATAGCTCTAATGTGGGAGGCAAAAATGTAAAAGCATGCATAGATTTCAAATTTTTACACCAAAATTGCCTTCTCAATTTTGAATGATGAAAGGTAATTTATTTTTATACTGATGTGTTTTCATAATTAATTATTTTAAGAAAACTGTTATTAGCACTCAAAAAAATCTCATTTAAACTCCTCACAAATGTATTTTTCTTTCTAATTATACAAAGTTTAGAGTGCAAAATGAGATTTTTGGAATACCAGTAACAATTCCCAATTTTAATTCTGAATATGTTAACACTTTATTTGAGTTCAGGTTTATTTTTTTCATTCGATTCTTGGTGGTAAACACTTGGGACATGCCTATTTATTTGGGCATGTTTACTTACCAAGTTATCAGAATAAGGATATGAAGAATTTGGTATGAAATAAACAATCACATTTTAATCTCATTTCTCATTGATTTTTTCATCTTTCAAGTATGAGAATACCTAGATGCATTTATGTTTTCCATTCTTTTTTTTTTTTTTGGGGGGGAAAAACTGGATAATAGCATAACCAGGGCCGAAGCCAGAGAAGTACAGAAAGCCACCCCGGGCCAATAAGAAACAACAACGAGAAATAGGTAAAGCTACGACATGAAGACATTCTCCTGTCACCTATAGCTCGTTATACAAAAAAAAACTATGAAAGAGGGCAAGGGAGACCATCCTTGTTAAGTACACGGACAAACGAAGATGGGGGTCGATGGACCCAGACAAAGTTGCACATCTTCACTCCAGCATGCGACACCACAAAATCCGCTACTCTATTGGCTGATCATGGAACCCAAGACCAGTCACATGATTTGAAACCCGCAACAACCCTACGAATTTCCATCAAGATTGGGAACACCTCCCAATTACTTAGTTCAATATTTCTCATTAGCCAAGTGATAACCTCCTTCAAATCCAACTTCACCACAACCTGCTCAAAACCCCGCTGCCCATCCACCATACAACCTTCCAAAATCCCCTTCGCCTCAGCCATCATCGCAGAGGGTGCCCAAATTTCTCTTCTCCTTACCACTAAGCAACAAGAAGCAGAATCACGAATTACTGCACCGACATGGCAACCCCCGTTCACCCCCTTCCAACTAGATCCACATTTACCTTGACTGCCCCATCCACCGGCGAAGAACAACACTACTGCAGGATATTAAGCAAAATCCGACATAAAATGGATGCAATGGTGGATATACTAAGCGACATAATTGCCAGTGTCAATAAATTAATTTTCCAACAGCAAATACTCTACAACCGATAGAACTTGTGTCGGATATATGCGACAATAAATATTAAACTACTGTTGTTCTCGGCTACCACCTTGGCCAATGTACCCCTGGATGATTTCCTGGAAGACCTAGCACCTGAAAAGCTTGCATATGACACCATCGTTGGTATCACCCCATGACCATAACCTCGAACCCTATTTCTAGTCTCAGAACCCATCTGCTCAACATAAATCTATATTTTAACCTCAGAGGTGTCCTCTTCTCCAGACTCCACAATTGACTGAATTTGACTCCCCATATATGTCTTGCAATATAATATTCAAACAAAATAATAAAAGATTATTAAGAGTTGAAATATAGAAAAATAAATAAGATTCATAAAAATAGATTCATCAATCCAAACAGAACGATAAACAAGGTTCATAAAAACACATATTCTGTGTTTAAACAAATGCAATATTATTGTTTAAATAATGTGTTAGAACACAAATTCATCAATCCAAATAGAAAGATAAATAAGAATTAAATACAAATAGTCATAATCTGAATAGAGTTATAAATCATTTACCCTCTCTGCTATGACGATTCATCAATCCAAGAATCATCTTTATAGGTATGGGTAGCTCGAAAAAAAGAGATGGGATCCGGCTCCTTCCCATGCTTGTTCTTCTTTAAATATGTTAAAAGAAAATAACAAATACATATTAACCCCATATTATAAATAAAAAAATAAAAAAAACTACATATATTACAAATTAGCGACACATACAAGTTCCTTGCAAACCCGAGCAAACGTTTTGAACCAGTTGTATGGTTCATCTTTTTTAACTCCTGATTATACTTTTTTTCTCTGCCACCTCCTGAAAAGTAAAGAAAAACCTTATAAGACAAACATATTTCAATACCAAATATCAAATCATTAATTTTTTACCTTTTTTAGGATTATCCCAATACGCTAACATCTCGGCCCACTCACCACCATCCACACCAGAGGGAGGTTCTAAGCGCTCATGCTCTTGTCTTTTGGTGTAATACTCCGCTTTTAAACAATTACGGTATTCCTTGTATGCATGATTTGCAACATGGAGATTCGTGTTATGAATCAATGGCATTTTGTCGCAGTCTTCATCAAGAAAAATGATATTCCCCTATATTCATAAAAACAAACATGTTAGTACAGATCCGAAATATAGTCTTGAAATATAGAAGTACAAAACGAAAATATATACTTTAATTCTTTCCCTCAAAACTTCCTTATCATTTTCAGGAACCAAGCGCCAATCCCTCTTCAATGGAATATGTCTTGGATCCTCAATGTCACGGCCCGTCCCGGAATTATTAATTCCGAGGACGTGAAATGACCAATACGACCTTAAATGGGATTAAGGTGTGTAAATGTATGACATGTGTTTTATCTAAGTTCCTAAACTATTATTAATTAGATTATTACCTAGTGTTAGGAACTTAAGCTAAGATTGGATTTACACATGTATGTGTTAATTTGTGTTTGGAGTGAGGTAGGGCCTCACACCCTAATTCCCTCCCCAATTCCCGTATACTGTCATTCACTCTCTCTCTCTCTCCTCCCTCACGAAACTCTCAGTTCTCTCTCCCTCTCATTCGAACTCACACGGACCACCACAAAACCACCCTAAATCTATACCAACGACGAATCTAAGACCACCATTGGAACCCTGAAGACTTCACGATCACGATGGTATCCATTTCAGGTAAGTTTTACTTCGGAAAACCTAGATTCTAAACTCCCCATGAAAGTGTATTGTTCATGAGCTTTGAATTGGTTGTGTTTTAGGCCAAACTAAGCTCACAGTGAGCTTTAGGAAGTCCCAAGGAAGCTCGGAGTATGTTGTTTGGAAGTTTTGGACGTCGGGATCACCACGTTCAAAGTTGGCCGGTTCTTGTGGAATTTTTCCGGTAAGATTTCGTAGTTTTTAGAGCTTTAAAGTAGTATATTATGATTCTACATGTTGAGGGCTTCAATTTGATATATTATACGAAGAAAATGGGTGAGAAACGAAGGAGAACAAGGCATTTGAAAAATGCCCAGAATCCGGCCACCGGAGAAAAACCAGTCCGGCGAACCAAGGTTGGGGATGATGCGCGTGGGGGCGCGTGGGCCGTGCTTGTCCTGGCGCGTGGGGGCGCGTGGCACATCAAAAAAATAATCTAAAAATATGTCGACGTCCGTGACGTCGAGTAGATCACTGTGGTATATTCATATACCCAAATTGAACACCGTATGAGAAAGTTATTGAGGATTGTTGGTTAGGTGTTCAAATAACGTTTTATAATTTTCGCATTAGGTGAAAATATGAATTGATGATCCGACCGTTGGATCGTCACCAAACTTTGATACGTTGTAATACGTAATATTTGAGGATTATAGAAACTTACGGATTGGGAATCCGATTTACGGATCTTCCGGAATTGGAGTTGTAAGTCCATAATATAAAATGTTAACCGTCACTTAATTTTGGAAATTGACGGAGATCCGACCGTTGGATGGTAATAAAATTTTAGGATGTTGTCCTAGAGATATATTGTGGACCTTTGGAAGTTATGGATTTAAAATCTGAGTGGCAGATCTTCCGGATCGATCTACGTAGTGACGTATTTTATATAAGTTATATATTCTATCGATATGAATTCTGAGGTTGGATTTGATTACTGTTCTAGGCGGCGATTGTCGTGACGCCTTGATGTGTGGTGCTAGGGAGTTGTTGGACGAACTCCAGGTGAGTGGGCAGTTTTGTTTTCCGTATACATATATACTTGCCGTTTTCCCAGAAATTGAAAATGCATGAAATTATGCTTTAAATGAAAATGTATAAAAGTATATGAGATATATTAGTTGAAATGCCATGCATAGAAATATGTGAAAAGTATATAGAATTATATGAAAAACGTGAATTGAAACGCTATGCATGAGAGTATATGAAAAGTATATAGAAATGTGAATCGAATTGCCATGCATGAAATGAGATGAATTGTTATATGATGCATATGAATGAATGGTGCGGCGGACGCACAAGTGAGTATCAGGTGGGTATTTAATTACTGTTATGATGATGTTGATGTATATTGAGCTCAAATCCTGCACCATGGTTTAGTGCTTATAGTATTCACCGCATCGCACGCTCGCCTTGGATCCAAGTAGATGCTGGTCGCACAGTCCACGCGGAGTGGGTGCGACGGGCCAGTCGAAGAGTGTTAGTGAGATTTCGACTGGTGGGTGACCTTAGATTATGTGCACAAATGATTGATGAGAGAAGCATTAGAGCGTAATATTACCATGAGTCGTACAGACTACATTAGGTGGTTCCGACTGATGTGCAGAAGGCCGGACAGGTCACAGAGGTGACTCCGACAGAGTGTGAGAGTGATAGATTTTGAGCTCTAGGTTCAACCGTACAGGGCTATTAGAGGGCCTACGGTTGATTACTTTCTTGCACCTGATATGATTATTGTTGATGCATCCATACTTAACTGTTGAATTAGACATGGCATGACATGATTGATAAAGAAAAATGTTGAGATAGTAAAAGTGAAGTATTGAGAATATATATGTATATTTATATTTTACATTTCTGGGAAAGTATACAAGTTTTACGGAGAGGGGTTACAACGTTTTGAGAAATGTTTGGATTTGGAAAAGAATTGTTTTACTGACCCACTCAATTTTGGTTTTGCGCCCCTCCAGGTTCAGGAATCACAAAGGTGTGGTGACTACAAGAAATTCGACGGTGTTCTGACAGTTTGAACAAAATTAGGACTCACCTTCGGGTGTATCAACTTATAAATTGTATCTTAAAGCTTCCGTACTGTGCAAATGGTTACGTCACTCTCACGTGACGGCCAGCATGCCCTCCTTCGGGACGGGGTGTGTCAATTGGTATCAGAGCAGGGTTGCAATCTTGGACATTTTGAGAAGTTCTAGTGAATTCTGTCAGAACTACACCGCCTCGTAGCAAACCACGTAGTTAGAGGAACTTAGTCTCCCTGATTTAGCGGTTTAGGGGAAACTATTATTATGGTGATTCAGTATATTATCAAAATGGACATTTTAAGACGGGTTATGAGTTGAATTTGAATCACCTTATGAAATGATGAACTTGAGGGAACAAAGTGACGGATTAACCAATTGGAAAAGATGTTTCGGATTATGCAAGTTAAAGGAAATTTCCTTCTGACAGGTGGGTCGAGACGACTACCTGGTTTTGGTTATGAATTTGTATCCTGGTGGAAACAGGAGTATGATTTGTTGTCACCGGAGGAACAGTCGATTGAGAATTGTTTAAGGAAAAGTTTATCCCTCCGGCATTTATCGATGGTAGTAAGCAAGAGTTTGCAATTGAGAATCAAGGAAGTTGACGATAAATGAATATTATAGAAAGTTTTCAGACTAGCCTCGTTTCCATTCGGATATTGCTGCTAATGTAGTGGAGGTGTTATGTTGTTTTAAGCTGGGTGGAAAAAGGGAAGTGGTATTTTGGGTGACCACTATCCATTGTAGTTCTTATTAGGAGTATGCTAGATGTTGTTGAGCCTTGAGGACTCTGAGAACATGATCAACGAGAGTAGAGAAGAATAAGAAAAGATTGGGAATTAAAAGAAGACGATAAAGTTAATGATTCGTCATATCAAGAATATCGAAGGATTCAGAGTTTAAAAAGAAGTGAAGCTAGAGTTAATTCTTCCAGCAGAGGTTTTAACGCCACTGGTCAGAGGCGAAGTGATGGATATACTGGTAATCCCAGATTTTAGAGACAAGGTGTCTCGAGTAAGGGAAATGTACCTTGTGCAGCAGGTACAAAAATTAACACTTTGGGAAGTGTGAAATTAATGAATGTGTTTATGTGAACAGAGGGGACACAAAATTGTGAATCGTCCCTAGAATCAGTTGTACTCAACAATTTTCCATGATATCATAGTGTCGATTCAGCAGAGTTATGGACTTAGTAGTTTGGTCGGATTGACCGTGAGTACAGAGAGATTTGATGAGTTATATGTTCAGCCGTACAGACCATGAGAAGTGGATTCGACTGACACATGAGAAATTGGTGAGTTATAAGCTCGGCCGTACCGACCACGCGGAGTGGATCCGGCCAACGTATTATTGAGATAAGAGTTGAATCAGCCGTATTGGTCATTCTAGTTGACTTCGGCTGATATATTTATTATTATGTATGTTATTACCTAGAGAGTAGTAAATAAACGCGGTTGAGACGAGTGTATGTATTTTGCATTGAGTGACAAAATAGTATTATTATATCTTCGAGAGTTGTTGCTTACTTATCGAGACAACGATGATTTATCAGTATTGCGGGCTGCAGACCGTAATATTAATAACTTAGTCGTGGATTCGTTAAGTAAGTAAACCGGTAGATTATTTTATGTTAGTGTTGTACTTATTTAGAATGTTCAGTAATAATAAAGTATGTATTGGGTCAGTTAATTTTATTCCACTAGATTGATTGTTTATAGTTGTGACTAGATGGAATGTTAAGGGAAACCAGTTACTTTCCATCGATCTGGATGACCAGAGATTACTTTTGTAAGTATGCAAAGTGGATTGAGTCAAGCCGTTATTTATGCTGTGAGTGCAAAGAGATTGTTTTTGAAAGGCTGCCCAAAAATACTTAGTTCCTGTGGTACTAAAGGATATTGCTCGGAGAAGTGTGAAAAATGAAAAAGGGATTAGACTTTCTTGATGTCTTCCCTGAAAGTATACCTGGATTGCCTTCAGGCAGAGATATGAGGTTCACTATTGATTTGTTGCCAGGTATAAATTTATGTTAAAGATTGGTTCATGATGAGTTAAGGGAATTGGAAATTCAGTTGAAAGAATTGGTTGATAAAAGTTTCATTCAACCTAGTACAACACTTTTGAGGAGCACCAGTTTGTTGGTGAGAAAGAAAATGGACTTAGAGATTGTTCATTGATTATAGACAATGGAATTGGTAACGATCGAGAACCATTATCCATGATAATGTACTGATGTTTAGTTGATAAGCTCAGAGATGTTTGTGTAATTTCAAAGATTGATTGAGGTCTGGTTATTACCAATTAAAGATTTTGAGCGACATTGATCATAAGATGGTTTTCTGGATTTGTTATGATCTTTAATGAGCTTTGGTGATGCTATACGGATACTCATGCTGTTTTATGAGTTGATGGATGAAGTATTCCAGGAATGCCATGATACATTGTTATCGTTTTCGTTGATGATATTCTGGTATACTCTGAGCCAGAGCAGAGCATGTAAACGTATTAAGTCGGTGGAATAAAGATTGGAAGAATGTCGATTGTATGCTAAGTTTAGCAAATGCGAATGTTGGATGAATCAAGTGGCATTCTAAGATTTGTTATATCTGCTTAAGGTATTCAAGTGAATCCTTAAAAGATTGCAGAAATTGAGAAATTGGAACAACCACAAGCCATAATTGAGATTCGAAAATTCTTAACTTGTCAGGCTATCTTGGATGGTTGTGAAAGAGTTTTTAGTCATTGCTTTGTCATTGACGAGACTGTTGAGAAAGGAGGTTATGTATGAGTGGGATGGAAATTGTGAGCAAATGATTTAACAACTGAAGTATTTCCTCACTCATGCACGCATTTTGGTATTCCCAGAGAATAGTGGTAATCATAAATTTTTAGTGATGTTTCTTGAATGGTATTGGAGGCATGTTGATGCAAATGTTAGGGTGATTGCATACGTTTCACGATAAATGGAACTTCATGAGATGAATTACCCTATGGGTGACTTGGAAGTCATGATTACCATTCTTGCTGTGAAGTTATGAAGGCATTATATTTGGTAAGAATGCAAGATTTTTACGAATCCAAAAAGTCTTCAATATCCATTACTCGGAAGGATTTTGATCTGAGGTAGCGAAGGTAAATTGAATTGTTTAATGTATATGATTGTACGACCAGGGTGATCGTAAAATTGTTCTAGCTGATACACTTGGTGAAAAGATTGCAGTAAGATTAATGTCTGGCACGTTTGCCAAGAGTATCATCTTGTGGATTGAAAATCAACGGAAGAAAAGTTAAGAATGAAAGATCGAGAAGAAGTTATACTTGTTAATTTTCAAGTTAGGCCTGTTTGGTAAGGTCGTACTCGAAACTTAAATGTT
Source organism: Malus asiatica (assembly GCA_033882615.1). Lineage (NCBI taxonomy): Eukaryota > Viridiplantae > Streptophyta > Magnoliopsida > Rosales > Rosaceae > Malus > Malus asiatica. The sequence goes on from CM066498.1 coordinate 8,114,118, forward strand.
TGACGAGGAAATTTAAGAATTAACCAAGGCAGAGAAAGAAGGGAAAAAGAATGAGTACATGATTCGTGAATCAAATGGTATGTGGATACAAGAAAACAAAAAGTATGTGCCTAATGCTAAGGATTTAAAGTAAGCAATTTTGGACGAAGTACATTGTTTAACTTCTGCAATATTCCAAAAGTAATAAGATTTATCATACCATTCGACAGTTTTATTTGGTCAGCAAATTGAGGCAGAAAGAGATAAACCTTTGGATTGAGATAACTATTTTCTATTTCGCAGTGGAAATGGAAAGATATTACTTTGGATTATGTGTACAAGTTTCCTTGTACATAGGATGGTTATGATCGAATTTGAAGTGATAGTTGGTCAATGTACCAAGTTAGTACAATTACTCCAGTGATGAGTAATAACTTTTTCCCAGACAGGGCAACGATACTTATTTGTTTTATGGAAAAGAGAATTGGATTACAGAACTGCTGAGTTCTTAAGTATGTTGGGTGCACAATTTCCGAAATAACGCCATAAAGTCCCTGAAGCGTGTCGTGTGAATGGAATGCTTCTGGAAAAAGAAAGATTCGATCAAGAAAGAGTTTTAGTAGACCCTGAGACTATGGATGAGTCTCCTCAACGTATTCAGGTGATTAAGTTAACATTTTAAATTTTACCACACTAACTAAAATATTTTAAATAAAAGTCACCACACAAATTGAAATATAGTCTAATTAATACTTAAAAAGCATAAAGTAAATAATAAAACTATTCCATTTCATCTTTTGTTAGGTCATCGTCGGCATTGACAAAATCAGGGAATTGGGTAGGCAACGGTAATACTTCGCGAAAAGGAGTATCTTCCACGCCAACCCTTGTATGCAAATTTTCATTGTTAAGTACACGATCATCCAAATCAGGTATGACATAATCATCAATTGCATCATTATCCTTCAATACGTCAAACAAATCTCTCGGCTGTGTTCGAACAACAACATGTCAATCTTTTTTAATTGTGTCCTCCACATAAAATGCTTGTGAAGCTAATATGAAATGATCATCTTTAAATCCCAATCGATTAAAGTTTACTAAAGTAAATCCATATTGATCGATCTTCATACCTCTTGGACTTTCACAATTAACCCATTTGCACTTAAACAACATCACAGCTCGACCCTTATCTCCTACTTCGGTAGGGCCACAATATCTAACCTCAAACATGTCTATGACTCTGCCATAACAATTCACTTGCCTAATTGCACCAGGGACATTTGCAAGTACAAAGACACCACAATTTTGATTCTTATGCTTATCGTCCACATATTTTGTACGAAATTTGAACCCATGAATAATGTGACTCTTATATTTCATTATAACCCTACTAGGATAATTGGCTAGCCAATGCAAGTCTTTAGATATCAAGATTTCATTAGCATGACATCTTGAATTAATTTGTAATAAGTAAAAGGATAAAAATTGACAAGACAAATATAAACACGTCATAATTAAAATGTAAAAAAAAAAAAAGTAATAATGTGACTGTTATATTAACTCACATGTTGCTTAAACCATTATGGAACTTCCTTCTTGCTTAGCCCCTTGATTTGTCGCACAGTCAACTTTGCTCGACAATGTTGATTTTTCAAGAATTCCTCATGTTGCCTAGCCAATCAGGTCCAAATATGCTTAACTAATTTTTCAAAGTAAAGAAAATTGATAAAACATTAAGACGTATGACTAGATGGTCTTACCTTCTAAATGGGTTAACCTCATCACAATTACTTAGAATGTATATGTGGCACTAATTAAGAACATTTATCCCGAGCTCCACATTTTCTCCTGAATTTATATAACTTCCTTTAGAGTCAAAATTTGATAACCCACCAGATACTCCACGTCTAATACCATCTTCATTTCGACCTCTACAAGTGCGACCAGACTCTACATCTCTAAGATACATGGAGCAAAAGGACAAGCACTCATCCACCAACCATGCTTCAACAATAGAACATTTAGGATGACCCTTATTACGAACATAGCGCTTCAATGTTTGCAAATACCTATAATTAAAATACAAAACACAAATTATTATAATTACTAATAAAAATTATCATTATAAATTAACAAATTTTATAAAGATTTGTTAATTACCGTTCAATTGGATACATCCATCTATATTGAACAGACCCTGCAATAGCTGCTTTATCTGCCAAGTGAACTGGGAGGTGCATTGTTACATTAAAAAATGCAGACGAGAATATCTTCTCCAATTGACATAATGTCAAGGCAATTCTTGAATTCAATTACTTGAAACCTTCCTCGAACTCCTTGCTACACAATTGTCTAAAAATTGCACTAAACTCTAATAATATCATAGTAACAAATTTAGGCAAAACCGCACGTATTGCAAACGGGAGTAACTGCTGCATTAAAACATGGCAATCGTGGCTTTTCAATCCATGTATTTTTCGTTCATTCACATGCACACATCGTGAAAAATTTGATGAATATCCATCAGGAACCCAAATAGTAGACAATACTTCACAAAATGCAGTTTTTTCTTTTCTTTTCAATGTGAACAATGCTGGAGGTCAAAATGTTCTATTTCCTTCCCTATGTGGATGTGTCCATGTCTTATGTTCAAGATCTCAAAATCTGCACGTGCAACCAATCCATCGGTAGACTTTTTATCTATATCTAACAATATTCCCACTACATTGTCACATATTTTTTTTTCAATATGCATAACATCAAGATTGTGTCTAATCAATAGATGCCTCCAATAAGGTAGTTCATAAAAAATAGATTTCTTATTACACTGACTTTTACTACTTGTACTGCTCTTAGTTTGTTTTCTGCGTTGCCCAACCGAAGCATCTTTATTTGGTTTTCCAAAAGTAAATCTTAAAGTACAAAGTTCCTCAAGACATTGTAAACCAATCCACTGTCTTGGTGCACTACAATGCTCTCGCCGACCATTAAAAGATATGGTTTGCCTTCGAAACCTATGATCAACAGGAAGAAAGCGTTGATGCCCTAAATAGCTAACTTACGACTCGCCAGCAAGTAAATAGATTATTTATCATGCATGCAATGTGGACATGTTTTATATCCATGTGTACTTCATCTTGATAACATTCCATAAGTCAGAAAATCACTTATAGTCCATAAAACAGTAGTCTTCATTGTAAAATTTTGGTTAGAATACCCATCATAAATAGGCGTGCCCACCTTCCACAACTCATTCAACTCATCAATTAATGAACGCATGTACACATCAATCTCTTTACCTAGAATGCGCGGTCCTAATATTAATAGAGAGAACAACAAATTCGGTTGTTTCATACACATCTAGGGCAGTAAATTGTAAACTAAAAGCACCACAGATTATGTGCTATAGTCTTGCCTTATTTTTCCAAAAGGATTAAATCCATCACTGCCAACCCTAATCAGGCATTTCAAATTTCTGATCAAAACTCCAGATATAAATTATCTAAATGCTTCCATGTTGGAGAATCTGAAGGATGTCTCATAAACCCATCATTAGGACATTCAATTGCATGCCACCTCATATGTTTAGCCTTATGCTTCAACATATACAACCCCTGCAATCATGGTTTTAAAGGAAACTACCACATAACCTTAGATGCGATTTTTTTTCTAGAGCCATCCTCTTCATTGACATTTTTATATCTTGATTCATCACAAACTGAGCATGCGGTCAACTCTGCAGTGTCTTTCCAATAGATCATGCAATTATTGGGACACGCATCAATCTTCACATACGTCAAACCCAAGTCATTTATAAATTTTTTTGCCTTATAACAAGATTCAGGCAAATAATCTCCATCAGGCAACATTTTTTTAATTAACTCGAGTAACGTGGTGAAGATCTCGTCCAACATTCTTGCTAAACACTTGATCTGATACAATCTTACAACCGCCTCCAATTTTTTAAATTCCTTACCACCTGGCCACAAATCTTGATCTGCCTCTTCAAGCAACTTAAAAAAGTCTCGACCTCTTTCGGACGCCCTTCACCAGAAAAGGGTTTAGTAGACGACCCGACACATTCTTTCGTTAATGGTTGGACAAATACATCATTAAGAACATCATGAATACCAGTCAACCGATCTCCTATTTCAGTAGATGGCCCAACACCTTCTTCTCCAATCCCCATATTTTGCTCTCCAATGAAAGATTCCCAATGATGTCGCCACGAAGCATTTTTGTAATCTTTATCCATATCATACAACACAAGATGTTCAACAATAGTTTTTCTAACAAAAGTATATCAATTACAACATTTTTTGCAAGGACATCTAAATTTATCGGGGCCAGCGCGATTCACAACTGCTTGATCCAAAAAACAAATTAATTCCATCTATATATGCTTCCAAATTTCGCAATACTGTCAACCAACTCTTTTTCATGTTTTACCACTGTATGAGAGCAAATATTACGTTGAAACTAAGATGCCTACAATCTTTCAATCCTTGTCATGTAGGCATAACTATCAGAAATTTCAATCCCTATCTTTCAACCTCGAACTATCATAATTGCAATTTAATTTCCAAAACCTATCACAGGAAAAAAAATAAAAATAAAATAAAAGGTTAACAAAAATATGTTTATCTACACTCTTGATTATTTATTAAATTTAAGTTTTGTATAACCTCATAGCAATTAGAGTGAACTATTTAATTAATTAACATAATATATACCTATATTACTAAATATTACCAATTTACGGTATATTAAATATTGTCAATTTAACATCAATATTTACAAATAATATTTATCTCAATTTTTTCATAACAATTTAAGTAAATAAAATAAACTAATGGAACACAAATATTCCTAATTTATCTTACTAATTAAATTTAAATCTCTAAATAAATAATCTTGTGTGTTAAACAAACAATTAAACATTAAGAAGTTCAGTAATAAAACCTGAACTATTGAAGAATTATGTCATCGATCTACTCTTTACGTAATAAGCCAACTAAGAAAAGCTCCTGCAAAATCAAATCAGAAAATAAAAATAAGCCACGAAATGCTTGATGAAGAAAGAAATAGAAGATGAAAAGTATGGAAGCAAAAGAAATGAAAAACTTACTGTGAGATGAAGAGAACAAAAAGATTGAAGATGAAGAGAAGAAAAGGTTTGAAGATTGAAGATGAAGATTGAAGATGAAGATTGAAGATTGAAGATTGGGGATTGATGATTGAAGATGAAGATTGAGGATTGAAGATGAAGAAGAGAAAGAAATTTGAATGAACAACAAACTGAAAAACTTTTGGCGTAAAAATAATAAAATAGTAGTATTTTGTCGGTTATAACCGCCATAATACTAAAATAATAAAATAGTCAATTTCTATCGGTTATAACAGTCACCATTAACTTCAAAACCGCAAGAATATATAAAAACAATATTAAAAAAAAGAATTCACAAATACTGGCGGTTATAATAATTTTATGTCAGTTTGATTCGACAGTAAATATCCGCTAGGAATTCCTTTCGGTTATATCTGACATAAATTCACTTTTATCCGACACTAACCAAATGATGTGTCGGATATGTTTTATCCGACATAATGGCTTATTAACCGCCACCATCATCCGACACTTAAAGCTAATATTGTAGTAGTGCAACAAGAAGAGATCGCAGATCCGTCTTGGTTCTAGCAAACATAAGAATGTGAATGATATCAATTACTTACAAATTCATATTTTGTAAGTAAAACATGGATGGTCTAAAACTATATTAATAGAATTTTGGTTGTCAACTAAATCTCTATGAAATTATCATTCTAACCCTCTAATTAAAAATGAACAGAAAAAAAAAATATAAGTAATATAGTATTACAAACCACAAATTTGTATTGTATGTAAACCTCATAACCATGTAATAATAACATAATCACCCAACTCGCTTGCCTCTAACTCACTTGCAAATTATGTATGCTCTTCCTCTCCTACAAAACCCTAATCGTCCTCCGCCAGACCCACCACCCAACAACTTTTCCCACATCCTTTGTGTTTTCTCCCATGAGCCCTCTATCGCCAGCCCCTGCCTCTTTGACCCATGAACCCTAAACTGGAGCACCTCCCACCATGAATGGGCATACAATGTTCTGAAGGTATAAGCCTCATTATTTAGTCTCTGCATCTTATGCGAGGGTGGAGGAAGAAATTTTTAAGCATTAAAAATCTCTTGCAATTCGTTAGATGTGTCATTGAAATACATATATTAATCATGATGTATCACTCCTCGATTACTTATTTTGTTGCATTTGATTGTTTTTAAGGAAAACTAATGAAACATTATCAAAATTTTAGTTTTAAAAATGATAAAATAACTGTGTAAGTAAATAGTACCATAATTGACTTTTCAAGGTAACAATGTCCTTAACATTAAAAGTGAATAGTACCAGAAGTGTTTCATTAAGATTCCCTTGTTTTTACCCTTTTTTGCAAGGTTTGGTTTCATCCAAGTAGAGTTCCACATTATACAACTTTTGGGAGATGTACTAGGATTTGGATCCCATCCGGAATCAAATTGTGGGGATTCTAGGAACCCTCACACCTTGGCCATTCATCATACATCATGCAATAAAAAATTATTTGACTTTTTTATCTAAAAATTAAACACAAATAATATCTGACGAAAACTAGCCGCACGATGTACTATGAACAACTATGATGTAAGAATCTCTATGATTCCTTCAAAGAGGATTCAGAGAGGATCCTCATCCGAAGTACTGAAGTTAGTGATGATTTTAGTGTTGCAAGTAATAATACGATTAACGGCTATGGTGCAAGAATCCCTAGGATCTCTACAAAAAGGATCCTTATCCAACTGAAGTTAGTGATGATTTTAGTGTTGAATGTAATAATATCTTTACAAATTATTATAAAATTTTGAAAGTATTGCCTAACTCATAAGTTTGGTTTTATTTCACTAATGTTAGTAATAAGTTCATGTAACTCATAACATAATGGAAAGAAAATTGAATTGCACACGTATAACGTCTGTACCGGTTGCTAGTTTTCATTATGTTTCCTTTCTTAATCCAATGACTACTCATTCTAATTTCTTCTTATTCTAATTAAGCATACAATAAGAGAACTTCCCTCCTACACATGAGCCACATGCACATTCCTTGCGCATCAGTTGATTTAAACAAATCTCGACCTTCCATTTTTTTTAAATGAAAACGAGTCGCCAAGATTTGATTTGTTCAACTGATGTGCAAGTGGCTCATGTGCAGTAGCGAAACTCTCCGTACAATAATACTAATTGAGCAAAGCTTTAAGAAAATAAACAAAAATTCTGACCCAAAAAACTAGAAAAAAAATGAGTAAAAGAGGAAAACCAAGCAAAGCCCAGGCCCATCAGGCTCGGTTCCGAGGAAGAGGTTCGCATCTTCTCCAGGAAAATTCCTGTTTTTGTAGACCCTTCTGTAGACATCGAAATTTCGATAAATAAATGTTGACCGATAAATCAAAGTGTCAACGCTCATGTATTACATAAATTTTACACGTAGCGTGTGACTTAACGAAAATTGAAATGAGTTGAAAAGGTCATCAAATACGACAAGTGTCAACACCTGGCAGAAACGACTTATTTCATCTGGGATATTATATTCAAAATTAGGCCTTGGAAAATTCTATAAATACAAGCCAATTTCATTCATTTGGAAGGAACCAATTCATATTACACCTTGAAGCTCTGAAGCTCTGAAACTCCGAAGCTCTCAAGCATCCAGGTTCCCGAAGAATCAAGAAAGCCTTCTTCGTTCTTCGTTCATCGTTCTTCCAAGATCAAGCCCTAACGGCCCTTGAAGAACTTCCACCAATTCAAGATCAAGCCCCGACGGCCCTTGAAGAAAGCACCATCGTTCATCATTCGTTCATTCTAAGACCAAGCCCCAACGGCCCTCTGGATCAACAAACGTCGACAAATCTACACATCCAACCGTTCTTCAAGATCAAGCCCAAAAGCCCTTGAAGATCCGTTCATCCTAAGATCAAGCCCCAACGGCTCCTTGAAGATCCGCTCAAATCCACCTTCAAAGATCAAGCCCACGGCCCTTTGAAGAAACTTCCAACTGTTCATCCAAGATCGAGCCTTGACGGCCCTTGGATCAACAAAATATCCATAAATCAACACCTTACGGAGATCGAATCAGATGATCAAAATAGAGAGAGATTGTAACCCAAAATTTTCAAATACAAATATTTGTTTGTGCACGTTGTTCTTGTCTCTTTCGTTTCAGGAATTTTCCGTGTTCACAAATTGGCACGCCCAGTGGGACCATCTCTACCTCTCATCTCTTTCTCCGTTCAAGGAATCCAAACACACCTCAAAGTCAATGGCATCAAGTAAGGGACAAGCCGTTCTCGCAACCACTGAGGGATGGATCCTAAGCACTTCTGTCGCAAATGGACAATCCATTGGCACCACAACCGCTCCTCAACATGCCACTTCAAAGTTGGTGCCGCTAAAAGAACAAGGGGATCATCAAAGGTGTGCGTCTGTCATCAACCTGACCTCACTGGGGGCACCGAAGCATGCTGCTGAGGCACACAACATGACATCCCAAAACAGCCAACGACGTTCTTCGTCAACATCTTGGATGTCTAAAGGAAAGTCACGTCTATTGGTTGCACAAGTCATAACCATCGGCGTTACCTCCATCGAAGAACAAATGGCTCAATGAATGAAGCGATCGCAAGGCTAACACGGATTGTTGAAGAAAAAGACTTGCAAATCGTTACACTCGTCAGCCGACTGAAGCCACAGGATAACGAGAACCCCGACCCAGAGAATGATCCACTAAAGAGAAGAGATGACGAAGAAGATGAGCCTCAGGTGGAGAAAAACGATATGAAGCCGGAGCCAGACCAAGCAGCGGCACTCATGGGATCTCTTTCTATCCAGCAGCTGCAAGAGATGATCACCAACACCATCAAGGCACAGTACGAAGGGAGCTCAAATACCTCCGGGTTGTACTCAAAGTCGTATTCAAAGAAGATCGACGCCTTAAGGATGCCGAGGGGTTATCAACCACCAAAGTTCATGCAATTTGATGGAAAAGGAAACCCGAAACAGCACGTTGCCCACTTCGTTGAAACTTGCAACAACGCAGGAATCGAAGGGGATTACCTCGCCAAGCAGTTTGTGCACTCGCTAAAAGGAAACGCCTTCGAGTGGTACACGGACCTAGAGCCTGAGTCCATCAATAGCTGGGAGCAATTGGAGCGGGAATTCCTCAACCGCTTATACAGCACTCGCCGCACTGTGAGCATGCTAGAGCTAACGAGCACAAAGCAGTGGAAGGACGAGCCAGTCATTGACTACATCAACAGATGGCGCACTCTAAGCCTCAACTGTAAAGACAGGCTCTCGGAAACCTCTTCAATCGAGATGTGCATCCAAGGCATGCAATGGGGTTTGCAATACATCCTTCAAGGCATTAAACCACGAACCTTCGAGGAATTGGCCACTCGCGCCCATGACATGGAGTTGAGCATCGCCCATCATGGGAAGAAAGAACCGATCGCCGACTACAAGAACGACAAAGTTCTTGGGACAAAGGTGGAAAAGGCTGCATGGAAACCCACTAAGGAAGCGATGACGGTCAACACAACTCCCGTCAAAATCTCTACACGAGGCAAGGCGATTCAAACCGAAGCTTTTCGTGATCAAGAGATGGGTAGACGCACTTTAAAGGAGCTTGAGGAGAAGATTTATCCATTCCCCAACTCTGATGTAGTTGCCATGTTGGATGACCTGTTGGACAAAAAGGTGATCAGTTTGCCTGAGTGCAGACGGCCGGAAGAGATGAATCGTACCGACAACCCAAGATACTGTAAATTCCACCGCTTCATCAGTCATCCAACGGAAAAGTGCTTCGTACTGAAAGATATCATCTTGAAGCTAGCACAACAAGGGGAAATCGAGCTTGACCTCGAAGACACGGTTGTGGCACACACTACTACTATCGTGTTTGAATCACTCGATCCTGTGCATCTCCGAAACATGCATGACCATTCCCATCAATGTTCAAGTCACATGGCACCTCCTACACAACCATCACCGGGGGCAAGCAACCAAGATGCATCTACTGGTGATAAGAAAGGATGGACATCGGTGACCTACAAAAAAACGAGGAAGCCAAGACCACAAGCCACAAGGCCAAAAGAGGAGCCTAAACCCGCCCCTCGAACTTCAGTCTTCGAAAGGCTGAATTATTCAAAACCAAGAATTGCAGCACTTAATCGCATCAGTGGTCGAGACCAAACTTCTATCTTCAAAAGGCTTGAGACGCCAACACCGCAAAGATCAGTCTTTGAAAGGTTATCAAAACCCAAGAAACAAAGCGGCACAGCTAGATCTCCTCCGCAACGGTCGGCTTTGGACAGACTTGAAGAAACTAAGAAGCCTTCTAGAAACAGGAAGACAACGCCAAAGGGAGAGAAGCTCGATAGTCTAGCAGGAAAAGACAATGTTCAAAGCTTGATTCCTTCAAGGATGAAGCGGCAAGCAACTTTAGAAGTCGACACAAAAGGACCACTGAAGGTAATGAGGCGCACCATCATCTACACCGGCCAATCTTCACGGCAACAAACCCAAGAGGACCGCACTGAAGAGAAGGCCCAAGAAGACAAAGAAGACGAAATCCTGGAAGAAGACGTCTCTTCCGGCTCTGTCAACTCAAAATCTTCACCTCAATCGCTGGGGGCATGCTCCAAAAACATGCCAGTCAAGCCGAGTGAAGTTGAAGGATGGACTTATGTCACTCCGAAGAAATTGCATAAGAAGCATATGTCTTCTCCACAAGCTCACCAATGGGAAAGGGGGCAAAACAACTCATATTCACCTCTAGAACAATGTGAAAGTGTTGGAGATAATGAAACTTTGATGCGAAGATCATCCATCCCCATCACGATGCGTGATTTCTTTCCTGAAGACTTCTTCAATCACTCGGTCAAGACTCCTTGCTATGAAAATTGCGAGGAACAACTATCCCGGATCGTTTGACAAATTCACAAAGCTCCTTGTCCGCACGAGCCTAAACTGTAGGACACCAACGCTCCTTGCCAGCACGAGCTGAAACTGCAACACGGCACTAAATGCTCCTTGTCTGCACGAGCCTAAACTGCACGGCACCAAATGCTCCTTGTTCGCACGAGCCTAAACTGCACGAACCAAAGCTCCTTGTCCACAAGAGCCTAAACTACAGGACACCGACGCTCCTTGCCTGCACGAGCTGAAACTGCAACACGGCACAATGCTCTTGGTCTGCACGAGCATAAAAAGCAACACCAATGCTCCTTGCATGCACGAGTTGAAACTGCAAATGGCACCAAAGGAAAATACCAAGAAAAAAAAATGTATTTTGAACTACGTTACGACTTGATCTCTTCTTTGGAGGGGTACGTAGGCAGCTCGAATGTTCAATTTTTCGAGTTCAGTCACATCAAAATAAAAAAAAATAAATGTTTTATTAAAGAAGGTCAATTTTATTACAAATTTATTCTGTTAAGAAAAAATTTGCAATTTTCTTTGTACAGTTTCTTCGAAAAAAAAAAAAAAAAAGAGAATACATGTGTTATTATGTAAATAAAAAAAAAAGATACAATTTCTTCAAAAAAAAAAAGGAAATAAGGAATAAAGATTTTATTAAAAGTTTGATGCTATTACATTCTTTGTACAAAATTACATATTGTTTGTATAAAAAAAAAAAAAAAAAAAAAAAGAGGAATATATGTGTGTGTGTAAAAAAAAAAGTAATAAAATAAGGTCAGGGCCGACTCATCTTTCCAAACCCAATAGCAAACCCATTCCACATTTGATTTGCCACACCCAGGTACAAATCCAACCCAAGCAGTCATGTGTCAGAAGCCTACACAGGTCTCAACTCATTCTGAGGGAAGCCCAAATCTATCATGGTGGGCTGGATTGTTAAGGATAAAGACCCATTTGTTGAAACACCCAACTTCGGCCCTATCTTCTAATCACCCTCTCTCCACCTCTTTATTCCTCACACCAACACCCAGCGCCTCTGTGACACATTCCCATCTGTCACCTCACTGACGCCTCTGCCGATCTCCACTAGATCACCGCCATCATCACAAGTGCCACGCCAGGGCCCACAACGTTGCTGCACAACGCTTCCATCGCCGAGTTCTACCAGCCAGTCTTCGTCGTCGACTCCGAAGACGACGAAAACCAGATTGGAAACGACGTCGTCCCGATCCACTCTCAGCTGCACCAGGCTCGGCTTCTTCTTCCTCTTCCTCTTCGAGTATCGTGGCACCAAGCTTCTAATCATGGAGCAGTTCCTAGAAACCGCCGCCTCCATAGTCTCCTTCAAAGTCGACTCCGACGTCGTCTCGCTCAACGGTCGTAATTTCCTCGAGATCGACGCTGAAATCGTCGACGACGGAAAGCTCCATGTTAAGGTTCCGTGTCCAACGCATCAAGGCAGTCGCTCTCCGTAATGACGCCTTGGCTGTCAAACCTCACCGACACCAAGATTTACAGCCTGAGCTCATTCTAAAACCTGACGCCGAGAGACTCCAATTTTTACTCCATGATGGGAGCTACCTAGATCCACGGCATTGGAGGCAGCCCGGTTCATAAAATTGCTCAGGAAACCAAAGCTAAGAACTCCTATGGAATCTCTGCTTCTTTGGCTTCCAAGAATCCCTTTCCTGCCTTCCCAATGCAATCTCTCCATGCAAAAACAAAGCATGGGACAAGAGGGAATTGCTTTCCTCTGACCTTCGAATTGTCTTTACTTCTGGTTTTCCTTTCAATATGGTCCAAAGAAAGGTGCCAAACAAGCTTGGAATCCAAGCTGATCATGATAAATTCGAGAAGCGGTTTTCGAGCCTGAAGGCGTCCTCTCAATTCCAAGATGGGAAACACAGAGGAGCTGATTTGAAGAAGAAGAAGATGAAGAAAGCTAGATCAAACAAGCTTTCAGATGTTGAGAGCATGAGATCATCACCTTTGAGGAATAACTTATCTCAGCCAGGAAGGCCGCCACCGTAGCCTCTCAATGTTCCAAACACTGCGGCTTCCCCTCAGAAGTAGCCTTTGACCAAGACAACTTACGGCTCGCCAAACTACATGAAGCCCACCAGCTGTTCTCATGCAAGGAATGAGCAGTCACAGATATGAATGTTCAGAGAGCAACTTGTTCTTCAACACTGAATGATGCAAAGTTGCCTGACTATTTGACGATTAGTCCTGGGGCAATCGAAGCTGAGGGAACTTCAATCATGAAGGTTTGCCCGTATACGTACTGTTCTCTTAATGGCCATCATCATTCGCATGTGCCGCCATTGAAGAGTTTCTTGTCTGCAAGAAGACGTTCGTTGAAGACCCAGAAGATGATGAAATTGCAAGCTCTGAGTCCACACGGAGCAAAGCGAAGTAATGATGGAATAAAAGAAATTGACTTGCAGAAAATGTTGTTTGATGAGAATGAAAAAATTGCAGAGAAAGAAGCTGCTTTGGATTTCTTTGTTGAATTCTATGCTACAAAAGAGGAAGATGGCACCGAGGCAATTGGAAGGAAAGCAGGAGCTGATTTTGTAGGAGAACAAGAAGTTTACGAGGGTCCTGCGTTTCCAAATGATGCAAGTGATGAAGCAGAAACAGAAAATTATGCCAACAACCTAGTTGTGGAGAACCCGTCGGATAGATCACCGCATTCGGAGAGTGAATCTAAGGCAGAAAGCTTCAAAGAAATTCCTGAAGAAGACCAAAAAGAAGATGCAGATGAAGACTATGGAGCACTGTCAAATCAAGAAGACAATTCCACTGGAAGCTGCTTGAAAGATAGCGACTGTGAAGACCTTTCAAGCACTGAAATGGATTATTCCAGTTATGAAGTATTGACATGGAGTGGGAGGAAGGGCAATTTGCCACTACAGTGCTTGGTGATTTTGAATATAGGAAACTTGGAGATGACGCTTCCAGGATTTGTGCAAGCAATGACGGTGAAGATCTGGACTCTGGAGAACTGATTCATTTCTGTTGTTGTAAATGATTGTATCTGTGTCACAGAGATTTTGACTTGAGGAGGTCGGATCTGATTCTGCCCAGCAAGGATGCTCCGCTCTAGCTCTCTGTCCTCCACACCTACCCACATCGTGCTCCATTTTTTTACCTAAGCGTAGAACGATGATACCATTGATGAAGATGACCAAATGAGCAGTGGAGGATTGTACCAAAGCTTCGAGATGGAGACAAACCCGATAAAGTCTTCGTCAAGATTTGAAGGCATCGCGGAGCTGGCGATCGAAGGGCTTGAGCTTCATGTGCTTGCTAATCGAAGATTCGAGCAGTACAACGATGGGTTTTGCAGTGGTGGCAGCCAGTACAAGTTCTACTCCGTCAAGTCCGCTTCTGCCAAATCTTAGAGATCACCACTATGAACAAGCTCAAGAAAATGACGCTGAGAGTGATCGCGGAGCGGCTGTCGGAAGAATGGTGTGCATGATGTCGGCATGGGCTCAGTAGGAATTGACGAGGCGAAGTCTATTGGCTGTACTCTGTGACTGTGCTCGGCAGCCAGTGCAATGGCTGTGCTCAGTGGTTGTGCTGAGTGACGGTAGTGGTGGAGCGTCTTCCTCTGCACCTCCGCCATGGCCGCTGCCTTTGAATGAGATTGACAAAACCAAAGTTTATCAATACACACCCAAAGACCTCATCCGTCTCTTGCCTCGCAGCTGCCAAACAACTTCAAAGACCGCCGTCAAACGACTAGCCGGTCGTGAAGCTCGAAGCACCATCTTCTCGGCCTCCTTGCTCCGCTCCCTGCAAATTCCCCATCCCGTCATCCAAATTTATACAAAAAAACAAATAATAATAATAAAAAATATATGGTGGAACACTGCACCATGATTAAAGAAAAAATAAAATAATAAAAATGATGATGAAGGAACATGGTGCGTCTGGCACCATATAGGGAAAGGAAGGTGGTGCTGCACCAATCTGAAAGCATATAAAATAAATAAATTAATTAAAAAAATAAAATAAAATAAAATAAAAAAGAAAAAAAGTGGTGGGTGCATCTGGCACCACGTGAAAAAATAAATAAAAATAATAAAAAATAATAATAAATAAATAAAAAAAGGGAATGGTGGATCAGCATGTGAAAATAATAATAATAATAATAATAATAATAATAAAAAAAAAAAAGAAGGTGGATTCTTGGTGGCTAGCACCATGCAAAAACAAACAAAGAGAAAATGGATTTTGGGATGGTGGATCACTTCATGTGAAAATATATATATATATATATATATATATATATATATATATATGTGTGTGTGTGTGTGTGTGTGTGTGTGTGTGTATAATATATATATATGTTTACAGCAAAAAAAAACAAAACAAATGCATCGAGAGAAATAAAGTCCGTATTTATTTATTTATTTTGGAAATTTTACATAAATTTGCATTATACATACTTAAAAAAAAAAAAAAAAGACAAATCAAATTTACAGGAGGGGATTTTCAAGGTTGATCAGATGGCGCCTCAGTACTCGGCGGAGCCCCAGATCGAAGAGGCACCAAAGGGTGATTATTCAGAGCCTCAGTACTAGGCAGAACCCTAGGAGGAGGAGGCACCGAAGGTTGATCATTTGAGGCTTCATTACGCGGTACAGCCCCAGAAGACGAAGGCAAATGTTGTTGGAACAAACCCACAAACCTCTTATGATCAAGTAAAATATGACCATCAGATTCCTGCATCTGGTCAATCTTCCTCTTCATGTTTGTCGCATAGCTATGTGCGAGCTTATGCAACTGTTTATTCTCCTGCTTGAGCCCTCTAATCTCTTGTTTGAGACTCATCACTTCAGCCGCCAATGATTCAACTTGACGGGTTCGAGCAAATAGGCGTTGGGCCATATTAGACACGGAACCTGCACACTGCACACTAAGAGCCAGAGAATCCTTAACAGCCAACTCATCAGACCGTTTGGAAAGTAGTCTGTTATCTCTGGGAGTGACAAGGTTCCGGGCCACCACCGCAGCGGTCATATCATTCTTCACCACCGAATCCCCAACGGTAAGAGGACCAGTGGGGGATATGAATGATGGGCGCCATATGTCGTCTGGAGAAGGCGGGACTGCCTCTTCACCAAGGTTCAAATCAAAACGACGGTCGGAGGGTCCAGACATTTTCAAAGGTGTTGAAGAAAGAAGAGGTCAGACGAATCAAGATCTTAGAAGTGCAAGAAGGGAGTTTCTACAAGCTAAAATTCAAGTGTGCTTTGAAACGAACTGCGTGCCTCTATAAAAAATCTGCACTCGACGGGATTTCAGAGATCGAAGAGGTGAGCTAAGAGTTCGAAAATGCCGATTCAAAAATCGAAGAGGCAAGCTCAGAAATCGGAGAAGCATCTTGCTTTTCCAGACGCGTCAGCACCCGTCACACGCAAACTCAGCTTTGCGGAAATCACGGGTAATTTGTCGAAGCACCGATCCCAGATATCGAAGAGGCGCCAGTCTTTTTCAGCCGCGTCATCACCTGTCATATGCACACTCAACTTTGCGCAAATCACGAGCAATTTGTCGAAGATTTTCGGTGGAGGAGAAAACACGTGAAAGTTTACTGTTCAATCACGCGTTAGTTGCCGACACAAGTGAAAGAATAGTACCTTTACAGGTATTAAGGGACCTCCTATAACTGTCCACCTTCACCTTCCATAGCAAGGCAGACATACAAAGCCTTTCTTCATCTCCAAAAATGCTTTCCCAACGAAACCTCTCGAGTCATTCAGTGCTCCTTATTCCTTAGGGTACCTCTGCAAGCCAATGACTCCAAAGCAAAAGTATCTCATATCACCAGGGTAGAAAGCAAGAGTATCTCATATCATGCATTCTCCCTGTCCTTTCCTTTGTCCTTATTCTTACCTGCAAAAACAAGGATAAAGAAAACAATATGTCGAAACCTTCACTCAAACTCGGGTAAGGAACCGACTGCTTGGAACCCTTCCCTGATTGCCTACCTAGCACTGCTCTCGAGTACTCGTCTCCCACTGCTGCTGTACTTCCAAAGAAGATACCACATATGCCTGAAGAATAGATAAGGCAAGTGAAAATGATACCTTGCAGTATGTGGAGACAACGTGCAGAAGGAACAAGCAGAGAAGAATGCGGTCTGCACAGTCAACTCAGCAGAAGGAGTCCGAGCTGAAGAACTCGAGAAGATGCCACATCTGCCTGAAGAAACAAGCAGAGAAGAATGCAGCATGCACAGTCAACTCAGCAGAAAGAGTTTGAGATGAAGAACTCGAGAAGATGCCACATCTACCTGAGGAACAGATAAAGCAAGGGAAAAATAATACATTGAAGCATGTGGAGACAAGCACAACAAAGCACGTGCCAATTCAGCCGCTACTTCTTCAAAATTAAAAGTATCTCATATCATCAGGGTGGCAATCATTCTGGACGGTGAATTCGTTTTAACCCTCAAATTCTTGGGTCGGCTTACTAGGCGTTGTGAGCTGCACGTGTCAATTCACCACCCTTGAATCAAATCCTTAAAGATCAAGTCACCAACTAGAAGAAGAGCTCGTCAATCTTGAAGATCATACCGTTGACCAAACTGCTTAGGTGTGAATTAGAAAGATTGAACAGAGCAACAAGTCGTCACCTTCACCTCGTGCCTGCTTGTCATGTGTTCGAGTCAACCTTCAAGAATCAAGCCTTAACGGCCCTTGAAGAAGCTTCCAACCAAATTCAAGATCAAGCCTCGACGGCCCTTGAGGAAATCACAAGTCGATTCAAGATTAAGTGTCTACCACCCTTGAATCAAAACCTAGTTCAAGAATAAGCTGTGGAAAATCAACAATTGGAGGAAACCAGAAAATCCTCCAACCCAATTTAAGATCAAAGCTGTGGAAAGTCAACAAGTGCAACAAAATACGTGTCGATTCATCCACTACCAAAGCCAAAGATCATCTACCACATGAAGCTCTTTGTGGCCCAATTTCAACCTTCAAGATCAAGCCTCGACGACCCTTGAAGAAATTTCAAACAAAAGTTTAAGAACAAGCCTCAACGGCCCTTGAAGAAATTTCAAGCCCAATTCAAGATCAAGCCTCAACGGCCCTTGAAGAAATCTCCAGCCCAATTCAAGATCAAGCCTCTACGGCCCTTGGATTGACATCTACAGTAAGGGACTTCAAAACGCATCTCCTACACGTGACAAACACATGTATACGACGTGCCTTGAAGTGGGGGCATTTGTAGACATCGAAATTTCGGTAAATAAATGTTGACCAATAGATCAAGCCCCGACGGCCCTTGAAGAAAGCACCATCGTTCATCATCCGTTCATTCTAAGACCAAGCCCCAACGGCCCTCTGGATCAACAAACGTCGACAAATCTACACATCCAACCGTTCTTCAAGATCAAGCCCAAAAGCCCTTGAAGATCCGTTCATCCTAAGATCAAGCCCCAATGGCTCCTTGAAGATCCGCTCAAATCCACCTTCAAAGATCAAGCCCACGGCCCTTTGAAGAAACTTCCAACTGTTCATCCAAGATCGAGCCTTGACGACCCTTGGATCAACAAAATATCCACAAATCAACACCTTACGGAGATCGAATCAGAGGATCAAAATAGAGAGAGATTGTAACCCAAAATTTTCAAATACAAATATTTGTTTGTGCACGTTGTTCTTGTCTCTTTCGTTTTAGGAATTTTCCGTGTTCACACCTTCTTTTACACTTAAAAACTTCTCCGTAAGGGGGAAATTTTTTGCCAAATTACCATATCAACCAAATTACTAACCGTACCTGTTTGGGCCCAAAATATTGTTTGGGCCGAGTTAGAATTAACTCGGCCCAGTGTTGGATAGGCCGGGTTTAAATCCTCTCTCGGCCCAGAAGTCGTGTACAAGTGTCAGTAGGAGATATTTAGCCCATGGGCTGCATGGTCGAAATTAGCCATATCTTATTAGAAAATGGAATGTGGACGAATCCTGTTGTGAGAGGGAGTCTCGACGGGATCAGGATGCTAAGATTGAATACGGTCTGATAACAAGTTATGTTCAGAGTTCTCGTAGGAATAGGATTGGCTGAAATGAAATTGGATAATGAGAAGGAGTTCTAATCCGGGAGTGATTAGGATTCAGTACAGGTTGGCTGCCTGTTATAAATAGGGAAGGAAGACATTGAAACAAGTCCCCTTGAATTCAACACACAACTGCCCTGCGCAAATTCTCTCAACAACCTTGAGATTTTTTTCATTTTCTTTTTTCGTTGACACACCTTCAGTTTGGATAAACAACACTGTGAAGGCAACCGGTGATATCTTCAGTCGGCATAGATATCACTGTCACTGTAGAACCAGCCGATCTCGCAGCATCTTCAGTCGGCATAGATAGCATTGTGTCGAGGGTGACTAGTTATCTATTCAAGTTTCGGTCGAAAAGGATTTCCGAATCCTTATTGGTTGAGGTCATCTCATTAGCCTTCTCGGCGAAGTGAGGTGTTACGGTTTATTAGGCTCGGCACATTGCACGCCGAGTTAGTTTATGATTGGATACTCTCAAATGGGATTTAGAGTTCGGCATTCTGATGGCCGAACCACGCTTATTGTTAAGACATATATCCGCTTTGAGTATTTGTGCCCTTACACTTTGGTGTCGATTCAGCATGAGTTTACTCTGACGAATACCATCACTGTGATCGAATCCGACGACGACGATTTGTGAACTTCGTAAGAATAGTAGCCTTGTCTTCAGGTTTGAGAACCCAAGAGGCCGAGACGTGTTCCTTTTTCGGTCGCAATCGCAAGACGCAGAAGTCGGTCGCGCACTCAACACAACATCAGTATATTTTACTCCTCGACCGAGTTCGGCCGACAAGTTGGCACGCCTCGCATTCAACCTAAGGACGTAGTTAGCTCATAGATTACTCTGTCTGCGCGCAACGTAGACTTAGTAGTTTTTAGGGTCAACAGTACGATATCAAAGTTGTGCCAAAAAAATTGTAGCATTGGTAATGGTATGGTATTTGTACCGTACCATACATTTTCGGTATGGTAATGATATTCAAAACCATTATCAATGGTATACCGTACCGTACCACTACTATTAATATTATATCATTTATTTATTCATATATATATATATAATTAGGTATTATTATCATTATATATGCAATTTATATTTTTTCCCTAGTCATTTATCCAATCATCTCACCCTCTAACCTCTACTTTCCCAATAAAAAAAAGCTAAGCCTTCTTGCGCTGCGACTCTTCATCTTTTCACCCATCTAGCCATCGGCTTCATCTCTGTTGCTCCCGTTCTGGCGACTCTCTCTCTTTTTTCGCAGTCCATCTCATCTTGTCCTTGATCAAATTAGGATGTCTTTCTCATTGGCTTTGTCTATCAAGTTAATTTTTTGTACAATTTTACAGAGTATAGAGATGAAATTTATGAATCTTTGTACTATTTTTTTTCAGGGATGTTGAGTTCTTTCAGCAATTCTTCCATCTATTTATTGTTTGTTTCTTAAATAAATCTCTATAAAATTCTCATAATTAAATAAAAAAAGTTTTAGAAAGCCAAAGAGAGTAGCCAAAACACGTTTGAGCCATGAATTGGGTTGGAAAAAAAAAAAAATCAAATTTTGGCTCAAAATAAAATGGTAATTACCATTACTATACCATACTAATCGAATTATTTGGCATGCCAAAATTCGGTATACAAAAAATTTGGCACTATAATGATAATAGATTTTATCATTCCAAAAGTTTGGTATGGTAATTGTTACATGGGTTTTGTTATTGTACTAATACCACCCCTACTTCTCCGTACAAATCGCCAAATTTCCTCCCGCCATGGAAAGCCTCCATCCCCAACACCTTCCCTCTTTTCCCCCAAACAGAAACTAATCATTTCCCACCACAATCCCCGATTCCCAAAATGTTGCTCCGCCTCTGTTACACAAACCGCCGCTACTGCCACCACCTCTTCCCCCACCACCACCGTCATCACAATCCCGCCCGCTTATTTTCCTCTTCCGCTTCCAGAAACCTCGACGAGCCCCCCAACAATCGCAAGAATTCCGACCAAGTCCCGCATCCTCCGTCTGTTCTACACCACCGCGTAAATCCTCTGTATTCTGTCCCTGGCGCTTCCTGTCTCCCTCGCACCGCCGCCGTCGCGCTCTCCGGCACTCTCGCCTCCGCCCTGATCGCCTTGTACGTCGTCGTTTCGACGGACTGCGACGACAAGTCGTCGAATCCTATATATAACGGAGTACGACATGCCGTCCTCAAATCCACCGAGTCGTTCAGGAAGCTTCTCGACCACGCTCAACAGACCGGCGTCGCCGCCTCCGTTCTCTGGCACTCTCTCAGCTCCATCTTGTCCTCTGCCAACCACGAGGTCCGCTCCGGCTTCGAGCTCCGGGTCGCTGCGTTCCTTGCTGATATTTCCGCCGCCAATGCCAGCCGAAGGGCCGCCCTAGTTGGGGCTGGAGGTGGCGCCGTTGTCGATTGGCTGCTCGAGTCGGTGGCTGTTCCTAGGGATGGGTATAGGACCCAGGCCGAGTCGGCTAGTGCTCTCGCTTTCTTGATCTCCGATCCTAATGTGTCCGCCGCCGTGCTCGGCAGGCCCGGCGCCGTTCCCAATCTCTTTAGGTTCATTTTCTCCTGCCAGCCTCATCCGTCTAAGAAGGTAAGCTTTCTCCATTCTTCTCTTGAATTTCGTTGAATTTTTCAAATTAGGAAAAGTTTGGACCTTTAGCGTTTGCCGCATTGAATTCATTTTTCGTTATGAGCACTGGCATTGTCTTTCTATTGAAAATTCTGTGCACTAGGATGGTAACCAAGATCAACATGATAAAGACGATAACTTTCAATAGGGAAATGCTTTGAGGCAATTTCCAGTGAGCATCGGTAGGATCCTCTGTGCCCCATTTTAATTAACATCACTCGAGCTTCAAAACCAAGTTTGTTGATGCGTTTAGTTCTGTTTTAGTATTAATCAATGGAATTTCTGTTGGAGCAGCGTGCAGGTCGTAGTTCACTTGATGTTTCTGAAAATTTGAAAGGCAGGAGCATGCTTGTAGCTGCCATTATGGATATCGTCACAGCCAACTGTGATAGTTTAGAAAAAGTGTCCTTTAAGCCATGCCTGTCAGCGAATGCTGAAACGCGGGATATAGCAGCTGCCATTCAAGTTATTGAAGAAGGTGGCATGTGTTTGGACGAGTCACATGAAAATGAAGATGACGAAGATGGTGACAGTGGAATCGAGGGGATTGGTATTAAAGTTCTGGGGGGTACATCAGTTTTAGGCCTATCAAGAAAAAATGGAGTTGTGAAGCTGGGAAGCGCTGATACTAGTGAGTTGGGATCAGGAAGGGTTAATCCTCATAATCTTGTCCTGCAAAATATGCATGCCAGTTCTCTAGCACAAAGTAATCTGTCTTCTGCTGTTGTTCCTGGCCTCTGGGATGATTTGAATTGTCAACATGTTGCTGTTCCTTTTGCTACATGGGCATTGGCAAACTGGGCGATGGCATCAGAAGTGAATAGATCACGAATACAGGAACTGGATGCAGATGGGCAAGCTATTATGACAGCTTTAATGGCGCCTGAGAGATCAGTCAAATGGCACGGAAGTTTGGTGGTTCGGTTGCTATTAGAGGATCAGAATCTACCCCTGAACGATTCAGTTTCTGATTGGAGTTCCAGTCTTCTTTCTACTGTTTCTCAGGCAACTAAAAACGAAGACATTCCTTTGGCTCGGGTGGCTTTGTCAGCATTCTTGATTTCTGTTGAGAGGAGCCCTGAAGCACGGAATATAGTGATGGAGAAGGGTCTTCATCTGATAAGAGAAATTGCGAAGCGAACGATGAAGCATAATGATGTGCAAGAAGCATTGTCAAAGGCATTGGAATTGCTTTGTTCTGGGGACTTGCATTTACCTCTTGAAGAAGGCCAAAGGTGGTCTGCTGTATTACTCCGTTGGGTGTTTGGAAAACCTTCTTCTGACACATTACGTTTGTCAGCGATAAAAATCCTTTCTCGCATTCTCGAAGACTATGGACCATACTCTGTACCCATTTCTCAGGGATGGTTAGCTATTCTGCTTACTGAAATTCTCACTTTGAAAAAGGCATCAGTTAAAGGAACCCCTCAGGCTAGATCTGTGAATGTGAAGGTCAGCATTCTTATTTCCTGTTTGGAAATTCTTTTGTTTCTTTAAGAATGTTGCTTCCAATTTTTCTTTATGCTGAAACCACTTCAATTTCGTTTCACTTATCTAGTTTTGTTTAGAATGTACTTATTGACCTTAGTTTTTCTTTTGCAGACACAAATTGATCAGTCAAACATGCTATTTGCTGCACAGACTTCTAATCAGTTATTGGCATCTGTTGTTAATCTAGCAGGAAATCAGCTGGGAACAACCACTGATTCTATTGATACATTTCCACTGGCAGATCTTCTGTCCGCTGAACCTTTTTCTGGGCCATTTAAAACCCTAAGGAAAGATAGTTTGCCTAAGGTTAATACAGCAGATTCTGCAGTGGCAACTCTGAAGGGAATCAAAGCACTGACTGAAGTTTGTGCTGACGATTCTTTATGTCAGGAGAAACTAACAGATTTTGGAGTCTTACGTTTGCTGAGACGGTTTTTGTTATGTGATGATTATGAGAAACTTGCTGCCATAGAAGCTTATGATGCTTCTAAGATGCTTGAGGCACAAGAGCGAACCTCAAATGTTTCTAAAGAGTCATCTATTCCAGATAGTAATGGTCAATCTAGTGTCCAAGTTCCACCCACAGCTCACATTCGTAGGCATGCAGCGAGGCTCTTGACTATTCTTTCAATACATCCAAAAGTCCAGAGAGTCATAATAGCAGATAAAACTTGGTGTAAATGGCTTGAGGATTGTGCTAATGGTAAGATCTCAGGTTGTGGTGATCTTAAAATTCAAAGTTATGCTAGAAAAACACTTATAAATGTATTTTGTGGACGCCAAAGAGATTCTGCAAATGGTGATGTTCCCGATGCTGGTATTGCAAATGGAAAAAAAATTTGTCCCTGTTATGATGACATGATATTCTTAATCAATCCTGAACTTCCCCATTGGAATTGCCCTGAAAAAAGTGACCAAGACACAAGTCCAAGGGATGCATCCTCTTCTGATCAAGTAAATTCTGTTGAGAGTGTGGATAAATGTGTGACCAGAATTTCAGATGATGTTAACATATCCAGTTCTATGGATGCATCTCGTAGTAATGCAGCCACAAGGGAGCCTCTTCTGGATATTGTTTTTGTCCATGGCCTCCGTGGGGGCCCTTATAAGACTTGGCGCATATCTGAGGACAAGTCATCCACCAAGTCTGGCTTAGTAGAGAAGATTGACCAGGAAGCGGGAAAGCTAGGAACATTCTGGCCAGGTGAATGGCTTTCATCTGACTTTCCTCGAGCTCGTATGTTTACCCTTAAATACAAGGTTTGTTCTTGTGATTGTTGTATTAAATTTATTATTTTCTTGTAGGCTGGTCCCCTCATTGGCATCTAACTCTATCTGAATGTTATATGCAGACAAATCTAACACAGTGGTCCGGTGCTAGCCTGCCTCTTCAGGTCAGTGTTTTTTGGTTGATAGAAATTGGTTTCTATAGGGTGTTAAGAGCATTCTCTTCATTGCTAGTGATTCAGATTCTAATGACTTCAGGAGTTTATTGATTTGTAGAACATATGAATCTGTGCATGAGTTAATTTTAGGCAATGATCTTTGGTTTCGCCAACAACTCATGTTTGAGCCTGTAGCTGATCTAGATGTTTTTTAGCTCCTTGCAGTTTCCAATTGTCTTCATTTGTTTTTGGATTGTGCAGGAAGTTAGCTCGATGCTGTTAGAGAAGCTTGTTTCTGCAGGTATTGGGAATCGACCTGTTGTTTTCGTGACTCACAGGTCTGTACAGTGTTGCCTGTGTGTTCGAATCTATCCCACTGGTGTGCCATTTTCGGTTTTAATCATACAGTAGCTATAACATATTTATTTTTTTCAGTCATCACGTACACACACACACACATATAAAATTCACTCTCTCTTTATTTTTTTCAATTTCAAGTTCTAACTTTGACCGATTTAAGGATGTCTTTGAGGTCTTGTGTGTTGTCAGAGTTTTTTGTATCCCCGAAAAAACAAAACAGAAGTAAAAGAAGCAGGTGCTGCAGACGTTTTTCTTTTAAATGAACTTTCTGGTAAACACCAAATGTGGTAAAGAGTCTCACAACCAAATGATATAGTCTTTTATTGTGTCTTCCTTTTCTCACCTTCAATTTTAGTGCAGTAAATAATGCAACCAATCTTTCTCTTTATTGGTTCACAGCATCCTTTGTTTTTTGGGAGAACTAATAAAAAGTCCCTCACAAAACTCTTTTTTTTGAAAAACACTTGGTCAACTTTTCTTATTATTAAGAACATGTATGGTATTATAAGGACGATAAACAAAAATGAGTTGCACTTCATGAGGTCCTTTATAATAAAAAAAGTGTCCTTAATTATACAAAAAAGTGTCCTTAATGATAAAGAAAGTTGTCTAAGAGTTTTTTAATAAAAATAGGTTTTGCTAGGGGCATTTTATTGATTTTCTATTTTTTTGGTAAACAGTTTATAGCATACTTTTATTACTAAATTTTTATACAATATAATTTATAGATGATTCTGTTTTTTAATGCAATAATCTACTAGCTTTCTCTTGTTTGCAGCATGGGAGGTCTGGTTGTCAAGCAGATACTGCATAAAGCAAGAGCAGATAATATCGATAACCTCGTGAAAAACACCATTGGAGTTGTACGGACCTTTCTATAATTGAACAATTCACTTACAATGCTGTTCTTCACCTGTTTATTACTGTTTTCTATATGAGAACTCTGGTGTTTTATGCTCGCTTCAGGTTTTCTATAGCTGCCCACATTTTGGAAGCAAACTAGCTGACATGCCTTGGAGAATGGGATTTGTGTTTCGCCCAGCACCGACTGTTAGTATATGATGTTTACAACCTAAACATTTTCCTCCCTATAGTATCAGATCGCTGGTTCTGAATGTTCGGACCAGCAAATCCTGCTGTATTGATGTTGATAGAATTACTTCTTGATGTTTCGTAGATAGGGGAGCTAAGAAGTGGATCTCCGAGATTAGTAGAGCTTAATGACTTTATCCGTCAGCTTCACAAGAAGGGGATGCTTAAAGTCGTCAGTTTCTGTGAGGTACCTCTAAAGTTTTGTGGTGGTGCTTGTGTCAATATGCGATTTTGTGAACTTGTTAATTAGGTAATGACTCCTTTTGCAGACCAAGGTAACTCCAATTGTTGAAGGTTACGGCGGATGGGCCTTCCGAATGGAAATTGTACCAATTGAATCAGCATATCCTGGATTTGGTGATCTCGTTGTAAGTATGATTGCAAACAAATGTAGATCACTAAAAAATCGGTTAGGTCATCTGCCTAAAAAAATGATGATAACAAACCCTAGACTATAACTTGCTTCCAGTAATTAGTGTTCCATATTCTACGTGTCTGTTTATTTTCGGCTTTAATCTGTAACTTTGGAACAGGTATTAGACTCAACAGATCACATAAACTCGTGCAAACCACTCAGCCGCAGTGATCCCTCATATACAGAGATATTACAGTTTTTGCGGAAGCTGAAAGCAAGCCAGAAATAAGCAGGCAGTTGTGTAAAGGGAGCATGCCTCAGAAATTATGTTCACGAATGTTCCAAATCCAAGCGCGCCAGGAGTCACCGGTGGATTTTCATCCAAAGGGATCTGGTAACCCCGAGTCATTCCTGGGCGGAGGCGGAGGCGGAAACGGAAGCTAAAGCATAATTTTGACACATCAGAGTTTCGTCCATAGTTTTGACACATCGGATTTCTGTACATTCTCCACCACCCAGAGAGTTGCATAACCATTATTCTTTGTACTCTGTTAGCATTGTTGTATCATTAACATTTTTGAATTTTGTAGAAAAAAGCAACTGTTGTATCGTATCATATGCATAATGAATATAACACTTTAGAGTCGGTCCATATATATTTGTGAAACACTATGTAACACTTTGTTGCGTACGAACGTCTTCCTAACCCTCACAAAACGGGGAGCTGAAAACTTTGTTGACTTGAAGACGTCATTTAATTATTTAAAAATAAATGTCGTGGATGTAAATTATAGAAGTAGCAAATATTTGAAGATAAATGTTATTTATTTGTGATATTAGCTCAGGGAGCTCGAGACGGTGTGATCAAGGTTTAAAATATCGATATTATCCCGATATTTTTATTGAAATTTCGGTGTTTTTGGACTTCCGATATTTCCGATATCATCGATATTTTAGACCTTGATAGAAACTGTACGTGGTACTAAGTCACTCATATATCTTACAATGCAATGTACAAAGTGTAAAATATTATACTAATTCATTATATATAAATGATTATGGTGTGTTTAAACTTCTTTCATTAATTACTACATATTTTCTACACTCACAATGTTTGCCAGCTTGCTATATAATCAACTTAAATCCATCATGCAATACATTTCCTTCCAATTTTTGTCATAAACTAATAGATAATTAACTAAATAAACGTTCTGCAAAGTTTTAATAAAAATTTCTAAGTTTTTCTTACAATTTCTGTGCTTTTTATTCAATTTTTATCGATATCGATAATATTCCGATATTTCCATCAAAATTTTCGTGTTTTTAGATTACCGATATTTCCAATATGATCTTTGCTTGGGTGCGACACAGTTTGCAACGTAACACCGTTAACGATGTCGTCGACGTTAATGGAGAAAGCGGTCTCGGCATCAATGGCCCGTTTCGTCTTTCCACGCCCTCACTCGTCGAAAAAGCCCTCGACAATTTTAACGACAAAGGCCCGTCGGCGAGCTCTGCCGCTCTGTTGCTCCGACTCGAACACCGCCGCTTCCACGTATCAGTCTCCGCCGATTGTTTCGACGGTGAGCACCGGAACGATGCCGCCGGTGGTGCGGAGGAGGATGAGGTACCGGAAGCAGTACCCGGGAGAGAGCAAAGGCATCACCGAGGAGATGAGGTTCGTCGCCATGAAGCTCCGCAACATCAACGGCAAGAAATTGAGCACCAACAGTAACAATTCTTCTTCTGATGACGATGACGGTGATGGTGGAAATGACAATAATGCCCCTGCCGGGTACAATAGCTCGGAATCGGAAGCCGACGGCGACGGGGGTGAAACAGAGACTTGGCAGCCGAGCTTGGAAGGTTTTATCAAGTACCTGGTGGACAGCAAGCTCGTATTCGACACCGTCGAGCGCATTGTCGATGAATCAAACGACGTCGCTTGTTTAATTACAAATTAATTGGATATTTGTTTATTCAATTTAGATGCATATTTTAGGAAGACTGGATTGGAGAGATGGGAGAGTCTTTTGGGAGATCTCGACTGGTTGAAGCAGCAGGGAAATGTGATTCCGGAACCCAGCAATCCAGGAGTTTCTTATGCCAAGTAGTTGGAGGGGCTTGCAGAACATTCTGCTCCAATGTTCCTCTGCCACTTCTACAAAATCTACTTTTCGCATATGGCTGGTGGACAGGTCATTGCAAGATGGGTACTTTTCGAGTTTTCGGGATTCTTTAATCTTGCCTAAATGATTCAAAGTCTTGAAATTTATGTTAATTGTTCTGAATTCTGAGGTGGTGTTGCTGAAGTTGCGTAAATTCTAGAGTACATCAACGAATGACATAACTTGCTGAATTTGCGGGGGGAAATGTAACGGAATTTAGTGCGACTCTAAGACTAAGCCACTTAAAATACAATGCATTGATGTAGAGTAGAAGCTCTCCAAGTTATTGACTACTTTCAGCCCGTTTTGTTGAAGCATGAAAGTTTTGATCTTTGTGTGGAAAGATGAGGTTTTTTCTAGTGCTTTTTTACAGGACGGGATCAACAGACTAGTAACTACTTTTGCATTCTGCAAACTTGGATTGGTGAATTTCTGGTATCTGAGAAGTTGCTGGAAGGAAGGGAGTTGGGGTTTTACACATGGGAAGGGGACGTGCAGGAGTTGTTGAAAGGTGTTCGTGAGAAGCTCAACAAGCTCGGAGAGGTTAATGCCTGAAACTATCTGTATTTGGTCTCATTTGGTTGAGTTTCTAGTTGTGTTTATTTCTTAGTACTTAGAAGTTGGAAATTTTTGTTTTGTGACTACAGCATTGGACTGGAGATGACAAAAACAAATGCTTTAAAGAAATAACAAAATCATTTCGGTATTTGGGGCAGATAGTTCATTTGATCATCCTAGAGCCCAAGTAATCTGAATCAAACTGCTCAGGAGATCACTTATCGGTAAGAATGTCTAAATTTATTTTCTCCCTTCTGTTTTTTGAATTTCTCAGATATTAATAGCTCTGCTTTCAAACATTGGTTGATAAATTCATCCTTGCATTTTCTGGTGCATTTGTTTCACGGCAGCGATCGCTAACAATGGTTTTCTGTTCTGTTATCAGGTAGCATTGGTCTAGGGTGGACTCATTTTTGTGTAGAAGGTGATTTTTCGACAGGCTTAACTCTACGAGCTGGAGATGAACACCATTGCATCACTAATCTAGAGGGAAGACGAGGATGTCTTGTATACTTTTCTTCCATAAGGCTGCGCTGAGCACAAGAAGCAGCTTCTTTTGCTGAGCCTTGCGGCGCAAGAATCGTGGATTTTCATACTCTTTCAGATTTTGGAAGCACCCAACTGCAACTAGATATTTTTAAGGGAAGAATATGTTAACAAATGCAAGAATATTCATACTGAATTATTACTGAGTTAACTCAGAGATGGCAATTTTAAACTTCTTTTGATTTGTACGGGTGGATGACTGGGATGACACTTTATGGATTTAAACATAGTTTCGATACATACGTAAATAAATTGTGGGATGACTGGGATGACACTCTTGGATCACACTATTGTCTGGTGGCTAGAGAGATGCTGAAATGTCTCTGCAAGTCTTCTTGACTTCCGCAAAGATGGATTATTATGACGAAGCTACTAACTTGTCTCGTTTAACAAAAAAAAAAAAAAAAAGATATAAAATGCTCCATTATGACTGTGAGTTTAGGAGCACTTGCTGCTTAAGACCAATTCAGATTCCCAGTCGGATCAAGTGGTGAAGTCAAACAAGTTAATGCAGAATATAAATTAGACTAATTAGTATGATAATCCAACAAAAGATAAGGGGAGATATATTTTATACTCGGGTGTGCTATTTACACACTTTTTAACTTTTTAGATCATTTTTATTAATTTTTATTCTTTAATCTTCTTCAATTCAATGATTGAAAATTAAAAGAATATGTGAGAAGTAAAAAGGAATTTTGGATATCACAACTCTTTAACAATATCCAGCGTTTTTAATTGATAATATATTATGGGTAAATATCAATTTACTACCCTCAAGTTTCGTGGTTTTTAACATTTAGTACATGAAGTTTTTTTCGTCTCAGAGTCATATCTAAAGTGTTAATTTTAGGATAGTCTCATACATCTGTTAGTCTGACTATTAAATCTTCTGTTAATTGATGACGTGACATTCATGTGGGCAATGATTCGACGCCACATGTCATTAAGAGGTCTACGTGGAAATTAAAAATTAAATAAAAATTAAATAAAAAAATTTAAAAAAAAAAAAAAAACCAAAACCCCCTTGGTCTTCCCTACCCGACTCCCTTCCATCCCCTCCATCCCCTTCGTCTTCTCCACCCGAGCACCCCCTTCTCCCCCAAAACGTCTCCCTCTATTTCTTCAGGCAATGGAAATTCACTAATTAATTCCCCCAAATTCATACCCCCAATTCTCCATCTAAAACCCTAAAATTCAAACCCTCAATCATCAATGGAGCAGCTCAAGACCATCGGCCAGGAGCTCGTGATGGGCTCGCAGGGCGGCTTCGGCCGATCCAAGGAGTTCCTCAACCTCGTCAAGTCCATCGGTGAAGCTCGAACCAAGGCGGAGGAGGAGCGCATCGTCCTCATTGAGATCACAATCCTTAAAAGACGTCTCTTTGATGAGGCTGTCAGGAAGAAGGCCATCATGGCGCTTCACCTATTTTATCAAAAATCGCCCTCCTCTGTTTTGTATCTGGTGGTTAGCTTTGTCAGCATGGTGGACATGGAGGTTTTCGGGCTCTCGGAGTTCGTTGTATTTTGGGTTCTCGCTAGCTTGGTGGACATGGAGGTTCGGAGGGCGGAGGAGTTGAAGAAGAAGTGCTGTGAGGAACGGCGGAGGCGAGAGAACCACGACGCCATGACCATGGCCGTCTAGGAGGTACAGAAATTTTGTTGATGAAATGCAGGAATGTCGGGTGGGGGAGGTTCTGGGTTTGTTTTTTTTTTTTCACCATTGTTCTCGGCGTCGAGAAGAAGTCCACCGCCAAACTCCAGGACTCTAGGTACGGACATCACACACACAAAGTGCTTTCTTTGCTTTGATCTAACTGAGGAAATTGAAGTGGGCTTTATGGTTAGGGTTTTTTAATCGCATCGATTTCTAATTTTTTTTGGGTTTCAATCGCTGCAATTGGTTGAATGGTGCATTGAATTGAAATTGAAACTGGTAAGGGAGGGTGGTGCAGGTGCAGAAGAGAGAAGGAAGGGAAGGGGTGTGGGTTGCAAAAGAAAGAAGGGAGGGAGAGGGTGCAGGGGAGAAGGTGGGTACGGATTGTTTTTTAATATTGAAATGGGCCCATATTGATACGTGATATCTAAGTAATTGTCCACGTAGATGCTACATCATTAGTTAATATAAATTCTAACGAAAAACTTAACAGATGTATGAGATTATCTCAAAATTAACACTTTAAAAATAATTTTAGGATGAAAAAAATTTCATGCACTAAATATTGAAAACTATGAAACTTAAGAATAGTAAACTGATATTCACCCCTACATTATATATGATACGTAACAGTGAAATTGAAAGCCTTCGTAAAAGGAAGCGATGCAACGTGGGAGGTCAGCTTATCAAAGAATATGAATCCCCTGCTTCTTTGACCTCCTGTCCCCTCTCAACAAAAAACATGCATTATCATATAACATTAGCATTAATTGTAATAACTAAGTAGTATATGGGTTCAAAAATTCATAAGCCACACATGCCACGATCAACATTAATGCAACCGGTCGACAAATTTGCGTCCCTAATCGCAAACCGACAATCGAAAAACTCTTGTTAATTTAGAGACAATATTTAAGTACTGACCGATGAATACTTCTTATACTATAGCAAATAATATTTTAAAGAAATTATAATGGTATTATTATCAAAGTAATATTTTTCTTTTGAAAATTTTACTCGTAAATAGTTGAAAAAAAATCTATAAATTATTTTGTTATAGTAATCGAACATAAACATGAGCAGTTCTAAAAATTCAATAAACATTTGGGTAGTAGAATCATTTCAATTCTTAACTTTTATGTGTTTACTAACCCATAAACAGGAGCATTTCTAATTTATGACTTCTCTTTGTGTTTGCAAACACATGAAAATTAATGAGTTATATAAATTTCATATTATACTTTGTATTTGTAATTCAATACATGAAAAATTAAGAATTAAATTGATTAGAAAAATAGTTTATATCATTTTATTTATTCTCTCCATATTGCCCTAGGCAACATTTCTAAATTCAGCCTGTTCAAAACCCTAGGCAACATTTCTGAATTCAGCATGTCCAAAACCCTAGGCAGCATTTAATTTCAAAGAAATTATCTAACGAAATTACAAAGTCTAGATCCAAGTAATAAATACAATGTGGCCGCGAGTCTAAAGATAAAAGATAGGGATCCATCTAAATCTTGATTGACACGTCCCGATCCCAATATCTCTATAATATTAAGATGGGCACGTGCTAGCCGATATCCGAGGGTGATGAAGTCATTTTAAACATGCCTACAAAGAAAATACGTAATTAGAAAGAAAAATGCCAATACAGGAATGTGTTCAGAGCATACAACTAATCAAGAATAATATGAAAAAATTATTATAAAAAGATACGAACAAAGGAATGGGTCCTACATAGAGAAGACTCAAAGATACCTATGTGTAAGTGTCTTGACGCCGGGATCGTGTGCCTTGATTCTAACTCCTAAAGGGGGTGTAAAACAAAGGATGAGTGGACTAAAGTTTATAATAATATAATAATAAGAAAACGATTTTCCTTTTGAACATGATAACCCCTTATTTTGAAAATACATATGTATAGTACTACAAAATAGGTTTTCTGAAAACTCTAGCATGCCATAAAAAATGTTTGTAAAACAAGTATGTAGAATCCAAAGCACCAATGCTCAGTAAAGGTAATATAGTCGCTCAAAGGCACATCCGTTAAACATCCATAAATCACATCAATGATGTACTCAACTAGGGGTATAATAGTGGCCCGAAGTCATAACCATCACCCGAAGGTGAAGCTGTACCACTTTGGGTTACACTAGAGAAGAAACATATATATATATATATATATATATATATATATATATATATATATATATATATATATATATATATGTAGTGGGTTCATCACTCGAAGATGAAGCTGTACGACTTTGGGTTACACCAGAGAAGAAACAAATATATATGTATATGTAGTGGGTCCATCACCTGAAGGTGAAACAGTACGACTCTGGGTTACGTTAGAGAAGAAATATAGGGTCCATCACCCGAAGGTGAAGCTCTATGATTTTGGGTTATGCCAAAGAAGAAATATAGGGTTTATCACCTAAAAGTGAAGCTGTACGACTCTGGGTTACACCAGAGAAGAAACATTTACATATAACATAAAACACCGACACCAGCCTCGAGCTAGTGAAGCTAGGAGTATGTCGTAAATATCATCAACTGTGTCTTATGGCCATAGATGTCTACATACTCAATTGTGTGTATGTGTTGTATGATAAGCAACTAGATAAGCATCGAAAGCGTATCTTAAAAATCTCATATCAAATATGGAGCTCAAAAGCTCAAAGCTTCATCTCATAAATCCATGATAACTCATTTTCATAAATCCATAGAATTTCATATACGAAAATCCAATAATTCATAACCCTTAGTAAAACGTAAATTCGATAAATCATAAATACAAGCAAGTGTACCTGCGCGTTGCTGCGGGGTTTAGAAAATTGTTGAAAATGTAGGAAGTGTAGAAAATATATGTGTTAAGGAGTAGTGTTTAATATGTACATATATTACATTCGTGTGTTCTGATGTTCTTTACAAATATATATGAGTATAAATATTCATGATATTGCATTTAAAATAATTAATTAATTACCAAAAACAATACTACACAATGAGTGAGGATTATGTCCCTCTAAAATAACTGACTCACTAACTGCATCTTGACACTATACTGAGATGGTTTAATCTTGTAACACATGCTACCATCTTCATATGACATTGATTGAACCTCACAAATATATAGACAAATCATGTGACACTTGGAATAACCTTAACTCTATATACTCTAACAAATTGAACCCGAAAACAGAAGGCCTGAATTTCAGTGAAGTGTCACTAAGCTGTCCACAAAGTAAGGTGATCAAAGAACATATATAAAAGCATGCTAAAAATTGATATACCTCCAAATAGTTCTTCTCGTGGAAATAATTGATTTCAAGTGCCTGGTCAATGAGGCATGCTTTCTTCCCACACATTGCTTAACAATCCATGAACCCTGAGGAGAGAAGAATCAGTTAGAAGTTAAACCTTGAATTTCATATGAATCATCCCCCTTGATAAAACTCTGTAGCAAGGGTGTATCTTCGACTGGAGAATTCATCATATAGTATAGTGCCAAACCATAAGTAGTTGAACTTGGACCTAGTTCACATAGATAATTTGGTAATTAGTGGCAGGTAACAGGGAAAACCTGCAAAGAATAATAGAAAAACCCATGAAAGACAGATTTACCTGAATGTTCACAATGAAGAAGAATTATCTCCTACCATGTGCTGCATATTTCAACAAAGGATTGCAAAAATTATGTAAAATGAAAATTACGGCCATTTTTGTGCCAATTCAATGTTTTTTGGTAGCCCCATATGTAAAGTGGTTAGGAAAAATCTTAGTAATAAAGAGAAAAAAACAAATCAAATCAAATCCTCAAATAATGACCTGAACGATTCTACCTGCAAGGCCTCCAATATCATCTTCACGTGACATGCACTCCTAGATGCCAACTTGCTCATCTTCACAATGCAAAAACTTAAATTATACACAAAATTAAGGTGCTTTCAGGGACATTCATAACCTCAAGCTATACTCGGTAACATAGAACCGGTAACATATGGGCATGTTATACTAAAAGCAATTAATTGAAACCATTGAACAAAAAAGAGCAAAAGCGGATAAAAACTTAGAATTTGAAAAAGTATTTGTTATGACATGAGCTATCAATTCGCAAACTTTTTATATGTTTATCACGTCATAGGCATACAACAGACTGAAAGAAGGAAATTTGCATGTTATCTGTAAAAAGTATTTATAGATTTAGTGTGTAACTCAACATATAAGTAGATACCGGGGTTCTATCCGTAGTTCTACATCAGTTCCTGTTCCAATGAAGTAAGAGATCCCCTTCACAGTTTATAATCTTCACATTATATTTGTGGGTAACATATATATTATCTCTTTATAGAGCACCAATAGTTCAACAAATTAGCAGATATATAATGTCTACTGCCTATTATGGTTAAGCTTTGTTCGAAATCATTGTAATATTACTTTGAACAAATATATTCCAATGATATAAATAGGGAATCTATAAACCATTATCGTACCTATTTGTAGAAAAATGCAGTAAACTTTACTTGAACTGAAATATTAGTACTAAACAGACACTTCACTCGCACTGGTATATTAAGATTTTGTAAAAACGCTTATTGCTCATATCCCAACCGCTTTCTCTCTCTACACAAAGCATACACAACTTTGATTGAGACCTGTTAACGAAAATTTGTGCACAACCCAGAAATTTGAAGGAAAAAAATATGAAAAATTAAATAAAACCCATTTATATTAAATCAAATATTTGAAGCAGAATCTTTACATACAATAGATGAAGAAGGTACCTGAGGTGCTGAGGAATAGTTTGAGACCAACATCGACGCCGACCTTCGCCGGAATCATCGCATAAACGTAGGAAAACTCTGAGGAGTATTAAAAAATCCTTATCGAAACCGTAACAAATCGAGGCATGCAACGGCTGTTTCTTGTTCCTGAGATGAAAGGGAGACGATTGGTAAAACGTTGAGGCCCGATTGGCCGGCTTTCAAACTGAAATAGCCCGTCGTCGTCAGCTGAGTCACGGAGGGAAGAGATATGGAGACTTGTAATAACACAAACAAAGGGAGGAATGGAGGAGCCCTCCAGACTCGGTGGGGATCATTTTTGTTCAAATTGAAGTGAGCAAGAATGAACAAATGGAGGAGGAAACTGAGTTTCCTTGCTGTGCTATTAAAGAGAGTGAACGACAGCTCAATAACTCAACACCGAATGGCAGACATGTAATAACACAAACTAAGCAAGGGCAAAATCGGAACTGCACTGTTCTTATGAACAGTGATTCAGTTGTTTTTGGGTTTTAGTATAGATTGAATTTCGTAAAAGCAATTTAAATAAATCATAAATTCTCCGTAAACCATAAGTATGGAAATCCGTAAAACATAATATAA
Organism: Malus asiatica; assembly: GCA_033882615.1. Taxonomy (NCBI): domain Eukaryota; kingdom Viridiplantae; phylum Streptophyta; class Magnoliopsida; order Rosales; family Rosaceae; genus Malus; species Malus asiatica. The sequence continues at coordinate 8,150,885 of CM066498.1, forward strand.
AACATACTCAATTCGTGAAATATGGAATGCATGCAAGCCTAATATTTTATAAAAACATGCAATTAAAGAAGGGGTTCACTCATAGATATTTTGTTGTCGGGGAGCTGCTCAAACTAGAGAAGATAGTGTCACTTCCCACCGACGCACCTAAACACAAATGGAGGCCATTTAATAAAACTTTACTAAAATGATAGAATATGATATTCTTTGTACAGGACAAGGCAACTCGAAGGATATTGTACCAAGGAAATAGTGATGATGGCAAGATGTTCAAGATACCAATTACAATGTTGTTAAAGTCTAGTGTTACAAGAATGGGAAAGTGTGCTGCATTTGTTGGTAAAAAGATTAAAGTTGCAATTTGGCATAAAAGGTTGGGACATCCATTTGAAGAAGTTCTTAGTATGATGCTGCAGAATAATAAGTTGTCAAATAGTATAGATTCATGTCAATCCATGTGTATTTCTTGTATTCAAGGAAAAATGAGTAGGTTGCCATTTCATATAAAGTAAGATAGGTCTACTGTTATTTTTAAGAAAATCCATTCAGATGTATGGGGCCTTCACTTATGAAATCTATGGAAGGTTATAGGTATTACATTACCATTGTTGATGATTGTTCTAGGTTTGTATGGATATTTCCAATGGTGAATAAATCAAATGCTTTCTCAATTTTTACCAAGTTCCATGCCTTTGTTTTGAACCAGTTTCAAGTGTCAATCAAAATTTTACAATCTGATGGCGGATGAGAGTATATGAGTAATTTGTTTAAAGAATTTTTGGATGCAAAGGGTATTATACACCATGTTTCATGTATTCACACTCCCCAACAAAATGGAGTCACTAAGAAGAAAAACAGGCATGTAGTTGAGACATCTATCAATTTGATGTTAGATGCACAACTACCTATTCATTTTTGGTATCATACATGTTCACATGCAGCTTTTCTGATCAGTTGAATGCCAAGTAGAGGCTTACACATGAAATCTCCATATCAGATTGTGTTTTAGACCATTCCTGACATTAAGAATCTTAAGGTATTTGGCATTGTAGTCTATCCATTACTGAGATCATTCAATCATAATAAATTGGAACCAAGATCAACTCAGTGTACATTTCTTGGTTTTGTGCATGGTTATAAGGGAATAATATGTTATGACAATAAGACTAGAAGGGTTATTTTGTCCAAACATGTAATTCATGATGAAGACATATATCATTTCAAGCATGTTTCAACACAGAAGACCTCTAGTGTAGTGAAAAGGTCATTACAACCCCCTGTTCTAATACATTTACAAGTTCCAAGTGTTAGATCATCCACTTCTGCACAACTTCAACACAGTTTTCAAGACCTCAACTCAATGTCTATCAGAATTAGTGATGTAAGTGCAGGTTCTGATCATCCTGATATTTATGAAACAGTTCAAAACACAGAATGAGTTGACAATTATGGAGTGTTACCCAGAGTAATGATATCACATCATTAACATCTTCACAACATCTATACCCATCACACCATCACTCTGGTACAATATCTATATTGCATGTCCATTCAAAATCTTAACTTGAGGTATGTCTACCAAATTTGTCTCCTTCTGATGTAATTCAGCAACCTGTCACTTCAACTTATTCAATGCTTACTAGACTAAAGAGTGGAGCAATTAAAAGAAGAAATTATGCTGCACTGGTTGCAGCTTGTCTCGAGTCACAATCTTTGCAAATTACAGATGAAGAACCATTCACTGGTGGGTATTTATTTGTTTTTGAAATTTCTAATGTACTTGAACCTGCAACATTTCGAAAAGCAGTAACTATACTACAATGACAAACAGCAATGCAAGAAGAGTATGACTCTCTTAAAGCTTAAGGAACATGGGTTTTAGTTCCACCACCTTAAGATAGAGTAATTGAGTGTACAAGGTTAAGAAGAATCTAGATGGCAGTGTGTCAAGGTATAAAGCAAGGTTGGTAGCTCAGGGTTTTTCTCAAGAACATGGTATTGATTATCTGGATACTTTTAGTCCAATTGTAAGGCATACCACTATGAGAATCATTCTAGCTTTAGCTGCTACCAATCACTGGAGTCTCAGGCAATTGGATATTAAAAATGCATTTCTGCATGGAGATTTGCAAGATGAGGTATACATGAAGCAATCTCAAGGTTTTATTGATCCATCATTTCCCTCTCATGTTTGTAATTTGATTAAGTCCTTATACGAATTGAAACAAGCACTAAGAGCCTAGAATTCAAAATTCACTAGTTATTTGACAGTTTTAGGTTTCAAAGCTTCAGCCTTATATACTAGTCTCTTTGTTAAACAAGATGGATTAGATATTATCATCCTATTATTATATGTTGATGATATTATTTTGACTGGTTCAAATGCTACAAAAGTTTAAAAAGTGGTGCAAGAATTATCAAAAGTCTTTGAGTTGAAGGATATGGGAAAGCTTACTTATTTTCTGGGATTGCAGGTCCAATATCAAAGTAATGCAGACATATTTGTATCCAGTCCAAGTATGTCAAGGATTTAATCCATAAGGCAGGAATGAGTAAACCTAAAAATACCCCGTGTAAGCCACATCATCAAATGCTGCTAACAGAAGGAGAGTTACTCACAGATCCATCAATGTATATAAGTTTAGTTGGTTCATTACAATATCTAACCTTCACTAGGCCAGATATTGCATTTGCAGTAAATATTGTATGTAATACATCAACACCACATCAGCTGTCAAATCGGTTAGGAAGTTATATATACGGCTTGTATTGTGACTGATGGAATCATCTAAGAAATCTAAGAAGCTTGATTCTCTCAATTCTCTCTCATACATTCTTTTTGCTTTTCTGCATTTTCTTCCATCGATACGTAATATGATACATGTTATCAATATCCTCCAAATATATACATAATGCTGCTTGAATAGGATGGTTGCTTCTTGTAATTGTATACTCCAATACTCTTATATACACTGTTCGGGCAGGAATTTCACTGGGAAGGGTTCCTTACACGAGTACACAGCTCCTCGAGAAGTTGGCACTTTGGTTGGCTGTTGGGCTCTTGCTTGCTTGTCAGGCTACAAGAAGAGGACATAGTTAGTTCTGAAAGATGCCTTTGTTGGGCTTTACGTCGTGAGACTCGCAATAAAAAATAATTAAGTGCTAAGGCGTGCCACTGCCATCTCTATATGGCAGATGTAGAATGAGTGTTTTTAAGCCGATTACTTGCGCCCCAAGTTACTCTAACTTCTCATTATCAAAGGATTGTCATGGATGGGTTAAGTCCACATTAAGTTCTTTTTATGCCTTAAGATCAAGGACTTTTGTTTATCTTATATGCTTCAAAGGTGGAGGTCTGAATCTAATCAAAACATCAGTTTCATTTACTTTCATGATAGTAAAAGTACTAAGTGAACCAGATATGTGAGTTAATGGAACTTCAGATCATTAAGAGACCGAAAATGACTTGCATATCTACTGAGGGATACATTATAATACCAGATCTATTAATGGAAAGGCAAAAACAAAGAGAGTCGGGCAAGATTTCCCCTTGTCGAGTAAGGTTAAAACGTCTTGCGATCTCTTCCCTTGGCAGTTTACAAAAAGAATTGAGTACTGAAGGGGATGACTGGAAAGAAGTTTACACATGAGAGATCAATACTACAACATTTAGGGAAAAAGGTAGCAGAGCTTTTACATAGACAAAAGATGTCTTTCTAAGGAAGTCTAAGGCTAAAAGGGTGCAGAGTCTGGACAAAGCACGTCTTTCTGGGTATTTGCTTGGTTGAGAGAGAAGTTGTATGTTTGTTTGTTTAATTGGTTAAGTGTCATTGTTTCTAGGCCCTCTTCCTCATTTTATAGATGAATTAGCCCAGTTGTGTTGTTTCTGTTCTTGGTCGAAAGCAACTGAAGGGTAGTGAGTCACTAGCTTTGTTACGTGTTTGCCATCCAAAAAGTACTTTTGGGCCGAAAGTTGATGATCTTCCATCGGTTGTCACTTCTTGTAAGCAACTGGCCTTTGCATTAATGGGGAGCTGCCATAATATCTTGAAATGGATGAACTGGGCTTGATTATGGGCTTCGGGTAAAACCTTCTTTATTGAACTCTCTTGGGCTTTCCTTCCTGAAAGCCCAAGGTTTAAATATTAACCTAAACATACACCATGATGAAGAAACTGTGTAGGACTGTAATACCGTGTTTTTTAAATGAAAGCTTAATTTTATTGAGTATCCAAAAACCAACAAATTAACAAAAGAATGAATATATCGATTACAGTGAGATCTATTACAGTGATATCCCAACAGGGATTTATTCGAACACAAACAAATATTAAGAGATGGAGTATATGGTTGCCATTTGTCCCCACACCCTTGAATTATCCATAATTTATTACAATTTACATTTCCAAACAGTATAATTTAAAGAATAATGACTTGTCATCGTCTTAGGGTAACAATTAATTAGTAAGAATTGAATTTACAGTTTAATTCTCATTGTATTGCATAATAGATAATATATATACATGATACAATCCTTGTTCTATAAGGAAACAATAAAGGACACACACATATCCTTCCTAATAAAGGATTTTAATATTTACAATATATTTACATGTCCTTTGTATTTAAAAAACATTCACGGCAACACTTCCCCTCAAATTGGAGTTTAGATATCACACATGCCCAACTTGACAAGTGAGTCACCAAAAGATCTACTACACACAACATGAGTGAGGACATCCGCAAGTTGCTCTTCTGAGTTCACAAACGGTATTGAAACGATTTTCTTCTCCTTATTATCACAATACAAACTTGTAGCCTCCTTTGCTTTGAAACCTAGACCACCAAGTAACTTACGTAACCAAAGGACTTCACATATTCCGTGTGCCATACCTCTGAATTCGGCCTCAGCTGACGACCTTGACACCACATTTTACTTCTTGCTCCTCCAAGTGACTAGATTTCCGCCAACAAATGTAAAGTACCCAGAAGTAGAGCGTCTATTAGTTACATCACCTGCCCAATCAGCATCAGTAAATCCTTCAATCCTCAGATGACCAGAATTTTTATACAAAATTCCTTTTCCTGGAGCCGACTTCAAATAAGCTAAAATCTGCATAACAGCCGCCATATGATCCACACTTGGCAAGTGCATAAACTGACTCACCACACTTATTGCATAGGCTATATCTGGATGGGTATGAGCTAAGTAAATTAGTCTTCCTACCAATCTCTGATATCTGCCTTTATCCACTAGTTCTTGATTTGGATAAATTCCCAAGTAATGTTTCTCCACAATGGGAGTATCCACAAGTTTACACCAAGCATGCCTATTTCTTTCAATAAGTTCATAACATATTTCCATTGAGACAAGAAAATACCTCTGGATGAATGAGCAATTTCCACACTAAGGAAATACTTCAAGTCACCCAAACTCTTCATCTCAAACTCGGCAGAAAGGTTCTTTTCCAGTTTGACAATTTCATCTTAATCATCACCTGTTATTATCATATCATCTACATAAATAATCAAGGCTGTTACTTTACCGTTTCTCCACTTCACAAATAAAGTATGATCAGAATGACTTTGATAATACCCATTCCTTCTCATAGCCTGAGTGAACCTCCCAAACCATGCACGTGGTGACTGCTTAAGCCCATAAAGAGACTTTCGTAATCGACACACTCCCATTTTTTCTCTATTACTATACCCTGGAAGGAAGTCCATATACATATTTTACTCTAGATGTCCATGAAGAAATGCATTTTTTACATCAAACTGTTTCAGTGGCCAATTCGAATTTACAGCTAATGAGATAAGGACTCGTACCGTATTCATCTTAGCCACTGGAGAGAAGTTTCCTGATAATCAACTCCGTACGTTTAAGTATACCCTTTCGCCACCAATCTTGCTTTATATCTGTCAAGTGTTCCATCAGCCTTGTATTTCACAGTAAAGACCCATCGGCACCCAATTGGTTTCTTTCCCTTTGGCAACTCAATAACTTCCCAAGTATTATTTTTCTGCAATGCCCTCATCTCTTCATCCATTGCTTCGATCCATTCTCAACTCTTTAAAGCATCTTCTACCCGAGTTGGTACCTGAATCGAATCCACATTATTCACCCACGCTTGACGTTCAGATGAAAGATTTTTACAGGACATATAATTGGTTATGGGATATTTATTTTTTCCTTCTGGAGAGAACCTGTCAGAAGGTATACCACGATTTTGCCTTCGTGGCAATTTATATGTACTTATAATATCATTAGTTACATGAGTATCACTAGTGCTTACCTAAGGGATATCCAGAGAAGATGCATTGGACGACGACACTGTTGAGCTGGAGAGAGGAGGGAAGCTTCGGCAATAGTCGGCTAATCACCAATGCATTCTCCTTTGGCAGCACTAATACATGGACTACCAGTTTTTTCTTCGGTGAGAAGCTGTGGAATACTTGGGGCAGGTTCGATGAGACACTGTTGTCTACTCACAACAGCAGGTTCGGGATGAGTAGACCGAGCATCATCATCTGCATTACTCGGCACACTGTGCACTCCCCTTGAAGATGTTTCCTCTTATACATCCAACCATTTGAGAACACCATCAATATCACAATTAGAACTCTCCCTCTTGTGATCTAAAGATGGTAATACGAGAGTATAAAAATATTCAGACCCAGAGAAGGTCACATCCATGGTGATATACATGTAACGAGTGGCAGGGTGGTAACACTTGTAACCTTTCTGGTGGGATGCAAAACCCATAAAGACACACTGAAGAGCACAAGGATCCAATTTACTACGATGAATCTTGTGAATATGAACATAAGCCACGCAGCCAAACACCCGAGGAGTGAGTGTATTGGTAAAAACAACCGGAACATGTTCCGTCAGCACTTTGAGTGGAGTACGAAATTCTACAACCTGGGATAGCATGCGATTGATAACATACACAACATAGGTGATAGCGTCTGGCCAAAAACTTTTGGGAACAGACCCACCAATAAGCAGGGCACGAACGGTTTCCAAAATATGACGGTTTTTCCTCTCAGTAACCCTGTTTTGTTGTGGGGTGTACGAGCAAGTTGTCTCATGAACAATTCCTTGATCACAGAAAAAATTAAAAAGCTCAGAGTTAACATATTCTCTCCCATTATCAGTACGAAGAACTTTAATAACGAAGGAATATTGAATAGCCACCAGCTAAGAGAATGATCGAATAATGGCACTTATATCACTTTTATGTTTCAACAAATACACCCATGTCATATGAGTGCAATCATCAACAAACATAACAAACCACTTAACTCCTGAAACTGCATTAACGGGCGAGGGCCCCCAAACATCTGAATGCACAAGCTCAAACGGAAGCAATCTTTTATTCATACTAGAAGGAAACAAAACACGATGGCTCTTAGCAAGAATACATACTTCACAATGTAAGTCTGACTCCTTTATTTCCTGAAACATACTAGGCAACATATGCCTTAAATAACCAAAAGAAACATGTCCTAACTGACGATGTAACAACCAAACTGCTTGTAGATTACTAGTACGGGATGCTTGAACTGCATTAGCTCTGCCAGGAATGACGTCATCCACATAGTACAACCCATCTCTCTTAGTGCCATGCCCAATTATCTCCTTGGTTTGAATATCTTGAAGCAAACAAAAAAATGGATACATAAGTACAACACAATCCAATTGCTCAGTAACTTAGGGAATAGATAATAAATGGTGAGACAACTACGGAACAAGCAAACAGTGGTGAAGAGAAAGAGATGGCGTGAGGTCCACTGTGCCTGCCCCAGTCACCACGTCTTTGCTAGAAGCACGCTCTTTAGCACTCAATTTCTTCTTCAATTCTGGAAACCATTCAGGTACTCCATGTTTTTGAAAACATGTATCTTCTGTATAACGGGTTTGCCCACAAAAAGTACACTTCAAATTATCCTTATTCTCTCAAGTGAAAAGACAAGAATCGGTTGATGAAGATGGACCATAGGGTTAACCAGAAGAGGGCCATGACACTATTGCCATGGGAAGGGTTCCTCCGTGGTTCCCAGCAACACTACCTCCCATCATAGTAGCATGGCGTTGAGCTTCCCGTCTAACTATTGAAAACGCTTCTTCCACAGATGGTAGAGGTTGAGTTCTCAAAATATCACTGCGGACCTTGTCAAAAACATCATCGAGGCCCGCTAAAAAAGCATACACACGGTCTAGTTGAACTTCTCCTCGAAGTGTCTTCAAGTCAAGAACACACGCCATCTTGATTGGTCTTCTTTGATCGAGTTCTTGCTAGATAATTTTAAGATCGGCACAATATATACCGATAGGCCTCCCTTCTTGGCGAAGTCGGAATGACTTCACTTTCAATTCATAAATCTGAGAGATATCAGATCCATCATAATACGTCCTGGCAACTTCTTCCCATACTTCTTTAGCAGTACGAAGATGAATGAAAAAACCCATGATTGTAGGATCCATGGAGTTAATCAACCATCCTTTCACAATTGCATTCCCAGTCTCCCAAGCATCATATTCGGCACTGTCTTCATTAGGCTCCTTAATACTCCCTGTCACGAACCCCTTTTTTCCACGCCTAGCAATATGTATCTCTAATACTTTGGACCAAATAGGGTAATTTGATCCATTGAGTTTTACAATATTTGGTATGTTTGAAGCATCACTTTGAATAACCACAGGATTGACAACTGACCCGTGGGTAGAGCCCGATGTCCTACCCTCCAATTTCAACACAGCTTCTCCTATATCACTCGCCATTAATCACAATACCCACCACACACAAGGTATGGAGCAGAAAGCCCAGAGTTTTTGCTGCAGGGATGCAGCGACAACTATTGAAAAAAATAAAAAATAATGAAGCCGTCCTTGTCTTTTACAAAAAACAATGCAGCAGCCTCCTTATCTCCTACAATAAACAATGCAACAGCTTGGACTTACTGCAGAAACGCAGTAGAGATCACAGTGACCCTTGTCTCCTACAAAAGCAACACAACAAGCTGATCTTGCTGCAGAAACGCAACAGAGATCACAAGGGTTTTCTCGGGGTTTTCGTTACTGCAGCAGCGACACGGTGGGAATATTTTTTTAGGGTTACGCTTGGCTTTGATGTCAAATTGAATTTACAGTTTAATTCTCATTGTATTGCATAAATAGATAATATATACATGATACAATCCTTATCTATAAGGAAACAATAAAGGACACACACATATCCTTCCTAATAAAGGATTTTAATATTTAAAATATATTTACATGTTCTTTTTATTTAAAAAACACTCACGGCAACAGTTAGGCCTAGCAATTCTTGACATGACCCGATGACCCGATAACCCGACACGACACGACACGAAATTAATAGGTGTTCGGGTTGACACGATAACAAATTGGGTTGTTATCGGGTAACCCGATAAGTACCTGTTAAGATAACGAGTTGGTTTGAGTATACAAGTGGGTAACACGATACACTATAAGCAGAATATTAATTTAATAATTTTATAACCCTAAAAAATACTATAATTATATATATATATATATATTAAATTTACTATAATAATTATACCCCCAAAATATTAACTATAATAATTATATATATATATATAATTTTAAATTAAATTTTATACCCCTAAAAACTATAATAATTATATGTACATAATAAATAGATTTAAATCTACTTTATATATATATATATATACCATTGAACTTGATGAGATACGAATTATACGAAACTAATTTCAACGATCCAACCTTTAAACTTGTTTGTATATGCTTCGAGATTGCATCATTAAAAAATCACAAAAAACAAACATTCAGAGATCAAGTAACCGAACAAAACTTTTCAACAGTTATAAAACGAAAAATCACGATTTAACTGTTATTTTAACTCCGATTTTTATGATTTTTTACAGCTACACTCTTTCACCATATATGAATACAATGAATGAATTCGATCTTCAATTTAAAATATTTACTCTAGTGGATATCTTATGTTATACTTAATGAAAGTATGAATAAACTCTTAAATGTTAGCGAATCTATTGTTTTGATGGAATACGCATGCTACGAAACTAGTTTCAACGATCCAACCGTCAAACATGTTTGTATATACTTCGAGATCGCATACGCCAAAAATTGCAAAAAACAAACATTCAGAGATTAAGTAACCGAACAAAACTTTTCAACGGTTATAAAACGAAAAATCATGATTTAACGATTATTTTAACTCCAATTTTGATGATTTTTTACAGCTACACTCCTTGACCCTATATGAATACAATGAATGAATTCGATCTTCAATTTAAAATAGTGTCTATCTTATGTTATACTTAATGAAAGTATGAATAAACTCTTAAATGTTAGTGAATCTATTGTTTTGATGGGATACGCATTCTACAAAACTAGTTTCAACAATCTAACCGTCAAACATGTTTGTATATACTTCGAGTTTGCATACGCCAAAAATTGCAAAAAACAAATATTCAAAGATCAAGTAACGGGACAAAACCTTTTGACGGTTATAAAAAGAAAAATCACGATTTAACGATTATTTTAACTCCGATTTTGATGATTCTTTATAGCTACACTCCTTGACCTTATATGAATACAATGAATAAATTCGATCTTCAATTTAAAATATTTACACTAGTGGATACCACAAAATCTTATGTTATACTTAATGAAAGTATGAATAAACTCTTTTAAGTGTTAGTGAATCTATTGTTTTGATGAGATACGCATTCTACAAAACTAGTGTCAATGATCCAACCGTCAAACATGTTTGTATATACTTCGAGATCGCATACGCCAAAAATTGCAAAAAACAAACATTTAGAGATCAAGTAACGAGACAAAACTTTTCGACGGTTATAAAAAGAAAAATCACAATTTAATGGTTATTTTAACTCTGATTTTGATGATTCTTTACTGCTACACTCCTTGACCCTATATGAATATAATGAATGAATTTAATCTTAATTTAAAATATTTACACTAGTGGATACCACAAAATCTTATGTTATACTTAATGAAAGTATAAATAAACTCTTAAGTGTTAGTGAATCTATTGTTTTGATGGGATATGAATTCTACGAAACTAGTTTCAACGATCCAACCGTTAAACATGTTTGTATATACTTCGAGATTGCATACACCAAAATTTGCAAAAAACAAACATTCAAAGATCAAGTAACGAAATAAAACTTTTCGGGGATCATAAAAAGAAAAATCACGATTTAACGGTTATTTTAACTCCGATTTTGATGTTTTTTATAGCTACACTCCTTGACCCTATATGAATACAATGAATGAATTTGATCTTCAATTTAAAATATTTACACTAGTGGATACCACAAAATCTTGTTATACTTAATGAAAATATAAATAAACTCCTAAGTGTTAGTGAATCTATTGTTTTGATGGGATACGCATTCTACAAAACTAGTTTCAACAATCCAACCGTTAAACATGTTTGTATATACTTCGAGATCACATACGCCAAAAATTGCAAAAAACAAACATTTAGAGATCAAGTAACGGGACAAAACCTTTCGACGGTTATAAAAAGAAAAATCATGATTCAACGGTTATTTTAACTCCGATTTTGATGATTCTTTACAGCTACACTCCTTGACTCTATATGAATACAATGGATGAATTTGATCTTCAATTTAAAATATTTACACTAGTGGATACCACAAAATCTTATGTTATACTTAATGAAAGTATGAATAAACTCTTAAGTGTTAATAAATCTATTGTTTTGATGGGATACGCATTCTACGAAACTAGTTTCAACGATCCAACCGTCAAACATGTTTGTATGTACTTCGAGATCACATACGCCAAAAATTGCAAAAAAAAAAAAACATTCAAGTAACGGGACAAAACTTTTCGATGGTTATAAAAAGAAAAATCATGATTTAACGGTTATTTTAACTCCGATTTTGATGATTATTTACAGCTACACTCCTTAACCCTATATGAATACAATGAATGAATTCGATCTTCAATTTAAAAAATTATACTAGTGAATACCACAAAATCTTATGTTATACTTAATGAGTATGAATAAACTATAATAATTATATACATTAATTTAACAATTTTATATCCCTAAAAACTAAAATAATTCTATAATATAATTATATATATATATATATATATATATATATATTAAATTATGTGTTTTAATGTTTTGAAGTAATATTTATATGGCAAAAGTGTGGCATGTGCAAATTTAAGAAAAAAAAATATTTTTCTTAACGGGTCATAATGGGTTATAACGGGTCGGGTCACTTATCCGTTGGGTAAAATGACCCGACCTGGTAAGGACTTGTTAAGATAATAGGTGTGACACGACACGACCCGTTAAGGTAACAGGTGTTACACGAAAACGACACGAACACGATAGACACGACCCGTTTGCCAGGCCTAGCAACAGTAAGTACTTTCAGCATGCCCGTTGGTTGACCCTGCTTGGCGCCTCCTCTTCTCTTCCGACAGTAGTTTAGCAAACCTGAAAATTATAGTAAAAAAGTTACAATTTTTCACTACTCACCAATTACATATATAAGTCTGTTGGTTTAATGATAAATATTTTACCTTATTAGAGCCTCTGCATTTGTCTCATGCTTAGTAGCCTCAAACCTGCCACTGTCCAAATTAACCCGAGAAACTGGTTTTTTCAATAGCCCTTCACCAACTTTCACAAGATTGGTCAAATTCTTCTTTGTGGCTATATCCACAGAAGCTATTGTCCCACGAAGGGTATCATCCTACGTTTGGTATCAGAAATGATGTCAGTTTTTTGTGTCTAAACAACATTATTCTAAAAAAGTTATACTGATGAATCTATGGATAAATTGCATTTCGCATGACGAGTTCAGTACCTGAATTCTAAGATAATTTTCTTCAGAATGAAGGGCTTGGAAAACTGCAGAAAGGTGAAGATCAACCATATCGTTGCTTGCTTGACTGAAAACATTAATGATTGGGGTGGAGCCACCGCTGGTTAACCAATTCAACAGGCCCCATTTCGCTGAAGAGCGTGCATGGTATTTCATTTCAGCTTTTGATGAACCAGTTCCTAATGATATCACTAGAAATCTCCCATAGTCCATAGGTTTCACAGGAAAGACGTTTGGATTCGCCTTCCTTATTTCGTTTGTAACTTCACAAACAGCAAGTAAAGTCTGCAAGGACAAAAGTGTTTTAAGTGTTTAAGTTAATTTTTTATAATCCCGAAGTTTACTTTTAAAATCAATGGTATAAATTGACGATTTGGTAATATAACTCCTCCTATCACATATACTGGATTATTTGCAGCCACGCCGCCATCTATAAGGTTGAATTCCCTAGTTCTGCCTGCAGCGTTCTTGGTTTCAAAATAATGAGCTGGAAGATAAGTTGGTGCCGCTGAGGTTCCAATGCATATGTCAGAGAGTAAGGCATCGTATGATGGCTTCTTTTTCACCTGCCAACAAAAATAAGCGCATCATATTATATTGCAACGTATATGAGTAATTTGCTTAAATAATTTTTAGACGCGAACAAATTTTACAATACTTTGACGTATATAATATTTTGGAATATGGAATATACTAAAAATTTTCAAATTAGTTAATATATTAGAAGGACGGTGAATTACTTTAAAGTTGGAGAAGATAGCTGGCTGAAGATTCTTGATGTCAAATGTGGGAATTACAACATTAGTCAATGTGTCGTGCAGTTTTGTGTTGCCCAGCCTTTCCCTAATTAAGCGATGCAAATACTTGCCATTGTATTTTGGTCCTGCTAGAGCTTTGATAATCTTTGTCGTATTAGAAAAAATTGACCAACTGTCGTTTAAACCATTAGAGCAACAATTATTATGAATATCCAATATATATAAAATTAATTAAGTGGACATAATTAACATGTAATTAATTAAGCATGCATTACGTGTTTTGGGGGAAGATTTTAGGGCATTGATTAAAGTAGAAGTCTATAATATCTTTGGCGGCGAACAGTGGGCGGTTATTCTCGTTTGGGGCTGCGAGCATAGCAGTCACAAGACCACCTGTGCTTGTTCCTGCAATCACATCAAAATAGTCGGCGATCCTTGCATCTTCACCATCCAGCTTCTGCAGTACCACCAATTACATTAATCTTATTAGTACTTAATTGGGAAAATAAATCACTTAAAATACTATTAGGGTGCGTTTGTTTGGGCTCACTAACTCTCCTTGAACTGGACTGGACTAACTGTTATTGTAGTCCCATGTTTGTTAGGCTTAAGGATTAGGTTTAATGGGATTAAGTCGGACTCGCTCCGACTGACTCTCTCACTAAAAGTTCTTAGCCAAACCCCCCAAATATCCCAAGACTGCTAAGACCCTCGTGCTGCTTCGTTTGGCTTGTCGAAACCTTGTGCCTCGTTCGAACTTACAAGATCTCAATCCTAAAAAATAAGGATTTTTTTTCATCTAGGTCGGTGATTTGGGGTCTTCCACCATCTGGGTCTTTTGGCATCTTAGATCTTGTACACACACATATCGCGCTCTCTCTCAAAAACGCCCTTAATTTTCTCACTTACCAACCACCCCGCTTCCTCTAATTCTTCCCCCACCAGTGGCGTTCCGTCGTTGGAATTCAATTTCCGACTCTGTCGTTGTCAACGGACCATGATTTGAATCCGGTACGCCAGACAAGGTGAGCAATTATTTGGAATTGGGGATTTTGAAAAGTGATTGGATGGTGAGAAAATTGAGAGAAAGAAACAAAAGAAAATGGAATAGCAATTACTAAGAACTGGGGAATTGCATGAAAGGAAATGGGATTTTGAAAGGTGTTTTGTTGGTTGATTTTTTGCAAGCGGATTCCATGAAAGCAACAGATGTTCAGGCCAAGCTTGATGAAGGAAACAATCAAGAGGCAGAGAAGATTGAGGTTATAGATGTAGAAAAAAAGGGGAGTGGAGAGGCAGAGAAAACAAAGCATTCTAGAAAAAGGGTTTCTAGAAGGAAAAAAAAAGGAATAATTAATTATAAAAAATTCTAGATATGCATTATAATAATATAATTTTAGAGTTTGTTAATTATCCTGCTTTTTAGTCTGACACAGCACCAAACGCTTCATTAAATCAGTCCAGCTTAGTTTAGTCTAAACCAGTCAAGTTAGTCCAGTGCAACAATTGCACCCTTAAAACACAGATGGTAAAGTACTTATATATATTGACAGAAAGTCTTAAATACCTGAAGTTCAGATTCGAGGAAAGCAAGAATGGTTGCCGGAATGAGGCCTCTTATTCCGCCCCCATCGACACTGAGAACTGTGACTATCTTTCCAAAGACTGTGGGGGGCTCTACTCTACCGCTTCTTTCCATCAGATCAGTTAGAGAGAGAGAGAGAGAGAGAGAGAGAGAGAGAGAGATTTCTGAGATATGCTTTGAGAGAAGTAGTCTTGGTATTTATAACACCAGCTTTCGTGCATGGTGTTTCTGCATGGTAACCCATTTTCCGGGAAATATGCATGCCACCTCCCCTTTAGATAAATTTCCAACGTGTGGATAATAACCCATGCTGAATTCCTGTAGCTGTATTTAATTGACTATTTTAACTGTAGAAGTCGGAATGATGATTAATTCTAGTCTTAATAGTATCCAAACGTAACACAACAATCCGGTAAACTCCAATATACGATTAGAGAGATAACTGACTCCACAAGAATTGTAGAGGAATTTCCACAAAAAACTTTGTAGCTAATTCACGAGACTTTTTGCTTATGATCCAAAGTATTCTTATTATAAAATATTTTATAAACATAATCTCTATAAGAAAATCAATAAAATTACAATGGATGACCAATCAATTGTAGTAAATAAATAGATGGTTCGTAATATTTTTATTGTATTAATATACTTCTACATGCAATAAATAGACGGCTCATAATATTTTTATCGTTTTTGTAGCTCCTCCAAAATTTTATGCAGCCAATATCCAGCTTGATGAGGCTTTTGCGTATGTAATATATTCCTGCATGCAATATTGACTTGTAATTACACATACACCTCTTGAGATTTTTTGAGTTTTCACAAAACCATCTAAAAATTTAAAAGTAATAGAAATACCCCTTGATGTTTCAAAATCATTTCAAGAACCCCCTTCCGTTAAGGTTTCGTAGTTTTATGATGACATCAGGAAAATTTAAAAAATAAATAAATAACCTGAAGCGTCTGCTATGGGGTGTTAATATAGTTCCTTGAGGAACTTTGCTTATTTTTTCAAATATTTAACTGACCATGGATATATATGTCTGCACGAAGATTTTGTCTCGACCGCTGCCAAGGTCTTTTAATTATCATGGTGTGCGCGTCAAACAATCTTGTTCGTTTTTCAACTTATTGTAATAATAGATTTTCAGTTGGTTAAGTTTTATTTTAACTGATGCAAAAGTCTTTTCATTTGCGTGCTTAATCATCCCTTTCTGATTAAGGTGCATATTTTGATCTTTATCTCTAACTGTTGGGTGATATAACATTGCAGAATTCTTAAATTTTTTGGCGATTATGTGCAGTGATTTCAACGAAAAAATATTATTCGTGTTTTTATATAATAAGCATCGTCTAATCAAAACTTCTAGGCAAACACTATTTTAAGCTCGTAAGGGGTTTTATACGTAATTAAACCGGCATATATAGCCTCATGCATAAATGGGAACAATTATAGAGAAGTGCTAAGGAGACTTTTGACTTTTGATGGACTTTTTGCTACCTTACAATCAATAATTGTGCTATCATTTTAAAATATTGTGAGAAACATGAGATGACAGAAAATTCACAGAAAGTCTCACTTTTGACAAAGTTTTCTGAGCTTTTCTCATAATTATATATTGGATTCATTCAATGTCACGCTGCTGCATTTTATTAATTTAGTAACAAAAAACACAGAAAAAACGATTGAATTTAAGTAAAACTAATGAAAAGTCCAAAAAAGACTTTAGTTTAAAAAAAAAATGACAAATAAAGATGTAATAAATATACCAAGTAAAATTATGATTTTTCGTTAAAAATGAATAGTACCAAGAATGTTCCGTTAAAACTCACATGAATTTATTCATGTCAACCAATTGGTCTTATATATGGCATTAGCCAATTCAACAATATGAGGTTGATAGAAAGGACAATATGTAACTTTATCCAATCGTACTTCAAATTCTTTATTTTAAAAAATAAGTTTTAACGAAAAATCACATGTTTATACTAAAAAGTCAAACCTGATACTATTCACTTTACCCTTTATTTTGTCCTTATAATTAAAACTCAAAATTTTCAAGCCATTTTCATTAGTTTTTCATTTTAAAAGTGAGTTGAATAGTCATCTCTTAGTTTGCAAATAATTACTCTTAACACGTGCTCTAAAAAAAAGAAAAATTAATGAAAATAGTTTGAAATTTTTTAATTTTAATGATAAAGACAAAATAAACGGTAAAATGAATAATACCATGTTTGATTTTTTAATGTAAAAATATGGTTTTTCTTTAAAGTGAACAGTACCGCGTGTTTTTCGTTAAAACTCCTCAAAAAACAAACCAAAACAGAGGACTAATCAAACTGTTGAAATAATCCAAACCCTAAGGAATAATCAACCTTTCAATTCGGGGTTTGGAATAAAGGGAACAAACAAATTAATCTGTCGCAGTTGAAGGGTACTTTCATCCTTATTTAATTGTTTGGCTTTGATCATTCAAAAAGACAGGTCTAAACTTGGTTTGTGTCTAAATCAATTAGGCTGGACATGATGGTGCTTCTTCGGGTGGGGACAAATTCTTTCTTCTACACAGACAAACTTCAAGTTGTGTTATCTGTCTAATAAGGGTGCGTTTGTTCCATCGAATTATTTTAGACTAGACTAACTTCAAAAATTAATTTGAACTTATGGAGCCTAAAATAATTCCAAATATTCTAGAGGCGACACGTGTACTTTTTTTCTTTCAAGAAAGACAATATTACCTTCAATAAATGGACAGACTTCTCAGATTCTTCCACACGTAGCTCACATCCCTGAATGACTCAGCAGCTGAACACAACTGCCCACAACTCACTGCCCATAACAAGGAATTAAAGATAATGATTAATTACCCAAATCCTATCTTTAATACATTCTTAATTGAAGATTAACTCCAATCAAGTATGTAATCCTAATTTAAATCAATTAAGGATTATTACCCTATTATCTCAAGATATTATCTCCTATTAAATATCTTGGGAATATTTAGAGAATATTTCTCCATTAAACCCTATATGGCTAGCCCTAACCTTATAAATACCCCATATTCTACCAATTTTGGAGAGTTTTTTGCAACCATAAAAAGCCTTAAACATTTTACTCTCTAAGAGAAACTAACTTAGGCATCGAAGATCCGTTGACCTAATCCCCCCACCTCGTGGGCGCGTGAGGCTTAGGTCTCTAATAAAAGGTGTTAATTGTTTTATAGGTGCATTTTCGTCAAGACTGAAGACGGCGGAAATTTGCATCGACAAATTGGTGCTTTCATTGAGAGTTGATTCAAAATACTCGAATAAGCCTCTCGCATTAGTTTCTTGAATTTTCTATTACACTGAATTTCTCACACGTCGTATCAATTAATTTTTCCTAGAAAAGTTTGTTGATCAATCCCTGGAGAAATGATACAATAGTAGGAAATTCAGAAACTACGATGAACGGAACCCTATACGTGGAAGGATTTGGACTGGAGAGTGGAGACGAGGACATAGCCCTGCAACGGAGATCCTCAAGGCTTAACGCAATAGCAAGAGGAGCCCCACCGTTGCAAAGCCACGCCACCACCATCACCATTGTGACCTAGCAGCCACTACACTACTCCCACCAAACCTTAGGCAACCAAACCCTAGGTAGGAGGCCCATGTCCACTTCCAAGCCCATGGGCAGGAGGCTCAGAACTTGGCAGCCACAGCAAGCCCTGGGCAAGAGGACCAACCCAATACAGCAGCAGGCCTTGTTGCACAGCATGCCCGAACTCGAGTCCAGAATTTCGCAGCTGCTGCCAACCAAGCAGCTCAGTGGGCCTAAGCCCAAGCCACTCAGCCAGTAGGCCAAGATGTGGCAGCCCAAAGGCTAGGAGGGCCCACGACCATACAGATCTAAGGCGAGCAAGTGTCGATCCAACTTGCCCTGCGACTCGCTCCGACAATCTGACCCGTGACCAAATCCATTCTAAGGCCACCTCTAGCGATCCAAATTCCGACCACAGGTCCCGCTAGGCCTAACAATTCCTAACACGACACGACACGAAATTAACAGCTGTTCGGATCCACACGATAACGAATCGGGTTGCTATCGGGTAACCCGATAAACACCTATTAAGATAACGGGTTGGTTCGGGTATACACGTAGGTAACACGATACACGATAAACAGAATATTAATTTAATAATTTTATAATCCTAAAAAATACTATAATAATTATACCCCCAAAATATTAACTATAATAATTATATATACATATATATTAAATTTTAAATTAAATTTTCTACTCCTAAAAACTATAATAATTATACGTACAAAATAAATAGATTTAAATGTACTTAATAAATATATATATATATACACTATTGAACTTGATGGGATACGAATTATACCAAACTAATTTCAACAATCCAATTGTCAAACTTGTTTGTATATGCTTCGAGATCGCATCAGCAAAAAATTGCAAAAACAAATATTCAAAGATCAAGTAACTGAACAAAACTTTTCCATGGTTATAAAACAAAAAATCACGATTTAATGGTTATTTTAACTCCGATTTTGATTATTTTTTATAGATACACTCCTTGATCCTGTATGAATACAATGAATGAATTCGATTTTCAATTTAAAATATTTACACTAGTTGATACCACAAAATCTTATGTTATACTTAATGAAAGTATAAATAAACTCTAAGTGTTAGTGAATCTACCGTTTTGATGGGATACGCATCCTACGAAACTAATTTCAACGATCCAACCGTCAAACTTGTTTGTATATACTTCGAGATTGCATACGCCAAAAATTGCAAAAAAAAAAACATTCAAAGTAACGGGACAAAACTTATCGACGGTTATAAAACAAAAAATCACAATTTAACGGTTATTTTAACTCCGATTTTTATGATTTTTTACAGCTACACTCCTTGACTCTATATGAATACAATGAATGAATTCGATCTTCAATTTAAAATATTTACACTAGTTGATACCACAAAATCTTATGTTATACTTAATGAAAGTATGAATAAACTCGTAAGTGTTAGTGAATTTATTGTTTTGATGTGATACGCATTTTACAAAACTAGTTTCAATGATTCAACCGTCAAACATGTTTGTATATACTTTGAGATTGTATGCACCAAAAATTGCAAAAAACAAACAGTCAGAGATTATGTAACGAGACAAAACTTTCCAACGGTTATAAAACGAAAAATCACGATTTAACGGTTATTTTAACTCCGATTTTGATGATTTTTTACAACTACACTCTTTCACCCTATATGAATACAATGAATGAATTCGATCTTCAATTTAAAATATTTACACTAGTGGATATCAAAAAATCTTATGTTACACTTGATGAAAGTATGAATAAATTCTTAAGTGTTAGTGAATCTACCGTTTTGATGGGATACGCATCCTACAAAATTAATTTTAACGATTCAACCGTCAAACATGTTCGTATATACTTTGAGATCTCATACGCCAAAAATTGCAAAAAAAAAAAAACAAACATTCAGAGATAAAGTAACGGGACAAAACTTTTCGACGGTTATAAAACGAAAAATCACAATTTAACGGTTATTTTAACTCCAATTTGATGATTTTTTATGGTTACACTCCTTGACCCTATATGAATACAATGAATGAATTCGATCTTCAATTTAAAATATTTACACTAGTGGATACCACAAAATCTTATGTTATACTTGATGAAAGTATGAATAAACTACAATTATATATATTAATTTAACAATTTTTTAGCCCTAAAAACTATAACAATTATATATATATATATATATATATATATTAAATTAAATTTAAAAAATTGATGACCATTGGATTGGCTGGGATTTAATCTCAGCTGTCCATTGTAGGCTATCATTTTCTTCTCTCTGATTAACTCTGATTAACTCAGAGTCTCAAATCATTCTCTCTATCTTTCTCAATCGACCTCACGCGGTGCCTCCCCCTCACCTCAGTCTTAGTGACCTCACCGGCTCACCCTCCTCGTTGTCCTCGACCTCACCCAGACTGTCACCCTCACTCAGTCACTCTATCAGTCCTTACTCCTCACCTAAATCGCTACTTCACCGGTTCACCCACTGTCCATACTAGTACCACCCAAATCCGGCTCTTGAATCAAGTTCTCGGTCTTAGTCCGCACTCCTCCTGACTGCACAAGGTAAGAAATTCCTGCATTAAACTCAAGGGTTTCTGAATTAGGGCTTTTGGAATTAGGAATTTCTGAAATTAGGGCTTTTGGAATTAGGAATTTCTGAAATTAAGGTTTCTAAATTAGGGATTTTGAATAAGGACTCTGAATTAGGGATTTTGAATGGTCATTAGAGCAAATGTTGTGCTAATCTATTTGCTATAAATAATAATCACAACTATTTGGTTACATATTGCAACTTGCAAGCTACCTACGCAACCAAATTAAGTATTTGGTCTAGACAATTGTTGGTCTAAACTTGCGAAGAATCCCTTGGCCAAATATTGAACTTTAGAGTTAAAATTGTGGATGCAAATTTTCTCCTCCTTGATCTTGGACAATTTTGCACCTACAAAACAACTAGCACCTTAGGTTAAGGCCAAAAGCCTCACGCGCCCACGATGAATGGGGGGGCTTTGGCCGAAGAACCTCCGATGCCAAAGTTAGAATTTTAGAGAGAAAAAAATGTTTAGAATGTTTGGGATTTTTTGTAAAAGAATTGGCCTTAGTGTTTGGTGAAAATGGGAACCAATATATAGGAGAGGAAGGGTGTGGCCGGCCATTAGGCCAAGGATGTGTTATTTTGGGAGGTTATGGAGATAATGGGCTAGTTATTTTGGGGGGTTATGGAAATAATTGGCTAGTTAATTAGCAAATAATAATAACCTAATTAACTAGCTATTTGAATGTCATAAAAGGGGAAGAAAATGGTAGCAAAAAACAGAAAATAAAAGGCATGGCCGACCATAGTGGGTAACCGGCCTTTGGTAAGTTTTTTGGTTATAATTTGGTGGTTTAATTGATAATTAAGGGATTGATTAGGTAATTAATCCCTTAATTAGTCAATTTTAGGAAATATGAAAGGAATATATTATTTAGCTAATTTATTAGCTAAATAATGGAATATAGAACATATAGAATAAATTAGATTTTGGGAATTACCTTATAGAAAGGATTTGGTGAAATAGGTTTTAAATTGTTACCTATTTTGGGCACTTTTGACTTGGTTGAAAGATGATTGCCCACTGCTCGCGCGTAGGAATCTCGGTATGCCTCAAGGGTATTTTTGTCCTCTTTTGTCCAAAAGTCCACGTGTCGCCTAGTGAATATTTTTTGCTCCACAAATGCCCCCACACCTGTTGGGCTGCTCGTAGGAAATGGCAGCAGGTGTAGAGATCTTCTTGCTTCAGGAAACGTAGGATTGCTTCTTATTTTGATGTTGATTCTCTCTTTAATTGGAAATTAGGTCCTTCTAGGAAAGGGAAATAAACTTCTCTCAAAGCCTATTTAAGTCCACCTTAAGTGGGTTATTAAATCAACTTTGGAGAGCAATTTATTCTACCCCACAAGAGAGAGAAAGTTAGAGGATATTTATTCCCCCTTCTCTAGCAATCTTTTACATCTTGCCCATGCAAAGGACCGTCTTTCGTTGATTTCTTTGTCTTTTCCGTGCCGCACCGATGTAAGAAAAATTTAATTTTGCTTGCCTTCTTCTTGGATCAGTGCTATTGCGGGGCAGCCATCGGGGTGGTGCGGTACGTCAGCTGGCAGGGGCCAGGAGTTGGCTCGGCATGGGCCGAGGAGATGTCGTGGCAGGGACCACTGCTTGGGCAGGCTTGGCTTGGCTTGAGCCAAGGGCAGCTTATGCGGCTGGGGTCATGGATTGTGGTGCTGGGGCACAATG
The DNA here is from genome assembly GCA_033882615.1 of Malus asiatica. Taxonomy (NCBI): domain Eukaryota; kingdom Viridiplantae; phylum Streptophyta; class Magnoliopsida; order Rosales; family Rosaceae; genus Malus; species Malus asiatica. Next base: position 8,174,058 of record CM066498.1, read on the forward strand.
CTAGGCGAGCCGCATGGCTCATTTCCTTTGGGCTATTGGACTTGACTCGGGCCAGGCTGGCGATTGAGAGAAATGAGGAGATTGTGGGCATCATGGGCTGCTGGAATGTTAGGTATGCAGGCATTCTGCCTGCTGGAATGCTGGGTTGAGCTCCCCTGTTGAGTACCATGAATGTCGTTGGCTGCTTAGTCCTCTTTGCCGAGAGAAATATAGGCTACTCCCGAAAGAGGAGGTGAATAAAATCAAGGCGGAAGCATTGGCTCGTCCAATCACTGTTGTGGATCTTGCTGCAAGTGAAGGTGGGAAAATGGATCTTCCCTGCTTGCTTAAGAGATGCCGGCTGAGAAAAAACCAAGGACTTCTTTCGCTCGCACGGGTTCGCCGACTACCTCAAGGCTTGTGATTGACTTAACTTTTTCCAAGGGGACGAAAAATGAGGCTGATATATCTGAGCATGTGGCGCCTGCCATGTCAAGAATGGCTAGTATGATTGCTGATAGGATTGTTCGACATAAAGGTCCTGTCATGCCCCTAGTGCTGAATTTTGCACCAAGACATCTGTTGGGAGCAAAGTCCGGTTCACTTTTGGAGAGGCTTGCTATTATGAAGAGCGATAAGGTGGACTCTGCTTTTAAAGTGGCGCCAAGGCCCATTCCTTATGCTGCTGAGACTGATTCGCCTGCTGGGAATGAGGAGACTGCTCGCGTAGGCAGCTTTGAGAAATCCACTAAGCCTGCTTCTGGGGAGGCGGCTGAGATCTATGTGCTTTTGAAACCAGATCTCTTGAAAACATGGACGCTTGTGCCAAGTTTGTTGATGGTGTCAGAAAGATGTTTGCCCAAGCTCGTTTGTGAAGCATACGACCCAATTATAGAAGGATTGCTCTGCTTGTTATGATGCAGATATAACAATGCTACTAAGGAGACATCAAACACTATGGCAGATTCTGAGCTCGTTGCTTTGAAGGGGTCTCATATGTCTTCCCCTACTCATTTGCAGCTTGAGATCACTCGCCAAAAGATCGTTAACTTGAAGACTAGGCTTGACGCGATCCAAGTTAAGCATGAAAGTGCAGAGAAGGAGATTGGATGTTACATACCTCAGATTCAAGATCTTGAGTTTGCAGTTTCTGAGCTTTGTTTCGCTGCTTATGCAAAGGATGAAAAGTTGATTGCTGCTTATAATCAAGTGATCCACTTCAAGAGAATCGTCGATAGGCTTGAACCTCAAGTGTTGGAATTTTGAGGTGTACTGAAGATCAATGAAAGTCTAAAGAAGGAAGTGGATGAGCTGCAGAGCATCCATGTTGGTCTGCTCGAGGAAGATGAGCAGCTGAAAGGTGAAAAAGATGGGCTCGGGGTTTCGAGACCTTCTCTATTTCTCTGGAAGACTAGCTTGATTTTACTTTTGAGGCTTCCATTGGTGAAGTAGTTGGAGAAGTTAGTGCCCAGGCTGGGGCAGCTGAAGGTGAAGCGTCGGATGATATCGTTGTTAAGAGTATCGCGACTGCTGAAGGTGTGGCGACCGAGTAGTCGTGGGATGTTCAAGCTGCTATAGTCTTCTAGGTTGCCTTTAGGATTTTATTTGTTTTTCCTTGTAGCTCTTGTTTTGCTTGAACTCCTTCGGCCTTTGCTAGTTGTTTATAAACATGTTTTCCTTCATTTTTCTTCATCTTCGCTTCTTTTGTTCATGCTCTAACCTTTAGACTTGATAGACCAGTGGCAGGCATGCTACTTTTTTACAAGCAGACAAGCTCGCTTAGCCTATGCAGCTGTAGGTGTTGGTGTAGAACTTTGCAAAGTTGTTAGCCATAGGGTTGGCAGCCGGATGCCTTACTTACAGAAGCAGACAAGTCCACGTAACCAATAGGCTGTTAACTTTGGCTTTCTCCAATTCCGTAGGTTGCGTAGTAAGTATTACAACATTTTAGGACTTGGTGTAGGTTGTTCCGCACTTGGCAGAGGTGAAGCTTATCAACTACGTAGCATGTCGACAATGGATAAAACTTCGTATATGCGCGTTAGCTTGTTTAACCTTTCACAATAATGTGCGGTTGTATAAGTCTAGCGCGGCTTTAATGCTCGAAGGGCAAGCCGTAGGCAGTCTTCCAGAATCCGTAGGCTACCTTAGTGCACTCGGTAGCAGCTTTAGGATTCCAGGGCAGCCGTCCATCGGATGTACTGTGTAATGTGCCCCCTCCGTCTCTAGGGCCCGGTTCCCCACGGATTAGGCCAAGAAACCCAAAATCCTTCAGTTAGCTAAGCTTTGAAAAAGACCATTGTGGCTACTTCTAGGAATCCTAGCTCAAGCCATCGTGCATCTAATTATACTAGAGCAGCCAGGCTCATCTACGTCTGGATATTTGGTAGTAATTATAACGCACCACAAAGTAGCACACAATGATCCTATTAATTTTCCTTATTAACACTAAGATTTGTCAATTGTAGCATATGAAAATAAGGGTCTTTCCCGCAGAAGATTGTTTTATCTAACTACTTAAAATGTCACAAAAACGGGGTGGCTGTCTCCACTGACCAGCCACCGAACAATAATTATTAGACTAACTTACACTTATCTAAATGCAACGAAATTTTATACACATAAACTAGACACACCAAGCTATGTCACACAAATATTTGGGATTTTTGGAGTTGATTAGCTATTTAAATTAAATCGGACAAAACAGGACCTCAACAAGTTTTAAATAATATCAATAGATTTTAATTCACAAGTTAAGAAAATGAGTTAGGGGACATGCTATCCACCACCAAATAATCATGCAAGCATGTTATGTTTCATTCAAATCCCTTTTATTTCCGGATGAAGATGCTCAAGTTGGCTCACTGTTAGAACTCAACCTATTACTCTTTCTTACGTAGTATGTTAAGAGAATGGCGTTTTCAACTTAACTTAGTCCCTAGCATGCAATCTAGAATGGCGTGTTCATAGATTTAACAAGTAGAAATCATTAAGAATAAAAAGAGTTTGAGTCATCACAAGGCATCGTAAGCACTGGTGTTGTCTTACTTATCCTAGAAATCGGTTCACATGTTAACCACAATTAACAAGTGCTACTCTAGAACATATGTAGGTCCTCATTCAACAAGGGCAGACATACATATATTCATAGCATTAAAATCCTAGATATGCTCACTATGTATGCATCCATAGAAACACATAAAGAATTTATCAATGACATAAGTAATGAAACAATTTTCATCCTTTCATAAAAGTCATTCAAACAAAATATCACAACAAACTTACAATCATATTCGGGGCTTCAAAACAGCCCCTAACTACTAAAAATTAGTTACACATTATTCTCAAATTAAACCAAAAGTAAAACATGGGTTTGAGAAGATAAAACCAAAAAAAATAGAGTGAAGCTTCTTCTTCCCTTCCTGCCGTGCCTATCTCTCCTCTGCCCTCTGTCCTTTTCCGCTGGTTTTCTCCATCTGCTTCTGTCGCCTGTCCCTTCTTTCTCTACACAGTACGTGCTCTGCCTTCCGTTAGTCTAAGCTTTTCTGCCTATTCTCCTCTTCTTTGTTTATGTTTCGCACTCCTTCTTTTATTCTCCTCTGTCAGTCCCACATTCTGCCTTTCCTTGTTTATTCTTTTATTCTTTTTCTTTTGTGGTCCGTCCCGCACTTGTCTCTCCACTCCCCTGCTTTTTGTTCCACTTCCATCCCATGCTTCTCTGTCTGCCGTTCTACCTCTTTCCTCATACTTTTCTTATATTTTTTTTTCTTTTCTTTTCCTTCCTCTTTGTTTATTCATACCGTGCTGCACTTTTTTTTTTATTCTTTTTCTTACTGCCATCCCCACTCCCTCTGCCTATTTTATTCTTTATGTCGTGCTTTCCTTTCCGTCCCATTTATTTATGTTGCTCAATGTCTTTTATTTTCTTTTCAGCCCATTTTGTTTGAAATTAATCCTAAAACAAAATTAACTGTACATTAACACAAGGTAAGGTAAAATGCCACAATTTTAACACAAAAACATCACAAAGACTTTAGAAATGGATGGTATAAATGCATGAAATATATGAGTGATCAATATTCGGAGTATAGAGTTTATCCTCCCGTCTTTGGAGAGCTGACCCATGTGGGTATCGGAGAATTGGTTTACCCTCTCGCACTGGAGAGCATGGTTGGTCCCTCGGGGGGCGCAATTCCTGCGCTTAGTCCCTAAGTAGGGCGCAATCTTCTTTTGAAGTGCAGGAGTGATCAGTTGTTGTAAGTATGCAGCTGAGCCAATTTGTGATTACTTCTGAATTCCTCATTGAAAAAAACGAGTGAAACGAACGAGAACTTAGCTGTAAGGTAGGAACTGCATAACAATTGGATAGTCATCAGTTTATGAGGTTGTGCCTATCGAGCTTCTTGAGTCTTTGGGTTTTGATGTAGCGGGAGGTCACATATGGTACTTTTTCAGATTGTAGGCCATCCACTGTTTTTTGATCTTTTTACCGTTTCATGGTGGCGAAGGTGTAATTACTCTTACCGTCTTCTCTGCTGATCTTGTACAGACCTTCCCCGATGAGATTCATCGTTTTGGAGCCTTCTCTGCGGGCAGTGATGAATGCCTTAATACTATATCTCTGGGCTGGAATTGTCGAATCTTGGCCCTTTTGTTGTAGCTGGAGAGGAATTGCTGCTAGTAGGTTACGATTCAAGTAATGGTCTGCTCACGCTTCTCCTCTGCCAGATCTAAACTTGTGGCCATCTCCTTACTGTTCTGTTGTTCGTCTTTTGGTAGTGTAATATGCCCATAGACATCCGAGGAGCTCGTTTAGCCATTTTCCCTTTTTGCTGGTGAGGGCTTTTTTTGAGGCAGTCGAGGATCGTCTTGTTGGATACTTCGGCCTGCCCATTGTTTTGAGGATATCTCGGCGTGGACATGTACTGCTAGATGCCATATTCTTAAGGCATTTTTGTACTAACTCCTTAGCATCTTGGTGCATGGTATGCCAATAGTAGCCTGCGTTAAGAACCTTCTATGCTAAGGATTGGCCTGCAAAGTGGTTTCCACATACACCTTCTTGGATTGATCTTAGAACTTTCAAATTGTTGGGAGGTGCTAGGCAGCGGATATGTGGTCCGGTATGGGATCTTTAGATGAGAATGCTATGACACTTAAGCTGCTGGCTCCATCTCTATGCTTGGCTTGTCAAGAAATTCCACCGGATAGAGCGTTTTGAGTTGGTGATCGAGTGCAGAGCTTAGGCCGACTAGTACGTCTGCATGGGCGTTGTCTGCCCGGGGAACTTGAGTGAGAGTTTAAGTCTGAAATGCCTCAAGCTGCTTGTGTACTTTCTCTAGGTATTATGTCATCGATATGCAAATGCCAGAAATCTCCATTGAGGGAGCAGGTGCAGCTAAAGTGTGCTCGACTACCTTTCAGGTGCGGTTGGGCCGCAGAAGGTAGTGCTCAACTGCCGGTACATGTTGTTTTTATGTAGAATCTTCTGGGGCGACGAGGATAAAACTTGCTTTTGAGTGTTCCTTCCAGTGTTCATCTACCCTTGGGGTGTCTTTTGGGCCTAGTTGTTGCGTTCATTATGATGATGACTGCATGCGTTTGAAGTAAAACTTGAGCTTTTAGGTTACAATAACTATCGTCGAAGTTCGCTTTTGAATTTCTGATAACATCAAGGAGAGCTTTTTAAGCTGTGGAATACAACTGAGAGCATCAAGGAGAACTTTTAAACTGTGGAATACAACTGATAACATCGAGGAGAGCTTTTAAACTATGGAATACAGGTAGTCGGGTCCCTAGCTCTTCTCACATGATGATAGAGCTTATTACTGGTCTAGATACCGTCAAACACGTGAATAAATCATCTGCTGCTTCCGGTTTGGATACTAGGGATGTGACAATGGGTACTCCTTCAAGTGTTTGAATGTGCATTGGCAAGCCTCGTCCTAAAGTGTGTGCTTTTCTGCCAGAGCGAATGAGTCTGCTAGAGTTAGATCTTCTTTCATGATTAATTTTCCGAATAACGGGTGGTCTGCTGGAAGTCCTTTTTAGGAGGCTGCTCTAGCTATCGAGTCATTACATCCGACTATTTTTGCCTTCTCTGCTTTAAACCTCTTTACATAGCCGCGAAGCGACTCCTTTGGGTTCTTCTTGACGTCGAAGAAATGGTTAGACTTCTTTTTTATTATGCGATAGGATGAATATTCTTTGGTGAAAACCAAAGAAAGTTTGTAGAAATTCCGGATGGATTGGGGCGGCAGGGTGTAGAACCAATCTTGCGCCTCGCCTTGTAGAGTGGTGGCGAATATCTTGCACATGAGATCATCTTTGTTTCGATAAAGGATCATTGCGTTTCGGTAGCGCTTTAAGTGTCTCTTTGGGTCTTCAACCCCTTTGAAAGATGTGAAATGTGGCATGTTGAACTCGCGTGGAGGCTCTGCCTGCTCGATTTCATTAGTGAAGGGTGACCTGCTTATGTTAGTCATGTTTCGTCGTAGTGCCTCTTCGGTGATCTGCTTAGCGCGTTGAAAATCGTGTAATCACTTGGTCAAGAGTCTCTCTGCTTCTTCCTGAATTTGCCTTTGTTGGGGTAGCGGAGCTCTCGGCTGTTCCCATCCATGACTTGCTGGTCTAGGCTGCTCTTCCATGTGTTTGGCTCGTCTATACCGTGGATGCAGTGTATGTGGTGCGTTCCTAGCAGGCGAGCGAGTTCTTCGTAGGCTGCTGGTTGAACTTGAGCTAGATTGAGTGACTGTTTCTCTCCGTCCGTCGTACTGCCTACTCCGATATGAGGTGGAAAATGCTCATTGTGGGCTTAGCCATGAATGAACACTTTACCCGGAAGGTTGCTCACGTTAACTATCGGAGTGTGACCCCAACCATGAATGTATGCTCATCCGTAGTCCTAGTCGAGAGTGCACGCTCCTCCGCGCGCTAAGATAGGAATATATGTCATCTCGGGGGCCCAATCGGGGATGTACACTGCCCGAACGCTCAGCTCGTGGCTGGTCGAGTGGCTGCTTACCGGGACGCTGTTGGAAAGGTTTGTCTGCCCTTGTCCTACTTCGGGATACCTCATCCTGGGCACGCTGGATCCCGATGTGTTGCAAAAGTTGATTCATCAAGTTATCTGTTGTGCAAGGGCGCTCGTCAACTCTATGACTTGTCGAGAGAAATGTTGTTCGCCATTTGGATTGGAAGAGTTTGGAAGGAATGTGCCTCCTTGGGCAGTGGAAGGTTGGTAGACTCCGTGCACAAGATTTGAGTTGGGAAATGTCAAATTCACGAAAAAATGTGGTGAGAATGCCCCCAGCTTGATGGTAGGTTCGGATGGTTGAGATAGTCTTGGGCCGACTTGGGCTGCTTGGAAAGCCACGGGAGCAGGCTGGGCCACGAGAGCAGGCTGGGCCATGAGAGTGGGCTGCTCGGAAAGCCACGGGAGCAGGCTGGGTCATGAGAGCAGGCTGGGCCATGAGAGTGGGCTGCTCGTCGGAAGCAGGCTAGGCCATGAAAGCAGGTTGTTCGGTAGGAGTAGGCTGAACCACGGGAGTGGGCTGCTCGTCCGGAGCAGGCTGGGCCACGAGAGTAGGTTGCTTGGCGGGAGCAGGCTGGGCTGTGAGAGCAAGTTAGGCTATGAGAGCAGGCTGGGCTGCGAGAGTGGGCTGCTTGTTGGGAGCAGGCTGCTTAGCGCGTGATGCATGTGAATGCGAGGCTTGGGCTTGGATGCGTGCAAGCTTGGATGGCACGACTTGGGCCGTGGTCTTGGTACTATGAGACTTGAATGGCACGACTCGGGCCGTGGTGAAAGCACCATGGACCTCGCCACAGGTGGCTACCTCGGTAGCCACTGTGGTGGTTCCCATGGTGGAAACTCGTGGTGGTGGTGCTGCTCCACTTATTGTCACATTTAGCCTTACGGATCTCCGCAATCCCATTTCTTGAACATTAGAATTTTCACTTGTGGAATTTTCTAAATTTCTAGCCATTATATTTTGCTTACACGTTTTATCAAAGAGCCTTTGCAAGTAAAAAATTCTAATAATAAGAACGTATGAAAAATATTCAAATGGACTAGAAAATAAAGAAAAAACCTTTTTGTGCGAGAGTCTTCTACGAGTATGGATTTCAACTCTCAATGAAAGCACCAATTTGTGGATGCAAATTTTCTCCTCTTGATCTTGGACAATTTTGCACCTACAAAACAACTAGCACCTTAGGTTAAGGCCAAAAGTCTCACGCGCCCACGATGAATGGGGGGGGGGGTTTGGCCGAAGAACCTCCGATGCCAAAGTTAGAATTTTAGAGAGAAAAAAGTGTTTAGAGTGTTTGGAATTTTTTGTAAGAGAATTGGCCTTGGTGTTTGGTGAAAATGGGAACCAATATATAGGAGAGGAAGGGTGTGGCCGGCCATTAGGCCAAGGATGAGTTATTTTGGGAGGTTATGGAGATAATGGGCTAGTTATTTTGGGGGGTTATGAAAATAATTGGCTAGTTAATTAGCAAATAATAATAACCTAATTAACTAGCTATTTGAATGTCATAAAAGGGGAAGAAAATGGTAGCAAAAAACAGAAAATAAAAGGCATGGCCGGCCCTAGTGGGTAACCGGCCTTTGGTAAGTTTTTTGGTTATAATTTGGTGGTTTAATTGATAATTAAGGGATTGATTAGGTAATTAATCCCTTAATTAGTCAATTTTAGGAAATATGAAAGGAATATATTATTTAGCTAATTTATTAGCTAAATAATGGAATATAGAATATATAGAATAAATTAGATTTTGGGAATTACCTTATAGAAAGGATTTGGTGAAATAGGTTTTAAATTGTTACCTATTTTGGGCACTTTTGACTTGGTTGAAAGATGATTGCCCACTGCTCGCGCGTAGGAATCCCGATACGCCTCAAGGGTATTTTTATCCTCTTTTGTCCAAAAGTTCATGTGTCGCCTAGTGAATATTTTTTGCTCCACAAAAATGTAACTGTTTTTGTGAAGTTCTGCAAATTATAGTATACCTTTTGGCTAATTTGAATAGTGTACGGTTTTGCAAATTATTGTATTTTGGCTAATTTGAATATAGTGTACCTTTTATAGCAGTATATTATATATGAAGATGCTTATTGTTTGCCAGTGCAATTGATATAGGTATGGGAAATTTGCTTACTGTTTGCCAATGCAATTATATATGTGAAATTGAAATTGAAATGGATATGTGAATTTGAAATGGATATGGTATGAAATTGGTATGAGCAAGATTTTATAGTTTTGTTTTTCTTTCTTGAAGCGATGGATGTTGTAGAGCAAGATTTTACGTACCTTAGTGATGGAGGGTCAGTGGAACTGATAATGGGAATACAACCTGATCATGGAAGTGCAAATACAGAAGATGCAAATACAAGTCTGGCAAATAAAAAGGCTAGAGTGATCAAATTAGGTAAGCTAACACTTAGGTCTCTTGTTTGGAAAACTTTCAACAAATTGACTACTATTTTTGAAGATGGTAAAAGTTGTGCTCAATGTAAAGATTGTAAGAAACTGGTAATAGATGATAGTCATCATGGGATGGGTAATATGAATAGACATTTGAAAACATGCCCTAGACATTAGAAAAGTAGACATAGACGTTCTTTCTTGATGGCAAATGGAGTGTTTTCATTATCCGATACTTTCTCAGTTAGCACGAGATGTGTTAATAATTCCCATTTGAATTGTTGCATCAGAATCTGGATTTAGTACTGGGGGTAGAGTACTTGATCAGTATCGTAGTTCATTGTTACCAGAAACAATTCAAGCTTTGTTATGCACACGAGATTTGCTATTTGGAAAATGAGGTAATATATTTTTATATGGTATCATACTATTGTTTTATTTCTTTTCATAATTATTTTGGTAAACTTCTCATAATTTGAATGATTTTTAATGTTTGTTTTTTCTATACTTAGTTTATGCGGAAGAGAGTTTTGATGTGGAAAACCTCACTGAAAACATCATCAAAATAACTCTTGAAAGCAATAGATCAAGCCAAAGTTCAAATACAATTTCCTCATGATAATCGATGTAAATTGAGGATTTTGTAAAAGGAATAACATGCAAGCTTTGAGTTCTATTGGTAAGGTTTAAACTTTTGAGAAAGGCTTCACAACCTTGAAAACAAAAACTCTTTCATTTTGCATATCCTTGCACATTTAATATTTGTAATAGATTAGTAGTGTATGGATTTTTTTATTAGGCTCTTATTTTTTAGTGTACATGTAATACTTAAACGACAAATGTGTTTTAATGTTTTAAAGTAATATTTATGTGGTAATGTGTGGTATGTGCAAATTTAAGAATTTTTTTTTCTTAACGGGTCATAACGGGTTAGGTCACTTTACCCAAACCCGACCTATTAAGGAGTTAAGATAATGGGTGTGACACGACACAACCCGTTAAGATAATAGGTGTTACATGAAAACGACAGATACGATCAATTTGCTAGGCCTAGGTCCCGTGATCAATTCAGAGTTACTTACACCCCACTTTTTTGCAGGAATGTCTGCTTTGGGCTCAAATTTTGTACTTGCAGTCCACTATACTTCCACCACACATAGAGACACCCATCATCCAAGCTCTTCCAACCCACTTGCCCCAGCAGGTCACCAATTTGCCGAATGCTCTTTCGCAGCAGACCACCTTGGTGAACCAACTCCTTGACCGCATCGAGATGCAGCGCACCCCAGATAAGGTGTCCCGAAGCAGGCCAAAGGTGGAAGAACGTGACTCATTCCAGCGACGTTTCGGTAAAGAGTCGCTCAGCCCGCCACGAACTGAGTATTTGGGCAGTGTACATTCTTGTTTGGGCCCTCGGGGAAACGTCTTCTCCCACCTAGATGTGCAGAGAATCGTTCATTCCTGACTAGGCTCACGAGTTAGTGTGCATTCGAGGTTAGGTTCGCATTTCAACGAGCACTCAAGACTTTCCAAGATAAGCATCTACACAAGGCTAGGCTCGCAAAGAGATCCTCCAACGAGGCAACGGAGTAGGCAACTGCATGATGCCCAGAGAAAAGCACGTGAGCAGTCCAGCTCAAGTTCCACTAGCAGTCTCTGCCAGGCGTGACGGCGAGCAGCACAACAACCACGACACAGACGAGCAGGACATGTTGAAGAGTAACATAGACCAGCAGGTCAACACCGAGGGCAACTAGAGGCTCCGCTGCCTCACCAGGTGCAAATCTAGGAAGAAGTACAAAGGCTCGTAGCAGAGCAATTACGCGGTTTCTAGCGCGTTGACACTACCGACGATGCCCTCCGTAAACGGAACCACCGCGGAAGTTCAACCGGCCACATTTCACTTTATTTAGGGGAGATGAAGATCTAAACAGACACTTGATGTACTACTAAAGTGCCATAACTCTCTACGCCAACAATGATGCTCTTATATGCAAGATTTAATCCAGAACTTCGACGAACTTTTCTTGGTTTTCACTCAAGAATATTCATCTTACCGCTCGATCAAGAAGAAATCTGACCACCTTTTCAACATGCCGAATGAGTCACTCTACACTTATGTCAAGAGAGTTAAGGCTGAGAAGGCAAAGATTGTCGGATGCGATGATAGCATCGCATGCTTAGCTTTCCGAAAAGGACTCCCAGCAGATCAGCTGCTTTTCAGAAAATTGATTATGGGCGAGAACCTGTCCCTGGCAAACTCTTATGCTTTGGCAGAAAAGCATTCCCTCTAGATAAGGAGAATGGCTCCCAGAAGCTAATTGAGTAACAAGACAAAGCCAAGGAACCGACTCAGAAGAATGCGAGCGATCAACCACCCACAACAAAAGCAAGCCAGGAAACAAAAGCAAGGACAGTCCCCAGACATGCATGATGCCCAAGACATACACCAGGTTCTCAGTCCCGATCAGCCAAATCTTTCGCAACCTTAAGAACAAGCCATGGTTCAAGTCGCTGCCCCTTTTAAAGGGTAACACCTCAAAGATGGACTAGACCAAATATTGTGCATTCCACAAGGGTCCTGGACACACAACCAATGATTGCACCACATAGAGAAAGTACTTTGAGCAACCTGTGAAGGAAGGTAAGTGCGACCAGTATGTCGACAGACCAGCTGCCCGGCCAAGGTGAAAAGCAAATGCCGATACCGAACCCCCAACCAAGATAATTCGAATCAACGGAATCATTGTCGAATTCAAGCATCTAGGGGCCACCAATAACTCCAAGAAGAGGAAGATCCAGCAATCAAGATCGGTCGATCAGGTTCAAGCCATAGATGATGTACCTGAACCAATCGTCGACTTCACCGAGCAAGATGCTGACGGAGTAGACTTTCCCCATGACGACACCCTGGTGATTTCTGTACAACTAACCCACGCCATCGTTGACATAGTCATGGTGGACAATGTTAGCTTAGTCAACCTCTTAGAACTGTCAGTCATCCAGAAGATGGGCTTGGAAAATGCGATCCAACGCAAAGCAGAGGTCTTGACTGGATTCAACGGACCTACCTCAACTACTATTGGCACTATCACACTCGATGTAACCTACCCATCGATTGTCTCATTGCAGACCTTCATGATCGTTAACGACCCATCTCCCCATAATGGGATATTGGGCCGTGCCTAGTTGGTGAAGATTGAAGCTGTGACATCGATTGAGTATCAAAAAATTTGATTCCGCATCCCGAGAGGAGCAGTCAGAGAGATCAAAGGCGACCAGGCCATGTCTAGGCGATGCACTATACAAGTTCTTAAGAAGTCAAAGAAGAAATCTTTCACCCCAGTAGTAGCAAGCAGAAAGATGACTTTACCTCCACCAAATTAGCAATTACAGTAGGCAGGTCAAAAAGATGGTGTTAAGGACGACAATGCCTTAGAAGATGAATCAGGATGAAAGCCTAAAGAAGACGCTAAAAACATCATTCTTGACCCTACTACCTGGAAAAGACGACTATAATCGGCTTACGTCTGAGCCAACGGCGAAGGAAGAGCTCACAACTTTCCTTAGGAAAAATCACGACGTCTTTGCATGGTCACCCTCTAACATACTCAACATTGATCCGGTGATAGCTTGTCATAAGCTGCACGTCGATCCGGCTGTCAAACCTGTGATCCAAAACATGGGACATTTTGCACCCAAGCGAATAGCAATTATTGAGGCGGAGATCAACAAGTTACTAGAGGCCGGATTCATTGAGAAAGTGGCACATTCAGCATGGCTAGCCATCGTCATGCTAGTGATGAAAAAGGAAAATGGCAAATGGAGAGTATACGTGGATTACACCGACCTCAACAAGGCATGCCCTAAAGATAACTGCCCGGTTCCCCGAATCGACTTCCTCGTCAACTTAACATATGGGAACCAACTGCTCAGCTTCTTGGACGCATACTCAAGCTACAATCAAATTATCATGCACAAGCCTAATAAAGAAAAAACCGCATTCGTGATCGAGCGAGGCACATACTGCTACAAGGTAATGCCCTTTGGCCTCAAGAATGCAGGAACAACCTACCAGCAACTCGTAAACACGATGTTCAAGAAGTAGATCAGAGTCACCATGGAAATCTAAGTTGACGAAATCATGGTGAAAGGCAAGCAGCGGTCAGACCATATTCGCAACCTGGCAAAAACTTTTTCAATTCTCCGAGAATACAACATGAAGCTCAACCCAGCTAAGTGCATATTTGGCGTTTCCTCATGCCGATTCTTAGGGTACCTTGTAACCCAATGAGGAATCGAGGCTCATCCAAGGCAGATCAAAGCAATCTTGGACATGAAATCGCCCATAACTCTGAAGGAGATCCAAAGTCTGACCGGACAAGCGGTCGTACTCAATTGATTCCTTTCGTGATCTACCGACCTATGCAAGCCTTTCTTCAAAGCAATGAAAAAGGCGCAGAAGGACAAGTGGGATGATGAGTACGAGAAAGCATTTCAAGACTTGTAGCAGTACCTGACATCACCTCTACTACTATCCAAACCGAAAGCAGCGAATGACTTATAAATCTATCTGGCAATATCAGAAGTAGCAGTGCTCTATGCCCTCATACGAGAAGAACTGGGAGCCCAACTACCTGTATTCTACATATCCAAAGCTTTCCTCGATATGGAAACCAGATACTTGAAGATTTTAAAACTAATTTTGGCGCTTGTTGTTGTAACGTCATGACCCAGTACCTACTGCGGTTAGTTTTGCACAGTTCAAACACTTCTTAACAAGTAATGAAATGGGCATTGGAACTTGGTCAACACGACCTAGCATACCAATACTGCATGAGGATAAAAGCCCAGGCATTGGCGGACTTCATAGCAGAATTCACCCCAAGCCTGAAAGATGCAGCAACACAGCCCGAAAGCGTCCGGGGTTAGCCGAGCAGGCCATAGCCGTGCCTGCCTTACATGATGGAGACTTTTGGCATTTGTAAGTCAATGGATCATCCAATTATCAAGGATCTAGGGCAAGCCTAGTTCTTATTACCCCGGATAGTTCGATGCTCGAGCAGGCGATCACTGTAAGTTTCAAGGCGTCAAACAATGAAGCAGAATATAAAGCCCTACTAGTAGGTCTCTGATTGGCAAAAAACCTAGTAGTGAAGAAGCTCGTTATCTATTCTGATTCCCAACTGATCACCAACCAAACTTCAAGGGAGTACGTAACAAAACATCCAAGGATGGCCCAATACCTCGAGAAGGTACGAGAACAACTAGCGACATTCTAAGCGTACACACTCACTCATGTTCCATAAGCAGAAAATGCTCATGTAGATACACTAGCAAGCCTAGGCTTCGCACTAGACCATCAGCTTAGGCGCTTAATCCCAATCGAATACCTAGAAAAGCCAAGCATAGATGAGGAACCAGCAGTCAAGATGGCGTAGATCAACACAATCCCGAGTTGGCAAGATCCCATTATTGACTACATAGTTAATGGAACACTATCCGCAAACAGACTAGAATCTAGGAAGCTCCAAATGAAGGTAGCACACTACTATATATGGAACGACATGCTCGTTCGAAGATCATTTTTAGGACCATACCTCCACTGCCTATCTCCTTCCGACAACCTGAAGATTCTTTGCTTAATCCATGAATGTGTCTATGGAAACCACTATGAAGGCTGTTCCTTCGTGTAAAAAGCTCTCAACTCTAGCTATTATTGGCCGACTAGGCACCAAGATGCCAAGGATTATGTACAAAGGTGCGACTTCAAGCCCGTGCCCGCATTACCTGCCAGCAAACTCTACCCGCAAACGAGCCCATAGCCATTCATGCAATGGGCGATCGACTTGGGATGACTAATATAGCCTGCTACTGGGAGTATAAGCATGGTGATCGTAGTGATCGATTACTTCACAAAAATGGGTCGAAGCCGAACCCATAACCAGAACTACCCAGATGGTCATAGAGCACTTCATATGGAAGAACATTATCTGATGCTTCGGCATCCCACACACTATCATCACCGACAATGGTCCATAATTCGTGGGCAAAGACTTGGCGAAGTTCTTTGAAAAATATGGCATTAAGCAGGACATGTCCACGCCCCGATACCCATAGGGCAACAGGCAGACGAAACGTCTAATAAGACTATCCTCGACTACCTCAAGAAGACCCTCTCAGACAAAAAAGGCAAGTAGCCAGACGAGCACCTTGGTGTTCTATGGGCATATCGCACCACCAAAAGGTGAGCAACTGGCGAAACTCCATTCTCTCTAGTGTATGGTTATGAGGCTATCATTCCTCTTAACGTCGTAGTGCCAAGCATTAGCACTATACTATCGAACCTTGAGCAGAACAAAAAAGAGATGGCCAGTAACTCAGACTTGGCAGAGGAAGAACACGAGAAGGTTATCACCCGCATTACGGCCTATCAACAGCAGCTCCTCTCCCATTACAACAAGAGGGCAAAAATTTGAAAGTTCCAGCCAGAAGACTTAGTCCACAGAAAAGCCTTCATCACTGCCCGACGAGAAGACTCCAAAAAAATGCTCCCATATGGGAATGTCTGTACAAGATCAGCCGAGTAGGTGGAATAAGTAGCTACACCCTCACCACAATGAGCGACAAAGAAATCGACAAGCAATGAAATGCATACAACCTGAGGAAATACTACGTGTGACCTCCCATCACTTCTTGAACCCTGCTCAAGACAAGAAGTTTGAAGACTCAAGTAGCTCAACGGACAGAGACCTTGTATGTCGAGGATTATCAGTTGTTATGACATTATTACCTATGAGCAAAGTTAATAAAAGCGTCTATTTTCAATGAAGATTGAAAGAATTATTCGTAAGCCTGAGCCAAATGCATAAACAAACTGACCACTTTCTGCGATAAGCAGAAGACACCCGCTGCCATGCAGACATAGTGTAAAACACCCACTGCCAGGCATACATGGCGTAAGAACACTCGCTACCTTGCAGACATGGCGTAAGATGCCCTCTGCCCTGCCCTGCAGACATGGCATAACCACCCCTATGATAAGTAGAAGACGTCTGCACGTTCAGACATGGCGTATTCGAAATATCCAGACGTGGATGGGTAGTACGACTATTTAGTTTCCCCTGATGTCAGCGACTACCTTAACCGAACGACTCCAAGAATTGGCCAAAATAGTCTTTCCACGAGAATAGACTTAGCCAACTGAAGAATTCCATTCCGTTGAGACCCGGGTCTCTAACTGGAAGAGATAATTAAGTGCAGGACCTTTGCATATGAAAGATGTCACGTGAACAAGATGGCCCGTCCTCGACATGCAAATCTTCATGAAGTGGCTTGATTTTAAAGTGTTGCAATACTAGTTAAGCGACCTGCGGTATCAAAGCTGCGACTTGGAAGTATATGGTATCTAAGGAGCGACTTCGCCTACACTTTACGCCAAAAAACACATTCAAGAGCCTGATATGACGCTTGAAGTGGTTACGAGGGTCGTCTACTTCTGTAAGTAAGAGTCCCGACTGATGACTCTACGACTACAAGCCCAAGGTAGCCTGTAAGCTGAGACTTACACCTGCTATGACCACGCGAACTTGCTTGCTTACTTACAAGCAGCACTTCCCGCCAACGGTCTATGCTTTAAGTTTTGTTGGGACAAAGTTGAGTGTCACGATTATAGTAGCTGCGCAGACCTCCTCTGCTTCCTGCAAGAGGCATCAGTTCAGCCGACGGTTTTGTAAGTAAAAAATCTCACAACGTGCCCTAAGAGGGCCAAAGCTGAAGAAGCCACAAAGTCAAGTGTCACGACTATAGTAGCTACGCGGACCTTCTCTGCTTTCTACGAGAGGCACTAGTTAGACTGACGACTCTATAAGTAAAAAATCTCGCAACGTGCCTCGGGAGGGCCAAAGCTCAAGAAGCCACAAAGTTGAGTGTCACAACTATAGTTGTTACGCGGACCTCCTCTGCTTCATACGAGAAGCACGAGTCCGACTGACGGCTCTATAACTCAAAAATCTCGCAACATGCCTCGGGAGGGCCAAAGCTCACAAAGCTACCTAAAGCCAAGATTCACAACTATAGTAGCTACGTGAACTCGCCTACCTCTTATGGAGACAATGAGTTCGACCGTCGTCTCTATAAGTAAAAAATCTTGCAACATGCCTAGGAGGGCTAAAGCTCAAGAAGCCACAAAGTCGAGTGTCACGACTATAGCAGTTACATGGACCTCCTCTGCTTCCTACGAGAAGCATGAGTTTGACCGACGACTCTATAACTCAAAAATCTTGCAACATGCTCCGGGAGGGCTAAAGCTCACGAAGCTACCTAAAGCCGAGATTCATAGTTATAGTAGCTATGCGAACTCGCCTACCTCATATGGAGACAATGAGTTCGACCGCCAGCTCTATAAGTTGGAAATTCCATATTTCTTCCATTTGCAGGTAAAGCTCTAGAAGCCCCAAAGTCAAAACTGAAGCCTAAAGTGACCACGTGAGTCAACTGCTCCATTGAACTAGCTAACTCAACTGCTGTCCTGCGACAAAGTTTTGCAAGACACCTCAAGCAGGCAAGGCTCCCAAAGCCTCGAACTTGAAACTAAAACCTAAGTGACAACGTGGGATCAACTGCTTCGTTGAAGCAGCTCACCTAGCCGCCTATCCTACGACAAAGTTTCGCAAAATACAAGGCAAAATAGAAGGATAAAGCAAAAATAAGGAAAGATGTTTATTAAATTTCTAGCAAATTGATAAACTAGCTCGAAGGCCAACAAGATTCAAGCAAAGCAGAACAAAAAAAAAATAAAAAAATTCCTAAGTCTAAGCAAAAAGACTACTCATTGGCAGCCTGCGCAACCACTGGTTCCTCGATTGCCACACCTTCAACAGCCACACCGCTCCCAGCAGCCAAAGCTTCCATCAACTCATCCTCAGCCACCCTTGCCTGGACTACTTAACCTTTAGCTACTCCACCAAAGGTAGCCTCAAATGAGAAATCAAGTAGATCAACTAGAGAAATGGAAAAAGTCTCGAAGTCATTCTCAGAAAACTTATAATTCGACGGCCTGCCCTCAAGATGGTCTATATAGCCAAGCTTGTAAAAATTGGCCTGATAAAAAGCAAGCGTCACTTCGTGACCAACTTTCTCATTTTTGAGCTGCACATTCTACTCAACAAGCCCAATATGAGCACCTTGTAGCTCATGCAGTTCCTTTTTCAGGTTCTCGCTAGCAGATAGTGCACCTTGCAGATCCACTTCCTTGGACTCAAGCATACTGGCAATCTCCTTAAGATGAGACACTTCAACGTGCATGAAGATAAGTTTATCATCCTTGGTAAAACAAGCAGGTCGCAACTCTGAATTGGCACGCTCAAGGTCCTCGACCACTGGAGAAACACAACTAATTTCTTTCTATGCATCTTCCAACATCGCCTGAGTCGCACTAAGCCTAGCATTCAAATGGGAAGCCTTCTCACGAGCGATCTCCAACGGCAAAGAAGTAGGTTCAGAGACATAAGACCCCTTCAAAACATTGAGTCCAAATTCAAGTTTCTCAATCTTTTTAGCAGCCGAGCGAAGCTGAGCCACCAACGCCACTTCAGCCTCCTTAGCACACTTGACAGCATCCTGATCAACGCGCATAAACTTAGCTACCAGGATCAAAGTCTTATGCATTGTAGAAACTAAGGAAGACCTTATCGAGTAGGCAGGCACCCACCAAACCAATTCCTCAAGCCCCAAGGCTCCCAAAAATTCAAGAAGAAAAAATTCAAAATTTTCTTACCTTGGTGCGACACGAAAAAGAAGAAGAACAACGAGAAACAATTCTTTGCAAGGGCAAGAAAAGAAGAACACTAGGGGAGGGGGAAGAAAAAATATCCTCTGGCTTCTCTTTCTTGTTGGAATAATGATTGTTCTTCAAATTTATTTAATCCCCTACTTAAGGCCGATTTAAATAGGTATTAGGGGCAATTATTTTCTTTTTCCTAAAAGAAGTCTATCTCCAATTCAAGAAAGAAGATCAAGTTCAAATTGGGAAACAACTCTACAAACCCAAGTAGCTTGGGATTTCTACACCTACTGCCCTTTCCATACGAGCATCCCAGTAGGTGTGGTGGCATTTGTAGAGCCTAAAATAATCCCAAATATTCTAGAGGCGACACATGGACTTTTATTCAAGAAAGACAAGATTGCCCTCAATAAATGGGCAAGCTTCTCAGATTCTCCCACGCGGAGCTTACATCCCTAAAGGACTTAACAGCTGAACACAAATACCCGCAGCTCACCTACCCATGGCAAGGAATTAAAGATAATGATTAATTACCCAAATTCTATCTTTAATATATTCCTAATTGAAGATTGACTCCAACCAAGTAAGTAATCCTAATTGAAATCAATTAAGGATTATTACCCTATTATCTCAAGATATTATCTCCTATTAAAAATCTTGGGAATATTTAGAGAATATATCTCCATTATCTCCGTTGACCTAACTCCCCCCCCCCCCACCTCGTGGGCGCATGAGGCTTAGGCCTCTGATCAAAGATGTTAATTGTTTTGCGGGTGCATTTTCGTCAAGACTGAAGATAGTGGAAATTTGCACCGATATGACTGATTTAGACTAAACTAAATTAGATTGACATAGTAAAACGTTTGATATAGTATATAATTAAAAAGCAGAATAATAAAAATCAGTGAAAAAAGGACCCAATTTGAACAATCACAACAAATTAATTCCAAGTTTCCAAAAGAAAAAAAAACAAATTAATTCCATGCAACATCATAAATTATCTAACCCACAATGAAATCCTAAATTGCAAAATACCAGAAGAGGAAATCACTAAGTAGAATATATCAATGAAAATCAAAATCCCGTTTTACTGGGATGCAAATTAGCCGTACATAGTGCTTGGTTAGGCGCCTCCTGATTAGGAATGGGCAATGGTTATGACACGCAGATAACCGTACCCATAACAGTTTTTACTCATACTCGCATAACCGTTAACCCGTTAGGTAATTGCCTAAACGGTTATACCTATACTCATAACTGTTTATAAAATGTTAACCATACCCATATCCACGTACCCATTTAACCGTAACCGTATACCCGTTTATTCATTTTTTTAACCCATTTACCCCTTTTTCTCCAATTTACGTGTTTTTTTTAATCATAACCCTATTTAACTCCAATAATTGAAATAATAATTTACGAACGATTTTTTTAAGTGTTATCAATCAAGATAATATGATATATTTGCTAAGAATTGATTTGTTACTAACAAAATACCTCTCATTACTTGAGCAAGCATATTGGAAAGAAATTTCATGTATTTTCGACATATTTTTGTTCTATACCCAAGAAAATCTTCAGTTATAACATCCATACGATTACAAAGTAAAGCTTCTAGAACTCAAGGTAGTCATCTTAGGTTAAGGATATTATAATCAGTATGCAACAGCACTGGAATCAATAAGCACCAGCACTAGATGTTGTAATTGAAATACATGTTATAATCAACATGCAATTTCTATGGAAAGTGAGTGTTGTGATTTAGCTTAGCTTAGGTTTTTTGTTTTGTTTTTGGTTTTTTTTAATTTTATGTATATTTTAAAATAAATGGTAAATGGGTATCTGTTTATACCTACGGTTAATATACATAATCGCCCATTTAAATTTCACGAATAAACAGTTACCTATAACTGTAACCGTGAAATTTAAACGAACGTGTAACTATGATTAACCAATAGGTATTTGCCCATCCCAACTTCTGATGTCCCTCATCTTCTTAGGGAGTCGCCGCCTGATGGCCCTCATCTTCTTGGTGAGTCGCCTTATGCCTTTGGCACATCACTGTCAACACAACATCTCAATAAAAAGCCTCACTAGACTGACCCAAAGAGATTCAGAAGAAATTAGATTGATCCAAAGAGATTTCAGAAGAAATTAGATCGACCCAGAAAGATTTTAGAAGAAATTAAACCGACCCAAAGAGGTTTTAGAAGAAACTAAATGAGGAAGATGAGAATTTAGCAGATTTTACCAGTTGCTGGAATTGGGTTGCAGCGATTATGGAAGCGAAGTAGCCCAAGTTGCCAAAGCAGACAAAGCAGATAAAGCAGACGAAGCAATTGGTACGAGGACGTTGTGACGCAAAGCAGGTGTTAGGAGACGGGATTAGCAATCTTCTCCTTTATGAGGTGTCTCGCTAAGAATATTTAGCGAAAGATTTAGTTGGCGTGAGTCGCACTTAGTCTCATTAAAGTTAGTCTCATTTTGTATCAAACACGGACTAATAAGTCTATCTACTCCAATGAAACTTAAGGACACCAAACAAGCACGCCGAAATCTTAGCACGTATTATCTAATAGATAATTATCTATCTTGAGATAAACCTAAGTATTTGTCATATTTTGAATAGATTGATGCACACTACTAATCACACTAATACTATTCTCAACTTACATAAGGATAATACGTGATTGATAGACTATTCGAAATTGCCACTTGACTCCAAAAGTTTGGCTTTTCATAGTGAATAATAAAGTATGAAAGGATAATGCTGCTAAAGCAATTGTGAATGATGAAAGGTAATTTATTTTCAAGGAACTTTTATGAAAAGCTCTTGATTCTGTTCAATTTAACGAAAAATCATATTTTTAAATTAAAAGGTCAATCATAGTACTATTTACTTTACTTTTTATTTTGTCCTTACCGTTAAAACTCAATGTTTTGAAGCAATTTTCATTTATTTTTATACTGATGTGTTTTAATAATCAATTATTTTAAAGGAACTGTTATTAGTACTAAAAAAATCTCATTTACACTCCTCATAAATGTATTTTTCTTTCTAGTTATATAAAGTTTAGAGTGCAAAATGAGATTTTTGGAGTGCCAGTAACAATTCTCAATTTTAATTCCGAATATGTTAACACTTTATTAGAGTTCAGGTTCATTTTTTCATTTGATTCTTGATGGTAAACACTTGGGACAGGCCTATCTATTTGGGCATGTTTACTTACCAAGTTATCGGAATAAGGATATGGAGAATTTGGTATGAAATAAATAATCACATGTTAATCTCATTTCTCATTGACTTTTTCACTTTTCAGGTATGACTCATGGAAGAAAATGCCGATAATATCGGTTTTTCGGGGGATGAATATTTTAAGTGGTATCCGAATGGTTTTCGGCCAAATATCGTGGTATTATCGATAATATCGCGAATTTTTTTTGAGTTTGGTGCAATCGGACTCCGAGGCGACGTCGGAGAAGAACGCTGGAGATGGTGTGCCTATTCCTGGGCAAAAATCGTCCCAAAAACCTTGCAAAAACACGATTTTTAACATCAATTTCACATATAAACTTCAGATTTCACGCATGCAAAAGGTAATAAATGATTCAACATAGGTGAAGTCGGTTTAGGGTTTAGGGTTTCAATGGAATCTCACCTGACGAAGACGAAGATGAACCAGATGACTGAACGTGATCCTTGCTCAGCGGCGCACCGCCACAGACGATTGAGACAACTCCGACTTCGCCAGAGCCACGATCAACGGCGAAGGGAGAAGAGAGATCGAGAGATCTCTGTGTGTGTGTGTGTGTTTGGGAGAAGAGAGATCGGAGATCTTTCTTTGTATGTGGGTGTTTGGGAGAAGAGAGATCAGAGAAGGGAGAAGAGAGATCGAGAGATCTGTGTGTGTGTGTGTGTGTTTGGGAGAAGAGAGATCAGAGATCTCTGTGTGTATGTGTGTGTTGGATCGGATGTCAACCTGTGGAGCTCTCTGTGTGAGTGTGTGTGTGGGAGAAGAGAAGGGAGAAGAGAGATCGAGAAGGATCGGGAGAGAGAGGGACTGAGGAGCTCTCTGTGTGAGTGTGTGTGTGGGAGAAGAGAAGGGAGAAGAGAGATCGAGAAGGATCGAGAGAGAGAGAGACTGAGGTCGTGTCTGCGTGCGTGCGTTGTGTGCGTGCGTTGTGTCATTTGTGTGTGTGTGTGTGTGTGGGTTCCTCCTGTCAGGAGGACACATGACTCACTCAATATTCCCGACAAGTTTTACAATTATTTGGACAATTTCATGCAGCTTTTACAATTATAATTTGTATTCTTTTCAGACCATGGATAGTGGTCATTTGTGTGTGTGTGTGTGTGGGTTCCTCCTGTCAGGAGGACACATGACTCACTCAATATTCCGGACAAGTTTTACAATTATTTGGACAATTTCATGCAGCTTTTACAATTACAATTTGTATTCTTTTCAGACCATGGATGGTGGTTTCATTCAAAACCGTGTGCCGATATTGTTTTAAAAGGTGGAGTATCAGAGCCATTGTGATATTCTTTCGAAGTTGTCATTGTGAAAAAATTTCAAGAGGTGGAGTATCAGAGGAGCCTTTTCGATTATTTTATTTCCCTTACCCCTTTCAAAGTCATTCTAGATCCAAAGTTTAAACACAAAGGGTTCCATATTTAAAGTAAGTTTACAAACTTATATTTATATTCTTATAATTTATACAATAACAAAAAAATTTGTGTGAACTCGTATGTTAATTTTTTAAGTAATTAATACTTGCATGTTAGTTTTTGTAAGTAATTAAGTAATGTTAACAATTACATGTTAATTTTTTTTAAGTAATTAATACTTGCATGTTAGTTTTTGTAAGTAATTAAGTAATGATAACAATTACATGTTAATTTTTTTTAAGTAATTAATACTTGCATGTTAGTTTTTGTAAGTAATTAAGTTAACAATAATTAATACTTGCATGTTAGTTTTTGTAAGTAATTAAGTAATGTTAACAATTACATGTTAATTTTTTTTAAGTAATTAATACTTGCATGTTAGTTTTTGTAAGTAATTAAGTAATGTTAACAATTACATGTTAATTTTTTTAAGTAATTAATACTTGCATGTTAGTTTTTGTAAGTAATTAAGTAATGTTAACAATTACATGTTAATTTTTTTAAGTAATTAATACTTGCATGTTAGTTTTTGTAAGTAATTAAGTAATGTTAACAATTACATGTTAATTTTTTTTAAGTAATTAATACTTGCATGTTAGTTTTTGTAAGTAATTAAGTAATGTTAACAATTACATGTTAATTTTTTTAAGTAATTAATACTTGCATGTTAGTTTTTGTAAGTAATTAAGAAATGTTAACTTTTTTAAGTAATTAATACTTGCATGTTAGTTTTTGTAAGTAATTAAGAAATGTTAACAATTACATGTTAATTTCTTTTAAGTAATTAATACTTGCATGTTAGTTTTTGTAAGTAATTAAGTAATGTTAATACTTGCATGTTAGTTTTTGTAAGTAATTAAGTAATGTTAACAATTGTATGTTAATTTTTTTAAGTAATTAATACTTGCATGTTAGTTTTTGTAAGTAATTAAGTAATGTTAACAATTGCATGTTAATTTTTTTAAGTAATTAATACTTGCATGTTAGTTTTTGTAAGTAATTAAGTAATGTTAACAATTACATATTAATTTTTTTTAAGTAATTAAGTAATGTTGTATAATTATTCCCTAGGATAATTTTAATATGTTTAATGTTATTTATTATTTTATTTCCCTTACCATTTTCAAAGCCATTGCAGATCCATTCCAAAGCTTGAACACAAAGGGTTCCATATTTAAGGTAAGTTTACAAACTTATATTTATATTATTGTAATTTATACAACAACAAATAAATTTGTGTGGACTCGTATGTTAATTTTTTTAAGTAATTAATACTTGCATGTTAATTTTTGTAAGTAGTTAAGTAATGTTAACAATTACATGTTAAATTTTTTAAGTAATTAAGTAATGTTGTATAATTATTCCCTAGGATAATTTTAATATGTTTAATGTTATTTATTATTTTATTAATATTAGGTTTTATTATCAAATAGGATTATTATTCATTAATATTAGGTTTTTTATTATCAAATTGGATTATTATTCATTAAATTAGATTATTATCAAATTGGATTATTCATTAAATTGGCTTATTATCAAATTGGACTATTCATTAAAGCCCACTCAATGTAGTCTCCAAACTTGAGTTTGTTGAACTTAGACCTTAGGCCCAAATCTCAAACATAACCACACTTGGGTTGGGTTGGGTTGAACCAAAAGGTCCAAAACTTAGGCAAAAAAAAAAAAAAAAAAAACAGATGGGTATTCTCAAATATCCTCCAAAATTGTCTCACTTGGTGTCTGGCTTTTTATTCATTAATATTAGGTTTTTTTTATTATCAAATTGGATTATTCATTAAATTGGATTATTATTAAAGTGGATTATTATTAAATTGGATTATTATCAAAAAGGAATATTATTCATCACTATGTTTTATATTAGGATTATTTTCATGAAACATAATTATCATCATTTATAGTAGGATTATTTATATTAGGATTATTATCAAAAAGGAATATTATTCATCATTTATATTAGGATTATTTTTTTATCAAATTGGATTATTATTCATTAATATTAGGTTTTATTATTCCATATTATTTTTTTAATTACTTAAATTTTTACAATCATTTTCGTTACTTCATATTTAATTCTTTTGTAGAATAACTTTATTATTTAGGTTCTCTTAAATAACTTTATTATTTAATTCTGTTGTCTAATTTTCATGAAAAATAAATGTAGGTACATTTACGATGTCCAGTGGAGCTACTAAACGTGATCCAGCTTGGGAACATGGATACCCAATAGACGGAAACAAACATGGCACAATTTGCAAATATTGTGGTCGGGTAATGAAGAGTGGCGGAGTGACACGACTTAAGTACCATCTTAGTGAATTAGATCCAGCAAAAAATGTCCAACGATGCGATAATGTCCCCCCAGAAGTGAAGGCATTCATCAGCACATTGTTAAAAAATAAAAAACAGCAGAAGGAAAAGATAACACAGGGAATGGAAAATATTCGAGCTGGGCTACGGGGATAAGTCTATGGCCAAGAGTTTGACAGTGATGATGATGACGATGAGGACGAATGTGATGATGACATGGGACCTGAAGAACGACGCAGTTTGAAACAAGCATTACGTGCCTCCAAACAGTCAGCATGGGAAAGAGAACACCTTCATAAAATTCCTAACAGAGCACAAGGTTCCGGGACAAGTGGTGGTGCACAAATGAGACGGGGAGGCAGTCTTAGAGAATCACAACCAACACCACCAATAGCCCCAAGTTTATATAAGTCATCCAAAGCACGTCAAAAGAGTGTTTGGAGTTATTTCACTGGAGGTAATGTGAAGGAGGGAATGGGGCGTCTAATTAGCAAGTTCTTTATCTATGACAATGTCCCTGCTGCGAAGGCATCATCACATCATTTCAAAAATATGGTAGTGGGATGTCAACAGGCTGGTGTTGGAGTACAACCTCCCACTCCCTATGAGATAAGAAACAAATATTTGGATATAGAGTATAAAGACATTGGCGAGTATGTTAACAAGTTGAGGTCAAAGTGGGAAACTAATGGTTGCACAATCATGTGTGACGGATGGACCGGCCCGACCAGATTGTCTATCATCAACTTCATGGTATACTCCAAGGGAAAGACAATTTTTTTGAAGTCTGTTGATGCTTCAGACCATATAAAGAATTACAAGTATATTTACAAATTATTGAGGGATGTAATCATGGAGGTGGGAGAGCATAATGTTGTCCAAGTCGTGACCGACAACGGTTCTGCATTTGTCAAAGCTGGAAAAAAGTTAATGAAGCATCATAATGTGTTTTGGACATCATGTGCAGCACATTCTATTGATCTCATGTTTGAGGCAATGGGGAAGAGAGAGAATGTTGCTACTGTGGTCAAAAGAGCTAGAACGATCACAAATTATATTTACAATCACGGTTGGTTGTTGGCAAAGATGCGTGAATTTTGCAAAGGAGAAATTATTCGTCCAGCTACCACTCGATTCGCCACCAACTATATTGCATTAGACAGCCTACTCAAGAATAAAGTAGGGTTGAAGCAACTATTCACTAGTGACGATTGGGCTAACCACAATTTGAGCCGCTTAAATACAGGTCGTATGGTGGAAAGTATAGTGCTTGATCATGTTTTTTGGACTCAATCAGAACATGTGTGTCAACTGTTTGAACCTCTTTACAAAGTTTTACGGATTGTTGACACAGAAGTGTATCCTACTATGGGGGCAGTATATGAGTTGATACGTGTAATGAAGGATGAATTGGAAAGAAAACATGGTGCAAGGTGGGTCATAAAGATAATTGAAGACCGATGGTATAAAACATTATACCACGATTTGCATGCAGCAGGTATAAATTATGTCATAATTTGCAATTCATTTCTTTAGTAGCATAAGTATTATTTCTCTTATTAGAGTATGTGTTTCTTTGAACAGCATATTATTTGAATCCCCGATACCAATACAGACCCGGTGTTGGAGATGATGGTAACCTTATACGTGCTGTACATAATGTATACTCTAAATTAGACCCTGCATCACCAGCAGTTGGCCAATTTGGAAATGAGGTACACAATTACTTAAATTATAATAATTACTTTGTTGGATTAAACTAACACAATTTATTGTATTCAGCTAACATGGTTTAAAGATGCAAGAAGAACTTTTGGAGAACCAACATCAGTTGCTGCTCGAACAAATATGTCTCCTAGTGAGTATAAACATATTTCACTATAAGTTTATAATATAATTTGTTGGAGTTATTAGGCTTATCAACATTATTTTTCATTGTAGCTGAATGGTGGATCATGTATGGGACCGATGCACCAACTGTGAGAAAGTTAGCAATAAAAGTATTATCACAAACAGCTTCCTCATCTGCTTGTGAAAGAAATTGGAGCACATTTGCACTCATACACACAAAGCAAAGAAATAAGTTGGCTCATAGTAGCTTGGAAAAATTAGTTTATTGCTACTACAACATGAAGCTTCAAATTCGAGATAAGGAAGCAGAAATCGATCATGTCGACCGTGGTGACCCACTAGATGTGTTTGATATTATTGGTGAAGATGATGATACGGAGGGTAACCAAATTTTTCAATGGATTAGACCTCTTCATTTAGATGATGATGAAGGCAACCCAGCTCCCAGAGTTGCTGAAGAAGCACGTAATGAAGGGATAAATGTAGAAAGAGTATTAGAGGAGGAGGTGGGATCTAGCAGCTCTGACTCTTTGGAAGAACTTTTGCGCCCAAGACCAAGAAACACTGGAATTCCACCTTCTTCCAATCCTACACAACCACAACATCGTGCTGATACTAATGATAGCTCTAGTACAAGATCAGGAGACTCACCTACCACCGGAGGTGGGAATGATGAAGGACATAGTGAAGCTGGAGGTAGTGGTAGTGGATATGGAAACTATTATGGACCACCACCTCCCGGATATATGAGCCCCTTCGCTGGTGAGGCAAACTTCACGCATGCAACACAGGATGATGACCATGGCAGTAGGCGGGCAGGACCAGGAATTGGTGCCATAGGGAAGGACTATACTCGCAGAGAAAGAGGCAATGGGATTTTGTCAAGTCAAGAAGATGACTAGTTATCTAGAACTTCAGACTCTGTTGGATTGGGAAGTAGTAACTATGGTTATACTCATAACCAACCATTTCCCTACCCTTCATATCTCATTCCTGTTGGGATGGAATCGAGCGACTCATGGAAACAATCCCAGACTCAATCTTCAAATGATTTTTCTTATGGACAACCTCAACCAATCTCGGATCCATATGGGTGGCATATTAACAATTACATGCAAAACTATTTTGGGGATTTATCATTTGATAACTACTCTTCACAATACACTCATTCTACACATAGAGATGATGAAGATAGTGAAAAATTTGAACCTCATAGGAACTCTATGTGGTACTAAAGTGTAAAATATTGTACTAATTCATTATATATAAATGATTATGGTGTATTTAGACTTCTTTCATTAATTACTACATATTTTCTACACTCACAATGTTTGTCAGATCGATATATAATCAACTTGATAATGTTAAATCCATCATGCAATGTATTTCCTTCCAATTTTTTGTGATAAACTAATAGATAATTGACTAAATAAACATCCTACAGAGTTTCAATAAAAATTTCCAAGTTTTTCTTACAATTTCCGTGGTTTCCATATAATTTTTATCGATATCGATATTTTACCGATATTTCCATCGATATTTCCGTGTTTTCGGACTACCGATATTTACGATATTACCAATATTTTCTTCCTTGGGTATGAGAATACCTAGATGCATTTATGTTTTCCTTTTTTTGGTTCTAGCAAACAGAAGAATGTGAATGATATCGATTCCTTACAAATACATTTTTTGTAAGTAAAACATGACTAGTCTAAAACTATATTAATAGAACTCTGGTTGTCAACCAAATCTCTATGAAATTATCACTTTAACCCTCTAATTAAAATTGAAAAAAAAATTAAAAAAAAAAGTTGTTTTATACGCACCCCACATTTTGTTGACTACCCTCCGATCTACTTACGAACATGAAGATACAAGAGAGGGGAAGAATTTTGTTACCTTTTTTCGCCGAGAGAAGACCGGAGGTGGCTGGATTTGGGCTCGCACACCCATGGTTCGCCGGACTTGGAGGTTTTTGTTAGTGTTTGTGTGTGTAGTTTTAGTATGTGTTTCAATGGAGGTTGTCTCCAAAGATGGAAAGTGTTTCCGAGAGAAGAAGCTGCAGAATGTCTCTTCGAATTTCATTCACGTATGTTGCATAATACAATCTAACCGTTATATGAGGAAGGGAAGGGAGATCCTTCACTCTTCAACATACAGTACAATCTTAGCCATTCATTGGTATCATCCTATGAGATGATGCCACTTGGCTTATTCTATTACTTAGACTAGATACAAGATTAAAATGCCATGTGGACTATGATCCAAAGGCTCACATTCAAACTGAAACAACACATAGAAACATGATTCTTGCTGCCAAGCTTCAGCTAAAGGATTATACACCAACACTCCCTTCTAATCCTTTGGCTGATTTAACTCCAAGTAGCTCCCTTAGATACATAAATCGATCTTTAGGTAAAGCCTTAGTAAGTATATCTGCAATCTGCTCCTCTGTCCTGCAGTACACTAACTCAATCTCTTTGGCTTGAATTGCTTCTCGGATGAAGTGGAACTTCCTGTTGATGTGTCTTGTCTTTTGATGAAAGACTGGATTCTTTGCCATAGCAATGGCTGATGTATTATCACACAAGATCTGAGTTCTTCCACTTGTTCTTCTCCAAAGTCTTCTAGAACAAATCTCAGCCACTTTGCTTGTGATGTATCCTCTGCTGCACTAACATATTCTGCTTCTGCAGTAGACAGTGCCACAGTGTTTTGTTTGATTGAAGCCCATGAGAACATACCAGATCCTAGTGTGAATGCATACCCTGAAGTACTTCTCATATCATCCTCACTTCCAGCCCAATCACTATCACAGTAGCCTATTACGGTAGTAGCTTTTCCCCTTTCAAAGACAATACCAAAATCGATTGTTCCCTGGATGTATCTCAGTACCCTCTTAGCTGTTCCCATATGTTTCTTAGTGGGATTATGCATAAACCTTGCCAACATACTTGCTGCAAACATCACATCAGGTCTAGTTGCAGTTAAATAGAGCAAACTTCCAACAAGCTGCCTATATTCTCCTTCATCCGCAGGTTCACTTCCATCAACTTTGCTCAACCTCTCATTCATTACAAGTGGAGTAGCAACTGACTTGTATTCTTTCAGACCAAACTTCTCAATTAGTTTCTGTGCATATTTCTTTTGGTGTATAAAAATGCTGTTCTCAGTTTGCAGCACACCCATTCCAAGAAAATGATGTAATAAGCCCAAGTCAGTCATCTCATAGTGTTTCATCATGTCATTTCTGAATTCTTCAAGCATTTGTGGACTACTACCAGTATATACAATGTCATCTACATATAGAGAGACAATAATGATACCTGAGTCCTTACTTGTCTTAACATACAAAATTGCCTCACTTGAACTCTTCTCAAACCCTGCACTATTGAAGTATGCATTAATCTCGTCATACCAGGCTCTTGGTGCTTGTTTCAAGCCGTAAGGAGCCTTGTTCAACTTGTACACCTTTGTTTCTTCACTTTCCTTCACAAAGCCTTGAGGTTGCTCAACATACACTTCTTCTTTCAGTACCCCATTGAGAAATGCAGACTTTACATCTAATTGATACAAGTTCCATTTCTTCTGTGCAGCAAGAGCAATTAAAGTTCTAATCGTATCCAACCTTGCCACAGGGGCAAAAGTTTCATTATAGTCGATTCCGGGCTTTTGTGAATAGCCTTTAGCCACCAGCCGAGCTTTATTCTTCTGCACCGTGCCATCCAGATTAAGTTTGGTCTTATAAACCCATCTAACACCAATAACAGGCTTGTCATATGGTCTCTCAACAAGCTGCCATGTGTTGTTCTTCTCAATCATGTCCAATTCAGTTTTCATTGCACTCCTCCATGAATCATCTTTGGCTGCATCCTCATAACTTTCTGGTTCAATAACACACATGTTACATTGAGCCATGATTTCATTGATACTTCTCCATTTCTTCGGTGTATCATCATAAGTTGGAGATCTCACAAGCACATTCTCACTTTGAGAAACATTGTATTCTTCAAACTGAGAATTTTCATCAACCTCACAGATTTCATTAGCATTCTTATGTTCAGTGATAACTGGAAATGTCACTCCAGTATCTATATTGCAGTTCCAATCCCAAGATTTATTCTCATCAAATGTGACATCCCTTGAGAGAACAATCTTCCTTGATATGGGATCAAACAATCTGTAGCCCTTCTCACTTGAACCATATCCTACAAAGATACACTTGTGACTGTTTTCTTCCAACTTATGTCTGAGATTGGAAGGGATATGCACATAGCACAGTGAGCCAAATATCTTCAAATGAGCTATTCCAGGTTTTCTGCCACTGTAAGCTTCAAATGGGGTTGACTTATTCAAAGCTTTAGTAGGACACCTATTGATCAAGTAGACTGCAGTATTCACTGCTTCTGCCCAAAATGCATATGGAAGGTTTTTTTCATGTAGCATTGACTTTGCCATCTCCATCACAGTCCTATTCTTTCTTTCGGACACTCTATTCTGTTGAGGAGTGTAGGCCATAGTCAATTGTCTCTGAATTCCTTGTCCATTACAGTATTTGTCAAACTCTGCAGAAAGGAATTCTCCCCCTCGATCACTCCTGAGACATTTAACCTTATATCCACATTGTAACTCAGTCATTGCCTTGAACTTTCTGAAACATTCAAACACATCAGACTTGTTTCTCAAAAAATACACCCATGACATCATTGTGCAGTCATCTGTAAACAACAAAAAATATTTGTTTCCAGAATGAGACTCTACTTGCATTGGACCACAGAGATCAGTATGAATCAACTCCAGTGGATCTTTAGCTCTCCAAGTTGATTGGGAAGGGAATGAGTCTCTGTGTTGTTTACCCAACATGCAACCTTCACACACACTTTGGGCCATTTCTAATTTAGGTAATCCATGCACCAACTCCTTTTCTTCAAGTACCTTGAGACTTCTCTCATTCAAATGACCCAACCTCTTATGCCATATCTGAGAAAAATGAGTGATACCTGCCCTTAGTGCATACTGTGTTGCAGGCAACATTGTCAAAGGAAAACATCGATTGTTGGTCATATGTACCCTCACTACTAAATTATCCAATGACCATCCATAAAAAATATTCACTACATCACCTCCAAACAACAAATAATAACCATTTTCCATCATTTGTCCTACACTTAGAAGATTTTCCTCAAGTCCGAGAACAAGCATTACTTCTTGTATATGTTTTCTTCCCAATTTAGTTTCAATCACCAAAGTTCCCTTTCCTGCCACTTCACATATTTCTCCAGTTCCCATCTTCACTTTGGATGTCAAACCTCTCTGAACATTGACCAATAATCTCTCATCTCCTGTCATGTGGTTACTACAACCACTATCAATGTACCATGAGTTATTGACTTTCACATCGGTCACTGCATTGCAGGCATAAAACAGTGATCCTGTTTCTCCCATTTACTTCACATAATTAACTTTCTGCACGTCCCTATTCTCATGACAGTCTCTCATAGAATGACCTGGCTTACCACAGCCTGTGCACTTTGGTTTACCTTCATACCAGCACTTCCCATAGTGCAACCTGTCACACCACTTACAATCACCCTGAGCATTGTTTTGCTTCTGGACATAATTAGGCCTATGATCCCAATTCCTTTGAATATTGTTCTGTCTCTGAGGATAATTTGGTTTGTGATCCCAATTCCTTTGAGTATTGTTCTGTCTCTAAACAAGATTTGATTTATGATCCCAATTCTTTCCCCTTGATTTCCAACTCTCTTGAGACCTTTGATTCCCAGAAAATCCACCACTTTTGACACCCTTAGATGCTATATTTAAACTTGCAAATGCCCTCTCAGTCGAAGACTCAGTATGTAGATCAAGCCTCTGTTCAAATCCTTTTAGAGAAGCTACAACCTCTTGGACCTCAATAATTTCAAGATCTCTAGAATGCTCAATTACAGAACAAATTGCATCATATGTTTTCGGAAGACTAATAAGTAATTTCTGCACAATTCTCTCCCTAGATAGTTCTTCTCCATAACTTTTCATTTGATTAATGATATCAAACAATCTAGAGAGATACACAGATAATGATTCACTGTCCTTCATACGAGTATATTCAAAATCTCTACGTAAACCTTGCAATTTTACATTTCTTACTTGTTTATCTCCTCGGAATTCACCCTTTAGAGCATCCCAAGCTCCTTTGGATGTCTCTTCATTCACGATTCTGGGAAAGATCTGATCCGATACTGCACCTTGTATCATTCCAAGCGCACGAGCATCCTTCATCAGGATCTCACTAAACGACACTCCATCCGGCGTCTCCTTCTTCGTCTCATCGACCATGGCTTTCTCAGACTTCGGATCTGGTGGTTCAAACCCATTTTCTACCAGCTCCCACAAACCATACGATTTCAGTATAGTTGTCATACGAATCCTCCAAAATTCATAGTTCTCTCCATTGAAGACCGGAGCTCTAAGCTCGACATTTCCGGACCCAGCCATATGAGACTTGGATACACGAAATCACAATTTCCAGATTCGATTGAAGCTCAAAGATGTAGCTCAATCGCACAGATTTCACGCCCAGATTAGACGATGAAACCTGGCTCTGAGGCCATGTTAGTGTTTGTGTGTGTAGTTTTAGTATGTGTTTCAATGGAGGTTGTCTCCAAAGATGGAAAGTGTTTCCGAGAGAAGAAGCTGCAGAATGTCTCTTCGAATTTCATTCACGTATGTTGCATAATACAATCTAACCGTTATATGAGGAAGGGAAGGGAGATCCTTCACTCTTCAACATACAGTACAATCTTAGCCATTCATTGGTATCATCCTATGAGATGATGCCACTTGGCTTATTCTATTACTTAGGCTAGATACAAGATTAAAATGTCATGTGGACTATGATCCAAAGGCTCACATTCAAACTGAAACAACACATAGAAACATGATTCTTGCTGCCAAGCTTCAGCTAAAGGATTATACACCAACAGTTTTGGGTGTCCTGGGGTTCCACAGAGACGAAGGGAAAGGGAGAGAAATCCCGAGAGGGTGGTGCTGCTGCTCTGACGTCGTCGAGTGTCTCTAGGTGTGAGGGTGGTGCTGTGTCGATCAGAAAAGGGAGAATGAGAGAGATTCGAGGTTGTTTCGGTTTAATCATACAGTAGCCATAACATATATTTTTTCTTTGTCATCACACACACACACACACATATATAAAATGCACTCTTTCTCCTTATTTTTTCAATTTCGAGTTCTAACTTTGACCGATTTAAGGTTGTCTTTGAGGTTTTGTGTGTTGTTAGAGAGTTTTTTGTATCCCCGAAAAAACAAAACAGAAGTAAAAGAAGCAGCTGCTGCAGACGTTTTTCTTTTTGTGTCTTCCTTTTCTCACCGTCAATTTTGGTGCAGTAAATAATGCAACCAATCTTTCCCTTTATTTTGGTTCACAGCATCCTTTGTTTACAATAGAAAGTCCCTTACAAAACTCTTTTTATCGAGAAACACCTAGTCAACTTTTCTTATTATTAAGAACATGTATTGTATTATAAGGATGAAAAACAAAAATGAGTCGCACTTCATGAGGTCCTTAATAATAAAGAAAGTGTCTTCAATAATACAAAAAGGTGTCCTTAATGATTAAGAAAGTTGTCTAAGAGTTTTTTTTTAATAGAAAAAGGTTTTGCTAGGGTCATTTTATTGATATTCTATTTTTTTGGTAAACAGTTCATAGCATCCGTTTATTACTAATTTTTATACAATATAATTTATAGATGATTCTATTTTTTAATGCAATAATCTACTAGCTTTCTCTTGTTTGCAGCATGGGAGGTCTGGTTGTCAAGCAAACACTGCATAAAGCAAGAGCAGATAATATCGATAACCTCGTGAAAAACACCATTGGAGTTGTACGCACCTTTCTATAATTGAACAATTCACTTATAATGCTGTTCTTCACCTGTTTATTATCGTTTTCTATATGAGAACTCTGGTGTTTTATGCTCGCTTTAGGTTTTCTATAGCTGCCCACATTTTGGAAGCAAACTAGCAGACATGCCTTGGAGAATAGGATTTGTATTTCGCCCAGCACCGACTGTTAGTATATGATGTTTCCAACCAAAACGTTTTCCTCCCTATAGTAGATCGCTGGTTCTGAATGTTCGGACCAGCAAATCTTGCTGTATTGATGTTGATAGAATTACTTCTTGATGTTTCGTAGATAGGGGAGCTAAGAAGTGGATCTCCAAGATTAGTAGAACTTAATGACTTTATCCGTCAGCTTCACAAGAAGGGGATGCTTCAAGTCCTCAGTTTCTGTGAGGCACCTCTAAAGTTTTGTGGTGGTGCTTGTGTCAATTTGCGTTTTTGTGAACTTGTTAATTAGATAATGACTCCTTTTGCAGACCAAGGTAACTCCAATTGTTGAAGGTTACGGTGGATGGGCCTTCAGAATGGAAATTGTATCAATTGAATCAGCATATCCTGGATTTGGTGATCTCGTTGTAAGTATGATTGCAAACAAATGTAGATCGCTAAAAAATCGGTTAGGTCATCTGCCTAAAAAAATGATGATAACAAACCCTAGACTATAACTTGCTTCCAGTAATTAGTGTTCCATATTCTACATGTCTGTTTATTTTCGGCATTAATTTGTAACTTTGGAACAGGTATTAGATTCAACAGATCACATAAACTCGTGCAAACCACTCAGCCGCAGTGATCCCTCATATACAGAGATATTACAGTTTTTGCGGAAGCTGAAAGCAAGCCAGAAATAAGCAGGCAGTTGTAAAGGGAGCATGCCTCAGGGATTATGTTCACGAATGTTCCAAATCCAAGCGCGCCAGGAGTCACCGGTGGATTTTCATCCAAAGGGATCAGGTAACCCCGAGTCATTACTGGGCGGAGGCGGAGGCGGAGGCGGAGGCGGAGGCGGAAACGGAAGCAAAAGCATAATTTTGACACATCAGAGTTTCGTCCATAGTTTTGACACATCAGAATTCTGTACATTCTCCACCACCCAGAGAGTTGCATAACCATTATTCTTTGTACTCTGTTAGCATTGTTGTATCATTAACATTTTTGAATTTTGTAGAAAAAAGCAACTGTTGTATCGTATCATATGCATAATAGATGTAACACTTCAGAGTCGGTCCATATATATTTGTGAAAGACTATTTAACACTTTGCTGCGTACCAACGTCTTCTTGGCCCTCGCAAAACAGAGCAGAAAACTTTGTTGACTTGGAGGCATTGTAATTATTTAAAAATAAATGTCGTGGATGTAAATTATAAAAGTAGCAAATATTTGAAGATAAATGTTATTTATTTGTGATATTAGCTTAGGGAGCTCGAGACGGTGTGACACAGTTTGCAACGTAACACGTTAACGATGTCGTCCACGTTAATGATGTAAATTATAAAAGTAGCAAATATTTGAAGATAAATGTTATTTATTTGTGATATTAGCTTAGGGAGCTCGAGACGGTGTGACACAGTTTGCAACGTAACACGTTAACGATGTCGTCGACGTTAATGGAGAAAGCGGTCTCAGCATCAATGGCCCATTTCGTCTTTCCACGCCCTCACTCGTCGAAAAGGCCCTCGACAATTTTAACGACAAAGGTGTTGAATTGTAATCTTGTCTTGGCCCAAAGATAATGGATCTAGCCCATGCACAAAGAAAGATCCATGCACATGCTAGAGAATTCTAGCAAAGTTCAAGTTGGTGGAAGAGTCTAGAAGAATGGTGAGGATTCCACCAACATACAAGATTAGTGTAGATAATTCTAGCATAGGAAGGTAATGGAATTATCTAGATATATCTAGCATGATGTTTCCATGCTTCTCCAAGGTTCCATCCATGCCTATAAAAGGAGAAGGCATCCACACCATTTGAAACAACCAAGAAAGCAAGTAGCAAGAAGAAGTGAAAACAACCAAGAAAGCAAGTAGTGAGAAGTGAGAAGAAGCAACAAAGCTTCTAAGAGTGTTTGAGTGTTTATCTTGTACTAAGTTTGTGAGTGAATAAAAAATCTTGTGTAATACCTTGAGTATTCTTTCTTTCTCTTGCCTATCAATTCCGCTGCATTACATTCTTCTTTGTGAGATAAACATCTCCAAAGTAGTGAAGTCTTTTTAAACCCCAACAAAGTGGTATCAGAGCTATGGCTAGCAACGCTATGGCAGCCTTCCAAGTTTCAGTGCTCGACAACAACAACTTCGATAATTGGAGTATCAAAATGAAGGCCCTTTTGGGAGCACATGATGTCTGGGAAGTCGTGGAGAAAGGCTACACTGAGCCAGAAGATGAAGCTACTCTGTCCCAACCCCAGAATGAGAGTTTGAAAGATTCAAGAAAGAGAGACAAGAAGGCTCTCTACCTCATCTACCAAGCATTAGATGACAATGGCTTTAAGAAGGTCTCGAGTGCAACCTCTGCCAAGCAAGCATGGGAGAAGCTTCAAACCTCTTACAAAGGAGCCGAACAAGTGAAAAAGGTTCGTCTTCAAGTATTAAGAAGTGAGTTCGAATCTCTACATATGAAAGGGTCTGAATCAATCTTTGATTATTTCTTAAGAGTCTTAGCTGTTTCCAATCAATTAAAAAGAAACAGAGAAAAGTTAGAAGATGTTAGAATTATGAAGAAGATACTACGCTAGTTGGACCCCAAGTTCGAGCACGTCGTGACGATTGAAGAAACTAAAAACTTGGAAGAAATTAGTATAGAACAATTAATGGGTTCGCTACAAGAATATGAAGAGAAACATAAGAAGAGGCAAGGGAATGATGAGCAGCTCCTCAAGACGCATGTCCAGCCAAAGAAGAAAGAAGAAAGCTTGGACAACGAGAGAAGCCAGTACGAAAGAAGTCGTGGTCGAGGTCGTGGGCGTGGACATGGACTTGGACGTCGTTGGAACTTCAACAATCATAATAACTACGAAAGAGAAGGAAGCTTAACAAATGGTCGTGGAAGAGAACGCTCAAACTTGAGGTATAAAAAATCTCAAGTTCAATGCTACAATTGTCAAAAGTTTGGGCATTATGCTTGGGAATGTAGAGCTCCAAGCAACAGGCCTGATAAAAAGGTCAATTATGTGAAAGAAGAGAAAGAAGATAATGGCGTTATGCTACTAGCATGCCAGAACAATGATGGAGACCAAGACTATACATGGTATCTTGACACAGGCGCCAACAATCACATGTGCGGAAGAAGAAGCATGTTCGTAGAGCTCAATGAATCGATGAGTGGCAACGTTTCTTTTGGAGACGAATCCAAAATACTCGTAAAAGGAAAAGGTAACATCCTTATTCCCCTAAAAAATGGCGGTCACCAAGTAATTTCAAATGTCTACTACATGCCCAATATGAAAAGCAACATTTTAAGTTTGGGTCAACTCTTAGAAAAAGGTTATGATATTCACATGAAAAATTATAGCCCCTTTCTTAGAGATGACAAAGGAAGATTAATTGCCAAGGTGAAAATGTCAAAGAATAGGATGTTTCCTATGAATATTCAAAATGACGTTGCAAAGTGCAAAGACACATCCTGGCTTTGGAATCTTCGTTTTTAGCATCTTAACTTTGGGGGACTGGAGTTATTGTCCAAGAAGGAGATGGTGAGAGGCTTACCGTGCATTAGCCACCCTAATCAAGTTTGCGAAGGATGTTTACTTGGGAAACAGTTCAGGAAAAGCTTTCCAAATGAGTCAACCATAAAAGCCAGAAGCCACTCTAGCTTATTCACACCTATGTGTGCGGTCCAGTAAAACCAAGCTCTTTGGGTAAAAATAATTATTTCCTTCTCTTCATTGATGATTTTTCAAGGAAAACCTGGGTGTATTTCTTGAAGTAGAAATCAGAGGTATTTGGAGCATTCAAGAAGTTCAAAGCCGCCGTAGAAAAAGAAAGTGGTTGCAAGATCAAAGCCATGAGATCTGATCAAGGAGGAGAATTCACTTTGAAGGAATTTCAAGAATTCAGTGATGCCAATGGAATTCGTCGACCATTGACAGTTCCAAGATCCCCTCAACAAAATGGTGTGGCGGAAAGAAAAAATCGAACCATCATCGACATGGCTCGAAGTATGCTCAAAAGAAAGAGATTGCCTAAGGAGTTGTGGGCAGAAGCTATAGCATGTGCTATCTACCTATCCAATCGGTCTCCAACAAGAAGTGTGTGGGGAAAGACTCCGCAAGAAGCATGGAGTGGAAGAAAACCAGGTATCTCCCATCTAAGAGTTTTTTTAAGCATATCCCATGTACATGTACCAGACGAGAGGAGACCAAACTCGACGACAAAAGTGAGAAATTCGTCTTCATCGGCTATGACTCAAATTCAAAAGGCTATAAGATGTATAATCTAAACAATGGGAAGATGATGATCAGTCGAGACGTGACATTCGATGAAGAAGGAGAATGGGATTTTGGTTCTCATGTAGGTGATCTTCACTTCTTTCCTCAGTTTGAAGAAAATAATGAACAAGGGATGCTGGAGCAAGCAAGAGAGGTTCAACAAGAATCCACTACTCTACCTGTTTCACCAACATCAACCAATCATGGAAATTCACCAGCATCAACATCATCAAGTGAGAGTCTAAATGAAAGAGAAGTACCACGCACAAGAAATCTACGAGATCTCTATGAGGTAGCTGAAAGACTCAATAATCCTACACTTTTCTGTCTCTTTGCTGATTGTGAACCAGTTGACTTTCAAGAAGCAGTGCAAGATACTAAGTGGAGGAAAGCAATGGATGAAGAAATTGAAGCAATCCAGAAGAATGATACATGGGAAATCGCTATTCTTCCGAAATGACACAAAGCCATCGGAGTCAAGTGGATGTACAAGACAAAGAAAAATGCCAACAGAAAGGTCGAAAGATACAAGGCGAGATTAGTGGCGAAGGGCTATAGACAAAGAGCCGGAATCGACTATGATGAGGTATTTGCGCCCATTGTTCGGTTGGAAACTATACGATTACTAATTTCTTTGGCAGCTCAAAACAAATGGAAGATTCAACAAATAGATGTGAAGTCTGCTTTCCTAAATGGAGTCCTTGAAGAAGAAGTCTACATTCAGCAACCGTCAGGCTATGAAATCAAAAGGCATGAAAACAAAGTTCTAAAGCTGAAGAAAGCCCTCTATGGGTTAAAACAAGCGCCATGAGCATGGAATAGTCGCATTGACAAGTACTTCCAAGAAAACAACTTCACCAAGTGCCCTCATGAACATGCTCTCTACGTCAAAGTCAAAGATGAAGATATTCTAATTGTGTGCTTATATGTGGATGATCTAATCTTCACCGGAAGTAATCCAAGCATGTATGAAGAGTTCAAAAGAGACATTAGGAAATATTGTGGGAGAATGATCTCCTTTTATAGAAGAGAGTTTCTAGCTTTGTTCTGACATTGACACGTGTCGTGTTGTGATTGGCTTATGATGTTGACACATGTCGCGCTATGATTGGCTTCTGATGTCGACACGTGTCGTACTGTGATTGGCCTCCTGGTTGGAGGGAAACTCTTCTGGGTCCTTGACGGTATAACGTTGATAGGTGCTCGATAGTTTCGGGATTGGTCAAGTATGGTACAAACAACATTAATAATTTGTGGTCAAGTTCTAGTAGCAAGTATGGTACAAACAACATTAATAATTTGTGGTCAAGTTCTAGTGGCAAGTTGTACATATCGATTAGGGGCTTCCTGTCCTTACGTGGCATATGGTTTGATTATGGCAGCTCGCTTATAAGACTTGAGTTCTGTGCTTCTGGAACTTCCAGCAATGGCTTCAAGTCTCAACCAAATATATAGCAAATAATATTTTAAAGAAATTAAAATGGTATTATTATCAAAGTAATATTTTTCTTTTGAAAATTTTACTCGTAAATAGTTGAAAAAAAATTCTATAAATTATTTTGTTATAGTAATCGAACCTAGTTTTGATTTCGATCCATTAAGTCAGTAAACGTTTGGGTAGCAGAATCATTTCAATTCTTGACTTTTATGTGTTTACTAACACTTAAACATAAGCATTTCTAATTTATGACTTTTCTTTGCGTTTGCAAACACATGAAAATTAACGAGTTATATAAATTTCATATTATACTTCGTATTTGTAATTCAATACGTGAAAAATTAAGAATTAAATTAATTAGAAAAATACTTTATATCATTTTATTTATTCTCTCCATATTGTTCTGGGCAACATTTCTAAATTCAGCCTGTCCAAAACCCTAGGCAACATTTCTAAATTCAGCATGTCTAAAACCTTAGGCAACATTTAAGTTCAGAGAAATTATCTATTGAAATTACAAAGTCTAGATCCAAGTAATAAATACATTGTGGCCGTGAGTCTAGAGATAAAAAATAGGGATCCATCAAAATCTTGATGGACACGTCCCAATCCCAATATCCCTTTAATACCAAGATGGGTACGTGATGGCCGGCACCTGAAGGTAACAAAGCCATTTTAAACATGCCTACAAAGAAAATATGTAATTATAAAGAAAAATGCCAATGCATGAATGTGTTTAGAGTATACAACTATTCAAGAATAATGTGAAAGAATTATTATAAAAAGATACGAACAAAGAAATTATCTATTGAAATTACAAAGTCTAGATCCAAGTAATAAATACAGTGTGGTCGCGAGTCTAGAGATAAAAGATAAGGATCCATCCAAATCTTGATTGACATGTCCCGATCTTAATATCCCTCTAATACCAGGATGAGTACGTGATGGCCGACATCCGAGGGTAACGAAGCCATTTTAAACATGCCTACAAAGAAAATATGTAATTATAAAGAAAAATGCCAATACATGAATGTGTTCAGAGCATACAACTAATCAAGAATAATGTGAAAGAATTATTATAAAGAGATATGAACAAAGGAATGGGTCCTACACAGAGAAGACTCGAAGATACCTATGCGATACCTATGCGTAAGTGCCCTAACGCCGGGACTATGTGCCTTGATTCTAACTCCTGAAGGGGGTGTAAAACAAAGGATGAGTGGACCAAAGTTTATAATAATAATACTAATAATAAGAAAACCATTTTCTTTCTGAACACACTAACCCCCTATTTTGAAAACACATATGTATAGTACTACATAATAGGTTTTCTGAAAACTCTAGCATGCCATGAAAAATGTTTGTAAAACAAGTACGTAGAATCTAGAGCACCAGTGCTTGGTAAAGGTAATATAGTCGCCTGAAGGCAAATCCGTAAAACATTCATAAATCACATCAATGATGTACTCAACTAGGGGTATCATAGTGGCTCGAAGGCATAACCATCACCCGAAGGTGAAGTTGTATGACATCGGGATACACAAGTGAAGAAATATAAGGTCCATCACCCGAAGGTGAAGCGGTACGACTTTGGGTTACGCTAAACAAGAAACATATATACATACATATATATATATATATATGTATATGTATATGTATGTGTAGTGGGTCCATCACTCGAAGGTGAAACTGTATGACTCTGAGTTACGCCAGAGAAGAAACAAATATATATATATATATATATATATATGTATATGTATATGTAATGGGTCCATCACTTGAAGGTGAAGCAGTACGATTCTGGGTTACGTCAGAGAAGAAATATAGGGTCCATTATCCGAAGATGAAGCTCTACGACTCTGGGTTACGCGACTTATGCCAGATAAGATAGGGTCTATCACCTGAAGGTGAAGTTGTACAACTCTGGATTACGCCAGAGAAGAAACATTTACATATAACATAACACACCGACACTAGCCCCAGGCTAATGAAGCTGGGAGTATGTCGCAAATATCATCAACTGTATACTATGGTCATAGACGTCTACATACTCGGTTGTGTGTATGTGTTGTATGATAACCCATTAGTTAAGCACCGAAAACATATCTCAAAAATCTCATATCAAATCTAGATCTCAAAAGCTCAAAGCTTCATCTCATGAATCCATGATAACTCATTTTCGTAAATCCATAGAATTTCATATACGAAAATTCAATAATTCATAACCCTTAGTAAAACATAAATTCGATAAATCATAAATATTTTGTAAAAGTAAGTTAAATAAATCATA
Organism: Malus asiatica; assembly: GCA_033882615.1. NCBI lineage: Eukaryota > Viridiplantae > Streptophyta > Magnoliopsida > Rosales > Rosaceae > Malus > Malus asiatica. The sequence continues at coordinate 8,218,172 of CM066498.1, forward strand.
AATTCTCCGTAAACCCTAAGTATGGAAATCCGTAAAACATAATATAAAACATATTTAATTCGTGAAATATGCAATGCATGCAAGCCTAATATTTTATAAAAACATGCAATTAAAGAAGGGGTCCACTCACATGTATTTTGTTTCCGGGGAGCCGCTTGAACTAGAGAAGGCAATGTCACTTCCCACCGACGCACCTAAACACAAATAGAGGCCATTTAATAAAACTCTACTAAAACGATATAATTTGATATTCTTTGTACAAGACAAGGCAACTTGAAGGATATTGTACCAAGGAAATAGTGATGATGGGGAGCTGTTCAAGATACCAATTACAATGTTGTTCAAGTCTAGTGTTACAAGAATGGGAAAGTGTGTTGCATTTGTTGGTAAGAAGATTAAAGCTGCAATTTGGCATAAAAGGTTGGGACATTCATTTGAAGAAGTTCTTAGTATGATGCTGCAGAATAATGAGTTGTCAAATAGTATAGATTCATGTTAATCCATGTGTAGTTCTTGTATTCAAGGAAAATTGAGTAGGCTGCCATTTCATATAAAGGAAGATAGGTTTACTGTTATTTTTGAGAAAATCCTTCAGATGTATAAAGGCCTTCACCTGTGAAATATGTGGAAGGTTATAGGTATTACTTACCTTTGTTGATGACTGTTCTAGGTTTGTATGGATATTTCCAATGGTGAATAAATCAGATGCTTTCTCAATTTTTACAAAGTTCCATGCCTTTGTTTTGAACCAGTTTCAAGTGTCAATCAAAATTTTACAATCTGATGGCGGATGAGAGTATATGAGTAATTTGTTTAAAGAATTTTTGGATGCAAAGGGTATTATACACCATGTTTCCTGTCTTCACACTCCCCAACATAATAGAGTTACTGAGAAGAAAAAGAGGCATGTAGTTGAGACAGTTATCAGTTTGATGTCAGATGCACAACTACATATTCATTTTTGGTATCATGCATGTTCTCATGCAGCTTTTCTAATCAATCGAATGCCTAGTAGAGGCTTACACATGAAATCTCCATATCAGATTGTGTTTTAGACTATTCCTGACATGAAGAATCTTAAGGTATTTGGCACCAGTCTATCAATTATTGAGATCATTCAATCATAATAAATTGGAACCAAGATCAACTCAGTGTATTTGTTGGTTTTGCGCATGGTTATAAGGGAGTAATATGTTATGACAATAAGACCAGAATGATTATTTTGTCTAGACATGTAATTCATGATGAAGACATATCATTTCAAGCATGTTTCAACACAGAATACCTCAAGTGTAGTGCAAATGTCATTACAACCCCCAGTTCTAATACATTTACAAGTTCCAGGTGTTAGATCATCCACTTCTGCACAACTTTAACACAATTTTCAAGACCTTAACTCAGTGTCTATCACAACTGGTGATGTAAGTGCAGGTTCTGATAGTCTTGATATTCATGAAACAGTTCAAAACACAGAAGGAGTTAACAGTTCTGGAGTGTTGCATAAGAGCAATGATATCAAATCATTAACATCTTCACAACATCTCTCCCCATTAAACCATCACTCTGGTACAATATTTGTATTACCTGTCCTCTGATGGAATTCAGCAACTTGTCACTTGAACTCATTCAATGCTCACTAGACTAAAGAATAGAGCAATTGAAAGAAGAAATTATGTTGCATTGGTTATAGCTTTTCTAGAGTTACAATCTTTGCAAATTATAGATGAAGAACCATTCATTGGTGGGTATTCATTTGTTTTTGAAATTTCTGATGTACTTGAACCTGCTACATTTCGAAAAGCAGCAACTATACCATAATGGCAAACAAAAATGCAAGAAGGGCATGACTCTCTAAGAGCTTAAAGGACATCAGTCTTAGTTCCACCACCTCAAGATAGAGCAATTGTAGGGAGTAAATGGGTGTACAAGGTTAAGAAGAATCTAGATGGCAATGTGTCAAGGTATAAAGCAAGGTTGGTAGGTCAGGGTTTTTCTCAAGAACATGGTATTGATTATCTCGATACTTTTAGTCCAGTTGTAAGGCATACCACTATGAGAATCCTTCTAGCTTTAGCTACTACCAATCACTAGATTCTCAGGCAATTGGATATTAAAAATGCATTTCTGCATCGAGATTTGCAAGAAGAGGTATACATGAAGCAATCTTAGGGCTTTGTTGATCCATCATATCCCTCTCATGTTTGTAAGTTGATTAAGTCCTTATATGGATTGAAACAGGCACCAAGAGCCTGGAATTCAAAATTCACTAGCTATTTGACAGTCTTGGGTTTCAAAGCTTCAGCCTCAGATACTAGTCTCTTTGTTAAACAAGATGGATCAGATATTATCATCCTATTATTATATGTGGATGATATTATTTTGACTGGTTTGAATGCTACAAAAGTTTAAAAAGTGGTGCAAGAATTATCTGAAGTCTTTGAGTTGAAGGATATGGGAAAGCTTACTTATTTTCTGGGATTGCAACTCCAATATCAAAGTGATGGAGACATATTTGTAAACCAGCCCAAGTATGTCGAGGATTTAATCCACAAGGCAGGAATGGACTCTTGTAAACCTGCAAATACCCCGTGCAAGCCATATCATCAAATGCTGCAAATAGAAGGAGAGTTACTCACAGATCCATCAATGTATAGAAATTTAGTTCGTTTATTAGAACCTTGATTAGGCCAAATATTGCATTTGCAGTAAATATTGTATGTTAGTTCATGTCTACACCAACTGATATACATTTTGGAGCTGTTAAAAAGGATCCTAAGGTACCTCCAAGGGACAATCAACACTGGAATTAGTTTTAATGCAGATACGGTTACTCTAATCAATGCATTCTCAGATTCGGATTGGGCTGTGGATTGGAATACTCGAAGATCAATCACAGGATATGTGGTTCACTTGGGCAATAATCCAATTTTGTGGCAATCAAAGAAACAAAGCTCAATTTCTCAAAGTTCAATTGAAGCCGAATACAAAGCTTTGGCACACATTGTAGCTGATATAGCTTGGATAAGGAATATATTGAAGGATTTGAAGGTGTTTGTTCATAGTCCACCTGTCATTCATTGTGACAATATGTCTGCTATTGCATTAAGTGAAAATCCAATGTTCTATTCAAGGATTAAACATCTTGATACATACTATCATTTTGTAAGAGAGAGAGGGTAGCAAGGAGATTTACAGATCCAATACATACCAACTGAAGAGCAAACTGCGAATGTATTAACTAAGGGTTCACATAGTCCTGCTTTTATCAAGCATTGTTACAATCTCAAGCTGCAGAATCCCAGCTGAGATTGAGGGGGATGAAGACTGTGATAATGCTGCCACATCATCATCTATTGCAGTTAAGAAATGTAATACATCAGCGCCACATCAGCTGTCAAATTAGTTAGAAAGTTAGGTGGTTATGATGCTAGCTTGCATGCTGAACTACTGCTACTACTACTACTAGCAATATATACGGCTTGTATTGTGACTGATGGAATCATCTAAGAAATCTCAGAAGCTTGATTCTCTCAATTCTCTCTCATACATTCTCTTTAGTTTTCTGCATTTTCTTCCATTGATACGTACTGTGATACATGTTATCAGTATGTGAGAGTTGAGAAATTAATCCAAAATCTCATAATTTCACTCTGCATATTCGATTTAATATCCTCCAAATATATTCATAATGCTGCCTGAATAGGATGGCTGCTTCTTGTAATTGTATACTCTAATACTCTTGCGTACACCATGATGAAGAACTGTGTAGGACTGTAATACCGTGTTTTTAAAATGAAAGCTTAATTTTATTGAGTATCCAACAACCAACAAATTAACAAAAGAATGAATATATCGATTACAGAGAGATCTACAGTGATATCCCAACAGGGATTTATTAGAACACAAACAAATATTAAGAGATGGAGTATATGGTTGCCATTTGCCCCCATACCCTTGAATTATCCATAATTTATTACAATTTACATTTCCAAACAGTATAATTTAAAGAATAATGACTTGTCATCGTCTTAGGGTAACAATTAATCAGTAAGTACTTTCAGTATGCCCGTTGGTTGACCCTGCTTGGCGCCTTCTCTTCTCTTCCGACAGTAGTTTAGCAAACCTGAAAATTGTAGTAATTAAATTACAATTTTTCACTACTCACCAATTACATATATAAATCTGTTGGTTTAATGATAAATATTTTACCTTGTAAGAGCCTCTGCATTCGTCTCATGCTTAGTAGCCTCAAACCTGCCACTGTCCAAATTAACCCGAGAAACCGGTTTTTTCAATAGCCCTTCTCCAACTTTCACAAGATTGGTCAAATTCTTCTTTGTGGCTATATCCACAGAAGCTATTGTCCCACGAAGGGTATCATCCTACGTTTGGTATCAGAAATGATGTCAGTTTTTGTGTCTAAACAACATTATTCTAAAAAAAAGTTATACTGATGAATCTATGGATAAAATGCATTTCGGATGACGGGTTCAGTACCTGAATTCTAAGATAATTTTCTTCAGAATGAAGGGCTTGGAAAATTGCAGAAAGGTGAAGATCAACCATATCGTTGCTTGCTTGATTGAAAACATTAATGATGGGGGTGGAGCCACCGCTGGTTAACCAATTCAACAGGCCCCATTTCGCTGCAGAGCTTGCATGGTATTTCATTTCAGCTTTTGATGAACCAGTTCCTAATGATATCACTAGAAATCTCCCATAGTCCATAGGTTTCACAGGAAAAACGTCTGGATTCGCCTTCCTTATTTCGTTTGTAACTTCACAAACAGCAAGTAAAGTCTGCAAGGACAAAAGTGTTTTGAGTGTTTAAGTTAATTTTTTATAATCCCGAAGTTTACTTTTAAAATCAGTGGTATAAATTGACAATCTGGTAATATAACTCCTCCTATCACATATACCGGATTATTTGCAGCCACGCCGCCATCTATAAGGTTGAATTCCCTAGTTCTGCCTGCAGCGTTCTTGGTTTCAAAATAATGAGCTGGAAGATAAGTTGGTGCCGCTGAGGTTCCAATGCATATGTCAGAGAGTAAGGCATTGTATGATGGCTTCTTTTTCACCTGCCAACAAAAATAAGCACATCATATTATATTACAACATATATGAGTAATTTGCTTAAATAATTTTTAGACGTGAACAAATTTTACAATACTTTGACGTATAGAATATTCTGGAATATACTAAAATTATTCGAAGTAGTTAATATATCAGAAAGACGGTGAATTACCTTAAAGTTGGAGAAGATAGCTGGCTGGAGATTCTTGATGTCAAATGTGGGAATTACAACATTAGTCAATGTGTCGTGCAATCTTTTGTTGCCCAACCTTTTCCTAATCAAGCGATGCAAATACTTGCCATTGTATTTTGGTCCTGCTAGAGCTTTGATAATCTTTGTCGTGTTAGGAAAAATTGGCCAACTGTCGTTTAAACCATTAGAGCAACAATTATTATGAATATCCAAAATATAAAAATTAATTAAGTGGACATAATTAACATGTAATTAATTAAGCATGCATTACCTGTTTTGGGAGAAGATTTTAGGGCATAGATTTAAGTAGAAGTCTATAATATCTTTGGCAGCGAACAGTGGGCGGTTATTCTCGTTTGGGGCTGCGAGCATAGCGGTCACAAGACCACCTGTGCTTGTTCCTGCAATCACATCAAAATAGTCAGCGATCCTTGCATCTTCACCATCCAGCTTCTGCAGTACCACCAATGACATTAATCTTATTTGTACTTAATTGGGAAAATAAATCACTTAAAGTACTATTAAAACAGAGATGGTAAAGTACTTATAAATATATTGACAGAAAGTCTTATATACCTGAAGTTCAGATTCGAGGAAAGCAAGAATGGTTGCCGGAATGAGGCCTCTTATTCCGCCCCCATCGATGCTGAGAACTGTGACTATCTTTCCAAAGACTGTGGGGGGCTCTACTCTACCGCTTCTTTCCATCAGATCAGTTAGAGAGAGAGAGAGAGAGAGAGAGAGAGAGAGAGAGAGATTTCTGAGTTATGCTTTGAGAGAAGTAGTCTTGGTATTTATAACACCAGCTTTCGTGCATGCGTGTTTCTGTCTGGTAACCCATCTTCCGGGAAATATGCATGCAACCTCCCCTTGGATAATTTCCAACGTGTGGATAATAACCCATGCTGAATTGCTGAGCCGGTCCTTCAGAAATTAGGCGAATTAATTAATTATAGCTGTATCTAATTGACTATGGGAGATAACTGACTCCACAAGAATTGTAGAGGAATTTCCACACAAAACTTCGTAGCTAATTCACAAGACTTTTTACTTATGATCCAAATTATTTTTATTACAAAATATTTTATAAACATAATCTCAATAAGAGAATCAATAAAATTACAATGGATGGCCAATCAATTGTAGCAAATAAATAGATGGTTCGTAATATTTTTATTGTATTAATATATTTCTGCATGCAATAAATAGACAGTTCATAATACTTATATCGTTTTTGTAACTCCTCCCAAATTTTATGCAGCCAATATCCAGCTTGATGAGGCTCTTGCGTATGTAATATATTCCTGCATGCAATATTGACTTGTTATTACGCATACACCTCTTCAGATTTTTTGAGTTTTCACAAAACCATCTCAAATTTTAAAAGTAACAGAAATACCCCCTGATGTTTCAAAATCATTTCACGAACCCCTTCTGTTAGGGTTTCGTAGTTTTATGATGACAACAGCATAATATAATTATAAAATTAACCTTGTATAGCTATTCTAGTTAAGAATAAGATATCCCACCTATAACAAAAAACCACCAATTCACCCATCTCTTAAGTTGAAGACTACATCTCCTCTGCCCGGCACTTCTTCGAATGGTTCATCCATACAGTGTATGGTTTGGTGATGAATTTGTGTTTCCCTGCTCAGCTTTCTCTTTTGAGATTTAGGTTTGCTTTGCTTTATGAGGTTAAGCTTAATATGTTAGTTTTGCTTCTATATGTGGAGTTTTGGGTTCGAAATTGATGGTATTTATTTTTGTTAGATTTATTTATTTATTTATTTTTATTTTTATAACAAGAGTGAAGCGTGAGGTTTAAAAAGTCAGAACCTTGGTACTTTTCAGGTTATTGGTTTTCAATTTCTGGATTTAAAGCGGACCGACTTTTATATTTTTAGGCTTACTTTATGAAGAAAATAAAAATGAACGTTGCCTTTTCAAGTATTTCATCAGAACTAACTTGATATGTTTGCATGTGGTCGAATATTTTAGCGAGTAAGTTTTGTTTTTTAATTTTTAATTTTAATTTTAATTTTAATTTTTTTTGTTAAATAGTGAATAGGTGTTGCGTTTTCACTTATGTGGCCTCCGTTCGAAACTTCACATTTTTAAGTTATTGTAATAGTTTCAAATTTTCCTCTATTTTTCTAACAATAGGAAAATTTAAAAAATAAATAAATAACCTGATGCGCTTGCTATGAGGTGTAAATATAGTTCCTTGAGAAACTTTGCTTATTTTTTCAAATATTTAACTGATCATGGATTTATATGTGGCTGCAACAAGATTTTGTCTCGACCGCTGCGAAGGTCTATTAATTATCATTAGGTTTATGGTGTGCGCGTCAAACAATCTTGTTCGTTTTTCAACTCATTATGCTGATCATAGATTTTTAGTTGTTTCATTTGCGTGCTTAATCATGCCTTTCGGATTATGGTGCATATTTTGATCTTTATCTCTAACTGTTGGGTGATATAACATTGCAGAATTCTTCAAGTTTTTGGCGATTATGTGCAGTGATTTCAACGAAAAAATATTATTAGTGTTTTTATATAATAAGCATCGTCATCGTCCAATCAAAACTTGCAGGCAAACACAATTTTAAGCCCGTAAGGGGTTTTATACGTAATTAAACCGGCATATATAGCCTCATGCATAAATGGGAACAATTATAGAGAAATGTTAAGGAGACTCTTGACTTTTCGTGGACTTTTTTGCTACCTCACAGTCAATTACCGTGCTAACATTATAAAATATTGTGAGAAATATAAGATGACAGAAAATTTATGAAGAGTCTCATTTTTGACAGAATTTTTTAAGCTTTTCTTAGAATTATATATTGAATTTATTCAATGTCATGCTGCCGTATTTTATTAATTCAGTTAAAAAAAAAAACAGAAAAAGTGATTGAATTTATTCGATGTCAACCAATTTGTCTTATATATGGCAGTAGCCAATTCAACAATATGAGGTTGACAGATAGGATAATACGTAACATTATCCAATCGTACATCAAATTCTTCTTTTTAAAAAAAGTGATAAGAATAGTCATCTCTTAGTTTGCAAATAATTAGACTCTTAACACGTGCCTTTGAAAAAACAAACCAAAACAGCCAGATGTTGGATTAAATCAAACTGTTGAAATAATCCAAACCCTAAGGAATAATCAACCTTTAAATTCGGTGTTTGGAATAAAAGGAACAAACGAATTAATCTGTCGCAGTTGAAGGATACTTTCATCCTTATTTAATTGGACAGGTGTAAACTTAGTTTTGGTCTAAATCAATTTGGGTGGACATGAAGGTGCTTCCTAGGGTGGGGACAAATTCTTTCTTCCACACAAGAAGAACTTCGAGTTGCATCATCTGTCTAAAATTTGTGCGTTTGTTACACTGGATAATTTCATATTGGATTAACTTCAAAAACTAAGCTAGACTGAAGCATTTGATATAATATAGAACTGAAAAGTAGGGTAATAAAAATCAGTGAAAAAAGGACCCAATTTGAACAATCACAACAAATTAATTCCATACAACATCATAAATTATCTAACCCACAATGAAATCCTAAATTGAAAAATACCAGAAGGGGAAATCACTAAGTAGAATATATCAATGAAAATCAAAATCGAGTTTTACTGGAATGCAAATTAGCCATACCTAGTGCTTGATTAGGCGCCTCCTGATTATGAATGGACAATGGTTATGACGAGCAAGTAACTATAATTATTCATCTATAACTGTTTATACTCATACTCGCACAACCGTTTACCTGTTGGGTAATTACCTAAATGGTTATACCCATATCCATAACCGTTTATAAACGGTCAACCATACCCATAACCGCGTATCTATTTAACCCTAACCATATACCCGTTTACCCATTTTTCTCTTATTTACATTTTTTTTAATCGTAACCGTATACAACTCCAATAATTGGAATAATAATTTACGAACGATATTTTTAACTGTTATCAATCAAGGTAATATGATATATTTGCTAAGAATTAATTTGTTACTTACAAAATACCTCTCATTACTTGAGCAAGCATATTGGAACGAAAATTCATGTATTTCAAACATATTTTTCTTCTATACCCAAACAAGTCTTCAATTATAACATCCATACGATTACAAAGTAAAGCTTCTAAAACTCAAGGTAGTCATTATCTTAATATGCACCAGGACTGGATGTTATAAGCACCAGCACTGGAATCAATAAGCATTAGCACTAGATGTTATAATTGAAACGGATGTTATAATCAACATGCAAATACCTCTCATTACTTGAGCAAGCATATTGGAAAGAAAATTCATGTATTTCAAACATATTTTTCTTCTATACCCAAGCAAGTCTTCAATTATAACATCCATACGATTACAAAGTAAAGCTTCTAAAACTCAAGGTAGTCATTATCTTAATATGCACCAGGACTGGATGTAATAAGCACCAGCACTGGAATCAATAAGCATTAGCACTGGATGTTATAATTGAAATGGATGTTATAATCAACATGCAATTTCTATGGAAAGTGAATGTTGTGATTTAGCTTAGCTTAGGTTTTTTGTTTTTTAATTTTATGTATATATTAAAATAAATGGTAAATGGGTACTCGTTTATAACTGTATTTAATACTCATAACTGCTCATATAAATTTCATGGGTAAACGGTTACCTATAACCGTAACCGTGAAATTCGGACGGATAAGTATGGTTACCCATAATCGATGGGTATTTGCCCATCCCTGCTCCTGATGTCCCTGGTCTTCTTGGGGAGTCGCCTCCTGATGGCCCTAGTCTTCTTGGTGAGTCGCCTTATGCCTTTGGCACATCACTGTCAACACAACATCTCAATGAAATGCCTCACAAGACCTACCCAAAGAGATTCAGAAGAAATTAGATCGACCCAAAGAGATTTTAGAAGAAATTTGACCCACAAATCATGTTTGAACCTGTAGCTGATCTAGATGTTTTTTAGCTCCTTGCAGTTTCCAATTGTCTTCCTTTGTTTTTGGATCGTGCAGGAAGTTAGCTCGATGCTGTTAGAGAAGCTTCTTTCTGCAGGTATTGGGAATCGACCTGTTGTTTTCGTGACTCACAGGTCTGTACAGTGTTGCTTGTGTGTTCAAATCTATCCCACTGGTGTGCCATTTTCGGTTTAATCATACAGTAGCCATAACATATATATTTTTTTCAGTCATCACATACACACACACACATGTATAAAATGCACTCTTTCTCTTTATTTTTTCAATTTCGAGTTCTAACTTTGACCGATTTAAGGATGTCTTTGAGGTCTTGTGTATTGTCAGAGTTTTTTGTATCCCCGTAAAAAACAAAACAGAAGTAAAATAAGCAGGTGCTGCAGACGTTTTTCTTCTAAATGAGTGCTGCAGACGTTTTTCTTCTAAATGAACTTTCTGGTAAACACCAAATGTGGTCCAGAGTCTCACAACCAAAGGATATAGTCTTTTATTGTGTCTTCCTTTTCTCACCTTCAATTTTAGTGCAGTTAATAATGTAACCAATAACTCCGCCTGTGTAAGTTGATCTTACATTGCCGGTCCTAAGCCCGGATAAAGGAGGAGGGGAGGGCGTCAGGTAGTCGACAGTCATCACTCCATGGTTACGTCGAATCCTTATGAAAATGAATCTAGAACGAAATCACGCTAAAGCTAGGGCGTCACCCGTAAGTGGCGCGCTGTGTGGCCCGAGCACAGTGATAAGTGAGCAAGGGTCGCTGTATCTCCATCGGCACCCGGATGCAGTGTTAAATGAGCAAGGGGGCCATAGAAACTTCTTTTCGAACGACTCCACTCAAAGTTGTTTGGGAGCATATGCTCCTATCAACTTTACACGGAACACACAAAATAAGTATTTTGATCCTATTAGACGGGGGAGGGTGAAGAAGCTAGGACAAAAGGGTAGAGTTCAAGAGAGCAGAATGCGTTTAGGAACGTGGAATATAGGAACCTTAACGGGAAAATCTATGGAAGTAGTGGAAGTTATGGTGAGGAGAAGGATACATATTATGTGCTTACAAGAAACTAAGTGGGTTGGTCGTAAGGCAAAGGATCTAGAAAACTCAGGGTTTAAACTTTGGTATTCGGGCACAAATAGAACGAGAAACGGTGTTGGCATCATCGTGGACAAGACCTTGACACAAGATGTTGTAGATGTCAAGAGGGTAGGAGATAGAATCATGGCAATCAAAATTGTAATAGGACAAGAACTTTTGGGAAGACCTTGGAGACTTGGTGCAAGGAATTGCTTAGACGGAGAAGTTATTTATAGGAGGAGATTTAAATGGACACGTGGGCAGGGAGACAGGCAACTATAGAGGTTTTCATGGTGGCCATGGTTTTGGAGAGAGAAACGAGGATGGGGAAGCTATCTTGGAGTTTGCAATGGCATATGATCTCTTCTTAGCCAACACCTTCTTTAAGAAGAGAGAAGAACATGTGATCACCTACAAGAGTGGGTCGGCAAAAACACAAATAGATTTTCTTCTAATGAGGAAAGGGGATCGTATAACTTGTAAGGATTGCAAAGTTATACCGGGAGAGAGCTTAGCTAATCAACATCGCTTGTTGGTGATGGATGTACATATCAAAAGAGTGAGAAAAAAGAACAAGACTTGAAAGTGCCCAAGGACTAGATGGTGGAATCTAAAAGAAGAAAAACAAGTCATTTTCAAAGAGAAAGTAATCACCCAGTGTGTGTGGGATAGAGAGGGGGAAGCTAGCCAAAGGTGGGATTTCATGGCTAGTTGTATCCGAAAAGTAGCAAAAGAGGTATTAGGAGAGTCCAAGGGTTTTGCTCCACACCAAAAGGAATCTTGGTGGTGGAATGAGGAGGTACAAACAAAGGTGAAGGCTAAGAAGGAATGTTGTAAAGCCTTATACAAGGATAGGACCGATGAAAATGGTGAAAGGTATAGAAAAGCGAAGCAAGAGGCGAAGAAAGCTGTGAGAGAAGCTAAGTTAGCGGCTTATGACGATATGTATAAGCGACTAGATACCAAAGAAGGAGAGTTGGATATCTATAAACTAGCTAGAGTAAGGGAAAAAAAGACAAGAGACCTAAACCAAGTGAGGTGCATCAAGGATGAGGATGGAAAGGTTCTTGCTACAGAGAACGCGGTCAAAGACAGATGGAGAGGTTATTTTCATAATCTTTTCAATGAAGGACATGAAAGGAGTGCTTCTTTAGGGGAGTTGAGTAACTCAGAAGAATGTAGAAACTACTCCTTTTATCGTCGAATCCGGAAGGAAGAAGTGGTTGTAGCTTTGAAAAAGATGAAGCATAGAAAAGCAGTGGGCCCAGACGATATACCGATCGAAGTGTGGAAAGTTTTGGGAGAGACAGGTATAACATGGCTCACTGACCTTTTCAATAGGATTTTGAAAACGAAGAAGATGCCAAATGAGTGGCGAACGAGCACATTGGTGCCTATCTACAAGAACAAGGGTGACGTACAAAATTGCATGAACTATAGGGGTATTAAGCTAATGAGTCATACAATGAAGCTCTGGGAGAGAGTCATTGAGCATAGATTGAGGCAAGAGACACAGGTTTCGGACAACCAATTCGGGTTCATGCCAGGGCGTTCAACCATGAAGGCAATTTATCTCTTACGAAGATTGATGGAAAGATATAGAGATGGGAAAAAGGATTTACACATGGTCTTTATAGATTTGGAAAAAGCGTATGATAAGGTCCCAAGAGACATTCTGTGGAGGATTTTAGAGAAGAAAAGAGTACGAGTAGCATATATCCAAGCTATAAAGGATATGTATGAAGGAGCAAAGACTGCCGTAAGAACTCATGAAGGACAAACCGAAAGCTTTCCCATAACTGTAGGATTACATCAAGGCTCATCCTTAAGTCCTTACCTTTTTGCGTTGGTAATAGATGAGTTAATAGGACATATTCAAGATGATATTCCTTGGTGTATGCTTTTTGCAGACAATATAGTGTTGATAGATGAAACTCAGGAATGGGTAAATGTAAAGCTTAACCTTTGGAGAGAAGTGTTGGAATCTAAAGGTCTTCGCCTAAGCCGATCAAAGACAAAATATATGGAGTGCAAGTTCAGTGAAAATGGAGGCCAAAACGAGTTAGGGGTGAGGATCGGAGATCAAGAAATACCAAAGAGCGACCGTTTTCGTTACCTAGGATCTATCTTGCAAAAGAACGAAGAATTAGATGGAGATCTCAACCATAGAATACAAGTTGGATGGATGAAGTGGAAGAGTGCATCTGGCGTGTTGTGTGACCGCCGTATGCCACTGAATCTCAAGGGAAAATTTTATAGGACGGCAATAAGGCCGGCGATGCTGTATGGCATAGAATGTTGGGCGGTAAAGCATCAACACGTACACAAAATGGGTGTAGCGGAGATAATGATGCTTCATTGGATGTGTGGGCACACGAGAAAGGATAATATTAGGAATGAGGATATCCAGGGTAAAGTAGGAGTAGCCGAAATTGAAGGAAAGATGAGAGAAAATCGGTTACGGTAGTTTGGACATGTGCAAAGAAGGCCTACTGACGCTCCGATTAGAAGATGCGACTATGGGACAGAGGTTCAAGGTCGAAGGGGTAGAGGAAGACCTAGGAAAACTTTGGAAGAGACTTTAAGAAAAGACTTAGAGTACTTGGATCTAACGGAGGACATGACACATGACCGAGCACAATGGCGTTATAAGATTCATATAGCCGACCCCACTCAGTGACTTGGATTTTCCAAGTCTCCAACCGAGAAGTTTTCCTCACCCGGGAAATTAAGGGAACACTACCTCAACCTACATGCTCCACTCACAAAGCTTCAACAAAAGAAAAATTCAAAGAACTTAGCGAAGAAGGCTTTGGTGTATTTAACACAATACGTTGAAATGAAGCAAAACTTATTTATTGATATCCCTGATAAGTTACAAATATGTACATATACATGAGTCAAAATAAACAAACAAGAGGGAGCCTTCACAAATATTGTTTAGGAGAAGTCTCAGCAGTTGGTAAAGCCCCAGAAAGAGAAGGCACCGGAGGGGGATCATTCGGAGCCTCAGTACTGGACAGAACCCTAGCAGGATGAGGCATCAGAGGTTGATCATTTAGAGCTTCATTACGCGGTACAGCCCTAGAAGACGAAGGCAATAAATGCATTTGGAACAAACCCACAAACCTCTGATGATCAAGTAAAACCTGACCATCAGATTCCTTCATCTGGTCAAGCTTCCTCTTCATGTTTGTAGCATAATCATGTGCGAGCCGGTGCAACTGTTTATTCTCATGCTTGAGCCCTCTAATCTCCTGTTTGAGACTCATCACTTCAGCCGCCAATGATTCAACTTGGCGGGTTCGAGCAAATAGGCGTTGGGCCATATTAGACATAGAACCTGCACACTGAACACTGAGAGCCAGAGAATCCTTAACAGCCAACTCATCAGACTGTTTGGAAAGTAGTCTGTTATCTTTGGGAGTGATAAGGTTCCTGGCCACCACCGCAGCGGTCATATCATTTTTCATCACGGAATCCCCAACGGTAAGAGGACCAGTAGAGGAGACGAAGGATGGGCGCCATATGTTGTCTGGAGAAGGCGTGGCTGCCTCTTCAACAAGGTTCAAGTCAAAAGGACGGTCAGAGGTGCCAGACATTTTCAAAGGTGTTGAAGAGAGAAGAGGTCGGACAAATCAAGATCTTAGAAGTGCAAGAATGGAGCTTCTACTGGTGGAGATTCAAGTGTGTTTTGGAACTTAATGCCAACCTCTATAAAAATTTGCACTCGACGGAGCTTCAGAAATCGAAGAGGCGTTTGTTTTCTCAAAAGCTGGGCTGCTCAGAGACCACGAGGGTCGATCTTAGAAATCGAAGAGGCGTTTGCTTTCTCAAAAGCTGGGCTGCTCAAAGACCACGAAGGCCGATTTCAGAAATCGAAGAGGCACTTGCTTTCTCAAAAGCTGGGCTGCTCAGAGACCACGAGGGCCGATCTCAGAAATCGAAGAGGCACCTATTTTTTCAGCCTTGTCAGCACCTGTCACACGCACACGCAGCTTTGCAGAAATTACGGGCATTATGTCGAAGATTTCTGGTGAAGTAGAAAGCACATGAATCTTACTATTCAATCACCCACTTTCCACATGCAACATTAGCTCATGGGTACCACAGATAACTTTGCCAAAATTCTCTGACAAAGTTGAGACACGTGAAGTTTGCAGCTCCTACTACATCGCTCTGACCAAGAAGGGTAAAAGAATAGCAAAGAAACAGCACTAACAAAGTTTAGACACATAAATTTTGAAGGTCTAGCTACCATATTATTACCCACAAGGGTAAAGGAACAGTACCACTGCTGGATAATTGGAAAGTCCTTGTGTGTCAACCTCTGTGCTCCGTGGCAAGGTAGACTAGCAAACATGCCCAACCTTTACTCACATTCGAGAAAACACTCCCAACAAGATTGCTTGCTCCAAAATCGAAGAGGCACCGCCCTCTGAATCTCGAGAGCCAGACTCCCAACATGATTACTTTCTCAAAAATCGAAGAGACACTACTCTCCGAATCTCGAGAGCCAGACCCCCAGCAAGATTGCTTTCTCAAAAATCGAAGATGCATCGTTCTCCGAATCTCGAGAGCCAGATCCCCGACAGGATTGCTTGTCTGTAATCTTCACACGCAACATCAGCTTTCCAGATACCACAGACCACTTTTTCAAAGTGCTCTGACAGAGTTAAAACATGTGAAGCTGGCAGCTCTCACTACCGTGCTATGACCAAGCAGGGTAAAGGAATAGCATTACTACTTGTTGTTAGGGAGACTCCTATATATGTCGACCTCCATCCCCAACGGACAGGCAGACCTGCAAAAATGCTCAACCCTTTCTCATATCTGAGAGGGCACTCCCAACGAAGCCTTTCGAAATATTCAGCTTTCTTTCCCCCCGATAATACCTCTGCAAACAAGCTATACCAGAGTAAGAATATCTCATATCATCAGGGTTAAAAGCAAGAGTATCCCATATCATGCTTTTTCCCTGTCTTTTCCTTTGGCCTTGTTCTTACCTGCAAGACAAGGAGAAAGAGAGCAATCAGTCAGCACTTGGAATCAAGCTTCCAGTCAGGAACTGACTGCCTGGAACCCCTTACCTGATTACTTGCCTGGCATTGCTCTCGAGTACTCATCTTCAACATCTTATGCTTCCAAGGAAGATACGACATCTGCCTGAGGAACAGATAGGGCAAGTGAGAAGGATACAAGGAAGCATGTGGAGACAAGCGTAACAGCACACGTGCCGATACATCCACTACTTTGTCAAAAGCAAAAGTATCCCATATCAGCAGGGTCGAACGTACTCTAGATTTGATGGACTTATTTTGACCCTCAAATTCTTCAGTCGGCCTTATACTCTGGAGGAAACCAGAAAACCCTCCAGTCCAGTTCAAGAATAAGCCTGTGGAAAGTTACTTCTTCAAAAGCAAAAGTATCTCATATCATCTCTTTTCATTTTTCTTCTCTTTATCCTTCATGCTACCTGCAAGATAGGGAGAATGAGAACAATCAGCCGGAACTCGAAATCAAACTTCTGATCTGGGATTGGTTGCTTGGAGCTCTGATTGCTTACCTTGTCTGTCACCTCTTTCAGCAGATCCCCTAGCTCGGCGACTTAGGGGACTCCTACTACATGGTTTGTATCGCGCTTGACCAAGCCTGAAACTACAAGTAAGCTTCAAGTGAAATTGATACATTACCTTGTGCATCTCCACCAGTTAAAGATATCACCCATGGATGGAGGAAGAGTACTTCCAGAGAAGATGCCACATCTACCTATGAGACAGATAAGGCAAGTGAAGACAATACCACACTTCGGTACTTAGAAGTTTCGTGATTACGAGATCATTCTCCCATAATATTTCCTAATGTCATTTGTACTAAATCATTCACTTGTACTCATTAAAGGAGAGCTTGAACCTATGTACTTGTGTAAACCCTTCACAATTAATGAGAACTCCTATATTCCGTGGACGTAGCCAATCTGGGTGAACCACGTACATCTTGTGTTTGCTTTCCTGTCTCTATCCATTTATATATTTATCCACACTAATGACCGGAGCAATCTAGCGAATATCACAAAAAGCGACCGTTTTCGCTACCTAGGATCTATCTTGCAAAAGAACGGAGAATTAGATGGAGATCTCAACCATAGAATACAAGCTGGATGGATGAAGTGGAAGAGTGCATCTGGCGTGTTGTGTGACCGCTGTATGCCACTGAAGCTCAAGGAAAAATTTTATAGGACGGCAATAAGGCCGACGATTCTGTATGGCACAAAATGTTGGGCGGTGAAGCATCAACACGTACACAAAATGGGTGTAGCAAAGATGAGGATGCGTCGTTGGATGTGTGGGCACATGAGAAAGGATAAGATTGGAAATGAGGATATCCGAGGTAAAGTAAGAGTAGCCGAAATTGAAGGAAAGATGAGAGAAAATCAATTACGGTGGTTTGGACATGTGCAAAGAAGGCCTACTGACGCTCCGGTTCGAAGATGTGAATACGGGACAGAGGTTCAAGGCCGAAGGGGTAGAGGAAGACCTAAGAAAACTTTGGAAGAGACCCTAAAAAAAGACTTAGAGTACTTGGATCTAACGGAGGATTTGACACAAAATCGAGCGCAATGGTGTTGTAGGATTCATATAGCCGACCCCACTTAGTGAGAAAAGGCTTTGTTGTTGTTGTTGTTGTTGTTGTAATAATGTAACCAATCTTTCTCTTTATTTTGGTTCACAGCATCCTTTGTTTTTTGGGAGAACTAATAAAAAGTCCCTCACAAAACTCTTTTTATCGAAAAACACTTAGCCAACTTTTCTTATTATTAAGAACATGTATTGTATTACAAGGATAATAAAAAAAAATGTCGTACCCAGTGCACAAGGATGAAAAGCAAAAATGAGTCGCACTTCATGAGGTCCTTAATAATAAAGAAAGTGTCTTTAATAATACAAAAAGGTGTCCTTAATGATAAAGAAAATTGTCTAAGAGTTTTTTTTTAATAAAAAAAAGTTTTGCTAGGGGCATTTTATTGATTTTCTATGTTTTTTTGTAAACAGCTCATAGAATCCTTTTATTACTAAGTTTTTATATAATATAATTTGTAGATGATTATATTTTTAATGCAATAATCTACCAGCTTTCTCTTGTTTGCAGCATGGGAGGTCTGGTTGTCAAGCAGATACTGCATAAAGCAAGAGCAGATAATATCAATAACCTCGTGAAAAACACCATTGGAGTTGTACGCACCTTTCTATAATTGAACAATTCACTTATAATGTTGTTCTTCACCTGTTTATTATCGTTTTCTATATGAGAACTTTGGTGTTTTATGCTCGCCTCAGGTTTTCTATAGCTGCCAGCATTTTGGAAGCAAACTTGCTGACATTGTAAGATTATGAGTATGAAACATATACAAGAACTGGTTATAGTGTTTAAGATTGATATGGAAAAGTCTTGGTTAAAACTGTTTAGGTTGTCCTTATTGTTTTAGGATAACATAGTTGAGAGAAGTTCCAATTGGTTTTGGAAAAGAACTTAGTGTTGGAACTTCATGAGGTCTCGTAATTCTTCATGGTTTGTATGAGCTTGAATCTCAGTCCAATTCTGATAGGGAATGGACAAAGGAGCACTATATATTTATGATTCAAACCACTGCTCTTGCTATACTAGCTTATGTTGTTCTAAGTCCTATTGATTAGAGAAGCTATTGTGATTGTAAAAGAGGAGAAGGTTTCGAACACATAGGCTGCAATGGCTTCTTCATCAGGATTGAACAATGCAGGTATGTTCTAAAAGGTTTTGGTTCTTAAGTCTGTTAAATGCAAAATTTAGACTAGTTGCGATTTAATTGGATGAATTTTTGTTTCTTGGATAAGTTGCTGCAATTTTATTCTTACAGACTGTTAGACCAAGTAAGTGTTTGCTTCCTGCTCCCTCGACTTCAGGAGGTTGTGATCAACCTAAATTCTTATCCTTGAAGAGTTAGCTTAGGTTACAACTCTTTTAAATGTTTGTTGTTTCTTTGATATGTTTCTTTTGTATAGGTTGTTGTAATATTTGAATTTTCAATAGCCTTGTAAATAGGGATTTCTTTCCCTAATGTAATATGAAATGGAATATAAATACATGCAAACTCTCATTGAAAAGGCATGCAATTGAAGTGAACTCTTGAGCAATCCTAAGTTTTACATGGTATTAGAGCCCTAGCAGTCCAACGACACAAATCTTTTTTTTTTCTTCCAATGGCTGATACCTCAAACAGTGCTGCAACCCTAACCAATTCCATTCCCAACCTAGCAATACCTGCTACAAACCCCTTCTCCTACATGACTACAGTCTTAAACATCAAACTGGATCGAACCAACTATCTTCTATGGTTGGTTCAGATCCTACCAATCCTTAAGAGTTGTGACCTGATGGGTTATGTAGATGGGTTCATCGCATGCCCTCCCAAACAGCTTCCTGGTGCCGCTGCCATCAACCTTGAATATACAACCTGGGTGCAGCATGATCAAATGGTACTAAGTTGGATAAATGGCTTCCTCACGCCATCTGTGTTGTCTGTCGTGGCAAGCAAGAGATCCTCTCGTGATACCTGGGAAGTTCTCGAGCAATGGTATGCTTCCTTATCCCAAAATTGCATTTTATTTCTTCATAATGAATTGATGCAAACCAAGAAATGAGATATGTCTATTGTTGATTATCTTGATCGAATGAACTCGATTTTTGACAACCTTGCCCTAGCTAGGCAACCAGTGAATGATGATGAGCTTGTCCAAATTATTTTGAACAATCTGGGTCCTACCTATGAATGATTGTGAGTGTTGCACAAGCATGTGACACTCCAATCACGTACCCTACACTTGAAGCTCTCCTACTGACAATGGAGATGATGATGGCTGAGCAAACTACTCCTATTGTGGAGGTTGCTCCTGTGAATGCATTTGTGACTGCAAGAAGTCGTGGTGGACGACTTCGAGGAAATGGACGCAATGTGTCTCCGTCTACACGTGGTGATGGTGCTGCCAACCAATGAGGGTTTCTTCCTCGCAACAACAATCAGAGGCTCAACTCTGGCTGCAATGGTGAGAAGTTCACGTCTACATGTGAACGACTCACTTGTTAAATCTGTGGAAAAAAAAAAGGCACCCTGCCCTAGATTGATACCAAAGAATGAATGTAGCATATGAAAGGCGAATTCCAGCAAAGAGACTTACTGCTATGGCTACATCACCCGTCACAATCAACAAGCAACCTAATGGATAGTGGCTGCTTGACACGGGTGCTAATGCACATGTGACTCCAGATCTTCATAATTTGATCAACCTAAAAGATTATAATGGTAATGAGTAGGTAATGATACTAGTCTCTCTATTTCTCATCTAGGTTCAAATAAAATTCAAACTAAGTCTTGCTCATTTGAATTGAAAAACATTCTAAGATGTCCCACTGCCTCAACCAATATTATTTCTACCCACAGTTTTACCCTAGATAACAATTGTTATTTACTTATCTTTCCTCATTTTTTTCTTGTTAAGGACCTTAAGACCCGGAAGACGCTTTTCCACGAGAGATGTGAGAATGGCTTATACCCATTTTTTGGTGGCGGTCAACAGTTTAATTACCCTATTTCAATGTGAGAATGGCATTCACGTCTTGGTCATCCTGCGTCATCTATTATCAAGTTAATAATTTCAAATAAACGAGTACCAATTCATGGTACTTTTGATGTAATGTTTTGTCAGTCATGTCCACTAGGAAAGAGTACTAAACTACCATTTAGTGTTTCCGAGTTTGTTTCCCAATTTCCTTTACAAATTTTACATTTGGATGTTTGATGTTCTCTAGTTATTTCAATTGAAGGTTTTAAATATTATGTCTTGTGTGTGGATGATTATTCTAGATATTCTTGGATTTTTCTAATGAAAAATAAGTCTGAAGTGTTTCAAATATTTGTTACATTTAAATCTAAGGTGGAAAATATGTTCAACACTTCCATTAAGATTCTTCAATGTGATGAAGGGGAAGGTTACAAGAGTCGTGTTTTTCAACAGTTTCTTGCAACACATGGAATCTCTCAAAGGTTTTTGCGTCCAAAACTCCTCGAGCAAAATGGTATTGCAGAAAGAAAACATTGACATATTGTTGAAACTAGTATTGTCATGCTTTCTCATTCTCAAATTCCAAACAAATACTAGTTTGATGCTTGTTTAACGGCAACTTATTTAATCAATAGACTGCCAACTCGGGTTTTGTCATATAAGTCACCATATGAAAAACTGTTTGCCAAAATTCCAAAATATGAGACGTTGAAGGTATTTGGTTGTAAGTGTTTTCCTTGGCTTGTGCCTTATGCACAAAATAAACTTCAACCCAAGTTAAAACCGTGTGTGTTTTTAGGTTACTCACTGAATCATCAAAGATACAAACGTCTGGACTTGTCCACAAGACAAATTTATTTGTCTCGCCATGTCCTATTCGATAAGGACTCATGTCCATTTAAGGAACCCACATCTCCACTAGAAAACGTTGATCCAACAGGTAGTGCTACATCTCCTGATCTTTTGTTTACTTTTCCTATATTAATGTCAACCTCATCCACCAACTCCCTAACTTCACCTCAACCCTTAGTGTCCTTACCTCATCCAAATCCACTCATTCAGATTTGATAAATCCTCTCTCAAATCCCATTGTACCACAACCTTTAAATCAACCACCCACTATATCTTTACTTAACCTTATCTCCACCAATCTCAATTTAAATGAGCGAGCAGTACTTCATGAGTCAGATATAGATCAGCTTATGTCATCATCAAATCATGCCAATACACAAATGAGTCAGCCCTCGATTCCCTCTGTAACACTGCAGCGAATGACAACTCTTTTGCAGTCTTGAATACTAAAACCTAACCTTAAATATGCGTTGCATGTTTCTACTAATCTTTGAGGCCTTTTGGGAACTCACTGGCTTCAGATTCCATAGGAACTCCGAAGTTAAGCGAGATCTTATGAGAGCAATCCCAAGATGGGTGACCCACTAGCAAGTTCTCGTGTGAGTTCCCATAAACAAAACCATGAGGGCGTGGTAGGGGCCCAAAGCGGACAATATCATGCTACGACAGAGACGGGGTCAGGATATGACAATTTGGTATTAGAGCCAATCTCTGGCCGAAATTGTGCAGACGATGACTTCGGGCCCCTAAGGGGGTGGATTGTTAGATCCCACATCGCCCAGGAAAGTGGATCCTCTATGCCTTATATGTACATGTTCGCCTCTTTTAGCACGGGGCCAGAATGTGACAATTTGGTATCAGAGCCACTTTGTCGTGTGGTACGAGTGTGTCGATAAAGATGTCGGGCCCCTAAGGGGGTGGATTGTAACATCCCATATCGATCAACGAAGAGGGAGTGATGTGCCTTATATATACATGCCCATCTCTATATAACACGAGGCCTTTTGGGAACTCATTGGCTTCGAATTCCATAGGAACTCCGAAGTTAAGCAAGATCGCACGAAAGTAATCCCAGGATGGGTGACCCACTGGAAAGTTCTCATGTGAGTTCCCAAAAATAAAACCGTGACGGCGTGGTTGAGGCCCAAAGTGGACAATATCGTGCTACGACAGAGGCGGAGCTGGGATGTGATACACAAGGCCAAGTTGGTCGCCAATGGGTTTCATCAACAGCCTGGAATTGATTACATTGAGACCTTTAGTCTTGTGGTCAAGCACAACACCATTAAACTTGTCCTTAGTTTAGCATTTTCAAAAAGATGGCATGTAAGGCAACTAGATGTACAAAATGCATTCTTGCATGGATTTCTAAAAGAGGATGTATATATGCGACAACCTACTAGCTTTGTTGATCAGCAGTATCCAATTCATGTGTGTAAATTGCAACGAAGCATATATGGCTTGAAACAAGCCCCCTCGAGCGTGGTTCCAACGTTTTTCAGATTTTCTTCTTTAACTAGGGTTTCAAGCTTCGAATTGTGATTACAGTTTATTCGTTTTCAATCACAGTAGGATCTATTTGGTTTTATTGGTGCTTATGATGGTGAACCACACGACAATCCAGAGATATACCGTAGTGTTGTGCATGCATTACAGTATTTGATAACCACAAGACCAAATTTTTCCTATGTTGTGAACCAGGTGTGTCAGTTCATGCATTCTCCAAGGAGTACATATTGGCAGACAGTCAAGAGAATTCTTCGTTATGTAAAGGCCACATACAATCATGGCCTTGTCTATAAACCTGGCACTGCACATTTCATGGCTTTTTTTTATGTTAATTATGCTGGCAATCCTGATACAAGACATTTAACTAGTGGTTTTTGTATTTATTTTGTGTCCAATCTCGTGTCATGGAGTTCTAAGAAGCAAAAGACAGTTAGTAGGTCGAGTTTAGAAGCTGAATATAGGCAGCTTGCTTATACAGCTACAGAACTTTGGTGGCTCAGGTCTCTTTTCCGAGACTTACACTTGCACCTTAACAGACCCACAATTTGGTGCGACAATATTTCCTCTATTGCCCTTGCTTCTAATCATGTGTTTCACTCACAGACAAAGCACTTGGAGGTTGATTGTCATTATGTTCGAGATAAGGTGGTTCAACGTGAATTACTTGTCAATTTCATATGTGCTCAAGATTAGGTTATTGATCTGTTCACAAAAGGTTTGTCATCGACAAGGTTCAAACTTCTTGTTTCCAAGCTTCCTGTTGTTCCTCCACCTGTCAACTTGCTGGGAATGGGGGGATGTTAGACCAAGTCATTGTTTGCTTCCTGCTCCCGTGACTTCAGGAGGTTGTGATCAACCTAAATGTAAATAAGGTTTTCTTTCCTTGATGTAATTTGAAATGGAATATAAATACATGCAGCCTCTCTGTGAAAAGGCATGCAATTGAAGTGAACTCTTGAGCAATCCTAAGTTTTACACAGACATGCCTTGGAGAATGGGATTGTGTTTCGCCCAGCACCGACTGTTTTACAACCTAAATGTTTTCCTCCCTTTAGTATCAGATTATTGGTTCTAAATGTTCGAACCAATAAATCTTACTGTATTGATGTTGATAGAATTACTTCTTGATGTTTCGTAGATAGGGGAGCTAAGAATTGGATCTCCAAGCTTGAAAAGGTTTATCAAGTACTTGGTGGACAACAAGCTTGTATTAGACACCGTCGGGCGTATTGTCAATGAATCAAACGACGTCGCTTGAGAGTTTGTGGCTGATTTCATTTCATCTTTAATCTTGCCTATAGCTGGTGGGCAGGTCATTGCAAGACATGTACTTTTCGAGTGTTCATGATTCTTTAATCTTGCCTAAATGATTCAAAGTCTTGAAATTTATGTTAATTGTTCTGAATTCTGAGGCAGTGTTTTTGAAGTTGCGTAAATTCTAGAGTACATCAACGTATGACATACATGTTAGAGTTCATAGCTTATGGTATTTAGTTTTATAAAGGTTTTAAGTGTTTGGGTAGAAGGAAAGTCACAGAGAAAATGCAGCTATGGTGCTACGAGAGTGATGAAAGTTCTGATTGTATTTCACACTCCACTAACCAAATACAAACGTTAGAGAAGAGAGAAGTGAGATTCTTCTCTAACAGTTTTACACCAAGATTAAATCCTAGCCTTTAATTCTATCACCCTATGAGGTGATTACACTTCTCATAATCTATCACTTAGATCTTAGGCTAGAGAAGAGACCACTTGGACTATGATCCAATGGCTCAAATTACATCAGAAAATAAACATATAAAAATGAAATTCAAAACTTGTGACTTTGCCTCCAAGATATCAGCTCAAGGGTTACACATCAACACTCCCTTCTAACCCTTTAGCTGATTTCACACAAAGCAATCCTTTTAGACAAGCAAATCTATCCTTTGGCAAAGCTTTAGTTAATATATCAGCAATTTGGTCTTCTGTTTTGTAGTAAATCAGCTAGATTTCCTTTGCTTGAATGGCTTCTGTGATGAAATGGAACTTTCGACTAATGTGCCTAGTTCTCTAGTGGAGAACTTGATTCTTTGCCATTGCTATGGCAAAAGTTTTATCACACAAAATTGGTGTGCCATCCATTTGTTCCTCCCCAAAGTCTTTAAGCACAAACCTTAGCCATTTTTCCTGTGATGTAGCTTCTGTAGCACTGACGTATTATGCTTCTGCAGTGGACAATGCCACTGTGCTTTGTTTGATCGATGTCCATGAAAACATACCAGATCTTAGTGTAAATGCATACCCTGAATTGTTCCTCATATCATCTTCACTTATTGCCCAGTCACTATCACAGTAGCCAATTAGAGTGGTTGTCTTTCCTTTCACATATTCAATTCCAAAATCAAGAATGCCCTGAATGTATCTCAATACCCTCTTGGCTATTCCCATATGTTTCTTTGTGGGATTATGCATGAATCTAGCAAGTAAACTAGAAACAAACATTATATACGGCCTTGTAGCAGTTAAGTCTAGTAGGCTACCTACAACCTGTCTATATTCACTCTCATTTGCTGCTTCACTACCATCTACCTTGCATAACTTCTCATTCACAGCAAGTGGTGTTGCCACAGTTTTGCAATCTTTCATCCCAAATTTCTTAATGAGCTTCATTAGATATTTCTTTTGGTGAATAAAAACGCTTTTATCTGTTTGTATTACCCCATGCCAAGGAAATGATGAAGTAACCCCAAATCAGTCATCTCATAGTGTTGCATCATGTCATTCTTGAACTCTTCAAGTAGTTTTGGATAGCTTCCAATGTATACTATATCATCCATATAGAGTGAAACAATAATGATACATGAAGCTTCACTAGTCTTGACATAGAGTGTTGCTTCAATAGAAATCTTCTTGAAACATGCCTTGCTAAAATAGGAATCTATGTTATCATACCAGGCTCTTGGAGCTTGCTTCAGCCCATACAAAGCCTTGTTCAACTTATACACATTGGTTTCTTCACTTTCCTTCACAAATCCTTGTGGTTGCTCAACATAAACCTCTTCCTTCAAAACCCCATTCAGGAAAGCAACCTTTACATATAACTGGTACTCCATTCCTTCTGTGCAGCAAAAGCTATCAAGGTCCTGATTGTATCCAACCTTGCCACTGGGGCAAATGTCTCATTGTAGTATATCCTGGAATTTTGGGAGTAGCCTTTTGCGACCAGTCTAGCCTTGTTCTTTTGCGTAGATCCATCAAGATTTAGCTTTGTTTTATAGACCCACTTAACACCAATGATTGGCTTGTCAAATGGTTTGTCAATTAGTTCCCATGTGTTGTTTTTCTCAATCATTTCCAACTCAGATTTCATTGCATTCTTCCATGACTCATCTAGAGGAACTTCTTCATAGCTTTCTGGTTCCACAATGCACATGTTGCACTGTGCCATGATCTCATTAATGCTTTTCCATTTCTGTGGTGTGATCGATTACTTAAAAGCTTCCAAAAACATCCCCACTTAGTGGTGTAATAACTTCATCCACTTCAGTTGGTGTATCCAAGGATTGACTTGATTCACAAACTTCAAACTGCTTCTATCATTTACTACAGTCTGCCATTTGATTCTCAGCAATCATAGGAACTTTCATTTCACTTCTATTAGTGTTCTCTCACTTCTATGAGCATTTTCATCAAATATTACATCTCTGGACAATATGATCTTTCTGGAACTTGGATCAAATAACCTGTACCTTTTTTCATAGAATCCATAACCCACAAAAATGCATTTGTGACTATTTTCTTCAAGCTTATGCCTTAGTGTTAAAGGGTTGTTCACATAACACAGTGATCCAAAGACTTTTAAGTGTGCAATGCCTAGTTTTCTGCCAGTGTATGCTTCAAATGAAGTAATTTTATTGAGAGACTTAGGAGGACATCTATTGAGTATGTACGTTGTAATGTTCGTAGCCTCTACCTAAAACTCATAAGGAAGACCATTTTCATGCAGCATGGACTTTGCCATTTCCACCACAGTTATATTTTTCCTCTCAGCCACTTCATTCGATTGAGGTGAGTATGCCATAGTTAACTATCTTTGAATTCCAAGCTCATTGCAGTACCTGTTAAATTCATTTGACAAAAACTCTCCACACTGCAGTTTAGCATAGCTTTGAACTTTTTGAAACATTCAAATGCACTTGATTTGTTCCTGAGAAAGTACACCCATGTCATTCTAGTACAATCATCTGTGAACAACATAAAGTACCTATTTTCAGAGATAGATTTAGTTTGCATTGGTCCACAGATGTCTATGTGGACCAATTCCAATGGAAGTTTAGCTCACCAAATGGATTTTGATGGAAATGAATCTTTGTGTTGCTTTCCTAGCATGCAACCTTCACACCAACAGAAGTCTTCTCTAAATGAGGCAACCCATGACCATTTCTTGATCTTCAAGCAACTTGATGCTTCTGTCATTTAGTTGCCCCAATCTATTATGCCATATCTGCAGACAATGTGTCACACTTGCCTGCAAGGCCAACTAATTTGTAGGCATCATTGTAAGAGGAAAGCACATGTTGTTTGTCATCTGTACTCTAACAACAAGGTTGTCCAGTGACCAACCATCAAAGATATTCACTACATTTCCTCAAACACCAGATAATATCCATGCTCCATCATCTGTCCAACACTAAGAAGATTTTCTTCAAGTCCTGGAACAAGCATCACTTCTTGAATATGCTTCATTCCTAATTTGGTCTCTATCACTAGAATTCCCATTCCTGCCACCTGAATTATTTCTCCAGTTCCCAGCTTCACTTTGGAAGTTAGATTTCTTTGAATATTAACTAACAACCTTTCATCACTTGTCATGTGGTTACTACAACCACTATCAATGTGCCATGAATGGTTCACCTTCACATCTATCACTGCATTACATACATAAAACAAGGAACCAGTTTCTTCTATCTGATTTGCATAGTTCACCTTTTGTACACCCTTATTTCCATTGCAATCTCTAAGCACATGTCCAAACTTCCCATAACTTGTGCATTTAGGCTTCCCTTCAAACCAACACTTGCCATAATGCAGTTTATCACAGTGTTTACAAGCTGTTTTGTTTCCATCATGAGGGCATTTGGTTTGGAAGCAAAATTAGGCTTATTATCCCATTTTTTTTCCTTTGGATTTCCAGTTTCTCTGAAATTTTTTATTTCCAAAATAACCTCCACCCTTAGAAATTTTACCTCCAACATTTAGACTTGTAAAAGCTCTCTATGTGGAGTTTTCAGCATGTCTATCCAATTTGAGCTCAAAGCTTTTCAAATAAGCAACTACCTCTTGAACCTCAAGAGTTTCAAGATCCTTAGAGTGTTCAATCACATAGCAAATATGGTAATATGATCTAGGCAAACTAATCAATAATTTTTGCACAACTCTCTCCCTTGACAGATCCTCACCATAGCTTTTCATTTGATTCATTATATCAAACAATCTAGCAAGATATACATATAAGGATTCACTATCTTTCATACGTGTATATTCAAATTCTCAAAGCAAACCTTGTAATTTTACGCTCCTTACTTGCTTATCTCATTTGAACTCTTGCTTCAGAATGTCCCAAGCACCATTTGAGGTCTCATCATTCACAATTATGGGGAAGATTTGATCTGATACTGCACCTTGGATCAACCCAAGTGCACAAGCATCCTTCATCAGGATTTCAATCATCGTAGGCTTCTCCACTCCAGCAATCCCTTCCTTCTTATCTACATCTTCTATCTTCTCATTCTCCTTCTTTAGATCTGAGGTATCGATCCCATTTTCAACAAGATCCCACAAACCATGAGATTTCAGAATGGTTTTCATTCGAATGCTCTAGAACTCATAATTTTCTCCATTGAAAACTGGCATGTGAAGCTCAGCAGTGCTCAATCCTACCATATTAGACATTGGATTGAAAAAATCACACTACCTCGATCGTCGAATGAGCTTGATCACAGCTCGAATCGATTCCAGTTTTCATTTCACATATTCACGCCCAGTTTAGACAACCAAACCTGGCTCTGAGGCCATGTTAGAGTTCATAGCTTCTGTTATTTAGTTTTATGAAGGTTTTGAGTGTTTGGGTAGAAAGAAAGTTGCAGAGAAAATGCAGCTATGGTGCTGCAATAATGATGAAGGTTATGATTGTATTTCACACTCTACTAACCAGATATAACCGTTAGAGGAGAAAGAGAAGTGAGATTCTTTTCTAACAGTTTTACACCAAGATTAAATCCTAGCCTTTAATTCTATCACCCTATGAGGTGATTACACTTCTCATAATCTATCACTTAGATCTTAGGTTAGAGAAGAGACCACTTGGACTATGATCCAATGGCTCAAATTACATTAGAAAATAAACATATAAAAATGAAATTCAAAACTTGTGACTTTGCCTCCAAGATATCAGCTCAAGGGTTATTTTCTGAGGTGATTACATCAGAAAATAAATTATTCATGTTGAAATATGATTATGATAACATGGTTTTCACAATATGTGTAATCATGTGTGAAGGTACACTATAACATTGGTGTACTAATATACATATGATTGTAGTGAAATAAGTTAATTAATTAATGGAGGAAATAATATAATTAATGAATTAATTAATTAAAGGATATGAACAGTTGTATTTCAACCTGAGAAGTTATAACTTCTCCTGAAGAACACAACTCCTCCAAAAAGATTACTTCCATCTCTATATATTTGTCAAATCCCTTTCTGTCAGATTCATTCAATTCAATTCCATACTCACTCTCTGTTCATATCCTTCACACCATATTATGATCGATAGTAACGACATCTGTTTCCGATCATGTGAACTACCCAATTTCTATCATTGGTATTAGAGCCAGGTTTTCATGAATCAAAACAATTTGTCCAATTTTCATCCGAGGACGTCTCGAACTACATCCAAGACTTTCTCTTCGTCAAGTAACAAATCCAACAACGTTCTTTCCAAGTTTCAACTTGAGAAGAAATCAGGGAAGATGGCGTTGGTGACCAAGGAGAATATTGAACCGATTTTGATCGAAAGTTCGAAATCATCATCTAAGAATTTTCTTGTAGAATCCAAAATTCACAAAAATACCCAATCATTCGAAATCCCATCCTACAACCCATTTGAACCTAGGCCTAAATTAACCCAACAATTTGAACTTTATTCCCTTACACCGTTTCATTCGACAGAGAACGAAATTATTTCTGAAAATAAACAATTTTATCATACAAATTCATCCAACAATTATCAGAATTCAGAAAGCTTTTACAGTGCCATTAGGCCATCTGACAACCTATTTCAATTGGGGTTTTTGGCTGCAAAGATCAAACCTGCACAGAAAATTGAAAACTTGCAGCGTCCTTTTAGACCCATAGTTTAAGAACCTTTTTCTACAATTTGGTCACAAAACCCAAAAGGCTTACCTGCAACATCACGATTGATTCATAGTCCTTCGTTGACTACTGCAAATCTGAGACTGAACCCGTGATTTTCGCGCCTTCCTCCACCGTGGACTCGCCACGGTAACCCACTAAACCATAGCAGGCAGCAACATGGTGGCGTTCTTCCCCCATGGTCTCGTCGTTCAACTGTGATCTCGTCCTCTCGCGGTAATACACAATACCGACAACACCGTTATCCGCCAAAGAGAATTGCCTTTGCTGTTCAAGATTATCCGCCAGGCTGTGGAACAAAATTTCTCAAGAGAAAGCAGACAGTGGAACCAGTTTTCTCTCAGAGGAATTGTTTTGAAAATAAAGAAGAAGAAGATTGTTTAGAAAATTAAAAAGGTGAATTTATTTTGGGGGAGGCTTCATGTGGAGACTATAAAGTCAAAAGCTTTGGTGATATTTCAAAGGCATCACGTGGGGACGAAATAGAAGGCAACAATTCTTTTGGTTCTTCCGTTTACCCTAATAATTTAACTCATAAAGTTGATTTATGGAATACTTTGAATAATAGTCACAAAAATCAAAAGTGGAAACAAGGGTTTAATTTTCGGAATTCTAGAGTCAAAGTGCTTAATTATTTGGATCAACATAATACCTGTTACGGTTTTATATATCCTGATTTGGTACAAAGAGAAATTTCGATTGCAAGAAATTTAAGGGGGCCAAGACCATTGAGAATTGAAAGATAATCTCATAGTCAAGAATAAACTGCTTTTGTACATGAAAATAGAGGAATAATTTATCACACCTAGCCAAGTAGACAAGTAAGAAATCCACGAGCCTTTTATCAACGTGATCGCCTGAACAAGTACTCGTCTTTCACTGATTGAACAAAGCCTCTGTGAGTGTGTGCGGTATTGCTGCTAAGAATAAATAAGTCTCTATTTTTATTTTATTTTGTTTTTAGTTTTTAATTTATTAAGAACATTTAGTATTTGTGGCTTGTAATAATTAAAAGTACACTAGTAGTATTTGTATTTGTATTTAAGTTTGTATTAAGTATTGTGTTTGTTTTGTAATTTTCTGAGCTATGGTAACTTGTATTTGTATTTAAGTTTGTATTAAGTATTGTGTTTGTTTTGTAATTTTCTAAGCTATGGCAACTAAATCTTCCAAATCCGAAGTTTTTAAAATAGAGAGGTTGAACAACATTAATTATCTAATATGGAAGACAAGGATCACTTATCTTTTAACCCATGACAAGACTTTGTACACTATCAAAGACAAGAGACCCCTTGGGCCCTCTCGAGTTTATAATAAATGGGTGGAAGATAATGAGTTGGATAAGGCTACAATTCTCAATTACATGGAAGATAAATTAATACCTCTCTCTCTATGAAGAATGTTGATGCACAAACCGGAAAGGTCTTGGAACAACGTAAATCCGACCGTGAATCTGCAAGAAAGTAAAGAACACAAGATGTATCGTGGTTCACCCCAATGTTTGGGCTACGTCCACACTGATGTTGATATTGTTTCACTTTAAATGATGAATGTACAAGAAGGCTAGAGGCAGTGTGCTCTCTAGCCTATTTTTTATGTGCTTTCTTCCCATGGCCTAAGACTTGGCCCCAATCTTGGCCCCTCCCAATGAGGAGAGTGAGGAGTCCTTTTATAGAATAAGGGCTCCTCATTTATTACATATTTGCCCCTTCATTTATTACATAATTACATTTGAGTCCCCGAGTATTTATACGAGGTCTAAATACGAAGGCTTTAAGTATGGTACAAACAGTAGTCCCCAAGTCTTCAGTCAAGAAAGTTTTTTGGCTGGAGACTTGAAATTCAGTCCATGTGTGGGCCGAAGTGACTAGATGTCGTCTAGAACTGATACTCAATATAAAGCGGTGCTCAATGTGAAATGATGCTCAACTAGAAATAGCACATGTTGCGAGGCTGCTCGGCTTGTGGCTTATGTTGCTTTGGTTGGTTCGACTTATGGCGTTGAAGGTGAGGGAGTCCCTTTTATAGAATAAGGGCTCGCTCCTCAATACATAAATGATGGGCTAGAGTTGATGCTCGCGGTGAGGCGGTTGCTCAACAGGCGGCGATGCTATCTAATGATGGTGAGGTAGTCCTTTTTATAGAATAAGGGCTCGCTCCTCAATACATAAGTGATAGGTTAGGAGTGATGCTCGCGGCGAGGCGGTTACTCAGCAGGCGGTGATGCTCTCTAATGATGGTGAGGGAGTCCCTTTTATAGAATAAGGGCTTGCTCTTCAATACGTAAATGATGGGCTAAGAGTCTCTCTCTAATGAAGGTGATGGAGTCCCTTTTATAAAATAGGGGTTCGCTCCTCAATACATGAATAATAGGTGTTCTCTGGTGAAAGTGAGGGAGTCCTTTTTATAGAATAAGGGTTCGCTCCTCAATACATGATGATTGGTGCTCTCTAATGAAAGTGAGGGAGTCCTTTTTATAGAATAAGGGCTCGCTCCTCAGTACATGAATAATGGGTCAGAGTCCCCTAAGTATTTTTCATGAGGCCCAGTTGTGGAAGCCCAATATATGGTACATAGTGTAGTCCCCCAAGTCTTCAGTCAATAGAGTCTGTTGGCTGGAGACTTTAAATTGAATCCATGTATGGGCCGAAGTGGCGGTTGTTCGGAGGCGGTATTTGTATACCCTGCGCTGAAGCTTTGTTGGTGAAGCTTTGCAAGTGAAGCTTTGAAGCTGGAACTTTTGTAAATAAAGCTTTTGAAGTTGGAACTCTCGAAGCTGAAGCTCTGTAAATGAAGCTTTCAAAGCTAATTGACATGAGTGATGCTCATGAATGTTTATGTTTGACATGAGTGACGCTCATGAATGTTGACATGAGTGATGCTCATGAATGATGGTCATGAATGTTTATATATGATTGACATGAGTGGTGCTCATGAATGTTTATGTATGATTGACATGAGTGATGCTCATGTATAATTTTAGAGTACTGGACGTACTTTTGATCACCTAGTTGGTGATAATAGCGGCAGGTTGCCGAATAATTTTGGAGTACTGGACGTACTTTTGATCACTTGGTTGGTGATAACAGCGGTAGGTTGCCGAATAATTTTTTGCAGTACTGGACGTACTTTTGATCACCTGGTTGGTGATAATAGCGGCAGGCTGTCAAATAATGTTTTGTAGTACTGGACATACTTTTGATCACCAAGTGGCAGGCTGCCGAATAATTTTTTGTAGCACTGGACGTACTTTTGATCACCTGGTTGGTGATAATAGAGGGCTTGGCTTTTTTGGGCATATGGGCTTTCGCCCTCCACATAACATTCCAGCCCATTATTTTGGGCTTGCCGATTTTTTTTTTTTTATGATTACCCTCTGATGTCTCCGAAAGATAAGAAAAATAAATCTGACCCTCTGCTCAATGGGTCACGCCCATAATTCCCTTTTCTGCATGCCATTACCATCGCAATTATGTCTACTTCTTTTTATCTTCTTTTACTTTCTGCTTTGCTTTTGCTTTTGTTTCTGTTTCTTCTTTTCTTTTTTCTACTTTGGATATGTTGCTTGATGACATGATTTAGGGCAATATTCCTTTCTCTAAAGTGACAGCTGCTTAGACAGCCTTTTCGACACCACTCACTTGTTTTTCTTGATATGTTTGTTCCTTCTATGTTTTTCTGCTGAGAGTCACTGGGTTGAGATTTCGAGTTCAAGGGATTCGAGTCGAGAGCTGGCTGTGATCCTCAATAACTCTAGTGACTCGGCAAGCAAGGAAGAACATTGAGCAAGGAAGAGCTTTGACCCGAATTGGTTCTGGGTCACTGCGAATGATGTTCTTCTGGGTTTAAAAACCTATCTCATCAAATAATAAAGTTCTTATCGCATTGGGTTGGCCACCATTGAGCTCTGCACCTCCTGCTCGCCGAAGAGTTGATTTTTCTTATCAGCGCCGAACCCAGGCCAGAACTCCGGCAACGCCGGCAGGTTCAGTTAAAAGCCGTGTTGGCTCTGATGATTCTGACTCTAACTGTGGCTTGAGGCCCCAGCACCGACGCGGTCGTGTTTTCTTTAACTAAACAGAGTGAGTACAGAGTCGTCGCACGTCCTTCTTTCTGCGAAAATCACCGCATTCTAAAAGGTTCATCAGCAGCGGAATCGCACCAGACTGTCCCATCAGAAGTCGTCGACCCTGAGATGAAGTAGTCGGGGACTCTTCGGATCTGTCGAAAACGCAGGCTATCAGAAGCCAACTGGGTCCTGGACATTGTGCTCGATCTCTCACTGCTCCAGTTCAAACCACTGGGTTCATCATTCTTGACTCCCTACTGGTGTAATCAAGGGTCAGTGCAGGGACAACCGCTAGATGCGGCGGCTGACGGCTTGGGATTCATCCTACGACGTTGGATCTAGGCTTTGCCTCTTCTTTTGATTGACGAAATCTGCCTTGTGGCTGAGATCCATGGCTTCCGAAGGTTTGGCAAAGATGAGGCATTTCTGGATATAGTGGATAGAGAGCATGGCGAAGTCGGTGAGTGCCAAGTACAATGGCTGCTGTGATTCCTCTGAGATGTTGAAGATGTCAAATTTCTCCTCTCGAAAAATTATGAAAATCAAACCCACAGCCACTCACCCAGTATCAACCCACCTGACGAACGCTGGAATTTAGAATTTCAATACCCACATATCTGAAAATAGTGGTTGAGATTTTAATACCCACCAATCTATAGAGAGATATAGTAGATGGGGATGGGGGATTTTGTCTTGCAGTTGCAGAGAGAGACTGAGTGAAAGAGGAGGTGGCTCAGTGGGTTTTCTTGGAAAACTTTGGGTTCTCGAGTTTTTGCAGATTTTGCAGATTCACGGTGGAGGTGAAAAAATGAAAGAGAACCAACATAGTTTTTTGTGTCGATTCCCACAGACAGCGCCAAATGTTGATGCACAAAACTGAAAAGGTCTTGGAACAACGTAAATCCGACCGTGAATCTGCAAGAAAGTAAAGAACACAAGATGTATCGTGGTTCATCCCAATGTTTGGGCTACGTCCACACTGATGTTGATATTGTTTCACTCTAAATGATGAATATACAAAAAGGCTAGAGGCAGTGTGCTCTCTAGCCTATTTTCTGTGTGCTCTCTTCCCATGGCTTAAAACTTGGCCTTAATCTTGGCCCCTCCCAATGAGGAGAGTGAGGAGTCCTTTTATAGAATAAGGGCTCCTCACTTATTACATATTTGCCCCCTTCATTTATTACATAATTACATTTGAGTCCCCCGAGTATTTATACGAGGTCTAAATACGGAGGCCCTAAATATGGTACAAACAAAAAATATGATTCGGCCAAAGAAATCATGGATATACATGAAAAGAAGTATGGCCCTAAATCTCAAACGTACATTCAATTATTGCTTGAGAAATACAATGGGACCAAAATGGAGGAAATTGATTCTATGGTCGATCATATTACTAAAATGGAAGTATTGGCAAAAGACTTAGCCAATGTTGGCCATCCAATTTTTTATACAATGCAAGTTAGTGTTCTTCTTGGTAGCCTCCCAAATTCTTGGGAAAATGTAGTTATTTCCATGACTTATGGTCAAGTTGAATTAACGATGGATACATTGCCTGCAATGTTGGCTATTGAAGAAGTTCGTAAAAATTATAGGAAAAAGGAAACTGGACAAGGTAGAGCCAACCTCCTCATAGCAGAAGATTCTTAGAAAAATAAGCAACACATGCACAAGCCACATAGTAGTAACAAGCGCCCTAACTTCAAAAAGTTTGGACACCGCAAGCAGAACAAATTTAAAGGAAAAGAGAGTGCATGTTACAATTGTGGAGAGACTGGTCATTATAGGTATAAGTGCCCAAAACGCTGCAAAAACAACAAAAATCCTAAAGAACTGATTTTGACTGTCTCCGAAGCACTCATTGTTGAAGATCAAGGACAATGGTGGATAGACTCAGGAGCAACTCGTCATGTATGTAAGGACAAAAATTGCTTCATCAATTTCAAGGAGAAAGCATTAGGAGAACATCGTCTCTACATGGGCAACAATAATTATGTCGATATTTTGGGTGAAGGAGATTGCAAGATCAACAATAGTAAATCTACCATTGTACTTAAAAATGTTCTGTTTACACAAATATAAGGAGGAATCTTGTCTCTATCTCTGTCCTAGAAAAGAAAGGTTTTGAGACAAGGTTCATGAATGGTGCTGTCACTATTGGAAAAAAGGGTTATATTTATGTAAGGGGAATAAGAGTCAATGATATGTACTCAGTTTGTATTAATAAAAGTATTTCTTCCAAGTATGTCATTGTCTCTATTGTTCAAAATTTGTCCTATTTATGGCATTTACGTTTAGGCCACATAAATAAAAATAAAATTATACGCATGAGTAAAAAAGGAATGTTGCCTCAAGTAACTGCACATGATTTTGATACATGTGAATCATGTATTAAGGGGAAAATGACTAGAAAATCATTTTCTCAGCATTGGACTTCTACAAATTTACTTGAGATAGTGCATACAGATTTATGTAGACCAATGAGTACTAAAACCCATAGAGGAATGAAATATTTTGTGACTTTCATCGATGATTATTCCCATTATGGACATGTCTACTTTTTACAGCATAAAAATGAAGCCTTAGAAAAATTTAAAGAGTTTAAGGAAGAAGCAGAGAACCCCTTAGAAAGATCCATAAAGACCCTTAATAGTGATAAAGGTGGAGAATTTGAAGCCTTTAATGATTTCTGCAAAGAAAATGTATAAGGCATCTTATACACCGCAACAAAATGGTATCGCAGAAAGAAGAAATCGAACTCTAATGGATATGATGCGATCATTGATGTCTTATGCTGACTTACCTCTACATTTTTTGGGTGAAGCTTTGGCTACTGCAGCATATATATTGAATAAAGTTCATACAAAGGCAAAGCCACTGACTCCATATAAATTATGGCATGGGCGAAAACTCGATTTATCAAACTTAAAAGTTTGGGGTTGTAAAGCACATGTCCTCATTCCAAAGCCATTAAGAAATAAATTACAATAAAAAACTTTGGAATTTAAATTCATCGGAGTTCCTGATAATAGTAATGGATATAGGTTTTATCATCCTAAGAAATGATTGATCGAAAGTAGAGATGCTAATTTTATTGGAACTACTGATTTGATTAATACAATACAAGAATTAGAATCTTTGGGAGAAGAAAATTCTCCTACGGATGATCAAGATTTCCCTCTTGATTTAGACTTGTCTTATGACCATGACATTGACAATGATCAAGTGGGAAACGTAAATATGGGTGATAATAACAATGTCGATCATGACACACACATGGAAGATGATCATGATATTATCATGGAAGATATAAATAGTGGGAGAAATGATCAAATCAGTGGGAGTAAAAGAAAAAGGGAACCATCTAGAAGATTAAAAGATCACTTTGTTTTCAATCTTGATGAGGTAAATCATACAGTGGGAGATCCAGACCCAAGGAATTATAAAGAAGCACTCGATAGTTTTTAGTCTAAACAATGGAAACAAGCCATGAATGAAGAACTAGATTCCATAAAGAAAAATGAAGTTTGGGAATTGGTTGATCTACCTAATGGAAGAAAGCACATCAGTTGTAAGTGGGTACTTCGTAAGAAGTGCAAATCAGATGGTACCCTGGATAAGTTTAAGGCTCGACTTGTAGCTAAGGGTTATACTTAGAAACCCGGTATAGATTTTGTGGACACTTACTCTCCAATTGCAAAGTTTACATCCATTCGTATTCTTATGGAAATTATTGCTAGAATGGATTTAGAACTCCATCAGTTAGATGTCAAAACAGCATTCTTGAATGGAGATTTGAAGGAAGACATCTATAAGATTCAACCTGAAGGATATCATGTCAAAGGACATGAAACCAAAGTCTATAAATTAAGAAAGTCGTTGTACGGCCTTAAACAATCATCAAGACAATGGTATTTAAAGTTCCACCAAGCCATTATGGAAATGGGCTACAAAATAAATCCATTGGATCATTGTGTTTACTCTTGGAAGTACCAAGATAATTTCTGTATGTTGTCACTATATGTAGATGACATCTTACTTGCAGGTAACTCTATAGATATGATTGAAAATACTAAGTCATATCTAGGATCCAAATTTGAAATGAAAGATATGGGAGAAGCATCTTATGTTCTAGGAATTAAAATTACTAGGGATAGAGATGCCAAAACACTCTATTTGAATCAACAAAATTATCTGGATAAAATATTTAAAAGATTTAATATGCAAGATTGCAAGCCAGTTAGTACACCTGTTTGTAAAGGAATGATGTTTTCCAAAAATATGTGTCCAGTATAGAAGCAAGACATCATTGATATGCAAAATGTTTCATATGCCCAAGCAGTTGGAAGTTTGATGTATGCTATGACCAGCACAGGACTTGACATATGTCATGCAGTTTGATTGGTAAGTAGATATCAATCCAACCCTGGAAAACAACATTGGATGACAGTAAAGAGAATTATCAGATATCTAAAAGGCACCCAAGGTATGAAACTTTGTTTTGGATTAAATGATCTGGATTTAGTTTGTTATTGCAATGCAGATTTCGCAGGCGACTTGGATGACAGAAAGTCAACAAGTGGTAACATTGTCTTGTTTGGTGGAACAGTTGTTTCTTGGTTAAGTAAGAAATAAGGCTGTGTTGCAAAGTCTACCATGGAAGCAAAATATATATCTTGTAGCACAGTGGTAAGTACTGCAGTATAGGCTAAACGATTTATCGATAGTTTAAATATAGGTATACCTAAGGAGCACGTCAATGTGTTTTGTGATAATAAGTCCGCCATCTTTCTGATAAAGAATGGATCAAATAGTTCCAAAGGAAAACACATTGATATTAAATATCACTATATACAAGATATAGTAGAGAAATGAGAGGTAAAGGTCGACTACATACCCTCTGAAGAGATTGTGACTGATCCGATGACCAAGGGATTGTCTCTAGAAAAATTCAAAGAGTCGCATCTAATCAAGTGGGAGATGTTGGAATATGATTATGATAACATGGTTTTCACAATATGTGTAATCATGTGTGAAGGTACACTACAACATTGGTGTACTAATATGCATATGATTGTAGTGAAATAAGTTAATTAATTAATAAAGGAAATAATATAATTAATTAATTAAAGGATATGAACAGTTGTATTTCAACCTGAGAAGTTATAACTTCTCCTGAAGAACACAACTCCTCTAGAAAGGTTACTTCCATCTTTATTTATTTGTCAAATCCCTTTCTGTCAGATTCATTCAATTCAATTCCATACTCACTCTCTGTTCATATCCTCCACACCATATTGTGATCGATAGTCTAACGACATCCGTTTCTGATCTTGTGAACTACCCAATTTCTATCAATTCAAAGTCTTGAAATTTATGTTAATTATTCTGACTTTTGAGGCTGTGTTGCTGAAGTTGCATAAATTCTAGAGCACATCAACGTATGACATACATTGCTGAATTCACGAGGAGAAATGTAACGGAATTTAGTGTGCGACTCTAAGACTAAGCCATTTAAAATACAATGCATTGATGTAGAGTAGAAGGTCTCCAAGTTATTAACTACTTTCAGCCCGTTTCGTTGAAGCATGAAAGTTTTGATCTTTGTGTGGAAAGATTAGGTTTTTTTCTAGTGCTTTTTTATAGGACGGGATCAACTGACTAGTAGCTACTTTTGCATTCTGCAAACTGGGATTGGTGAATTTCAGGTACCTGAGAAGTTGGGGTTTTACACATGGGAAGGTGATGTGCAAGAGTTGTTGAAAGGTGTTCGTGAGAAGGTCGACAAGCTCGGAGAGGTTAATGTTGGGACTTAAAAGGCTTCACTACTTTGGAGATGTTTATCTCACAAAGAAGAATGAAATGCAGCGGAATTGATAGGCAAGAGAAAGAACACTCAAAGTGTTATACAAAATTTTTTATTCTCACACAAACTTAGTACAAAAGGAAACACTCAAACACTCTCACACTTCTTGCTCTCTTACTTGCTCTCACTTCTTCTTAGTTCTTACTTCACAACACACACACATACCTATATTTATAGGCATACTTTGCCGACATTGGACATTGCTAAATCATTCTAGCTATTTATTATGCATGCAACCGACATAGGCTTTGCAATAACTGACTTAGATTGCTGGAATTTTCCAGCTACTTTTGCCGACAAAGATTGCTAGAATTGTCTAGCATATTCAAACATGCACCATCAATTAGCTTGTGTTGCCTTTTCAACATGGGCTAGACTTGGCCCAAGACTGGATTAGAATTCAACATCCCCCATTCATCTTGTCTTGTGACGCCAATTGAGTTCCTCAGTCTGATAAAGTCTTCTTGTTTGAGTGGCTTGGTGAATATGTCGGCGACTTGGTCTTGAGACTTCACGTATTCCACTTGCAAATCCTTTCTTGCAATGCAATCTCTTATGTAGTGATAACGGGTATCTATGTGCTTGTTCCTATCATGAAATACTGGATTCTTTGCTAAAGCTATTGCAGACTTGTTGTCGACATAGATCTCTGTTGGCTCTTCTTGTGGCATGCTTAATTCTTTCAGCAAGTTTCTCAGCCAGATTACATGACAGACACATGAGGTAGTAGCTACGTATTCAGCTTCGCAAGTAGAAAGAGTGACAATCAATTGCTTCTTCGACATCCATGTGAATGCAGTGTCTCCCATGAAGAACACAAATCCAGTAGTTCTTTTTCTATCATCGGAATCTCCTGCCCAATCACTGTCGCTATATCCAGCAAGTTTGTAGTTATCAGAACTTGAATAGAACAAGCCAAAGTTGATAATACCTTTAAGGTATCGAAGAATTCTTTTGGCTGTCTTCAAATGTG
The DNA here is from genome assembly GCA_033882615.1 of Malus asiatica. Lineage (NCBI taxonomy): Eukaryota > Viridiplantae > Streptophyta > Magnoliopsida > Rosales > Rosaceae > Malus > Malus asiatica. The sequence continues at coordinate 8,259,790 of CM066498.1, forward strand.
TAGTTGTGGGATTCTCCATGTAGCGACTGACTAATCTGACGGCATAGAGAATATCTGGTCTTGTGTAAGTCAAGTAACGCAAGCTTCCAACTAGACTTTTGAAAAATGTTGGATCTATACTTTCTCCTTTGTCATGCTTGGTTAGTTTGACTCCGCATTCCACTGGCGTGCTTATGGGCTTGCAGTATTCCATTTTGAACTTTTTCAGTATCTCCTTTGTGTAGCTTTCTTGGGAGATGAAAATAACGTATTCATTCTGCTTGACTTCAATGCCTAGGTAGTATGCCATCAACTCGATGTCGGTCATCTCGAATTCTTTGGTCATCACTCTCTTGAACTCTTCATACATGCTTGGATCACTTCCGGTGAAGATTAGATCATCCACATATAAGCACACAATCAAAATATCTTCATCTTTGACTTTGACGTACAGAGCATGTTCATGAGGGCACTTGATGAAGTTGTTTTCTTGGAAGTACTTATCGATGCGACTATTCCATGCTCGTGGCGCTTGTTTTGACCCATAAAGGGCTTTCTTCAGCTTCAGAACTTTGTCTTCATGCCCTTTGATTTCATAGCCTGACGGTTGCTGAATGTAGACTTCTTCTTCAAGGACTCCATTTAGGAAAGCAGACTTCACATCCAGTTGTTGAATCTTCCATTTGTTTTGAGCTGCCAAAGAAATTAGTAATCGTATAGTTTCCAACCGAGCAATAAGTGCAAATACCTCATCATAGTCAATTCCAGCTCTTTAACTATAGCCCTTCGCCACTAATCTCGCCTTGTATCTTTCGACCTCTCCGTTGGCATTTTTCTTTGTCTTGTACACCCACTTGACTCCAATGGCTTTATGTCCTTTCGGAAGAATAGCGAGTTCCCATGTATCATTCTTCTGGATTGCTTCAATTTCTTCATCTATTGCTTTCCTCCACTTAGTATCTTGCATTGCTTCTTGGAAGTCAACTGGTTCACAATCAGCAAAGAGACAAAAAAGTGTAGGATTATTGAGTCTTTCAGCTACCTCATAAGATCTCGTAGACTTATTGTGCATGGTACTTGTCTTTCATTTAGACTCTTACTTGATGATGCTGATGCTGGTGAATTACCATCATTGGTTGATGTTGGTGAAGCAGGTGGAGTAGTGGATTCTTGTGGAACCTCTCTTGCTTGCTCCATCGTCCCTTGTTCATTCTCTTCTTCAAATTGAGGAAAGAAGCTGAGATCACTTACATGAGAGCCAAAATCCCATTATCCTTCTTCATCGAATGTCACGTCTCGACTGATCACCGTATTCCCATTGTTTGGATTATACAACTTGTAGCCTTTTGAATTTGAGTCATAGCCGATGAAGATGAACTTCTCACTTTTGTCGTCGAGTTTGGTTCTCTTCTCGTCTGGTACATGTACATGGGCTATGCTTCCAAAAACTCTTAGATGGGAGATACCCGGCTTTCTTCCACTCCATGCTTCTTGTGGAGTCTTTCCCCACATACTTCTTGTTGGAGACCAATTGGATAGGTAGACAGCACATGCTACAGCTTTTGCCCATAACTGTTTAGGCAATCTCTTACTTTTGAGCATGCTTCGAGCCATGTCGAGGATGGTTCGATTTTTTCTTTCCGCCACACCATTTTGTTGAGGGGATCTTGAAACTGTCAAAGGTTGACGAATTCCATTGGCTTCACAGAATTCTTGAAATTCCTTCGAAGTGAATTCTCCTCCTCGATCAGATCTCATGGCTTTGATCTTGCAACCACTTTCTTTTTCTACAGTGGCTTTGAACTTCTTGAATGCTCCAAATACCTCTGATTTCTGCTTCAAGAAATAAACCCAGGTTTTCCTTGAAAAATCATCAATGAAGAGAATGAAATAATTATTTTTACCTAAAGAGCTTGGTTTTATTGGACCGCACACATCGGTGTGAATGAGCTCCAGTGGCTTCTGGGCTCTTGTGGTCGACTCCTTTGGAAAGCTTTTCCTGAACTGTTTCCCAAGTAAACATCCTTCGCAAGCTTGATCAGGGCGACTGATGCACGGTAAGCCTCTCACCATCTCCTTCTTGAATAATAACTCCAGTCCCCCAAAGTTAAGATGCCCAAAACGAAGATGCCAAAGCCAAGATATGTCTTTGTAATATATCTTGAGACACTTTGCAACATCGTTTTGAATGTTCGTGGGAAACATCCTATTCTTTGACATTTTCGCCTTGGCAATTAATCTTCCTTTATCATCTCTAAGAAAAATGATATAATTTTTCGTATGAAAATCATAACCTTTTTCTAAGAGTTGACCCAAACTCAAAATGTTGCTTTTCATATTGGGCACGTAGTAGACATTTGAAATTAATTGGTGACCGCCATTTTTCAAGGGAATAAGGATGTTACCTTTTCTTTTTACAGGTATTTTATATTCGTCTCCAAAAGAAACGTTGCCACTCATCGATTCATTGAGCTCTACGAACATGCTTCTTCTTCCACACATGTGGTTGCTGGCGCCGGTGTCAAGATACCATGTATAGTCTTGGTCTCCATCATTGTTCTAGTATGCTAGTAGCACAACGCCATTATCTTCTTTCTCTTCTTTCATATAATTGACCTTCTCATCAGGCATGTTGCTTGGAGCTCTACATTCCCAAGCATAATGCCCAAACTTTTGACAGTTGTAGCATTGAACTTGAGATTTTTCATACCTCAAGTTTAAGCGCCCTCTTCCACGACCTTTTGTTGAGCTTCCTCCTCTTTCGTAGTTGCTATGGTTGGTGAAGTTCCAACCACGTCCACGTCCATGTCCATGTCCGCGACCTCGACCATGACTTCTTTCGTACTGGCTTCTCTCGTTGTCCAAGCTTTCTTCTTTCTTCTTTGGCTGGACATGCGTCTTGAGGAGTTGCTCATTATTCCCTTGCCTCTTCTTATGTTTCTCTTCATATGCTTGTAGCGAACCCATTAATTGCTCTATACTAATTTCTTCCAAGTTTTTTGTTTCTTCAATCGTCACGACAATGTGCTCGAACTTGGGGTCCAACAAGCGTAGTATCTTCTCCATAATTCTAACATCTTCTAACTTTTCTCCATTTCTTTTTAATTGATTGGAAACGGCTAAGACTCTTGAAAAATAATCAGAGATTGATTCAGACCCTTTCATTTGTAGAGATTCGAACTCACCTCTTAGTACTTGAAGACGAACCTTTTTCACTTGTTCGGCTCCTTTGTAAGAGGTTTGAAGCTTCTCCCATGCTTGCTTGGCAGAGGTTGCACTTGAGACTTTCTCAAAGCCATTGTCATCTAATGCTTGGTAGATGAGGTAGAGAGCCTTCTTGTCTCTCTTTCTTGAATCTTTCAAACTCTCCTTCTGGGGTTGGGACAGAGTAGCTTCATCTTCTGGCTCAATGTAGCCTTTCTCCACGACTTCCCAGACATCATGTGCTCCCAAAAGGGTCTTCATTTTGATACTCCAATCATCGAAGTTGTTGTTGTCGAGCACTAGAACTTGGAAGGCTGCCATAACGTTGCTAGCCATAGCTCTGGTACCATTTTTTTGGGACTTAAAAAGCTTCGCTACTTTGGAGATGTTTATCTCACAAAGAAGAATGAAATGCATCGGAATTGATAGGCAAGTAAAGAACACTCAAAGTGTTATACAAAAAATTTTATTCTCACACAAACTTAGTGTTGGAGCAATATTAGAAAATATGAAAAATATAAAAGAATTCCAATGATAATAATCATAAAGAAATTCACAACATCAATTATATATGAGATTAATATAAACAACTAGGGAGAAAGTTAGAAATACTAACAAACTTGGAGATTGAGGCTTGCATAAATGAAATGTCCTAAAGATAGAATTTCGCCCCTACTCTTGTGCTTGTAGTTTGGTAGGCGTCTATCTCCCAGGATTCAACAATCTATAATCCGAAGTCAAAGCACTTCAATCTTCGGACTCTGGCGAACTTCATATATTCCGTACTCTCAAAACACGACTCGGAATCTGACACACGAAGCATGAGAGAAACAAAGTGGGGAAACTCTATTTCTCAAGAGTAAAAATTAACTCTAATTTTCTATATATATAATACCAATGGTTTCATGGGTTTATATAAAATCCAACTTCTACTTATTAAAGAGATGTAACTTTTCATCTATAAGTATACATCACTTATCAAGGGAATATCACCTAAACAACATAACCTTTCTAAGAAATTGGTTAACACAATTTTTCATTCAATTATTAAAATTATATATTACAATATTTCATATTATAATATATAATTTCCAACAATCCCCCACATGAATGAAAAATTAGGAAGAATTTGAGAGTACAGGCGGACAAGAGATGCATCGGGAGAGGTGTCTTTTGGACTTGAACCTACCCTAGTGAATACTTATCGGGTTTACTTGGTGACGCAGTGGATGTAGAAGATCTTGAACTGTTCACCGCAGCAGTAAACCGAGACAATAAGCAACACACATCACTAATCCTAATATATTACGGTTCATACGGTTGTGTTCATTTTGGTCATGAACAAATCCCGGATTCATGAGAGCTTTAGAGAATTTAGCCATCTCATTCTCATAGAAGCGACCCATTTCTACTCTCACATAGGTGACCACTGATTAAGAATAGTCTGCTCTATTCCTCTTATTTATAAGATATCACTGTCATTAAGTATAAATATACACCCTAAAACTTCTGCAAACAACACACTTCTTCCATCATAGGAATGAGGTATATAGTGTGTTAACTTCTTTGAATCATGCCCAACCAGTTTGCCTATTGAACTTAGACCATGGGATCTCCAATCAACTAAGTTAGGTTTCCGCCCGGCTGATTCATTAGTTATGTTGGCTTTAGCCTCATTCCCCTCGATGATCAACTTACTCTCTAGTCAAACCTTTAATAATTGGATCCACTGCTAGGTTGACTATATCTTTAATGATGTGCACAATTCATCTTATGAAATTATATTTCATACGAGAGTAGTTGTTTTCCAATATTAAGTCCTCAAAACATATGTTCGGACTTACTAATAAGTAATTTGCTAACACTTGGGCATGTTCCCCGACATTTAAGGTATTTAAAGAAAGATCTCTAAAGCTTTCCATACCTTAAAATTACATATTATCACGTTTCGGTAGCAAATACTTCTTGTTAAGTAAATATCATTATATCTTAATGATATTTTAAGTTACCCCCACAATTTTCTCACAATTGTGATTGCGGAAATGCATGAGATCAGTAGATCAGTAGAAACATATGAAGCTATTCTAACTTCTTAGGCCTTAAAGCCTCACTAGTCTTTTAAGATAAGCACTTCTTTAGACTTTAGTCTCCTCTGCTTATCAATTCAACCGTCTTTTTTCTAAGATGAAAGCAATTCATCCATAATGAGTTCAAACTCAACGGTCTGATTATTCCTTTTTCTTATCACAAAATCTTTCTTGCCATGTCCAACCATGATATAACAAACTCATTTGTTGACAAATTTGAACGCACTTCTTTTGGCTGGTATGCAAGTGTATGTACACTTTCTATGAACTTGCAACTCTGACTAGTTGCAACCTGCATGTAGTTAGACAATGTCTCTTATTTTGAAAGATAATTTGAAGACCTAATCTTCCAGTATCTCAAATAAGGACATGCTTGAAGACTTAATCTTCCAAATTTTGCAAACATGTATGTGTCTAACTTGTATACCACATTCTACTGCCTATCATTTAATGATAGGAGTGGGTTAGGTTCCATTCCGTTTGGTTTTTAACCCCAAACACACAATTTGGTTGAAGAGGAAATACATTAAAAACCTCCAGGCCCTCATGCCCATTAGATTTTACTAGTGTTGTATTTTTCTCATGACCAACAGCCTGGACAAATGCAAGCATTATATGCTTCTCAAATATTCTTGCACAAATTCAAGTATTTATGTGTATGAAATGTTCATGTTTATCTTGTCAGCGAAAGCAGAATACTGCTTCGCAATGGATACATCCATTCAAATGGAGGCCCATGTATGTTCCCCGGTTCACTACCAAACCTCACCAATCATAACTGATTGTGTTGGTTAAAAGCACGAAATGCCTTTTCATGAAATTGTGTTCCGCGAAAATTAAACACCAAATCCGTAGGCAAATCCAATCAAATGAGCGCCTTAAGGCAAACCCAGGAAAGAAACATGCATGCATACTTATAACTACATGTAGTGCCCACAAGCATACTTATCAGTTCCTTCCTGTAATCTTTTCGCATGTCGAAGACAAATAACTTGCCTTATCCTTGTCACAACCCACCCCACACAGGGTGGCATATATAATTCAAGTAATAAATGAATTAAACACAACGATTGAAGCAGCCATGTATTTCAGAAAAATACATTCATGCAAGGATCCAAGTGCATCAGATCCTTCAAACCAAAGACATGACTGAGTATTGACTTACAAACTGCTCATGATGCTCCATAACGGAAGTAATACACAACTCCACATTGTTCTTCGAATATACATATACGATATAACATATATATGTCATTAAATGATAGCATGATATAAGTCCTCCCCTTGGCCTTATCATCAAGGACCCAAACTATAAAGATTCTATAGTTTTATTTATACATACTGGTATGTTTTCACCAACAGACACGAGTCTATGATGAGTCAAAGCCCATGAATAGCCGAACTGTTTGGCAGTCTCTAAATCCACAAAATATAAAACTGATACGCCATTTCTGATCAGTTTGGCACAAGTTCTTAGCCGCATATATATCAATCAAATGCATCAAATTCAAATGAAGTTCCTTCCTTAAAGAGGAACTTATCCCAGGGATGGATATTAATATGCAGTATGAACTACCAAATAAAGCATATTTATGTTTAGTTTTATTTATTCAAAGAGTATGAACAACCATGTCAAAACATATAATCGCAAAATCCCAAATCAGAGTTACAAACATGATTGTATATGAAACACAAGTATTAAACAGACACCATTCATTTGTGTCTCTCAGTCTTTCTTTACCAGAATGCATTGACTTATTGCCATAATAACTGCCAATATTTAAAATCATACTATGCAAAAGGCACGAATCAAGAAAAGGCTAATACTGACCTTCCCCTTTGCTTTTCCTGTAATCTGCATATGCATCTTACAAACACATCATATTTTCTAATTATTCCAAATAAAAATTCTATCTTTAGATTGTTGAAGCAATATTAGAAAATATGAAAAATATAAAAGAATTCCAATGATAATAATCATAAAGAAATTCACAACATCAATTATATATGAGATTAATATAAACAACTAGGGAGAAAGTTAGAAATACTAACAAACTTGGAGATTGAGGCTTGCATAAATGCAATGTCCTAAAGATAGAATTTCGCCCCTACTCTTGTGCTTGTAGTTTGGTAGGCGTCTATCTCCCAGGATTCAACAATCTATAATCCGAAGTCAAAGCACTTCAATCTTCGGACTCTGGCGAACTTCATATATTCCGTACTCTCAAAACACGACTCGGAATCTGACACACGAAGCATGAGAGAAACAAAGTGGGGAAACTCTATTTCTCAAGAGTAAAAATTAACTCTAATTTTCTATATATATAATACCAATGGTTTCATGGGTTTATATAAAATCCAACTTCTACTTATTAAAGAGATGTAACTTTTCATCTATAAGTATACATCACTTATCAAGGGAATATCACCTAAACAACATAACCTTTCTAAGAAATTGGTTAACACAATTTTTCATTCAATTATTAAAATTATATATTACAATATTTCATATTATAATATATAATTTCCAACACTTAGTACAAGAGGAAACACTCAAACACTCTCACACTTCTTGCTCTCTTACTTGCTCTCACTTCTTCTTAGTTCTTACTTCACAACACACACACATACCTATATTTATAGGCATACTTTGCCGACATTGGACATTGCTAGATCATTCTAGCTACTTATTATGCATGCAACCGACATAGGCTTTGCAATAACTGACTTAGATTGCTGGAATTTTCCAGCTACTTTTGCCGACAAAGATTGCTAGAATTGTCTAGCATATTCAAGCATGCACCATCAATTAGCTTGTGTTGCCTTTTCAGCATGGGCTGGACTTGGCCCAAGACTGGATTAGAATTCAACAGTTAATGCCTGAGAAACTATTTGTATTTGGTCGCATTTGGTTGAGTTTCTAGTTGTGTTTACTTCTCAGTACTTATAAGTTGGAAATTTTTGTTTTGTGAGTACCGCATTGGACTCGAGATGACAAAAACAAATGCTTAAAAGAAACAACAAAATCATTCGGTATTTGGGGCAGATAGTTCGTTTGATCATCCTAGAGCCCTAGTAATCTGATTCACACTGCTTGGTAGATGACTTATGGGTAAGGCTGTCTAAATTTATTTTCTCCCTTCGTTTTTTGAATTTCTCAGATATTAATAGCTCTGCTTTCAAACATTGGTTGCTAAATTCATCCTAGCATTTTCTGGTGCATTTGTGTCACAGCAGCGATCGCTAACAATGGTTTTCTGTTCTGTTATCAGGTAGCATTGGTCTAGGGTGGACTCATTTTTGTGTAGAAGGTGATTTTTCGACAGGCTTAACTCTACGAGCTGGAGATGAACACCATTGCATCACTTATCTAGAGAGAAGACAAGGATGTTATGGATACTTTTCTTCCGTAAGGCTGCTCTGAGCACAAGAAGCAGCTTCTTTTGCTGAGCCTTGCGGCGCAAGAATCGTGGATTTTCACACTCTTTCAGACTTTGGAAGCTCTTGTAGTAGTATCGTAGCCTTAGGATGATGTATAAGAGGATTGAGAAAGCACACAACTGCAACTAGATAGTTTGAAGGGAAGAATATGTAAACAAAATCAAGAATATTGATATTGAATTATTACTGAGTTAACTCAGAGATGTCAACTTTAAACTTCTTTTGATTTGTATGGGTGGATGACTGGGAGGACACTTTATGGATTCAAACATAGTATCGCTACATCAATACATGTGTTATACTATGAGTGGAATAGTAACGCCACATAATAATTTGATGATTACACTGGAAAAAAATTTACTCCACCAGATTATTTCAGTTGCATTATTGTATCTGTATTATCATTTATTTTATTTTTTTTTATTTTATTTAATTGTTTAAATAAATGCTCTAGTATGTGGTCCAATATCTCAGTAGAAATGGTGTTAGGCTTTTACATATGCGTCTGGTTTGAAATTTCCTCTTTCTCCTAAATTATTTTTATTGTTTTGAACTCTCTCAATTTCCCTTAATAATAGTAATAGTAAATTTAAAAAACAAAAAGATAAGGGATGTGCTATATACATACCTCTTTTTATTTTTTACACATCCTTTGTTAATTTCTGTCCTTTGATATTCCTCAGTTCATCCAATCCGACGGCCGAAAATTAGAAGGGTGTGTGAGAAGTAAAAAATGATGTGTGGATATCACACCCCAAAGATAAAACCTCTATGGGGTGGCTCAGTGATTGAAGACGAATTTCAAGTCTGTATTTCACACAATACTTTCTGAATTCAATTTTCTGACACTCTTGGATGACTCTATTGTCTGGTGGCCAGAGAGATGTTAAAATGCATTTGCAAGTCTTCTCGACTTCTAAAAATGTGGACTATCAAAGACGAAGCTACCAGCTTCGTGAGATCTCTCCAACAGAAGAAGCAAAGATGAGATGGGGCTGGAGGGGAACATCATGTCGTACCCATAGAGGCTGAAATGAAGATGATATTGGACGTGAAGTATCTGGTGGGTTATCAATTTTTGACTCGAAAGGATGTTATATGGGTTAAGGAGAAAATGTGGAGCTCAATCTAAATGCCATAAATACATTCTAAATAATTGTGATGAAGTTAGCCCATTTAGAAGGTAAGAACGTTTAATCATACATCTTAATGTTTTATTGGTTTTCTTAACTTCGAAAAATTAATTATCTAAATTTGAACATAATTGTCTAGGCAACATGAGGAATTCTTGAAAACTAAACATCGTCGAGAAAGGTTAACTATGCAACAAATTAAGGAGCTAAGCAAGAAAGAATTTCCAAAATGGTTCAAGCAACATGTGAGTTGATATAACAATCACATTATTTATTTATTGTTTTGCATTTTAATTATAACATGTTTCTAATTATTCTGTCAAATTTTATCTTCATACTTATTACAGATGAATTCAAGATGTCATGCTAATGACACGTTGATATCTCAAGACTTGCATTGGCTAGCTAATTATCCTAGTATGGTTGTGAGTAGATATAAAAGTCACATTGTTCATGGGTTCAGATTTCATATAAAATCTATGGATGATAAGCATAAGAATCAAAATTGTGGTGTCTTTGTACCTGCAAATGTTCCTGGTGCAATTGGGCAAGTGAATTATTATGGCAAAGTTGTAGATATGTTCGAGGTTAAATATTGTGGTCCTACTAAGACCGCAGATAGGGGTTAAGCTGTGATGTTATTTAAGTGCGAATGGGTTAATAGTGAAAGTCCACGAGGAATGAAGACCGATCAATATGAATTTACTATGGTGAATTTCAATCAGTTGGGATTTAAAGAGGATCCTTTCATATTAGCATCACAAGCATTACAAGTATTTTACGTGGAGGACACAATTGAAAAAGATTGGCACATAGTTGTTCGAACCCAGCGTAGGGATTTGTTTGACGTATTAGAGGATAGTGATGCAATTGATGATTATGCCATACATAATTTGGATGATCAAATTCTTGATAATGAAAATTTCCATACAAGGGTTGGCGTGGAAGAGACTCATTTTCTTGAATCATTGTCGTTGTCTACCGAGTTCGTTAATCATGCCAATGCCGATGACGAGCTAACAGATGATGACAGAGATTAAATATATTAATTATTTTATGTATTAATTAGACTATGTTTCAATTCGTGTGTGATGATATCTTATCACAAAATTATATTTCTGTTTTTATTAAGTATTATATATAAGTTAAATTTTATTTATTAAAATATTATATGAGATAACATAATAGTTTATTTTTTAACTTTGGGTTAAACTTTTTCTTTTTTTCTTTTTTTTTTTTTTTTATGCTTGTTTCCTGTCGCTTTTAGCCGGTGGCATATGTCATCTGCGTCGATTAAATTGAAATATTTTGGGTGAGAATTTTCCCACTTTTTTTGCACGCCCAAAGTTTTCTTATTTCGACACCACATCCAATCACTGATTCACTAACATGTCGCTCAGACATACGTCAGTTTGAATCGACACAAAATTTCCCTATTTTGACACTACCTGCAGTGACTGTGAAGTCTGTCAAGCTCACGTCGGTTTGAACCGACGCAAACTTTTCCTATTACAAGGCAACCTACAATGACTGTCAAGTCTGTCAAGCACACGTCAGTTTCAACCGACACAAACGTTTTTTATTTCGACACCATTCAAATCTGTTAGGCAAACGTCGGTTTTATCCGACGCAATTTTTTCCTATTTCAATGCCACTTGCAGCAACTGTCGATCTTAACCGACGCTAACTTTTTATCCATATTTAAACACCCTTCTTTCCCATTACTTTTGTGCTTTCATTTCCCTTTCTCTCGTTTACTTCTTCGGTTTTGCTCCGTGCATCCTTACTCCCTCTCCTTCTCCCATTTCAGCCTTACTCCTTCCCCCATTTCAGCCTTACTCCTTCTCCTTCCACTAACTTTTGCTATGGATCAACAAAGTGAAGATCAATGTTCTGAGGAACTTCATTTGGAAGAGGAAGAGTTAAAAGCTAGTTCTTTTTTTAATTATTATTAATTTCAGTTTTTGTTTCGTGTTTAAACTAGTATTATGCTTAAACTGAAAATTTACATTTGTTTCCTGGTTTTTAATTGTTTTTTTTATTAATAAGGAACATCTAAACAGAGGCGCGGACCCTCAATTCCCAAATGGACAAAACAACTTTGTTTGTATGATTCGTCCGGAAAATGCATTAGTAATAATTCTAGTGCTATTTCAAAATATGTAGTAGCAGAGATTAGAGATCACATAAATCTCCCGTTGACAAGGGATTGGTGTAAGATCAAGGAAGAAGATAAGAAAATTTTCTGAAATAGAATAAGGTATAGATTTTTTTTTTTTTATAGCTTGATTGTAATAATAAATAATTAGCTTGAATTTTTTTTTTTTTTATGGATGTAGGGAAATATTTTTTTTGAAGATGCAGATATAATAAAAATGCCTATGATCTGCCATAAGACGCTTCAGGTTGCGAAGCATGGGCACAAAGAGTATAGAAATAAGTTAAAAAAAAAGTATTATACTAAAAGAGCAGCCGAGGTTGCAGCCACCCTCCTCCTAATGTGAATCCTACACAGTGGGTTGAGTTGGTGGCATAATGGAATAGAGAAAAAACAAGGGTAATCGGTATATGATTTATTTCGTTATAACTTTAAATTTGCCTAATAAATTCCTTTATTTTTCAGGAGGTTCCTGAAAAAAATAAGATTAATCAGTTGTTGAAAACAATGAACCATACAACTGGTTCAAAATCTTTTGCAAGAGTGCGGCAAGAATTTGTATGGATTGTACATTTTGGCACTATTTTTCTTGTTAATTAATTTTATTAATGTTTGTTTTGGCCTATACATGAAATTTATTATTATGTTTATATAATTGTTTTTAGTTACAATTAATTGAAAACGAATGCAGAGACAGATCTTTATGTATTTATATTATTATTAACAAAGGTGGTGTCGGTTAAGACCGTTACTAGTTTGCATATTTTATTTATTTAATTGTTATCTGATGTCGGTTAAGGGATATTTTATTTGTTTAATTTTATCACGATGTTGGTTAAAACCAAGAGTGGGTTGGATATTTTATAGTTTAATTGCTAGTACACATCACCTTAAACTGACGTCATGTAGAAGTACACGTCGCTTTAAACCGATGTCAAGATCGGTGTCGCTTTTAACCGACTCTGCTTCGTGGCGGATTAAGCGGACAAATCGACATTGAAGCCCTTTTGTGACGCTAGTATTGGTGTCGCTATTCCAATCCGACATTACATTGTTTTATGTCGAATTTTTGCCAAATTTCCGACAGAAATTGGATTTGTTGTAGGTTTTTGCTTCGCCAGTGATAGCCTATATTGTAGTACTGGGGGAGAGGTTCCTCTCCGGATCCAATCCCACCGGATCCTTCTTCTTTAAGGACCGAGTCGGAGTTGTGGCTTTCCCGAAGTCGGCGTCGTGCTTCCCCTGAGTCAGCGTTGGATGGAGTCAGCTTCGTGGCCTTCTCAGAGCTAGTTGTTGACAACATCATAAGACGACTTCCCGTTCTAAAGATTCCCATAAACAACCAAAAAGGGTGAAGAAGAAGATTCAGAATTGAAGAAGAAATGATTATTGAAGAAGAAAAACTGAAGGAGATGAGGAAGTAGAAGAAAAAATGCAGAGAAAAATGAAGAAGAAGGAGGATCCGATGGGATTGGGTCCGGAGAGGATCCTCTCCCAATATAAATTAGACTAATTAGTATGATAATCCAACAAAAGATAAGGAGAGATTTATTTTATAATCGGGTGTGCTATTCACACATTTTTTTTAACTTCTCGGACATTTTTTGTTAAAATCTATCTTTTAATCTTTTTTAATTCATTTGGTTCCTGACGACTGAAAGTTAAAAAAATATATGAGAAGTAAAAAGAGGTTATGAATATCACGACCCTTTTACAATATCTAGCGTTTTTAATTGATAATACATTATTGACATATGATACGTAACAGTGAAATTGAAAGCCTTCGTAAAAGAAGCGGTGCAACGTGGGAGGCCAGCTTATCAAATAATATGAATCCCCTGCTTCTTTGACCTCCTGTCCCCTCTCAACGAAAAACATACATTATCATATAACATTTGCATTAATTGTAATAATTAAGTAGCAAATGGGTTCAAAAATTCATGAGCCACACATGCCACGATCAACAATGCAACTGGTCGACAAATTTGCGTCCCAAAAAACGCAAACCGACAATCGAAAAACTCTTGTTAATTTAGAGATAATATTTAAATACTGACTGATGAATGCTTCTTATACTGCTGATCATAAGACGTAGTAAACTTTTGGCCTAAACATTAATAATTTGTGGTCAAGTTCTAGTAGCAAGTTGTACATATCGATTAGAGGCTTCCTGTCCTTGCGTGGCTTATGGTTTGGTTATGGCAGCTCACTTCTAAGACTTGAGTTCTGTGCTTCTGGAACTTCCAGCAATGGCTTCAAGTCTCAACCAAATATATAGCAAATAATATTTTTAAGAAATTATAATGGTATTATTATCAAAGTAATATTTTTCTTTTGAAAATTTTACTCGTAAATAGTTTAAAAAATTCTATAAATTATTTTGTTATAGTAATTGAACCTAGTTTTGATTTCGATCCATGAAGTCAATAAACGTTTGGAGATTAGAATCATTTCAATTCCCGACTTTTATGTGTTTACTAACACATAAAAATGAGCATTTCTAATTTATGACTTCTCTTTGCGTTTGCAAGCATATCAAAATTAACGAGTTATATAAATTTCTTGTTATACTTTGTATTTGTAATTCAATACATGAAAAATTAAGAATTAAATTGATTAAACAGAAAGTTTATATCATTTTATTTAAGGAAAACTAATGAAAAGGGCTTGAAAACTTTGAGTTTTAATGATAAAGACAAAATAAAGGGTAAAGTGAATAGTACCAAGATTGACTTTTTATTGTAAAAATGTGGTTTTTCGTTAAAGTTAACAGTACTGGGAGTTTTTCGTTAAAGTTCACTTTTATTTATTCTCTTCATATTCCCTAGGCAACGTTTCTAAATTCAGCCTGTCCAAAACCCTAGGCAACATTTCTAAATTCAGCATGTCCGAAACCCTAGGCAGCATTTAATTTCAGAGAAATTATCTAATGAAATTACAAAGTCTAAATCCAAGTAATAAATTCAGTGAGTCAGCTGTCTCCGATTTCATGTCTCTTTTGTATTTCCTTTTTTAATTTTTTAACATTTGTCCTTCAACTTAAATTCATATTTAATAATAGGAAATTGTTATTAGCAGTTTAAAATTTTCATTCTACATTCCAAATTTTATATATTACGAAAGAAAAATACACTTATGAGAAGTGTAGAATAAGATTTTTGAAGTGCCAATAACATTTCCCTAACAATATATAACATAATATTATACTGACACACTATAATAAAATACATACAGAATCTAAAACAGTAAAACTTGCTTAGAAGCCAAAGAAGGAGAAGAAATAGTATCGTTTTTCACGAGGAGGAGCAGCAGCTTAATTAAAACCAGGACATAACGTAACAGCCACTGCTCTCTTTCTGTTCTTCTCTTACCACCACCTCAATCCTGACTCCCAACTCACTCGTAAAGTTGTAACAAAAACACAGTGTAGGAGGGAAGGGAGAAGACGACGACGAAGACGAAGACGAAGAAATGCCGATTTATCTTTCTTCTGCTCACAGAATGGACGATGAAGAAATCTGTTTATTCGATAAGGTTGGTTTTCAGTAATTTAGCGCCCGTTCCATAACCATTTTGTTTTTAGTTATTATTTTTGTCGTTTTGATCACCTTAGTTAGTGCAAGTACTGTATAACCTGATTGTGCTTTAGTAATAATTCGATCTGATTTTTTCAAGCTCTGACCACTTCATTCGCCTTCTTTTTCTCAATATGTTCCAATCAGAAAAAATAATAAATAAAAATAAAAACAGCAAAATCCTATTTAAGCAGCTTTTTGTTCTTCTGTTATTTTTCTTTTTTAATGGAGGATCTTAGATGGAAGCCACAGTATGCTCAGCTCTTTCTGTCACTCTTAATTTCTTCAACTAATGTACATTCTAACTTTCAAGTTTCATCCGTTTCGGGCTACTTTTAATTGCAGGATACAATTGTCACTAAAGCTCCCAAGAAATCTCCATTAATACTGAGGATGGTGGTGCTGCTTTTTGCAATGGTTTGTGGAGTTTTTATTTGCTTAGTCTGTTTGAAGCAAATAAACACTCAGACTAAGACCAAATTATTGAACATCGTAGTGATTAATCACCGCGACCAAATTAATCAACCGTGCCAAGTTCCCGATGATCTTGAGCAATCGGAAATCAGCTATCTGCATTACCCTAAACCTCAAACCTTCAAAAGGTACCTGCCAAGGCAAGATTCCATTTTGTTAATCAAATTTATTTTATATATGCATGCATGGTTTTTTAGTTTGATTAATGGGAAGTGATTTTCGCACTCTCAGGAGGGAATGCGTCTGCAATCCCGTCCGCTACTTTGCCATATTGTCAATGCAAAGATCTGGGAGTGGATGGTTTGAAACATTGTTGAATAGTCACATTAATGTAAGCTCAAATGGGGAGATATTTTCGGTTCAAGAACGGAGGGTTAATGTTTCTTCAATTTTGAAGAACATGGATAAAGTATATAATCTCGACTGGTTTAGTAGCGCCTCCAAGAATGAGTGTTCAGCTGCCGTTGGATTCAAGTGGATGCTTAACCAGGTTAGTCGTTAAAATGTTTAATTGATTAATCAGGAGTTCAAGATGATTAATGTGGTTAATTAATTAAATATGTAAATGGTAATGGTGCAGGGTTTGATGGAGAATCACCAAGAGATAGTGAAGTACTTCAAGGAAAAAGGAGTGTCTGCAATATTCCTCTTCAGAAAAAACTTGCTCCGCAGAAAGATTTCTGTACTTGCAAATTCATATGATAAATATGCTAAGCAACTCAATGGCACCCACAAGTCACATACCCATTCTCCATCGGAGGTAATAAAAATCTCTCGTCTTATAACTCAAAGCGTTTAAAATTTCTAACCCTGCATTGAGATTCTATGTTCAACTTCTTATTCTCACTATCGCTTGTATAATTAAAAGAGAAATTTGTAACAGTTAAATTAGACCCCTATATTGAAATTCTAGGTTCGAACCCGTCGGTTTCCAAATCTAATATTTAATCTAACAAATCTATCATTTGACCAAAAAATAATACAAAAAACAAAAATTCTGTGTTCGATTTCCAGTCTCTCTATTGCTTGTATAAAAGGGATTGTTGTAACAGTTTATGAAATTAATTGCAGGCTCAAATACTTGCAAAGTACAAGCCCAATATTAATGCCACATTGCTAATTCCCGATCTTAAACAAGATGAGGAGGAAGCTGCCAAAGCCATAGAATATTTCAAGACTACTCGCCATGTTGTTGTTTACTACGAGGAGGTTATCAACAACCGTACAGTAAGTCAGTCCGAAAAAATCATTATGCACTCGTCTTTTATCAAACAAATGAAAGATTTGCACATAAGAAAGTGCGAGATGACATCTTTAGAGAGCAAATAACAGTTTCCGTTTATCATATAATGATTTATAAGTAGTTCTAACAAATTCTTTATTATTCGACATCTTATGAACCACAAATTTGGTTTTGCAGAAACTTGATGAGGTTCAAGATTTCCTAAGGTTGCCACACAGGGAGCTCAGGAGCCGTCAGGTTAAGATACATACGACGCCATTGTCGAAACAAGTCGAGAACTGGGAAGATGTGGAGAAAGTACTCAGAGGGACGTCGTACGAGAGTTTCATGCATGCAGACTATCAACTGCATTCTTCAGTTTCACCCACTAATTTGAGTTGATCAGACTCTCATCAGATTGAAATGTACATAATTATCAGTTCAGAAAACCAATTTTTTCGATTTGAAATTTTGTAGGTTTATATATAGGATTAATCTCATTTTACTATGAAGTTTCTTAGTTTTCAACATTTAATACATGTTCTTTTCATCCCAGGATGGTGCATAAAGTCATAATTTTGTGACAGTTTCGTACATCGGTTAAGTTTGCTATTAAATCAACCGTTAAGTGCTAATGTAACACTGGACAGTGATTGGTGCCACGTGTCATAGAACCCACATAAATATATATATATTTTTTTTAATTTGGGCTCTGTTCCCTACCTCAACCCGGACCCCTCCCTCCCTTTTCTCCTCTCTTCCGACGCATGGTAGCACCCACCATAATCCTTGCTCTCAATCCAGATCGGCACGGGATAGTAGTTGCATCGATGGAAAAGGACGACGAGATCCTATCACTGGCGTCTGGAGGAAGCTGATCTCCGGCGTCACAAAGGCAGAACGGTCGAATCGGACCGACTTCGACTCAGAACAAAACCTTAACCCTAGCTCTCCGGTCGTTGGTGAAGCAACAAGGGCAGAGCAGCAGTGGAGGAAGGGAAGATTGCTGGAGCGAGGGGGCGAAGGCAGTGCTGATCGAGGCATGGGGGTAGAGGTACTTTGAGCTGAGCGAGGAGAGAAGGGAAGGAGGGGGTCGTCGGGTAAGCAACAAGGGCAGAGCAAGTTTATTAGTTTTTTTCTGTGTATTTTTCAGCTGAATTTTTTTGTTAGTAAATTCCATTGTATCTAATTGATTGGATCTTGGAAATGCACTTCCTTTGCCCTCCATGGCCTTCAAAATAGGAGAATTTGAACCCTAACTCTCCAGTGTAGACGAGATACTTTGTTGTGTAACCGGCAATATATCTTTTTGTATATGTATCTCTTATCTCATGTATATAAAGGGGATATATTCCGTTCGTTTTACCTAAGAATCTGTGTTCACGGTGCAAACGACACTACGGATGGGCAATGGTTATGAGGGGTGGATAACCACGGTTATTTACTCATAACCGTTTATACTCATACCCGCATAACCATTTACCCGTTCGCTAATTGCCTAAACGGTTATATTCATACCCATAACCATTTATAAATGGTTAACATACCCATAACCGCGTACCCATTTAACCATAACCGTATACCCATTTATCCATATCCTTTTACCCATTTATCCATTTTTTAACCCATTTACCCCTTTTTGCGCCTATTTACATATTTTTTTAACGTAACCGTATACAACTCCAATAATTAAAATAATAAAGACGAACGATAGTTTAATCAATCAAGGTAATATAATATATGCTAATAATTGATTTTTTACTAACAAAATACCTCTCATTACTTGAGCAAGCATATTGGAAAGAAAATTCATGTATTTTCGACATATTTTTCTTCCATACCCAAGCAAGTATTCAATTATAACATCCGTATGATTACAAAGTAAAGCTTACCATCAATATTCCACTCCGATAAGCAATCTCTCATTATAGCAGAAAGTGTCTCGACATTATGCAGGCATGGAACATATGCAAACCTGATATAAAACAATACGCCATTACCATAACTCAGAGCAACATGACGTATCATTCGTGTTTATGCATACTGAAAGTCTGTAAGTCTGTAAGGTTATGAGTTATGAAATATCAAAGGCGATCAACAAACTTAAATAGATAAAATATCAAAGTATCCAACAGCAAATGAAGATCAAATAAACTTAAATAGAACCTTACGGACTTACACTATATACCATAACTCAGAAACTTACAGTATATGCTAATTCAGATTATAAGTCATTGCAGACTGAAAGAACTCAAATAACCTAAATAACAAAACCTAACACACTTATTAAATTAGCCATTGAACTATATTATAATTGGTTAATAAATTACCTCAAAATTCGACTTTGTAGCGTCCACGAAGCATCAATAAAATGAAAAGTGATAGCCATAAACCCTCTCTTCTGATTACTTGCAGTCCACATGTCAGTCGTGATTGCAATTTTACTCTTGTTCATTTGCAACAACTTAATGGTCACTCCCTTTTCACATTCAAACACCTTCATAATATCCCTCTTAATAGTACTTCTAGAAAGAACCTTGAATTAGGGTTGCAATGAATTGCAAAACCTCTTAAAACCCAAATGGTCCACTATAGATAAAGGATACTCATGTAAGATAATCATATAAGCTAGCTCTTTCCTAGCATTATCTTCATCAAAACTATATGCACCATGTTTAACAGACCCATCACCAGTTATATCTGGCCTCTTTTTCTTTGTTGTCAAAACAGGACATGTATTAACATGTGAACGTAAAGATGAAGTACCAATAGTGAAGCCTGATGCTAGACTAGTTTGACAATGGTTACAAACAGCTTTCACCCCCCCCCCCCAACAAAACATCTTTTCCTTAAAATGTTGCCAGACAACCGAGGTTTTTTTACTCTTCTTACCAGTGTTATCATCAAACCTTGATTCAGCTTGGTCCAAATCTTGATCAAGATTAATTGGTTCATTATCTTGGCTCTCGCTTTGAGTCTCCATATTGGAACTAGTTGAAATGAAACAAAAATCACAAAAAACAACATGAGAATTTACAATGAAATTACTAATCTCCATCAAAACTTTGAGAAAAGATTACATGAGCCCTTGATATATCATTCGGAGTCAAAATGACTCAGAACTATAATCTACATCCAATCATGTCATAAAGTACGCAAATTTGGCAAGACAAGGACTCAGAAGTACAGTCTACATCCAAAATTTTCAGCAATCCTCAGTGCAACGTTAAGAGAAACAAAAATTTAAAATCTTCAGCTTTCCTGAAAGATTCCAAGGAATGTTACTAAGTCTGAATGCATGCCAACTTGATATATTGTGGACCAATTTCCTAGTCCAGAAATACCGAGAGGTGAATACTAGAAAATGGTTCAAAGCATGAGAATTGTTGGGCATTCAAGAATTAATTGCCTCCCAGTTAGGTACTTCTTCAATCAGATATAATTAGTTACTTATCATCCTATATAAGTTGTGAACGAAGATTGAAGTTTCATTTTAGTAACTTTTTTCGCTTGGCTAGGATATACTTCTATAGCAATTTGCAGCACCCAGAACATGAATTCAGACTTCAAAGTTCTAAAAATGTAAAAATATCAAGCAGAACATTTGTATCCATTGTGAATTCAAACTAGTTTTACAAATATCAACCTAGTTTTACAAGCAGAACATGAATTCAAACTTTTCTAAGATATAAAGGACTAACTTCCACGACTACATAAAGGTCCTACCCAGTGCACAAGGCTCCCGCTTTACGCAGGGTCTGGGAGAAGTGAATGTCGGCTAGCCTTACCCCCATTTATGGAGAGGCTGCTCCCAAGTCTCGAACCCGAGACCTACCGCTCATGGACGAAGGCACTTACCATCGCACCAAGTACGACCTCTAATTTTAATTGAAAAACAGGACAAATGGACAATACTATCAGGAGAAGAAAAGAAACCCATTAGTTAGAAATAGTTAGAACATATAAAAATATGAATTCAGACTTCTTCTTCCACGACTTCCCTAATTTTAATTGAAAATCAAAATTAGTGATTATTCAGTTTATGCAACAAAAAAATCACTGAATAAAAAAAACAAATCTCTAAAAATTAGACTTTAGTCTACACAATATTTTCAATCAGAATATTCAGTCTTCAGTCTTATGATTTTCAATCACTAATATGACTTCCCTAATTTTCAATCAAAAAAATTAAACAATACCTTGCATCACTAAACCCTAAAAATAAGAGATTTTCAATAAATTAACAAACAAATCAGTAATTAATCAGGTTAAGTAAGAAATTTGAAGGGTAAAACACACCTTGAAGGGTGGGTGGGGGGAGATCGAGATGGGGCATTGAGATGAGCAACGAGGGGAGAGAGCCGAACAACGATGAGAGAGAGGGCAGCAAGGAGAGAGAGATGAGCGGCGGAGATGAGAGGGAGCAGCCAGGAGAGAGAGACAAGCGGCAGACGGGGTGGTGCTGGCCCTCTGGCGGAGAGAACGACCAGGTTACAGAGGGTTTTTGTTTTTTTAATTTTATATGTCTATTAAAATAAACGGATAACCATTATAATTACGGTTAATACCTATATTCATCTATTTAAAATTTACGGGTAAACAGTTAAACCCATAACTATTTAATTATCTAAACGATTACCTATAACCGTAACCGTAAAATTTAAATGGACGGATAAGCGCGATTACCTATAACCGATCGGTATTTTGCCATCCTAGACGACACGATTCAATCCGGAACCGTTACAAATCGGGCGGGTAAAAAGTTCAGGATGCAAAATATTACAAAACAAGCTTCTTTTTTTTTTTCCTTTTGCTTTTCATTCATTGCTATCTAAACGAAGGGAGCTACAATAATATTACAAATAGAGCAAAGCGCATATCAACTAATTACTGATCCATCACTTGCTCCAACATCAGTTTTATCTGTTTGTCGAATAACAAACTGATCAACGATTTTAACAGTATGTAACGGATCTTGTTGACCGGCTGCTGCACTCCATTTGCTGGGAAATTTTCTAAGGTGGCTCATTTGTTCCGGCTGTTTTGGCTCCCGATCCCATTCAGGGTCTAGCTTCCATGCTTTCGGGACCTGCACGTTTTAGTTCAGATGTTAATTTTTGAAAGGCCTGAGTATGTTATCGGAAAGTGAACCAGCATTGAACATTGCTTTCTTACCCTATCAACTGCGAGAGTGTAAACTTCAAGATCACCGTCACTGTTGATGTGAAATCGGGTGAAAGACTTGTAATTAGCAATTCGAAGAGAGGAGAAGGCTTCATCGAAGTGTATGTGAAGCCAATTAATGCAGATGTATAAGTAACTTCCGAACACCAAAGAAACCACTGGAGTCGAGAAGACCCAGAAATAAAGGAAGACGGAAGCATAATATATAACAGCACCCGCTCTAGATAGCGATTCCATCCCATTCTTGCATATATTGTTTCGGGTGACAGCCATAACCTGATGATGTTACTCCGTCGTCAATCTGTAACAAAGAAAACGACAAACGAGTTTGCAAAGAGTTTTCCATACCTCTGGAACATCAAATGCAGACATGAAATACTTGATGCATGCTGGATAAAGGCCAAAAGTCCATTGTTCTATACGAGCTCGAAGGCCAGTTGGATCTGGAAAGTGCTCGCTCTCCACCGATCGGTACCACTGATATAAAGTATGATAGCCTGAAAAGTAAAAATTACATCATATAACACAAAATCAAGAACATAATTTCCATAATGGTAAAAATTATCAGATAATCAATATGATCAGACGAACAAATACAACAGAGAATGACAGAAACCCGTAACAGATAATAAAAGCTCACCTGAAGTTCCCAGTAGTTTATGCTGGACACACATCTCAACACCCAGTTCCAACAGTAGCATAAGTATTAGAGCTGCAGCCAGGTGCGCAGACACATGAAGAACTCCAATCATCAATCGTTTCTTCCGAGACACTTTAGAGGGGACAAATGTAACTGCCACAATTAACAGCAGAACAGCACCTGCTAAAGACACATAAGAGCGTCCCAGCATGTACATAAAAGCATTCCACACTGTTTGAAAGAAAGACCCCACGTGACCAGAAAATGAATCTTCTCGTAGGATATGACCAAGCTTACACTACAAAACAAAAACAGGAAAAATTAGAATTTTCAAAATAACAGAGTATAATTGCATCACTGGATAAGCAAATATGAAACAATTTTGCAAGTTCTCTAAGGAAGCAAAAACACAGCGACGAAGTAATCAAAGACTAACCTGTGGGAACATAGAAAAGACCAATATGAAGTATATAATGCCACCGATAAAATCAAATTGCCAGTTCTTCTTTCGAAACTTTAGAATATTTCCCAGAGCAATCTGGAAAAAGAAAAACCACTAGTTAGCACCAATAAATAAATAAATGTGACTTTAGTATTGACAGCCTTGGTCTCATAAAAAGTTAAGAACCGATACTAACCCTGCTTGAATCTTCAAATGAAGGATAAGCAGCCTTGGTCTCATATGAAACTCCACAAAATTTCTTAAAATTACTAAAGGTGTGAGTGGGATGTAGAAAAGCCCCACCACAACCATTTACGATTAAATGTTGCACGGGAACTGGACCATTTGTTTTAATAAATGAATGACGCATATAATGATGCAAATCTCCAGCCACTCGAAGCTTACATCTCCCTTTTAAATAATCGCATATCAGGTGCGCAACATTCTTTCCAGAAACATCGTTCCAGTACCAATCAAGAAGCCAATTTGGTTCATGTGTCATAATGATTACAGAGTCACCATCCCTGACCTGGAAGAAACATGAAGAGATGAGAACGTTTTAACTGCAGTAAAAATCAAAATTCGAAACTTGGAAAATCAGAAGTAAGCAAAGTAAAAAGCCCAATGGTGTCCCTGGCAAGCATATACATGGTTTATGTAGGTTTAACTAACATGCATCACGAACAGGGGTAGCTATCACATCGGTGAAACCCTCAATTCTAGAGACATAATATACGACATTTCTACATTTATAAATGGGGAGAAAATATATATGAATTCATAACAAGTCTAGTGTCAATCCTCCCCAGTTCACTATTAAAGGAGAGAAAAAAAAAACCACCTGTCTCATCCCCTACCAATACTTTGCTTGTGTAATGCGAACCACAGAAACAATTAAAAGGACCGTATTTACAAAAACTGGACCCCATTATACACATCTCCAAAAAGTTAAAAGAAAAAGCGAAGGACAAAAGTAACAACTCACAAAATGTAAAAACAACTTGATAAACCATGGGTACCACTTTAAGTGGACCATATTGAAATTAAAAAGAAAAAGAAAAAAGAAATACCTTGTTCTTAATAAGTTCTGTAAAGAATTTGAATTGGTACACATCAATATCACCGTGGAGTGCGAGATCAAAACCAAATACCCACCATCTTTTAGGGAGTTGCAGAGCGAAATAACTCTTCTTTTGAGGCATAAACCACCCACCCAACCAGCTCTTATGGCATATATACCTCATGAATGTATGAAGTCCATCAAACCAATCTGTAATTGCAAAAAGAAACAAAGAATATTTACTACACCATATTAACATTATAGCTTTTATGAAGATGTTCAGGCTAAGAGTAAGGCGAACCATGGTTTCCAGGAATGACAAAACACTGAGGTCCATCATAGTTCTTCAGTTCAGACACACCACGAGGTAGTTCAGGCTTATCTACAGCTATATGCTCTTGTTTAGACCATGGAGGAGGCTGGAGAGCATACTCAAAAGGACAAAAAAGGCGCCTTTCATAGGTGAACGCTGATGGATTAGGATACCTAAACATATCAAATTAGCAGATTAATAGATATTTAACATGATAAACTATCATTATCAGAGATATACATGCCTAAACAAAAACAAAAAAACAAAAATAAACAATGAAATGAATTAGAGGTTGAAGTGCTCATGACAAACATAGGTCAGAAAGGATGAAAAACATCGACAAAAACTTTACTGGAATCTTCAAATCAAACATCATGGGCATATTCATGTATTTAGCCAATTAACATTATCTTAACCAAGGTTCCAACACGGTCTTTCTTTCAACTAGGGAATAAAGTAGACAGCACCAGCTGAGCAGCTAACAAATGTCCAACTGGTCAAAGAAATGGTGTAGGCAGAGAAAATGGTGGCAAAGAAAAGTCAAGTTGGACCAGGACAGAACAATACGGTCGTCACAGTGCTTACTCATTAAAGTTTCTGATGAAATTTACATTACCCACCTCAAACATCAGTTTACATAGTCCACAAAACTCTACTTACACAGGAATATTCAATCTCAGATCAATCCGGTTCCAGGAGTAGTCATTATGGAATCCAAATTACGATTATTCTAATTTAACTACTCCTTGTCATGCTTAGCATTGAAGAGAACCACTTCCTGCAAAAATCTATAACAAAGAGAAATAGCCACCAAATGTACCATCACTAAATTCCAGTCAAACAAAATTTGGAATTTTTCTACCCTTTAAGTGTAAACAGAAATTTGCGACTCAAAAGTTTAATTTATTTCGTTTCATACCATGTCTACACAACTGATGAACTACTTTAGAGTAATAATTTAAATCAGAGAAGGAACCATACAAATCATCACTTATAATTTAGGATGAAACAAAAATCTATATAATATTAATCACTGATCACGCATGCCATATGCTCAAATAAGAATGTCAACTTACGCAAGATCCCCTCCAATAAGTAGCAAGTCTCCACGTGGTAACTTCAGCATGGAACCATCTCTGTTAATATTAATGGAAGGTTGAGCAAGGAGCCGAGCCACAGAATAAGAGGAGTTTCCACCATCGCCGGTATCAGCCATGAAGTCAAACCATAGATCATCCTTCTCAACAAAGTTATCATATAAAAGATCCTTTTGTTCAGCTCCATCATGGACCTTGTCCATTGCTGCCTGATCAGTGGAGAGGGAACATAAATGTCACGATATCATGGCATAAAAATTTAAGTAGTAAATGGTAAAAGTGGTTTCTTTGGAAAAACAAATTAATGAAAAAAAAAATCTTGAATGGTACCATGTATATTGGAAAAGACAAAATGATTCAAGTGCACATTTGATAGGCTTTGAAAATTTTGAGAGAATAATCTCAAAGCAAAGGGAGAATACAGTTTACACAGCATGAAGCTATGAGATTACCTGCATCATACGCATGTCAAAGCGGCCAACAAAGACGGTTACTGATACCAAGAGGTCAAAGACAGTCTTGAATAAATCAGCTGATGTTCTGCAGTACAAACATCACCAAAGTGAGTACAGCTCCCCGGTGCACAAGAACAGAAAGAAAGGGAAGGAGGAGAGAGGAGAGAGGAGAGACAGAGAGACATAAAGAGAGCGTATACCCCGAATACCAAGGAACCATATCCAGAAAATGTGGCTTCATTTGCTTCTCCTTCGACTTCTGATGTTCTTCAACAGACAGAGGGTGAGTAAGAGCCCACCTATTTATTTGAGAAGTGAATGAGCATGAGGCAATTATAAGAAGAATTGAAAAGGCATAAGGCCATAAATCCTTCACCTAACAAAATTTGTTACATATTGTCCTTAATCTCCATTAGTTTCATTTTTTAAATATGTTTTACAATTCACCACTTACCCTGTTGATCTCTCCACTACATAATTAGCAATGTAGAGGCCTATGAATGTGGCCCATAATGAATACAATGGGGAGATTTCATCCGATGGACCAGCACACGCACCATTGCATGCTAACTGAGAAATTAAAACATTAATAAGTATACAATCATAATAATAAATAAATAAAATAAGAAGGAAACAGTAAAAGTTTAGTGGGGAAGGAGAGGGGATCGTTTTTTGTTCTGCCTGTACCTCACCATAAATGACCCATTTGGACAAAAGTGGATAATCACTTGCAGACCCAACTGGAGCAAACCAAGATGAGCAGACCTGATCTTTCAACTCATTCATTCGGAGGAATTTTGAAAGCCATGTGTTCCTCTCATCTTTCTTCCAAAAATTAAACCAAGAGTTTCTTCGTACCAGTTGTCTATCTCTCAGAATGGCACGGTTGCCACAATGACTATAAAACACACAGCAGGCTACACTAAGAACCTACATGAACAAAAAATGCATGAATAAAAAATCAATATATTATATATTGATGCATAAGAATTTTAGGTTCTTCTGTACTACATCCCATAATAATATAAAAACTAGAAACGTTATGAGGTAGAAAAAGTGTTATTATAACTTACAGCACAATTTTGAAGAATAGTCAAAATCGCTGGCCTCCTTCCAGCAACACGTGACACGAGACCAATGTACCAAAGGCCAATGAATATAATGTGGAAGAAAAGAAGAAACAGAACAGAAGTGACAAATACATTAAAACCCAAAGACAGATTCATCCTCATATCAACTCCCATTGATTGAAAACTAGGAAGATGATAGACAGCCGCCACTAAAATCCAGACTATATACCTACAAAAAGTAATTCCCAAACTTAGAACTCTTTCGTGCAAACTTAGGAACAATATATGAGTACATGTGTGTGAATGTGAGATAGTGCAAATGCACTCACGTTTATAGGATTCAGAGAAATGTACTTACCACCGACTGAAATTTGAATAACTCGGTTTGATAGTCTTCCCTATAAATGGGGACGAAAAGAAATAGAAGAAACCGAACAAGCATGCATACATAGACCACCACTTAATATTGTTGTCTAACTTTTCTATAAGGGTGTTGATGTTGTCAGAAGAGATAAAAAAGAGGCAACCCACAACAACAGCAATTACGGCATGACGGGAATGTTCATGCGGATAAGGATATGTATGGGTTAAAATTGTCCTAACCCTCTCCATTTTTAAAGTGTCTAGAAAACCAACAGACTGCATATCCGACCCCATCGAATGAACATGCACTCCTTCAAGTTACTACCAATAAACCAAACTACGGTCGTGGTTGCCAGAATCGCCACATAGACCAGACCACCTCCGTTATCCTGAGCACAAAGACAGATTATAACAAAAAGTCAGTAAGTGGATCAAAATAAGCAAATTACTAATGTTTCATATTGTTTGAAGTAGAACAAAACGAAACCCAGATAAGAAACATGTGAAGTGCTCTGGGCAAAACAACTTATCCTCGTTTCTACTCAAACATGTTCCGCCCTCTCAGCTCATACGAAACCGAGCGAAAAGAACTAGTTCCAAGCTAATAATATCGCCAGCATTGCAAGTCAAAGTCGATACAATAGTATCCCAATACTTGGTCACAAAATTCTATCAACCATACCACCAAATTTAAACTAAAAATCAAAACTTGTGAGAAATGAGAAGTAACCCAACTCGTTAAACCTCCCTACAAAGCTAATCACACCGCCCAAAACGCAAAAGAGCTCAAACGACACCAATATGCAAGCAACCCAATTTTGAAGCAGAAAACAGAAATTGTACGGAGTATTCGGCACCAGGGTTTGATTCCGAAATTCCAGAAAACCCAAAACGAAAACCAAACCATTCAAAACGCAGCAGAAAGCACAAAAGCAGACGACAATCAAACTAAATTAATCAGAAATTTACCAGAAACCACCGTGGGACGCCGAAACCACCGAGCAGAAATTGATCCAATAACGCTCGGGGACCTCTCAAGATTGAAAATTTTTTAGAGAGAGAGAGAGAGAGAGGAGGAGGAGGTGGAGAGGGAAAAAGGATACGCAAGTAGTTGGGAATTCCGGGTGTCTTTTTCTTTGTGTTCTGTGAGACTCAACCGACTTTGCATTTAAGAATGTCTGCGAGGAGAGAGAAGGACATTACGAAACCAAACCGAACCCAAAAAAGGCATTATATTTACCATCAACGGCATATTCTTTTATGTTTTTTGCGCCGTACAGCACCGGCCACTCTTACGCCAACGACCATTGAATTCAATCCTTGAAAACCTGAAACATTTGGGCTCTCTCTCTCCTCCTCTCTCTCTCTCTCTCTCTACGTTTTCAGTTTTCTTTCCACATTTCCCTCGTGCTTTTGCTTTGCTTTTTCAGAGTGGTTTTTTGGACCGTTTTGGGTTTTGGACTGAGTTTATGATAGTGGGTTGGGCTTGTTTGTCGTTTGGTTTATTATGGACCTTTGAGAATGATGAGCCCAATGTGAACTCTTGTAGTCTTGATCCAATTGGCACTACACCCGTTTCAGATCCGAACCGGCATAAATAAGAAGGGGAGCAGGCAGATTTTCCAACTTCTTGTTTAGAAAACAAGTTGATGAATTGTTCTATCATCCAGTTGCTCCACACCTGCTTGAGATTTTTGGTCTCAGCATGGAAGATTTATTAACGCATGCGTGAGCTCAGAGCATTTCCATCAGTTGGTAGAGGACAATGACAATTGGAAGGTAAGGGCAGTAAAATTGTAGTTCCTTGTCATTCTAAACATTAATTGCTTTTGTGCAAGTCCAATGATAAGGAAATTACTATTCATAGATATTTTTTTAAATTTTTTATTTATGTTTTTGGATATTTGTAGAAAAAAAATTAGGCTTTTTTTAGGAATTTTAGGAATTTTAGAAAAATTTTAGATTTTTTACCATTGAAATAATATTGGCCATTGATTCTCAAAATTATAATTGTTGGAAGGCCAAGATTCTGCCACATGGCAGCTGACCACAAAAGTACAATTTTTTTTTCTGTTGAAAACTAACGGTCCAGAATCCAAATTAAAACACCGTTGAAAATCCAACGGTGCCATTCCATTAGAGCAATTCCACCCTTAAAGACTTTGTGCCAGTACCTAGCGTATTTATCCACTTAAGTGAACAGTAATAAACCCCAATAAACAGTAATAGACCAAAGCATCTTCACCCGTAACAAAAAATAGCCTAATCAATTTTATTAAAATATTATTAATTTTTATTATAAAATAATAATTTGGTTTTTTTTTAATTTCAGACTTCTTCTCTCTTACTCCCTTCTTCTTCTCTCTCACTTTTGTCTTCTTTTTCTTCTTCCCACTTTTCCCACTTTTTTCTTCTCTCTGTACACCACGTCGTCGAACCCACCCTACTCTGAACACGGACACCCACCATCCTGGACCTGCGCACACCGTAAACCCCCAAAAATCAATACCTACATATTAAAAAATTCATCGAAAATATACAAAACGGAAAAAAAATCCAGTTGCAGGAAGATCCGAGTTAATCAACCGATCGACGACAATCCGAGTTGCAGGAAGATCACGATTTGGAAGGGGGACATGGTGTTAAATATATGGATTTATCAGGGGAAGGGGGTTGATGGGGTTCCATGGATCAGGATGGGATTCCAGACGTTGGATGGGGTTCCAGATGAGAGAGACGGTTGCCATGACGTTAGCATGGCGTCAGATGAGTCGTCTCCTTCCTCTGTCGATTTTAGGCCAGCCTGTGGACTGGCTTGGGCTGGGTGCCAATCTATTCCACGGGCTAGAGTGGATTGGTTGAGTCTCAGTCTGTTTTTTCCATTGGGTGCCGGCCACTTTTGCTTCCGGTGGAAGTGCTCTTAAGAAAAAGAGTATTTGGCTCATTTGTTCATCACGTGGGTGGAACCCATGGTTGTTTGCTGGTGCAATAGGGGGGGCACCTGCCCTCCTGCCAATTGCCCTCTCATGGTTTTCACTGCTGGAGCAAGTTTTTGTGGATAACAAGGCACTTTCGCCCAATTGCAAGGGCAGTTGGGAACTGTTGGAGATGCTCTAACACATTCATTTGTAGTAAAAAAAAAAATTGACAAATACGGTTTTAAAGAAACACTAATTTTAATACAAATGTCATATGGTTTCAATTATGGTGATTTTGTTTGTACACATGATCTAAAGGAATGCCTAAAAAATAGACGATTTGAATTGTTAACTAAATTACGAAGTGATTCCTGTAAAAACGTGTGTCAAAAATAGGGTAAAATACGTAGTGACATGGATCCGCCTCATGGATCTCTTAAACTTCCATCTAGTGCTCAATTGCCCTTTATTTAGACAGATTCCTTATCTCAAATACATATCTATTGTTTTCAACGACTTATTGAGGACTTACGATTTGACACCCTCTTATATGCTCTCTGTATTTCAACAAAAGTTATATACTGTTGAATGAAAGCTTATCCCATTTAATTGAAGTAGGCATTTCACCACTCACAGTAATTCTCTCCGACTGAAAGCTTACTCCATTTTCTAGGGTCCAGACAAACGGATGGTGGGACTTCCATGACTTTAGGAACCAACCAAATATGGGTACCATGATCCCAAAAATTTTGGACAACCCTTTTAATTATCTCTTCTGTGGTGGAGAGGAGCCTTTCCTTTCCCATTTAACTCTAGGTTCTCTTTTTAGGTTCAATGTGATTCACTACCAACATCATTGTTGTTGTCTAAATTTAATCACTTATTAATAGGTAACATTGTATCTAATAAATTTTTTAGTTGGATATTGTTTTTGTATATTATTTTCCTGATGTAGAACTCTATTTTCCAACAAACTCCCTTACGAGTCACCACACATAGGATCACACGAGAAAGAATTCTCCATCAGGAATTGGCAATTCAGTGTGCCAGATCTTAAGCAACTTTTCGAGAGTCCAATCAGATATCATTTATTCATCAAATCACGCAACATTTTAAAGGCTCAATGGTACCCAAAAGCTGAAGCTAGGGCAAATTTTGAAAGCCCAACTTAAGGATTTGATCCCATTATTAAATAAGGCTAGGGAAGCGTCGGAAGAATAACATGCTCTGATACAATTATGATGAACATTTTTGGCTCAGTGTGGTCCACCACCAATAGCACCAATATTGTCTCAACTTGACTACATACGGATATATATTGAATTTTATAACAAAAGACCTCGGTGATATTAGATGTAGAAATCCCACATGTAATTAAATTGTGTATTTTATTTTTTATTATTTCCCCAATATGGAACTCTATTCTCTACCAATATGTTTCACTACCACCTCCTTCTGTTTCTCTTTCCACCTTACCATAAGGGGAGAGATAGAAAGGAGGGACATTACTAAAAGACCTAAGAACATGATAGAGGTCAATTTGGATCCTTGGGGTTGAAAGTCATAGAACATTATTCCTATACACTATAAGGGGCCGCTGTGGATCTTTGTGGGGTTTCAAACCTTGATGACCTTTCTTTTCCTAGCAAGTAGCAAGACTAGTTTTTGAAAAATGTTAGTGCGCACTGCGCACATGGCATCAATATTGAACACTTGCAGTCGTGCACTTTTAGTTTTCAATATTTTATACCACATTTATATACCAGCATCTGATGCGGAGAGCCACATCATTTGAAAAATTTGCAAAACCCAAGGAAAAGAAGGGGAAAGATTCATCGTATACCACAATCATCATTTAATTAATTAGTTTTTCTTAATTATTAGTTTATTAAATAATAAACTAAATTTAAAAATCTGATTAATTCAAATGATGTGGTTGTCCATATCAAATGTCACCTAAGTGATATGAAATTGTGGTACAAAAACATGGTATGAATCACAAAAACATGGTATGAATAGCATTATTCTTTCAATAATGCTATTCTTACCATATTTTTGTACCACAATTGTATACCACCTTAGGTGACATCTGATGTGGACAGTCACATCATCTAAATTAATTAGCATTTAATTTCAAAATGTTAATCAATAATTAATGAAAATATTGTTAATTAAATGATGATTGTGGTATACGATGAGCCTTCTTCTGACACCTAAGATTATTTAAGTGTTTTAATTAATAAAAAGATTGAAATTAAATGATGTAGCTTATCCAACTCATATGCCACCTAATATGGTAAATAAATATGGTATAAAATTGTGGTAAGAATTACTCTTTAGTTTTGCCTTATGCTTGGACCAAATCTCGATTAATTTTGTATTTGCTAGACTTAAATCATTGATCACCATTAATGTTTTGTTAGCAAAACAATGATTAGAATGACGTTTAACCTACATTTGTATTTGTTTAACTCGTATCCCATGTTGTTCATCATTTGTAAGTTGCTTCACGCCCGTGCAAAATCTCTTGTCCCTTAATTGAAGGGTGCGACCAGACCACTAAGCACATATGACATTAATGTTAACTATGTGTTCTCATTTGTCACACACTCACTAAGTAATGCTCTCATGTTATATATAACACATGTATCTATTTGTTAATAGTTCAAAAATAACTATTGATGTTGTAACAAAGTCACAACACTTTGTTTCCTAGTGAAAAAGATAAGAGAATTGAGGAGAGTAGAATCATATATAAAGCTACATCTTCTACTTTCACTTGAATAAAAAAAGATAACTTTTTTTTAGAATTTATCCATCTCCTACCTTCAGTTGAACAACTTGACCAAAGTTGATCTCATAATTATGGATACTTGGAGAGCTTGGAGTTGGCGAGAGAATCACGGCCAGATGCATCAGTGCTCAACTGAAAAAAATGGCATTACGTACGTACAGTTTGAAAGATATACTCGATCGTGGAATATTAAAGATTCAAAAGGAGATTTAGTTATATAGCCCATATCCCCACACAATATCCAAGGTTGATACTTATCATGATTCATAATAACCAGCGCACAAAACGGCCCTTTAACTTTCACCCCATTTGTCTGCACACTTTTAAAACTTGGCAAACTGAATAGTATAGAAAATTCAATTGCGATCCTTAATTTAGATGACTTTTATTTTTCTTAAACCCTAGTGTTGGATTTGATTTTAATTTTTCTGATGAATTTGATTTTAATTGATTTGTATCCTTTCTGCTTAACAATTGTATTATTAGTAAACGGGAGGAAATATTTTTTAGTACATCGATATCTTTATCCTAGGGGGAGGGAGAGTTCGGTTAAACCACACAATGTGCAACCTAATTTGGTATCGAATTGGCTATCCACGAGATTCGAACCTAAAACCTTTCACTTCTAAACAAAGAGGAATACCACCAAATCATAATACTGAGTGGTAGTAACCGGTAGGAATTAAGACATATTGTAGACCTTTTCCTAGATGATAGAAAAAATTAGTTTCTCTTTGGCGCATGTGTACTACTATTTTTTCCTTCAACCATATTAAAAGATAATAAGGCATACATATATGTATTCGTTCCATTTCAATGAATATGTTATATCGAAAAACATACATTTATAAATAAATAAAAAGGTAAAACATATTTAATGTTTTCATCACATTGACAACATGAGATATGAAATGTTCTTTTCGTTATGTTGGCCACATAAAATAGTTGAATATGCATGAATGGTTACAGCACATCCTAGCTGCGCACGCAACTTTAATTTCCAGCAAGGAAAGATTAGAATCAGGAGGCAACCCAAGCACTACTGGTAGGTCAAATGCTGGATTCATACCAGAAACGTCTCATCAGGCTAGAAAACACATTTGAAAAGCACTGTGCGGCAAGTTGGCAACAGACTACATGGTTATGCATGGGACGTGCAAACTGAGAATTTTGAGGAGGGAAACAAGTAATCATTTAACCGTTTAATTTTTAATTAATTTACTAGTACCTCTTTTAATTTGCTCAAATTTCATTTTCAAGTATTTCACTCCGCTACTCCAACTCCCCAGCTCAAACTCTATAAATACCCTCTATTGCATTCAGTTGGAACCACAGCACAACTCTCTCTCTCTCTCTCTCTCTCTCGCTCTCTCTCTCTCTCTCTCTCTTCCATAAGTTGTTTTATATACTAATCTTATTATCATGGCCAATGGCAAGCTCATCGTTCTTCTTCTTGTTCTAATTTTCTCTTATGGGATCATTTCAACTGAAGAAAGGTCGCTAAAAACAGAACATACTAAAGGGGGATCGACATCAATCAGCGGCGACAATTATATCAACTCGCGCCGAAACGTGTTGGAAAGTGAATTATTAGACTTTGTG